>JAZKJV010007370.1:0-600000 GCA_037367405.1 Ottelia alismoides | reverse complement strand
GTCTCCTCAGAGTGGCCTGGACGGAGATAGTGAGTCAGGGGCCACGATTTCTGCCTCCCCCTCTACCACGAGGTCCACAACCCTGAAAATGTGACGCTCCTCCTCTGCCACGAGTGGCAGCCATAGCTGAAGGGGTAGGCTGGGCGGTAGATGCCGAGGTAGTAGTAATCCTACTCAATCTCTTATATACCTCCTCCATTGGAGGAATAGTCTCGCCAGTCAGAAGTTGAGTACGGGTTGCATCGTACTCAGGATCAAGGGAGGACAGAAAGACGACGGTCATCGTAGCATTTCTGTAAGCATGATATTGTTTCGTACTGGTAGTGATCGGCATGAAGCTATGCAGTCTCTCGAACATGCCCCGTAGATGAGAGAAATGTGCATGTAATGGCTTCCCTTTCTGTTTCCTAGAGAAGATGTCGAATTGTAACTGGAGAATCTTGCTCTCATTCTTGGACTGCCCATATGTAGCGGCCAGTATATCCCACATAGCCTTCGTTGTGGGTTGATTCACAATATCATTTGCAATCTCCGTAATCAGCGTCCCAGAGAACCATATACGGGCATACGCATCGTCTTGCTTCCACGTCGTATTAGCTCCAGTCTTGTCCTCCGGCTCGGACTCTGTCAGAATGTGCTCCTTGTTGTGGCATTGCATCAGGGTGCGGAACTGCATAGACCATAGTTCATAGTTGGTCTCATCCATCTTGACTATTGGGGTTGGGCCTTTGAAAGCACCCGAGGATGTAAACATGTCACCCTTGTTCTCTGACATGATTGATAAAGAGCCTCAGACCGACGATAAACAAAATAGTCAGTCTACAGTATCATATGAGGGGTAGGTTGTATGTGTAGACTCATACAACCATCCCTAATCCTTGTTGGAGCGCCGACCCTAGTTCATAGGGTGCAAATACGGCGTCGGTGGCGCGCAGATGGGCTGGAGTTGCACGGGAGTCGCCTAGAGGTCGTCGGGGGGCGTCAAGGTGCCGGGGGGGTCGGTGGGACCCGCACGTGCGACACGGAGCCGCTGGGGCGGCGAGAGGTGCTTGAGGCGGCGCTAGTTTGCCGCAGGTAGCGGCGCGGGGGCCGCTTGGAGCGGCGTGTGGGGTCGCCTGGAGTGGCGCGGGGGCCGCTGTAGCCGGGTGGGGGGCGCTGGAGGCGCGGGCGGTGGGGGGGAGGGGGGGTGCGGCGGGTGGAGGACTTAGGGTTAGAGTTTTGGGTAGGATACCGAGACCCCAAATTGTAACATCTGGATCCTAACAAACCCGAACTCGGCCCAATTAGGGTCCGATTAACCCAATAAACTTGTTGGTCAATGCCAAACAACATAAATTTATCAATTGATCATGAATTAAAAGTCGTTCGGATAAAATTGACTAAAAATCGACTGCATCGTAATGCGTGCCGCGGAAAAGCCGCAACGCAAATTCGATAATCGCAAAACGAACCAAAACCATCATTAGATCCGATTCAACGAGACAAGACCAACGGAATTGACCGTTCGTCAATCGGAGATCGTTTGATATTTTAAAACCGTAAAATTTAACCTCAAACCGAAACCGTATCTCGGAAAATTTCGGGCATCCAAACCCGATCAAAAGTATATCAACATTATACTCATTTTGATCGTTATTCTGAGACGATCAAATCGAGATATTTCACGTCAAAATCCGAGGCCCGAGGTGTGCAAATGGTTCATTTTAAGTATATAAATAAAATTTAATTAAATTTTAATATTAAATTTCAGTAAACAGTAGCAACCGGCTACTGTCTGCTGTTTCTACTCTTTTAAAAAAATTATAAAATTGAATTTGTCTATAACACCCACCTAATTCCTTTTTCCTCCACTTGCCCTTGCCTTTTCCCTCCACTTGGACCAAGCCCTAGCCCTGACCACTTGTCTAAACAAGAGCACACTTAATTCCTTGTATATATCATCCAAACTCTTCTAAATTTCCCACAAACCCCTCCAATTCTCTCCAACCGTAAGGGCCTCCAGCCCCTCCCTTTCTTCTTGCTGCTTGCAGCACTCCAGCAAGAATAGAGGGTTGTTGCTATTGCCATTTGCAGCAGCCATTGCTGCTGTCCAGCAGCTTTTGAGTGCTGCTTTGAGCTCCAGCATCTGCAGCAGTCAAAGAAGATTGAAGGAGCCTGCTACTCCTTGCATGGGAGACTGTTGGAGCTGTTGTCCAAGCAACTTTAGAAGTTGATGCATGCTTTGATCCAAGCCAGAAATCCAAGGTACAATCCCTCAATCCCATCTTTTGCTGTCATGCATGTCATATTATCTCCCTCTTATTGCCCTCTATGAAACTACTTCCATAATTGGTTGATGAATCTAGGAATGTTCTGATTATTAGAGTTATTTAAAGGTAATACATGTAATCTGATTCTATGTTGCATGTGTTAGCATCTCCTGTTAGTTAATTTGATTAGAGTATTAAGAACATGACTTAGCATAAATCTCACAATCCGTTTGTAGAGAAATAAATGAATCACAGAGTGGTTTACATCAGTTTATCAATTATATATACCCTGTTTAGATATGGATATTATGTGCATATCCACCAAAATCCAACTGCATTTCAAACAAATAATTTGGTCTGATATGCAAATTTCAGAATAAGATCTGCAAGTATATACACTAAGTCTATTTGGATATTTGCTACGACCTAATCCTATTAATTTATGCTTAAAAGGTTTAGGGAGTTGAATGATTAATTGATATCTTAGATTGTCTATGCATATGTTTATTCAATACTTCAATACCATGCATAGCCGTACTTATAAATATAGGATAATAGTTATCATCGCACTGCATTAAACTCAACCAGAAATGTACATTCTTTTTAACCTAGAATATCCATCAAGTTATTAGTAGAACATCATATCCCTGTTAAAAATATTAGATTATATATTTTGATAACTATAAAATTATTCTTTTTATACTATCCTGGAAGTTTAGAATTCCGTTTCCCTGATTGTAGACTCTGTAGTGGTCCATTAATAATTAGTTCATCTATAAAAACATTGTTTCCAAAAGAAATTATTGTGCACTTAATCTACAACAAACACGTTTTCTTCCATTATATGTCCAATTATTATATTAAACAATTAAACCATAGCTTATTTTATTTTAGTAAGAGACTGTATAATAGTTAATTCTCCCTAAGAGAACTCCTAGTTTGTTTAATATTTAATCCATGTTATGTACGGGGATTTACATCTAGATATGGTGGTGTATGTATAATAAGGAAATAAGATAAGATTAGATCTGTGATATGATCAAGCAACCTATTAGACAGACTCGATCAAGAGTTGTATAAATCGTATGCCATCTTCATTGACCTACACAAGAAATCATATCTTGGGCACCTTTTATTCTTGACCATGATGGATATGGTCTCGGTTGCAATCTCTTTTAATCAGGACCCTTATCCTATTGTTTAGGATTTTGTTGGCTCTTAGTCTTATTGGGAATATAAGTGAAAGATAGAACCCTTATACATTGCTTAATATCAAATATCAAATAAAAGGAACACAGATGAGTAGCTTCTAATCACATTGTAGAAATGATAACCTATAATCAAGGTATGATCCTCTCCATGAATTAATTCTTTAAGAATACTCTATTAACTATAAATCACTATTAACAGAAGGCCTAAATCTGTACAATCAGACTACAGAATGGATTGAGAAAGAATTAAGTAATCAAGAAAGAGAGAATGTTGGGAATATATGATGACTAATGTATATGACGGTCATGGTGACCTTTACACCTGACCGTGCGAGGGCGCGGTGACCCTCAACTGGACGGAGGAAAGGAAGTCCAGTTAGGGCAGCGGCTGCCTAGTGCGCGGGTCTAGGATCCCAGTCCTCTTTCGATTTTTTACGCGAGCTCGCAGTGTTTTTACGCCTCGTTGGGATTCTGACTTTAGACCAGTTCCGCTGACCCTTTGTTTTAGGATACCCAGGCGGGGGATCCTCGGTTTTTCAGTTTTACGTACGAGCTCGGTTGCTCGTACTAGTCGGGCCGTTTTCTAGAGCGACTTTTCCGAGAAGTCTCTCACTCGTCTCAGTGGCGTAGTTTGGGAGTAGACCTATCCCTCTATTGGACCGCACTTCCAACTAAAGGACGAGACGGAAGAGCCATTTGTAGGCTACCTCACCGCTTGAGTTTTTCTTTCGCCAACAGACTTGGCGATTCTACATCCAGATCATACATATCTAAATCTATATCATCTAGAGTTACATCTGAAAGAGTTGCACTTGAGGTTTGAAGGGATTACAATTAAAGTTGAGTAAATGGAAGTGATTATAATCTGATTCGAAATTCTATAAGTTAGTGGACGTGTTGAGAACTTATTTAGGATGCATTATACAACACCGCATGCCTACGGAGGCACCCCAACCCTAAGGTACTTTTAATACCTTAGAATCATAGTGTGAGGTTACACACAGACCAAGACCACAGACTATGCACTAACTTAAAAGGAGTAAACAAAATTAAGGATCAAATCAATCATCATTATCAGTCCATTATCAAAAACCATGACATAATCTCAATGACAAGAAATTAGCATTTACATGTGTCATCAACTTTATATATATAAGATCCACAACACGATCTCCAAGACCCAAAATCATGATCTTTAAAACGCAGGAAATCATTATATGTTAGGGTTTGTCATCTAAACTTTATATAAATATATATGGGAAGAATGAGAAAAAGGGGTGAACAAGTAAACTACATACCAAACAGTTGAAAACCATTCTCTACGCAGGTAGTGGTATATTTTCACCATATATACCTTTCTACTTGCTTCCTTTTGAAAAAAATTAAATGCCTATTATTTTTATAGGTTTTTGTGAGGTATCAGCAACCGTTGACGCATCTTCTTTCCTAAACATGTTTTGGCAGGCAAAGGGCATGTTGTTCAGTAGCTGTTCATGATTCCATGCGATAGGGTTTATAATACACGGTATGGTTTATTTTGTCTCAGTTTTTGGTTGGTTGATTATGTATAATGCTTCTCTTCTGTTCAGTCAGATTTTTTTGGGATATTGTATGTACTAGTAGACACTGTACATGATGTAAAATTATATGGAAATTAATGAAATGAAATTTTGGTGCCATTTGTCTCTAGTAGCTTGTGGTTATGATTATGGATGTGAATGTCATGTGGAAATATAGCCGAGCGAAAATTTTTCCATGTTTTTCTGTAGCTTATGCGAATCTTATGTGAATAAAATACCGCGAAAGTAGTGTAGACGGGTACCCGGATCCTAAGAAGTTCACATTTTTGGTATCAGAGTCGTGGTACCCCGATACGCACATTCATGGTATTACAATTTCGATCGCATTAAGTCCTCGAATAGCGACAGTCTTCCGACTCGTCGTGAGTCCGAGAAGGGAAATATGACATTCAGATTCAATTAGCACAGATATCACCGATTTCATTAATTATATATTATATCCCAAGAAGAGAAAAAGCATATATCATATTATCTGCAAATAATAAATTTTATGACTAATAGATGGTTCTTATGCAGAGCCATGGCATCCCGACCAGGCCAGGAGACGGCTGATCAGTTGGCACGCATACTGACTGCCCTCACCGACCTCCAGCAGCAGCAGGCTGCCATGCGAGGTCAGCAGGAGCAGATATTGACCCAGCAGACTGAGATTGCCGACAAGCAGACAGATATAGAGATGAGGTTTGAGGACCTATCAGATTTCACGTACCATCCATCACAGGATGGAACACGGCATAACCAGCACAAGTCTGTTGAGGTAGAGCAGTCTCATCCTGATGATCCATTTGAGGAGGTACCTGAGCATGGAGCAGATGATGTGGACTTTGACAGGGAGCAGGATCCTGTTGACTTTGCTGACGAGGGTGCACATGAGTACTCAGCTATTCACAGACACCAGTCCGTTTTCACATCCTATCAGCGGGCCAACGTACCTTTGTTCGAGGGCACAGGTTCACCAGATGTTGCTCAGCAGTGGCTGAAGCGGGTGATGAAGGTGCTCAGGATGATTCGCGCGCCACGAGACACGTGGCTATCTTTCATGGAGTACTCACTTACAAACTTTGCTGAGAGATGGTGGGATGCCGTAGTATCTGAGTTAGGCCGAGAGCCTACATGGACGATTTCGAGACGAAGTTCAGAGCCCACTTCTTTTCTGCGAAGTGGAAGGAGTCCCAGCGCCGACTTTTTGCAGAGCATCGTCAGGGACAGATGACATCTAGAGATTATTTTATCCGATACACAGAGTTGTCACGACATACACGAGCAACTGACGCATTTCCAGAGGAGAATCTGGAAAAGTTCATCAGCGGCATGCGAGTGGAGGTACAGGAGAAGCTGGCAGGGCTACACATCACCTCCATCACGGAGGCTACCGATGCTGCGGAGAAGTTCGAGGACATTAGAGGAAGGCGTTTCGGGAGCTCGTCTGGAGCAGCGCCTAGACCGCAGCGATCTTTTGGACTGGTACGCCGACCGTTTCAGCAACAAAGGTCAGCCAGACGATTCTGACCTACAGGTTCGACGTTCTCTGGCAGTGCTCGCTCTTCTCCATCGACTACTTTAGGAGGAGCACTAGCTGGACGTGGCACTGATTCCGCTCGACCATCTGGGTCGCAGCGAGTAGACAGACCACCAACCGGACCAGCTCGGAGCACAGACACAGCCACTCCACTTACTAGACCAGTTCGGTGTTACCGATGTTACGAGTGGGGACACTATCGATCACAATGCCCACAGACTTCTGACAAGTATCGCCCACAGCCACAGCCTTCACAGTCGCAGCCTCAGGCACAACGCTCAGGGAGTTTCCGTGGCAGGAACTCCAACTTCAGGCGACCACAGCAGAGAAGACGCAGAGTGTGGCAGGTTCCAGTGCCGCACCAGCCGGGCAGGGGCAGCTACATGCAGTTACTGAAGAGCATGCACGTTCAGCGGCTACTGTAGTGAAAGGTATGGTCTCAGTCTTGGGTCGACCTTTCCATGTTCATTTAATTCTGGTGCGACGCATTCTTTTCTTGCTTCGAGGTTGCTTACTTCTTTAGGTAGAGACGCAGAGACTCTTTCTTCCCTATATCACATCTGAAGGCCAGGTGGCCAGTTGTTCATTATTTCACTGATAGTCAGACAATTGCCCGTACTGATCGGCGGTCACGAGATGATCGCAGATTGCCTACTTCTGCAGCTTGATGAGTTTGACTTGATTTTGGGCATGGATTGGTTATCCGCTCATCATGCATTGGTTGATTGCTTTAGGAAGACAGTTGTCTTCAGGATTCTCGATCTACCCGAGTTCACTTTTGAGGGTATTGTACATGACTCCACCATGGATTACATTTCAGTGTTGCGAGCTCAGTGACTTGTTGATCAAGGTTGTGATTCATATCTTGCATTTATTCGGGAGGTATCTGATCAGGAGCCGATGACACAGGACATCCGAGTAGTATCAGAATATTCAGATGTATTTCCTGATGAGCTACCAGGATTACCTCCTGAGAGAGAGATCGAGTTCGAGATCACATTGCTGCCAGATACACAACCGATCTCTATGGCACCATATTGCATGGCACCAGCCGAGTTGAGGGAGCTGAAGGTGCAGTTGCAGGAGATACTTGATTTGGAATTCGTGAGGCCGAGCATTCACCTTGAGGTGCTCCAGTGTTATTTGTCAAAAAGAAGGATGGATCCATGAGGTTATGAATCGATTACAGGCAGTTGAATAAGAGAACGGTGAAAAACCGTTACCCTTTACCACGCATCGATGATTTCTTTGACCAGCTCCAGGGGTCTTCGGTATTCTCGAAGATCGATCTTCGCTCAGGCTACCATCAGCTGAGGATTAGAAAGTCTGATATTCCGAAGACCGCTTTCAGGACACGCTATACACACTACGAGTTTGTGGTGATGCCGTTTGGGCTCACCAATGCACCTACGGCTTTCATGGATATGATGAACCGGATCTTCCGTCCATACTTGGACAAGTTTGTAGTGGTGTTCATTGATGAAGTGCTCATATACTTACGGAATGAATGGGACCATGCGAATGATCTACGAATTGTCTTGGATACATTGCGGGGGCACAAGCTATATGCCAAGTTGAGCAAGTGTGAGTTCTGGTTATCCCAGGTCTCATTTCTCGGGCATATCATTTCCGAAGCAGGCATTGCAGTTGATCCTGCGAAGATAGATGCAGTTATGTCTAGGGAGCAGCCCAAGACTGTCACGCAGATTCGGAGCTTCCTTGGGCTAACAGGTTATTACAGACGTTTCGTCAGCGGATTTTCACGCATTGTTCGCCCTCTGACACGGTTGACAAAGAAGGGAGTTCCATTCATTTGGGACGATTCATGTGAGCAGGCCTTCCAGACACTGAAGGAGAGGTTGATTACAGCGCCTATTCTTGCTCTTCCTTCAGGCACTCAGGAATATGCAGTCTACACAGATGCATCTGGAGAAGGTCTGGGAGCAGTATTGATGCAGATAGGACAGGTGATTGCTTACGCATCACGACAGTTAAGACCGCACGAGCGGAACTACCCCACACATGACTTGGACTTGAAGCAGTTGTCTTTGCCTTGAAGATCTGGCGCCACTATCTGTATGGGGTGAATTTCGAGATTTCACTGATCATAAGAGCCTGAAGTACATCTTTAATCAGAAAGAGCTGAACATGAGGCAGCACAGATGGCTCGAGCTGCTGAATAATTATGATTGCACGATCTCTTACCATCCCGGTAAGGGAAACGTGGTAGCTGATGCACTTAGCAAGAGAGCACATGTTGATGGTACGGCAAGCTGGCTATATACATGGGATACACTCGCCGCTTTGACTGATTGGTATCCCCAGGAGAGTGCATCCATATTTACTGTCGTGCCTCCATGATACAGTAGTCTTTGGGATCGTATCGTCGAGGGTCAAAAGACAGATCCTTGGATCCGAGACAGATACATGTGTGCCAACAAGGACGACTTTGATGACTTTGTTGTTATGGAGTCTATTTTATTGAAGGCAGGACGGGTCGTTCTACCCAATGACGAGCAGCTTCGTAGAGACATTCTTGATGAGGCACACAGTTCATAGTTATCTATCCATCCAGGCAGCACGAAGATGTACCGTGATCTGCGTCGACATTTCTGGTGAGATGGAATGAATCGCAATGCGGCGTGACATGTCAGCAGATGCATGACCTGTCAGATGGTCAAGGCCGAGCACAGGAGACCACCAGGATTACTGCAGTCTCTCCCCATTCTTGAATGGAAGTAGGAGAGCATTTCTATGGATTTTGTCACGGGATTGCCAAAGACACCAGGTGGTCATGATTCCATTTGGGTCATTGTTGATAGGTTGACCAAGTCAACCCATTTCATACCTGTTAACACGACTTACACTCCATCCAGATTGGCCAAGCTATATGTGCAGAACATTATCAGGTTGCATGGTATACCACGAGAGGTGGTGTCTGACCGGGATTCGAGATTTACTTCGCATTATTGGCATCAGTTCATGTCAGCACTACAGACAGAGCTGAAGATGAAGTCTGCTTATCATCCGCAGACAGACGGGCAGAGTAAGCGCACCATACAGACATTGGAGGATTTGCTCCGCGCTTGCACTTTGGAGTGGAAAGGGTCCTGGAAGGACCATTTGCCTTTGGTGGAATTCACGTACAACAACAGCTATCACTCCAGTATTGGCATGGCACCATTCGAAGCCCTATACGGGCGGAGATGCCACACACCTCTCAGTTGGCGTGAGGTAGGTGATCATGCTTTATATTCCGTAGATCTCTTGAAGGAGACCGCGAGAGTTGTTGATCTTGTGTGATAGAGGCTTCTGACGGCACAGAGCCGCTAGAAGAGCTATGCGGATCGTCGGAGAAGAGACTTGGAGTTTCAGCTAATCTGATTCTTTCATCTTCATCCATTCAATTATGACATATATAATTGTTCAGCTTAATCTCATACTAACGACATTCCTATAAATTATAAGTTGGAGATTGGGTATTTCTCCGTGTATCTCCCATGAAGGGAATACAGAGATTTGGGGCACAACTAAGATAAGTCAAAACCATGTGCACTGCCCACAGACAGCAACAGCTACATGCATTGGGCAGCCAGAACCAGCTTATCTAGCTCAAAAGCAGGTTCTCCCTGTAATCTCTCAGATATAGTGACCATCTTCTCTGTCAAAAAATCAATAAGCAGGTTTTCACCAATCATCTCTCAGATATAGTGACCCTCTTCTATGTCGAAAAAACAAAAAGCGGGTTCTCTCCAAAAGATGATTTCGGCTATTGAAAGACAACCATGGGTGTCCTAATAACTTGCTTGTCAATGAATAGGCTCACTTTCTTTCAAAAAAAAAACTAAATAAGCTCACTCCCCCTATGCATAGAGCAATATAAGACCTGCTGGTTGTTATAATATAGCAGCTTTCTGAAAACAGTTATACCTGTTGGAATCTGTACACATATTAGCACTAGTATCAAAGAGGAGCATACTTGGCCCCAAGCAACTCATTTTTCTAGGGTAAACCTGCATAATCTCAACTTATTACAATCCCGAGAAAACGGCGTTGTCAATTGTAGTCTCCAATAATGAACTTATTATTTTGGAAAAAAATGGTGACAAATTTGCACAGGAAACACCACTTGCTACTCATTCGTTGAAGGTATCCTTACAAGGGACAAATTTCATTTATATATCAAACATACACAACCAGGGTAAGCAATATCGTGAGATATCGGCGATATATCGCGACAGGTGACCGATATATCGCCGATATGGCTGATTTTTACCCTTCCAAGGCCATTTTCTTCATAAAATCGGGCCGATTTTGTCGATATGGCATCGATATACCGATGATATATCGTATCGACACGTAGCCGATACCATGCTGATATTACCTACCTTGTATACAACTACAGTGGATACTGCCTCTCATGTTCTCATTACAAAGGCAAGCTAATCAATTGATCATATGGATAATCATGATATCTTAATCCACAAATGGTGCCCATACTGATCATACCCACAAAAGCCTTTCCGTACATGGATTATGAGATTCTAGTTCATTAACTTCATTCGGACCTACGGATCAGAATATATATGGCATTGCTCATGTTAACAATAAAAAGGGGTGGTCTTTGAAAAGGCCATATAATCTGATCCAATCAGCCAATCCAAATGAGGTTCTTTACTTAGTTTCGGGGTGACTGATTTAAAGGATGGATCTTGCTGGACTGCAGAAGCAACGCCCAACCTGCATATTGGAACAGGCATCAACCATGAGTAACATCAAAGAATGAGCGATTGGACTTCAACCAAGTAATAATTAGGAAAGAAGGCAGCTGGGAGTGCATCAACTTGCTACTTATCGGTTGCAGGTATAGGTACTTCTTACAAATGATAGAATCCATTCACACAATTACCGTGGCAATTACTGCCTCTCATTTTCTTTCCTTATAAAGAGCGAGCTAATCAAATGATCATATAGATAATCACAACATCTTAATCCACAAACAGTGCCCATTCTCATATATGTAAAAGCCTTCTTCATACATGGATTATTGAATTCCAGCCCATTCACTTCATTCAAACCGAGGGTCAGAATATAAATGCATTTGTTCATAGCGGTGGTCTTTGACATTGCCATATAATCTGATCCTATTAGCCAAATCCAAAAAGGGGTCTTGGTTATCTGATCCAATCGTCCAAATCCCAATAAGGATCTTAGTAAAGGGGTCTATAATTTAACAAATGGGTCTTACTGGACAGCAGAAGCAAAGCCCAACTTGCCTATTGGATCAGGCATCAACCATAAGAAACAGTGATTGGACTTCAATTAAGTGATAATTAGGAAAGAAGGCAGCTGAGAGATGTCAAGGCAACATAAAAATGGAGCCCAGGTTTGCCAATAAAAGGACATTAATTTACAAAATATTGCTCCAAACCATTTTCTGAGGATCCAATGATGCATAAAAAAACATTTCCATAAATATATTTATGCAGCAAGACTCTAGAAAGAGACAGAGACAGGTAACATACTAAAAGGCATTTCCACTTGGAGCCAGGCCATCTAATAGGATCCACTTCCGAAAACCCAGTTATCAAACCCGAGTACCTATAAAAATATCTACTCGTTATCATCACCAGCATTCACCAATTCAAGGCAGTTAAAAATAGGTGGGAATGACCTTTCAGATGCATCCTCATTTTCAACCCGTATTTTAACCCTTGTCCCTGCTGAAAATGGGTGAGTGAAACTTTTCATAAACTTCCCATAAGGCACGATGAAGTCCGCAAAGCTTCCCCTGCAAGAAGCAATGCACAGAGTTATAACAGATGCAAAATATACAGTCAGCACAACATTACATACAAATTGCATTTGTATTTCCAGATCATTGATCCTAAAATATTCCTTCAACTCAGATTAAAGCATCAAACAAAGTAACTCTCTTATCCAAAAGCACGTAACTAAAAAAGGGATCAAACTCACTGCCACATCAGAAATGCAGCTAAGCATGTCATAATGTAGACTAAAAAGCCGAAATCTAGACTACAAAATTGAATTAACAGGCCAATACATAAGACTGCACTAACCCGCTGCAGCGTCAAAATAATATCTATTAATAAGCTTTGAGTGGGAGTTTGACACCAGCATGGATACACCTGAAGTTCTCAGGTAACACAAGCAGAGTGATTAAGTTCGAACTGCCCACCACTAACATCACATTCCATCTGATCTAAATATATTTTTCAACACTAGCTAACAAAGTAGAGCATCTGACTCTCTTCTTTTGCTCACCTTCCAACCAAACTCCTATGCATGGAATGAAAAATCATGCCTCAAGGCTAGGCGGTCCCAATCAGCCCTGAGCGTACACCTCAGCCTTGTCCAGTTGGGCGGCCCCCTCATTTAGCGGACACAATCTGAGGCATAGCCACCTCGAGGTGGTCCGAGGCACAAAGCAGGGCATTTTTGGATTAAGTGGGACCCACTTTAGTAACCCTTCTCTTCCCCGAATCCCTGATACCTAACCCCCTCTACTTCCAAGTTTCTTGTGCCCAAACAAAACCCACAAAAAAGCACTAACCCTCGCGAGCCCCCACCTCCAAATGCCGGTGACACCATCTCAGGTTGTCGCAACCACCTTTTGATGACAGTGCTCTCTTCTCGAAACTCACGAGATCCTCCAATCACCGCCGTCTCCCTCCTTTGCATCTCGCATCAACAGGTTCACCCTGTTGTAGGCTTAAAGCCATTTTTTTGTTTTTTCATTGTTATTATATCTTAGTTGTAGGTATTTCATCTTGTAGTTTAATTGAGTATTATCTTACTTGCAACTGTAGCTTACCTTTGCATCGGTGATGTGGGTAGACATAAAGATGCTTTCTTATTGTCACTTTATCTATCGCACATTATGATTGTGTGTGTGTGTGTATATATATCTCACATTATGTACACTTGCATGCACGATACCTAAAGTGTTGCACATTTGATCGTCTTAGATTGAAAATGTATTTGTATAATAATTTTTAGAAATGTCGAAAGCTCACAAGAGCAGAAGATTTCAAGGAGGTCGAAGCGATCATGGATAGAGATCTTGTGTTCCAGAAAGTAAAAGGTTATCTTTACGTACAATGCAATTTTGGTGCTAAGCAGATAATCGATGGAGTTGCGAGATTCAAGCACCACCTTGCAAAAACTGGAAAAGTGTTAAAGCATATCCAAAAGTCAGTTGAAGTATCAAATGAAATAAAGTGTTTACTAGAAAGGCTTTAAGAGAGATATAGAAGAGCAGTCGAAAGAGATGGAAGAACTTAGCAAAGTGGGTGCTTATGAAATGGACTTATTTGTTGGTACATCTAGTTTGGGAGGTCCCACGATTGGGACTAGCAACATCCTCCAGAAGCAGCATCAAACAACATTGAATGCATCATAGAAGAAAAAGGAGAAGACTCATACTCAACGTGATATCGGAAGATTTTTCTTTGAGAATGGATTGGCATCATTTGTGCAACGTAATATCTCATTTCAAATTGAGAGGGGATTGAAACCTCCAACGGCATAACAAGTTGAGATCCTGGAACTTAAGGAAGAAGTGAATAACATCGACAATTCGAAGAAAGCAGCAAAAGCTTCTTAGCAGAGACGGGTTGTAGAATCATGTCTGATGGTTGGACTGACACGAAAGATCGTTCACATATCAAGTTTTTGGTGAAAAATCCGACAGAGACTAGGTTCTTGAAGTCCATAGATGCATTTAACAAAACAAAAAGCGCATAATTACTTTTTTCTCTACCCGACGATGTAATTGAGGAGGTCAGTGAAGGCAATGTCGTACAGGTTATACTTGTTAATGCCTCAAACAACAAGGTAGCTGGAAAATTGTCAATGGAGAAAAGAAAACATTTATAGTGGACCATGCGCATTGCCCATTGCATTGACCAGATGTTAGAAGACATTCTGGAATTGTCTTTGCATGCCTCTGTTTTCAAAAAAGCCAAAAGAGTCGACAACTACATTTACGCCCACAGTTGAAGTTTGGTCATGATCATGGCAGAGATTAGGGGAGATTTGATCTGACCTGCTATTACACGTTTTGATATGACTTCCCTCACATTGCAGAGAGTGATCGCTATTAGGGACTCTCTCGAGACATTTTTACTTCCTTTGCATGGAATAGGAGTCTGTATTCTTCCGGCCTAAGGGCAAAGTGTGTGGAACATAATTTTGAGATGCAAATCTTTTTGGCAACATGTTGCCTTTGTTATTAGATTCAAGCCTTTGGTCATGGTCTTATGAATGGTTGATTCCGAAAAATATCTCCAAATGGGATTCATTTATAAAGCCATAGATTTTTTAAGTCGTGACTGGACTATTGAGGGGATGGAGAGCAGAGGCGAGAGAGCAGGCAAGGCCACAGGCAGAGCGAAGGAGGGTGGGCACGGTAAGGAGATGGCCATCGTTACCGCAAGAAGCATCAAGGGCGAGCGAGAATGTGAGGATGAGAGGCCCGAGGATGTTAAGATGGAGGAATTGGCGGGGGGGCCTTGGAGCGTTCCAAGGAGAAATAGTCGAACATCGAAGATCAGGGCATGGAGAAGTCTGAGTGCTTCCGTTGTGGCGCTTCCAATCACCTCTCCAAGTTGCGGTCTACTCCAGAGCAACTTTGCTTTCGTTGCGATCGCCGGGGTTATAGAAGGTGGGATTGTTTGGATAGGGGCTCTCGAGCGAAGAAGAAAACCCGGCATGAGCTTTTGACTGGCGCGGGGTTGGTTGCTCTCTTATTGCAGCTCTCCAAAGAGGCGGTGGAGGAGCAACCACTCGATGGTATTTTCATGGGGGAAGGCAACACGGAGGGAGTTGAGAAGGTTTCGTGCAAGGTTGAGTGTAGCGAAAAGTTACGATACCAACATCAGTGTGATCTTGTTGTCGGGGGGGGTGTGCATGAGGGGCTTGTCAGCCAGATGGGTAAAGGAGGCCCTTGGTGGTGTTTGGATGGTTGTCCTCCGTCAAAGTCGAGGGCTATGTTCGTAGCGGAGGCTGCGATGGGTAAAGGAGGTCCTTGGTGGTGTTTGGATGGTTGTCCTCCGTCAAAGTCGAGAGCTATATTCGTAGCAGAGGCTGCGATCAAGGCCTTAAATGTCGGATTTCGGTTCAGGTCAGTGTGGAAAGAGAAATTCGATAGAATTTCGGTGAAATAATAAATTGGGGAAATTACTTGAACGTTTTTTTTCTAAAATTAAGATTTCTAATATTCTTTAACTCAATACAACAACAAAGCCTTTTCCCACAATTAAATAGGGTCAGCTACATGGATTCTTCACCTCCATTTAGATCTATCTTGGGTCAATCTCAGGCTTATATCCAAAAAACTAAGATCCGTTCGTATAATCTCTTTCCAACACTTCTTAGGCCGTCCTCTCCCTCTCTTAGTCGGCTCAATATCCCAAGACTCGCATCTCCTAACCAATGCATCAGCTGATCTTCTTTACAAATGATCAAACCATTTTAAGCGGTTTTCTCGCATCTTATCCTCGGTCGGAGCTACACCAACTTTCTTTCTGATTTCCTCATTCTGAATCCGATTTTCACGTGTGTGTCCACACATCCACCTTAGCATTTTCATTTCTGCTACAGCAATTCTTTGCACATGTCTATGGTTCATAGGCCAACATTCAGATCCATAGAGCATAGCAGGCCAATATTCTTTAACTCAATAAATGATATAAAAATATACATTTTTTTGCTAATAGTAAGATATTAACATGATATGTTACATTAAATTCCATCTAATCGCTCCAACAGTAAAAAAGTAGTCCAATACTAAGAATCACAACCAGATTTAGAGTCAAAATTAAATGCCATTAGTTTCACCTCTTGAATATGAAGAGAATGGTGACTCGTGCAATAACATAGAAAAATATAGGCCAACAAAGAGTACGAGCAAAATGATATTTTATGTAGGAAATTGAAGATCAAAATGATAGTTTAGAACTTATATCTAGCCAAAATACTTTCAACTAAGAAAAATATTTACTTTTAAAAAAAATAAAACACACATATACACAAATCTTTTTAATATGTATGTCTAATAGATGCATTGTATAGCTTGTGATTGTAAAATATATGCTATACAAAACACAAACAAATAAACTGATACCAAGAAACTGAGTAGCATTCGCAAGTACAATATACTCAATCTGATAGTAGGCAAATACTTATGGTCACAGTATTTGGAAAGCTACTAACAAACTGGCACTCATATAACTACACATACTCCTAGTAGACAAAAGACGCAAGAAAGCAAAGCCTTAAATTTTGAATTTCGGTTTCGCTTCGTCATGTCTGGAAATAGAAATTTAGGAGAATTTTGGTGAAATCGTCGGAAATCTCGGAAATGGCTCGACAATTTTCAAAAACTAAGGTTTTTAATATTCCTGACAACAAATAAAATAGAAATTCATACTTATTTGTAAAATAGAATTGTAAATATACATTTTAAAGTAATATTATCGTCATAATCATCACACATGTTATTTAGAGCAATCTTTTGCCTGGAGTCAGAATTATATGTTAAACTAGAAGCAAAATTCATGATAATCACCTCGTCAAAGAATGAGATGGAACATAATAACTACTAATCAAAAGATATATATCAAAATAAAGAAAGAATAAAAAATATAGCCATCCAGTTAAAACTTGAATTTAAATCTTAAATCGTGTGTCTAATTAATTTGGTTAGGATTTGGATGTAAAATTTAGAAACTAACTAAAGAAACTTCTTCAAACAATGTAAAGCACTCTAACAACTCAATACAACAAAAAATAAATAGGTGAAAATTTATTAATATATACAAATTTCAATGAAAGTGAAGGGTAGATTCACTTTTTTGTTTCACCGAAATGACATGCAATTTCGATGATATTTCATTGAAATCCTGGGAAAAAAGAAATAAGATAGCATTTTGATTTCGGTGACCTAAAGAAATAGATATTTTTCGGTGGAATTTCATTGAAATCTGAGGCTCTGGTTGCGATTCTTAGATGGCAACTCTTGTAGTGATGGGTCGATGTGGAAGCCGAAGGTCGCGGAGGTGCCCATGCATTGTCGAAAAGTGGAGGTACTACGTGAGGCTTTGGTGCACGTCGATGAGGTGGTGGAGCAGTGTCGCACCGAGTTGCGGACTGGAGAAGGCTCCGAGGTAGAGGTTCTAGTGTGGGGGATCATGCCCACGTCTCCCTTGCGTGTGGATTTGAAGATAGGGCAGAGGTCGGTGTCACTTTAGGTGGTGGCCTTGGAGGAGCAGACTTACAGTGGTGTTTTCCAGGAGAGCAGAGGCACAACGACAAAGTCTCTAGCTACCGACAGAGGATTTTGAGAACCGAATCTTGTGGCAGAGATTTTGGATGTCGTGAAATCAACAGCTTGCGGGGGAGTTTTGTTCGGAGCTATCGCAAGGAGCCTTAGCTCCCCCAAATGATCCTCAGGAGCTTCCAATCGCTCTACACAGAACTAAGAGGCATTGTACCCTTCATCATATGTCTCATTTCACTTCTACTGCTAGTTTAACCAGCGTTGACAGAAGATATGCAGATGCTCTTATGACAATCTCTATTCCCAAAGACCATCATAGTGCCCTGCAGGATTATGATTGGTGAAAGGCTATGAATAAAGAAATGGGTGCTCTCAATACTAGAGAGACATGGGATCATGTACAATACCCCCAGGGTACTAAACACGTTGCCTGCCTATAGGTCTTCACTACGAAGCAATCTCCAGAAGGCTCCATTGATAGGTTGAAAGCAAGGCTTGTGGCGAAAAGCTTTATACAGACGCATGGAGTTGATTACTTCGAGATCTTTTCTCATCAGGGATGGGATCCATACATACTATTCTTTCAATTGCTACAGACAAGGGCTGGACTATTTTTCAATTGGACGTCAAGAATGCTTTTCTATATGGTGACCTCAACGAGAAAGTTTACATGATGCAACCTCCAGGTTACGAAGTCAAGGAGGAGTATGTGTACCGACTTCGCAAAGCAATCTATGGCATGAAGCAAAACCCAAGGGCATGGTTTAATAGACTAAGTATAGAGATCAGCACTATGGGTTTCCAAAGAACTACATAAGACTACTCTGTTTTTGTCAGAAAACGGCCAACTAGTACCGTTATAATTGTTGTGTATGTGGATGATATGGTTGTTACAGGTGATAATGATAAAAGGGTGCTAGAGACCAACGCTTTTCTTCAGAAGGTCTTCGTCACCAAGGATCTGGGACAACTTTGCTATTTTCTAAGCATAGAAGGACTATGCACTACAGAGGGAATCCATCTGTCACAGAGAAAGTACTGCTTACATATACTGACTAAGGCAGGGTTATTCGGTTGCAAACCCTCTGGTATCCCTGCAGATCCGAGAAAACATTCCACTCCCATTGATCATGTCTTTGAAAACATTACACGATACAGAAGCCTCGTTGGCAAACTCATGTATCTTATTGTACTAGACCAGACATATCTTATGTTGTGAGCAGAGCGAACCAATACATGAAGAAACCTTATTGCAGCTACTGGCAGGATGTTCTTCAGATCCTTCGCTATCTAAAGGAATCACATGGATGTGGCCTCTTCTATGGGGCCAACGACGATACTGATGTTGATTATGCAAGTTCGCTAGAGGATCGTCGCTCTACTACAAGTTATGCTACAATGGTTGGAGAAATCCTTGTTAGTTGGGGCAAGAAGAAGGTTGTAATCTCCCGATCCAATGCAGAGGCAGAATACCGAGCGATGGCCCAGGCCACCTGTGAAATTACGTGGTTACTGACTTTTCTACATGAAATCAATGATGTCGTCACCACTCTCATTCCTCTATACTATGACAACAAATATGCTACTTATATTGCTATTAATCATGTGTTCCATGAGAGAACTAAACATATTGTGATTGACGGCCATTGTGTTTGTGATGTTATACGAGGTAAGATTACAACACCGCATATCTTGAAAGATCTTCAGCTTACAAACATATTCACGAAGATATTACCAAATATTCCAAGTTGGGCATGATCGATGGATATGCTCCAACTTGAGGGGGAGTGTTAGAGATTACGATAAATTACATTCTTATATTCTATTGTAACCCCATAGGGGCACTTGTGTATTTTGTCCTTTTAGAGCTCTCTAGGGTTTAGCCCTATATAAGGACCCCTAGACCTCTTGGATAAACATCTCATTACGTTCTTTCTCTAATTTCCATGCATAGCTTTCTTAATATTTATGTAGTATGATAAGTTAGATTACAAATTTTTATGAGAAATCTGAGGCTTACACCTCGACCACCTCCCAGATCGTTGATGCCGATGTGCCGCCTTATTCGAAGGAGGGACTTCTGTTGATGCCGCCTCTTAGAAAGAGGAGGTTCGAGGTGGATGTGTCGAGGTTCACCATGCGGCAGGGTTGGAGCATCATTCTACTTCGAGGGGCACTCCTCACGAAGAGCTACTGCTGCTAGGGTTTGCATCGCATCACATTGTGCTTGCCTGGTGGAGGGGCACCCATGCATGGTGGAGGTGCACCGCATCTTCTTCTACTCTCTTTTTCTTCGTGTCAGAACTTGTGAGATCTTTGATGTATGATAGAGGATGGTATTGTTGGGCAAGATGGGGTTCTGATGGAGTTTCGAGAACATGCTAATGTATAGAAGTCAAAAGAATGTGTATATCACCATTGCCATCGAGATCAGAGAACTAAAGACTGGCACGCAGAATATGATCTCCAAAATTGTCTAGAAGTTGCACAAATAACGTGATAATCCTTATTTCAGAATCACGAAAAAAACTTGTTGGATTGCTCGTGAAGTTGTGCGACGGTTGATTTTAGATCTAGGGTCCCAGAAACCCTAGGAGAATGAAGTCATGGACATGCATAGCTGTCGATTAGATCAATGATGTCGATGAAGGCGGAAAATTAGGTTTTTGTGAAACCCATGTAGAAAAACAATCAGAACTTGCTGAAGATTTCAGTGCCGACAAGCTAGAGATTTCAATGCCGACAAAAAACAGATCCGAAAAACAATATGAAGAACAAAACTTGCTGGAGATTCTTAAAGCTACGTAAAAAATAGGATTTGAATAGAAACCCTATAACTATCAAACCGCTCAGAACGTGCAGAATTCAGGGTTTCAGAATGGTGCAGCCAATCAGATTAGCTTTGATGACGTCCATGTGGAATTAGGATTTCAAAAAGCCCTAGAACTCTTCTCGAACTTGGTTACGAATATGAATAATAATACAACATAATAAGCCATGAACATAAACTCGGAATCAAACTCGCTCTAATACCATGCAGAAAATGATGAATGTGGAAGCGTATCAGAGATAAAGAGATATAAAAGAGGAAGAATAAAGGGATTTTATGTGGAACCCTACTTCATAAGGAACAGAATAAAACCATGGGAAAAGGCTGTAGAGAGTAGTATTATTATATGTGTTATGTACTGTTTAGTATTTCCGTATAGTTCTTTGGACTACTCTGTATTTTACCCATTAGGTCTCTCCCTATATAAGAGAGACCAGGGTTCTCTTGAATAACAAGTTACTCATTTCCTCCAACATGGTATCAGAGCCTAAACCCTAGGCTCTTCCCAGCCACCACCCGCCCCCCCCACCCCCACTCGCCGGCCTCCTCCTCTTCTCACCGGCCTCCCGCCGCTGCCGCCACCTTCCTCTCGGTGGTTCCCCCCACCCGAACACCCGCCACCTGCCGCCGCCACCATCCTCTCAGCGGCCCCCTCCTCTCTGCCCTAGCATGGACCCTATCTCTGTGCCCTAGCCCGAACACCTGACGCCGCCACCCTCCCCTCGACGCCCCCCCATCTCCGTGCCCTAGCACGGATCCTACCGCCGCCGTCGCCTTGCCCTAGCACGGATCCCGCCGTCTCGGTGCCCTAGCCCGCTCATTCTCCGGATCTATGGGTTTGGGTGCGTAACGTCTACATACGCACTCAAATCCTATGCAGTCTCTGTAGACACTTATCACTCTGTCTACAAACCCTAGTTCTTCTCCAGCGGCAATATGTCAGAATCCAAGGTGGATATGCCATCCATAGGCGCATTCAAAGGTCCTGCGCCAATAGTAAAGATGGATGGTTCGAACTACGAGCTCTGGGCGATGCAGTTCATGAGTCTCATGAAGTCAAATGGTAAGAAGCACATTCTTATTGAGGATGAGCCAGCAGAGAAGACAGGGATTTATGCCTCGTGGGAGGCTGATGATTCGTATGCCAAGGTTTGGTCAGGCACATTGTCGATGGAGATTGCCAATGATGTCCTCCATCAGCCCACCGCCAAGGCGATGTGGGAGATCCTGGCTGTAACATATTCACAAGTGCAGAATGAGACCTAGATGTTACAGCTTCAGCATGATATATTCACAATGAAGCAGAACGGCAGACCACTTCACTCCTTGTACACGTCCCTGAGAGGGATGTTTGAGAAGCTATACAGCACTATTCCACCCACAGCAACCCCTGAGCAACAGAAGACGTTTCGGAATGCCACCATGGTGGGCGTTCTACTTGCAGCCCTAGATCCTGAGTATGAGGCTGCCCGCTCTCAAATTTTGGCCGATGCAGTTATTCCTCCAATGGAGGATGTTTACCGGAGGCTCAGTCGCATATCAGTGCCTTCCAGCTCATCTACTCCACCCCCATCAGCGATGGCAGTATCGTGTGGGAGAGGTGGTCAGTCTTCTGGTCGTGGACGTGGACGTGGACGTGGAGGTGGTAGGGGTAGTCGCTTTCGTCACCCTTGTTCGTATTGTCACCGCACAGGCCACTCGGAGGATACATGCTACTCTAAGCATGGGCTCCCAGCATCGGCGCGTGTAGCTAAGCATGTTCTGCCCCAGTCAGCATCCAATGCAGACAACTGTTTTGAGGAGCTTGTGGCACGTCTACGTGGTATTATGCCACAGTCTACTGCAGATTCTCCTGTTGGACCTTCTGATGTTGTTGCTTCTGCCTCTGCCAGTTCCTCGATTGTCGCTAGTACCTCAGGTAGTGCTACTGCATTTACAACTTGTCATGATATATCTGATTGGATTATAGATTATGGTGCTACACATCACATTTGCCGAGATCGAGAGAGACTTGAGTCCTACAGGGACATTCCCCATGGTCGTTCAGTACAGATCGCAGATGGTACTCATTCCCCCCTAGTTGGACAGGGGGAGGTCTTCCTATCTCCTTCTATGCGTCTATAGAATGTTCTACATGCTCCTCAGTTCTCCATGAATTTGTTGTCCATTAGTCAGATTACGAAGGATTTGCACTGTCGTGCTATATTTGACCCTTCTTCTCTTATTTTTCAGGACATACTAATGGGCAGGGTGATTGGTTGTGGCTCTGAGCAGAATGGTATGTATCGCTTGGTCCGGAATTCTTATGTGGGGGTCTCTTCTTATTCCGTCGGACCAGTATCTCCGTACATCTGGCATCTTCGCTTTGGTCATCTCCCGCTCCAAAAAATGCGCCATCTTCAGCCACAGATCTCTCCCAGTTCGTCCTTTCGCTGTGACGCGTGTCAGTTGGGAAAGCATCATAGGTCCAGCTTTCCTAGTCGTCAGAGTCGGAGCAGTAGCTCCCCGTTCGAGTTGTTGCATATTGATATTTGGGGTCCAAGTCGTGTTCCCGATCATCAGGGACACAGGTTCTATCTGGTTGTAGTGGATGATTTCTCTCGTGTGTCTTGGGTCTTTCTTTTAAAGAATAAATCTGAAGCAGGAGATGTGATTAAAAATTTAATTAATGAAGTGCAGAACGTTTTTTTCCTCTACAGTCAAATATGTTCATACAGATAATGCTCTGGAATTCTGCACACGGTCTCTCTCTCAATTTCTCTCCTCAAAGGGCATTATTCATCAAACTACTTGTCCTTACACATCTCAGCAGAATGGCGTGGCAGAAAGAAAGCACCGTCACCTTCTTGACATTACACGAACCCTGCTTATTCAAAGTTGTGCTCCTATATCTTTCTGGGGGGGTGATGTTCTAACAGCTTGTTACCTAGTCAATCGTATGTCGTCTTCTGTCCTAGGTGAGAAAATTCCTGTGTCTATCCTTTTTCCTGATAAGGAATTATTCTCGCTTACTCCTCGTGTCTTCGGTACTGTTGCCTTTGTTCATCTTCTCACTCCAGGACTTGACAAACTCTCTCCTATAGATGTCAAGTGTGTCTTCGTTGGTTACTCTCGGACTCAGAAGGGCTATCGCTGTTATGACCCCATAAACAAGAAATACTTTGTCAGTGCTGATGTCACGTTCTTTGAGTCTGTTATGTATTTCTCTCCTGTAGGTGACAGGTTGGTACCATCCACTACCAATGGCAATGTCTATGTTCCTCCACCTCCTACGTGGGGCTCATCTGAGTCTACTCCTGCATCGGTTACTACGTCGTCTTCACCACCACCACCTCCGCCACCACCACCTCCACAACCTCCTATTTCACCTTTACCAAAATTCTATACGCGTCGGTCAGGTCCTGCTCAGGCTACACGTCCGACATCCAGCACGCCTCAGGTATGTGTTGATGACATTACTACTGACGGGTCAGATATGGTACATGTGCAGGATTCCTTACTGCAGGAGGAGACTATACCATCCAGTTCAGTGGACGATAACCTAGATATTCCTATTGCTATTCGGAAGCAAAAGAGGATGTGCGCTTCTTATCCCTTTGCTTCTCAAGTGTCTTTTCATCGCCTCACATGCGATTTCCAGAGATTGCAGCAGCTTTGTCATCCGTGGACATACCACGGACCTATCAGGACGCTTTGAAGATTGATGTCTGGCGATTGGCTATGGAAGACGAGATGCGGGCCTTACAGTCTCGTGGCACATGGAGCTTGGTTACTGCTCCTCCTGATGCATCCATTGTTAGCTATAAATGGGTATTCACAGTTAAATACCACGCAGATGGCAGCCTAGATCGCTATAAGGCTCGGTTGGTCGCTCGAGGCTTCACACAGACATATGGTGTGGATTATATGGATACATTTTCTCCGGCGGCTCATCATTCTACACTTCGTATACTCCTATCAGTTGCAGTGGTACGTGACTGGACTATATCTCAACTTGATGTCAAGAATGCTTTCTTGTATGGAGATCTGCAGGAGGAAGTCTACATGCAGCAGCCACCAGGTTTACTGCTGAGGGGGAGAACCATAAGGTGTGTAGACTTCACAAGGCAATTTATGGCCTTAAACAGAGCCCAAGGGCGTGGTTCAAGAAACTTTCTCATCTGATTGAAAGACAGGGGTTTAAGAGATCGAATGCAGACCATTCATTGTTTATTCAGAAGTCCTCTACAGGTACGGTTGTCATCATGGTCTATGTTGATGATATTCTGGTTACAGGAGATGATGTTCAGGGAATAGAGAGTGCAAAAGCGTTCCTAGGCCGTCAGTTCGTCATAAAGGACCTTGGAACCCTAAGATACTTTCTGGGGTTGGAATTTGCCAGGAATGCACAGGGTCAAGTGATGACCCAAAGGAAGTACATTATAGATTTCTTGACTGAAACAGGCATGGCTGGATGCAGACCGTCGAGTATTCCCATGGATCCGAGTATGAAGCTGTATGATGATGACACTGCGGAAGTAGACAAGAGGAGATGTAGAGAAATGGTGGGTAAGCTCCTTTATATTACAATAACTCGACCTGATATTGCCTTTGCAGTAAGCCGCGTGAGTCAATTTATGGAGCAGCCAAGGCAAGTTCATATGGACGCCATATACATGATACTGAGGTATCTAAAGTCTTCTCCAGGTTCAGGGTTGCTGTTCCGAAAGAGCACAGATCTATCTATTTCAGCATGTGCAGATGCCGATTATGCAGATTGCCTTAAGAATAGAAAGTCAACCTCAGGATTTACCGTTTTTGTTGGGAGTTCTTTGGTCTCTTGGAAAAGCAAGAAGCAAACCGTTGTGGCAAGGTCCAGTACAGAATCTGAATATAGGGCCATGGCGCAAGCAAGCACGGAAATGATGTGGATTCGATCTGTGCTAGAGGATTTACATGTAGTTGTGCATGTACCTATGCAACTTTTGTGTGACAATCAGGCAGCATTGTTTATTGCCAACAATCCAGCAAGCCATGAGAGAACAAAGCATATTGAAGTTGACTGCCATTACACTAGAGACTTGATCCAGAGAGGCTTGATTTCTACATCTCATGTGAGCTCAGGGGATCAGACTGCCGATATACTTACCAAGCCGTTGCTCAGAGGACCCTTCCAGAGATGTTATTCCAAGCTGAGCATGATCGACATCTATGCTCCACCTTGAGGGGGAGTGTAGAGAGTAGTATTATTATATGTGTTATGTATTGTTTAGTATTTCCGTATAGTTCTTTGGACTACTCTGTACTTTACCCATTAGGTCTCTCCCTATATAAGAGAGACCAGGGTTCTCTTGAATAACAAGTTACTCATTTCCTCCAACAAAGGCATCTCAAGGATTGTGTATTCTTTATTGTTTTCTCTCAGCTATTACAAGTGGTGTGGGGCTTCGTATATAGCCCCACCAGAAAGACCAAGTCTCACTTACAATAGACGTGGGACTAAACTTGAGGATGTGGTAATTGGACCTTGGAGGGATCCAATTACACATCTCTACATATGACGCATACTCTAACACTTCCAAGTTGGACATGATCGGCATATATGCCCCGACTTGAGGGGGAATGTTGATGTCATTTCTTGACGTCATTGGTCTACTATAGCACCCACTCCAATGGTCCAATGGTAGTGCAACGTTTCTGCCACCCAAAAGACCAGGGTTCAAATCCTCCCTTGCAGGGGTTGCGTTAGGTAGCCAGCAGGCAGCATAAAAAAATAGTCGGATCTTTCAACATGGATTTGAGCAAGAATCCATAAAGCCGGCCCTACTTAAAGTGGAAGAAGGCTTCACCGTTTTTTCAGCTTTATTTCTATTTTAGCTATTTCTATTTGTATCATTCCATGCTTAAGAGTATTGTTGAGAATTATTATATAATTCTCATAAAATGGTCTTTAGGGTTGCACGCTATATAATAACACCTATACATTGAAGAAAATTCATTCTGTTGGTTCTTTATTTTTCACGGCAGATACTTCAGTAGAGTATCGCACTTTATAATTCTACTTCTTTGACAACATCAATATTTAATCGTATAATGTAGAAATATAAAATATAGAAATTCGAAAGCAAGAAAGAAGAATGAAAACCTGATTTATATGGAACCTTGCTCCTTAAAAAGCATGATGATATCATGGGAGAAAGCCACTAAAGGCTAGATCTTCCATTGAGTTCCTCAAATATTACAAGAGTATAGGGGTCTTTATATAGACTCATCAATACTCTAAAGCATGGAAGGACATATCGATATCGGTATCGATATCGGTACCATGTCGATACCAATATATCGCCGATATATCAGCGATATATCGACGCCATATCGCCGACATCGGACCGAATCTCACCTTTTTTGCATGTTGATACCCGATATCGGACATATCGGCGATATATCGGTGACCTGTCGATACCAATATATCGCCGATATATCGCGATATGGCCGTCCATGCTCTAAAGTCTCACTGATAGAAAAATATACAAGACTAAACATTAGATTAGTGTAAATAGATCTTGGAGACATCTAACTACACATCTAATATATTCTATAATACTCCCCTCAAGTTAGAGCTGGAAAAGATGCATCTTGCTATAGAAAGAATATGCAATGCATCTTTGCTCTATACATCTTATACAAAGCTGAGAGGAGAGCGCTCGAAGTAGTTGGCATTGGGGAGGAGACTCGCGTAGAGGAGATACTACTGGGAAGACACGTCCCCTAAGTGGATACTCAATGAAGACGATACATTGGAGGTAGATGGAATGGAGTGTTGAATGTTCAAACAATCATTTAATGGATAGCAAAAGTTTGAGACGATCCCAAATAATAGCAACAATAGTCTATCCAAAGTAGTAACTGATTCAAAGCATCAAAAGTAGATCGATCCTCTCATGCAAAGATCTCGAGAGTGTACCTCTCCTATAAGAAAACCCCGAGAAGAACATCTTCCACAAGAACATCATCTGCACAGAAGTCATCATTGCTTCTCTCATATGGGGACCTCAAAGAATTAGTTTCTTCTCATATAGAGACCTCGAAAAGCAGATTCTATTACACAAGGTCCTCTAGGAGATCTCGTTCTGAGAGCCACAAGCAGAGTATAATGGGGCATCAAATAATATCATGGTGGGTGATCTCGAGAAAGTGAACGATTGTGCCCTCTCTCATACTCCCCCATCATAATTGTTAAAAACGTAAAGATTATCAATCCAAGCTCAAAGAATAAGTGGAATTAAGAAAACATCCTCCATATTTTTTCCAATCATTTTTCTCTTGCAACTTTTTTAACATATCAATCCATCTACCAAGAGCTTGCGACCCAGTTGGGCTCAAAATACATCAACAAAAGAAATAGATTCACTTTTTTATATTACATATTTTTTATTGATCGTTCTCATTTTTTCTATTTTTTGTACTTTACTCTTCTCCTTATTTTAGAGCTTTCTTTTTTCTTCCAAAATTGTGGCCCATTTGCACCCAAAGCTATACAAAACAACAAAAAAACAATTGGACGAGGCCTCTCGGTCTTGTTTGGCCAAAACATAGAGAGAAGAAAAGAAATGTGTTTAAAACATATTGGAAGCACAATGCATCAGATCCCCTTTGCACTTCTTATTTCACGAGTCCCTTCTTTTCACTCCCAGTCATCATTTGTTTTAGTTGCAGACTCTTCCTCACCATTTGAAAACTTGCTCCACCTTCGTCATCACGTTTCTCACAGCTCGTCACGAGTCGCGGCACCTTCTCCGATAATTGTCATCGTTGATGTGGAAACATTAGAACCGACATGGATCATCCTTGCAATAATTTCACCATTAAGTATCGTCGCTTACGCTACTTCCCTTTATTTTTGCTCCTAAAGCACCGGCACTTATGGTGCTTCACCAACATTGGCTCTTCTTTGTTTGCATCGCTTGTACAAGCTACAAGCCTACAAGTATGGTGGATCATTGGCTCTCGCATCTACACCATGGATTCAAATATCAAGATATATCATCGAAATATCAACAATATACCAGATACCAAATATCATCGATATCGATACTATTATGTATGTTGTTTCCCATATATTGGTGAATATCTTGCAAGATATTGATAATATATCAGGATATCGATCAAAACTTGAAGTTTTGAATGCAACTTCCCCCATATCAACTTATACCACCCATATCAGTTTTTCTATCTAGTCATATCATGTTGTTGCCTGCAATTGGTTTTAGATATGACTTCCTTAAGGTGATTTTCATCCATTTAAATGCATTTAGAGATGGATTTCGTATATGTCGTGCTTTATTACTTCTCCTTGGGTTTTTTCTAGTTTTAGACTATGATTTCATGTATTTATTAAGATCTTGAGGAGATAGTTTGAGTTTTTAATGTATTTGTTCATATTTATTATATATTTTTGTCGATTTCTCTTAAACAACATAATATATAATCTTAATTGTTTGATTTCCTCATGAATGGGTTCCTCGACCATAGTAACCATCTCCTACTCCACCATCATCAGTATGAGGCTCCTATGCCCTTTCATGTTCTTGGTGTATCACTAGTGACACCATCTCCAAGTCAAGCATTGGTGTTCTCATCCTCGCATGTGATGGATACAAGGTTGTATACTTCTATATAACATGGGAGAATTACTTTCTATTTAGTGATGTGACATGAATGAGAACAAGGAAGGAGAGACTATGTAGAACCGCCAAGCAACTCTTGGTTTTGATCGCCATTTAATAAGATTTTTCTTTGTTATTAAAGTGCATGTCTTCTTATTTTAAGAACATGGGATTTTTTATTATTACGAAAGATAAAGTGCATATATTGTTATTGGACAAATTTCATTATTTGATTTATGATATCTTTCAACAATCAACATTATGTAGGGTAATGTGTATAATATGTGAAACATGATGCATTAATGTGTTAAACACACCTCCATTTTTCTTATAAGAGTGAATTTGAATGTTTTTTTTGAAGCTCGTGAATTTGAATGTTACTCATTGTTTCAAGAACTAAGATGATCTTCACTCGTAACAAAATTATTTTTTTGAGACATTTTCAAGATTTCCACCAATACCGTCGATATATCTCTACATATCCCTTTTTGTACTTTACATATACGATATCAATATTAATATTTCAAAGTCCAAGTTTTCTGTGAGAACCAAAGAGGCAACAAACCCTCTAACAATTCTTCTATAATGGGTGGGTCTAGGATGAATCCATGTCTTTTATCGATAAACAGGAAGGATGAACGACCTACAACACCATAATTGTGTGCAAAACTTTGCACGATCTTCGAAGAGCTCGCAAACATCAAGAACGTCGAAAAATGGAATACACAACCACGAGGATTCTAGATAACCCACACAGTGTGGACACTACGTTTTCCTTTAAGAAAGATTAAAGAACAAAACAAAGACCTTAGCATTAACTTCAAAACAAAATAAAATTGACAACCTAAACAAATATCGAAATTGATGAACAAATCCAAGAACGTCTTCCTCTAATACTATGTGGAAATATGGAACATAGAAGTGCAGAACCAAGAAACAAAAATGAAAACATAATTCATGTGGAACCTATCCCCCTAAAGAGAGTGATGAAACTATAGGAGAAAACCATTAAACTTTATATAGACTCACCAACACACTAAAATCGCGTCAACGGACAATATGAAACTAAACATGAGTAGTGTAAATGGATCTTGGAAAGATCCAATTACCCGTTTGATATATTCTCTAACACATACATTGACTTTTTGTAATCTTTGAAGAAGTCAAAAAGATATTTTTCAACAGTAAAAAAGACTGATATTCAAAGTCACAACGAAGTCAGTTATTACAGGACTTATTCCAAATATGCTTATATATAAATTTAAAAATAGAATTAGGAAAAAGACTTAATAGATACTTCATTAAAGAATGAAATTATTAGTAAAAATATGATTATTACTACTTCATTAAATATAAAAAATAAAATTAGGATGATAAATTAATTAAAATATGACAACTGCAATACTATTAAAATAATCACCCTTAAACAACCAACTACAAATATAAAAGTCGCATAAAAATATATATTACATCATCCCTTGCTTAGGTTCATACTTTATGATCAAGAGATATAGCTCGCTTATGAGATATTGGGGCCACAACGAATGTCATGCATAGACATCTTGTTTATGAAATAAGAAAAGAGTTCAGAAATATTAGTATATGCCAGAAAGCATATGATTGATACTATTGTCCAATGATCAATTGAGAAATCTATTGATAAATCTTCAAAGAAGACAGTCGAGCAAGGGTTTGAAATTCAGGTTTAATCAAAGTCTTCTAGTACATAGGATGCTTGAGCATTGAGGATACTTTGGGTTTATGCGATCATAATAGAATATATACCATGTCAATTTCATTCGAAGGGGGTGATAAAATCAGTGGATTTTAATGACTTTATCAATGGCTAAAATGAATCACAAACCAATCACTTTTCGGTGCTTGACGGGTCAAACTATATGATGAAATCGAGATAGAGAGAGAAGCATGCTTGTAAGATGAATTGCAAAGTGTAGAACTGAAAGCGTGAAGCGCGGAGCAAAAAGTAGCCTCAGATTTCTCTCACGGAGTATAGAGTGAAGAATAGAGAAAAGAGGAACAGGTGTTTGTTGTCATGTGCTTTGAATGAGGTCTACAATCTTATTTATAGGCTTTGATATCCAGGGACAATGGGGCTCAAAAATAGCCATTATAAACAAACCAAGAACAAAACCTCCTTTAAAAATGTTCCTGAAATTGTAGTTAATCAATTAAATAAAAAATTGGCCAACCAAATTTGAAGTTAATCGATGATATGGTTTTATTGATCAACCAAAAGTAGTCGTTAAATAGTTGTATTTGAATTTAAAACTTGATCAATCACGTCAAGAAATTGATTGATCACGAGTTGATCAATCAAAAGGAAATAGTTGATTGATCAAGAAGTGATCGATCAGTCACGAAAGTTGATCGATTAGGAATTGATCAATCAATCAACAATGTTGATCGATCAATCAAGAAAGGTTGACCGGTCAACTAGGATTTTTGACTTGAATGCAAGATGTATGATGCTCGTTGAGGTTCTTTTACAATACTACAATAGTTATAAATTGCGTGACTAAATAAAGAAAACTCTTAAACTTTTCTTTGAGCTTGAACTTGAGTTCATTAACCTCGAACTTGGGCTTGAACTCATTTGACATTTGCTTCTTCTTCCTTGGAGCTTGAGATCCACAGGCTTGAGCTTCTTCTAGGTCTTATAGCTTCTTGTCTTTTGACCCAGATTCAAGTTGAATATACAAGTTTTATTATTATCAAAATAAGCATGTTTATGTATGAACTATAATCATTCTCTCGAACTCCAGAAAGTTGAGTCACTAGGAACCCACCCCAACATACAAAGACCCAAATATACAAAAAAGATCACCCTTCAGCTTATCCCACCAAAAACGACTTATCCAATTACTTGTTTTACCTTGCATCCAAATACACCCTAAATGTTGCTTTCTACTATTGGCTTAGACCCCGGCTACAGCTTGAACATCCAGAGACGAAGCCAGGATGGTTGAGTTGGGGGGGCCAAATAGAATAGGAAAATTATGTGTGTAGAGAGATTTTTCCTTAGATGCAAAAATTAGTTTGACCTCATATCATATCATCTTTAAAATATTAACTTTTTTTGAACATATCACAATATTTTTTAATTGGAAAAAATAGGGTTGTTCCCTGGGGGCAGCCAACATGGATGCCCTCACCCTATTTTCGTATTTTTTATTTTTTGGAAAAATAACAGCATATATATATTCATCCATATATCCCTCCTATATGCCATTCGAATTTCGTAAGAAACAGAGACTCCTACGGCCCCCAGACATACAGTCATTTTTTTAACGGTTGCAGGATTTTTTAAATCGACCCTATCTAGATGGAGGCCGTAGGAGTCTCTGTTGCTAACGAAATTCGAACGACATATAGGAGGGATATAGGGATGAATATATATGGAGATATTTTTCAAAAAAAATGATTAAAAAAATGGGGCGGGGCAGCAACCAAGGCAGCCCCATACAGCCCTTTTTAATTATATGAAAAGAAAACTTGAGTAATAAAATTATCAATAAACTTACTTCGTTGAAGTAAAATATGGATAGAAAATTTTTTGATACAGATATTGACGAATACGGATGCATATACATATACTGATGAATACGAAAACTATGTTACCATATCCTCACCTACCTATTTGATGTCATTATCTACAAATGTTTACATGCATTTAACATCAATTATGACAATAGATTAATGATTAAAAATACTAATCCATTCTATCACTTCTTCTACGATCTATCAAAAAATCTAACATCTATTCTAAAATCAAGATAACCATGAGATATAAATAAATTTGTTGAAGGCGACTGCATCGGACGTACGGCCTTTGTGGTGCAAGAAAGTGTCAGAATCTGGCTCTTATTGTTGAAGCCAATAAGGAGAAGATGTCAAGATGGTATAAATGTAGTTTTAGAATTTTGAAAATTGGAATTGAGAAGGAAGGAGATTAGGAGGGCTTTATATGCATCTATAGAGATAAATGTTAAAAAAGAACGAGAAGCCGTTCGTTAATTCAAACACCCTAAAATTTAGTCAATATTTTTTTATTTTTTAAATTTGGAAAGTTGCATAATGTTAAAAGGGAGAGGAGACAATCTCCTTATTTGGAAATGCGAGGCAGGGGGGGCCAATCCCATTCTCCCGAAATTTAGGGAGGGAGGTTGGGGAGGAACGGGGAGGCCAAGCCCCCTCCCACCCTCCTCTCCCTCCGTCACTGTGAATATCAAAGCGATTTAGTTTGATTTATCCCTCGTAGTTGCTTTCTTAACTGTACGCATAACACAACATTTGGAAAATGTGTATCTTGGAGAAGCAAAAAGCACCTAAACCTTCACATTGCTCTCATTCCATATGTAACTAATAGAGGGACATGACATGGTAGCAGAAATCTAATAGAGGGGGCTTGATTTAAGGTTTTGCAAATTTGAGGGTGCCAATGAAATTATGAGGATAATGAATTGTTAAATACATCCAGCGTTGACGCAGAGTTCAAGCTAATGAATTAGGCTTCATACATATGTTTAGGGTAACTAATGAACTATGGCAACTAGCAGAAATCAGGCATAACAATTTCAGTAATTATCAAATTGTATGCATAATATCTATGGTGGTTAACGAACAATAAAGGCAGATTTGGTTCCTCTCCTCTACACTTTGTAAAAAAACTTAGTTCGGGAACACCTAAATTCCCATATCTAATATGGTGCTAAAGATCAACCTTGCATATGTAATGGAGAACATGTTTTATAAATCACTTCATACTGATAAAAATAATTACTTCATCATACAGCACAATACTCATAAAAAATCCGTTTGATTAAGATTCTATATTAGTTTTTACTTGTGATTAGTTAAAATGAAGAGGGTGACTGCTCATGAGTGGGAGACTTGCTAGGTTTGTCCCGGTCATCAGTCCTAATTGCTCTCGTTGCCGAGTGAACATAGAGGAGGCAGGTCACCTTTTTTCGGTTGTGATGGCTCTATGGCATGGACCCTATTTGGTAGCAGGAACGTTTCTTTTGAAGGTGTTGCAGACTTCTGGGCATCTATTGGAAGTGGCCGGCATGGTACGAGCGCAAGAGGGTGGAGTGCATCATGCTTGTCTGGGCAATTTGGTTGGCTAAAACGGTGTCATCTTCAACAGAAGAGGTTCTACATTGAAAATGTTGTACCAGGCACTAGGGCCTTAGCGACATACTGGACTATTTTGTAATGCTTATTCCGATACCTGATTACAATTTTCTAATGGTGATTAATGGTGAAGTTTTTTTGGACACACACCTATATGGTGGAAGCCCTTTTTTCCTTTCAAAAAAAAGTTAAAAAGAAACTATTAAAGCAATGCTATTATTATAATTTTTAGTCATAGCAACTCAAACTGATATGGAATACATATATAAAAAGTGTTCCCATTATTTAATAAAATCATCTTGTGAATATCAGTGGAAATGACCTTTCCCGCATGTTCGGCTATAGCTGAAACCCCTGAATCTAGAGTTTCTTGGTGTTCCATCCCAGTTCCAACAATGCACTTCTCGAACCGAGAAAGCGGGACCGCTTGACGTTGCATATTAGAGCTCACTAAAGCTATATTTGCATCATTACGCTCAATAAAAGGAATGAGGGAGGCTCCAATAGAAAATTTTAAAAAGGAAAAATGCTTCAAAGATGAATCTATTCCCAATGTCCCATGCAATAGTCAGGTATTCTTGACGGTATCGAGCCAGAACAATTTGTTCTTCCTAAATACCCTAATTTAAAGCCAAGGATCTCCTCATGATATCATATGATATTCATCTCTACTTGGTGATAAATAAACTATATGTCCTTTTGATCTTTCATATATTTTTGTAGAACTGGAATAGACATAAGATATTAATGGTGCAAAACAAGATGTTCAAGTGTGCGGAGAATCCAAATCCAGATAAGGCATGCAGCTTGAAATGAAGAATGTACTATCATCTTCTGCTTTAGTTAAGTTTCCTTCATCCAGTGAAATTAACTTAAGTCCATGGACCTCATTCAGAATTTCAGATGAGCATCATCATCACCATAGTTACAAAACAAGTATCAAGGTCATACATTCTTTATTTGATGAAGGTCATACATTCTTTGTTGAAAGAGAAAAAATAAATCGTTAATGATCTTTCAAAACTATTAGATGTACGAACAAGACTAAATAAGAATATTTTCATTTATACCCTTATAGAGGAATTCAACCTCCGTGCTTGAGAAAGAATAATACCTTGGATTGTAATAAACATGGAATGTAGCTTTGGTTAATATTGCTCTAGATACTTCAGCAACGTCAACTCCATGACCATAATTTGAAAAGGTGATGGCACCTTTCAGCTGAGCAGATCTGCGTATTCCCAACCTGAGTTCCCCATCTGCACCCCTAAGAATCGAGATGAATATTTCATATGTAAGTAACTACAAAGTATGCAAGCAAGACAACTCTGCCATGAGCATATCCGTTGATTTCTCACCTCAGAAAGAGCACAGCATCCCCTAGAACAAGCTTCTTTTTATTTACAAATGCACTCCAGCCAGTTGTTAGGAGATGTCTACGAGGTTGACCTGCAAGAGCAAAACAAAGAAAAGTCTTGAAGCTGTGGAAGTATCAGCATACAATGATTGAGCAATTGAATAAAAAAATTTTGGAAAAAAGAATTATCTCACACTAACTTTCAAAATCTTGAATTAACATAGGTGCAAAGGATACGAAAAAAGTTAAAAATCGGACAGGAAACCAACCAGAGGGAAAACTTTCAAGTCTTTGCTAAACATACTTCCAGATTTAAGTAGCTGAAAAAACCTACTGTATTTCAAATTATTGATGGAACATCAAAAAGTTGACACATGAATACAGGTTGAGTTTAGTTAAAACAAATAGGAAAAAAAACACAATCGAAGCATTAAGAAAATATGCAAATAGCAGTTGAAGCTTTCTGAGGTATAAGCGATCTGACATAATTGTCATATGAACTCGGCCTTACTTTTATATAACTTGAGAAATTAGCGTAAAGCCGGGAAACTCTCATTTACAATAGAACTAATAGTAGCAGCAACTATTAAGCAGATTGAGTCATACCAAAAAGAAAGAAAAAACGCTACTATATATAACGAAATGCCAACCAAATCAAACCAGAAAAGGTAGCTAGAAACATAAATACCGCGATAGATATGGCGGAACCTCCATTTTGTGCCATGAAGGTCCTTGGCTGTAAGTTCCTGAGAGGGCCTCTGCTGCTTATAGTCCTGATGAGCACAAAAGAAACCAGCAAAAACGGTCTAAAACTGCCAAACAACCAAGCAGCTCCAAAATCCAGAGAGATTCGTAACTGGCAATCCCAAATGCGTATCTAGAATTAATACACTACCAATGGTGGGAAGCAATCCTCGGCAGCACGCCTCGGCACAGAAAACCCCCCATGAGTGCTGGTATCCGACGCAGTCAAAGTCTTGCAGAACATATGTGCCATTGCAACCGCCACTGCCGGCGGCGACGACTTATCCACACCTCCAACTTCATCCCCCTCCCCCACATCCTCACCCCCTTCCCACATCCTCATCTGAGCTTCCTAGAACACACCAAAAATAATCAAAAAGACTTAGAAAGGAAACAAACACCAAAAATAAAAAGAGAAAACTCATCACCTCACTCTCAGCTACCAGAAACAGCTGCGCGTACACATCATCCGAGCTGACATCCGCCTGCAGCAGGAAAAAATCACCTCAATGCTTCTGAGGGAGAAGAGGAAGAGTATAACATAGGGATGAGAGAATAACGTGTAGCTTGACATCGACGACGCGACAGAGCACGTGCGGGGGCACATTGGCGACGGGGACTTCGCCGAGGTGGCCCTGTGGGAGGTACACAACGAAGCTCCCATTCCGCGGCAGGGCCACCAGCGGCCCCGCGCACGCGCGCCACAGCTCCGCGCAGACAGGGCCTCCGCCGCCGCCGCCGCCCTCCTCTGCCGCGGCGTCGCCCTCGTCGACGGCGTTGAGGTCGATCCCCACCATCGTGTGGCCTCTGCTAGGGTTTGAGGAGGCGGTTAAAGACCATCGGATTTCGCCCCCAATGGGGAGGGGGAATGATGAGTCAAAAGGATGAGACAAAAATCAGGTTGCAGAAGTCGGCAGTCGGTACTCGGTCGGCGGGGTCACTGACTAAGGATTAATCGGCAGTCGAGAGAGTAATCGGATTTAGTCGGGCATTAGTCGGTTTTGAATTTTTTATTTATTTTAAATATAAAATTCAATATTTAATACATATACTCTCATATATATTCATATAATTAGCAGTTTTAATATTTTTAAGAGATTAAAAGATATAGCAAGAGAAGAAAAAACAAAGAAATTGTACAAGGGGAAAGATTATCATAATAAACAACTTTTCATTCTCTCCCAACAGTACACAATGGTAACATGATTAATCATGAGGCTTCTATTACTTTAGTCTTCTTTTCCCGCCAATGTCAAACTTTTATAAGCAACATCGGGACAGTTGTAACATAAGCTCTTAGTTGGTCATCCTAATGTGAATATGAAGCCTCGGAAATGAAGATTAAGGATTCACTTTACTGTTTGTGGCAATCATTCAATTTCTTCATCAAAAATGGTACAAAGCATTTTCTGGGGAGTGCACAGATTCTTAGTATAATATGCAATCATCCTACTTTTTCATAATGTAGAACAATCTGCATCGCATTGGTACCACAAAAATGCATCAAAAGCATAAAAGGACTATGCTTGTCTAAATGATGGTACTTAATCCGTTCATCCACAACTTCAATGCAAATTAGTAAGAAAGCAAGTAATAACATCTAAGATCAAGCTTAGTATAGAAAATCAAAGTAATAGTATCTAAGATCAAGCAGCAAAATATAAAACCAAGCAAGAAAAAATAGAAAAAATAAACCTAACCAAGTAGTTGGAGGTCGGAGAACACCGAATGAGGGGGCAGTAGAGGACCAACACCAAAAGGAGTTGTCGTCTAGGTGCCGGCAATGCGGAGGAGGGGGCAACGACGCGACGAAGGCGGCAGCGGGGCAGGTTCGAGGGGGCGGCGAGACGAAAGAGGGAGATCCTGGGCAGGGGGTTCGGGGGAGAGGTTCGAACGAAGGGGTACTAGGGTTACTGTTAGACAGTAACCCTTAAATCCATATAAGCATGTTATCGGGTTTCCCATCAAAGCAGATTATCGAATTTCCCTATGCAAAAGTCGGCCGCCTAGTCGGCCGACTAGGCCGACTACTCGCCCGTTTAGTCGGGTTAGACCGACTATAGGCCGACTTGGCCTAGTCGAGTCGGGTAACCCCCGACTCGACTAGTCGGACCGACTAGTCGGCCTAGTCGGCCGACTTTTACAACACTGACAAAAACCACTACCGCCCAAAAAGCTCTCGCTTTCTCTCTCTGTAGATATCTACGACTGGTGTCTATATTTATATACCATACCGCTGGAGTTACTGTACTCCGCTTCTGGTGCTGCTGCAGCAGCAGCAGCTACCGCTGAAATAAGACCGTGCTGATATCGCTGTTACCTCTCCAACGGCGAGGAGGAGGGTCACTTGTGGTGTGGTGTGGTGCGTTGTCCCCACGGCATCACGGGCGAGGGGACCGGACTGGAATCCACTTGGACTTGATGGGGGGACTCCTTTCTTTATTTTTTTTTTTACTTTTCTGGGTTTTTTTCGAGGGGAGGTTAATAATGGTAAAGGGCGGGGGCACCTTTGCTCGGGGAAGAGGGGCGTGGACGTTGTTGGTTTGACGTCAGGAAATCCACCACTTTGCCCCCCTCCCTCTTCATGATTATGTGCTGCGATGGGCCCAATGTGTTCCTTCTGGTGGGTTTTAAGTGCAATCTCGATTGATGATCAATAAAATGGCTGGGGATTAAGCTGCGCGTTATTCGAGATAAATTAAATTAAAATATAATAGGAGACGAGGAGTTGGTGCCGGAGTAAAGAAAGAAGGTGCCTGGTTTATTCCTTTTTCCCAGCATGCTTGATCGATTCAATTACTGGTTGCTAAGATAAGGAGGGTTATTATCTTCTATTTGTGTTCGATCTAGGAGATAGGGATGACGTATAATGTGGGATAAGTGATAATTAATTATTTTTTATTGTGCATACGGTTGTAAAGGAAATGATACAGGACAAGAGATATAAGTTAATTAGGTAAGGTAGATTTGTTGTATTTTGAAATCTTATTTTGATGAAAATTTAATCCGATTGGGATGATATTCATCTCTTACGAAATTTTTTCTCCGATTATATACATCGTGTCACCAACATTTTTATAGATTAATCAAAATTATCATTTCATACTAATCTCGTGTCTAGTGCATATATATTGTATGCAACTTCATAGTTCATTCTACCAAATATTGGCAACTCGCTTGCAGATACAGATTGAGAGACCACTATCGTGATAGCATCTATGAAAGATTTATGCAATAATTGCTCCATCGAATGGAACGATGGGAATTGTGAAGCATTAGTTTTTGAAATCTGGATATTTTCCTCGAGCGTGCATGTGGATAAGATTGTTAACTTCGGTATTGTTTGATGTCATTGAGGTCGAATAAGTAATGATTGTAAGGAAATATATCAGTTATATCGAGTAAATAATGAGAAACTATACCATATCACATAAATATGGATCATCAAGATGTACGAATTTATTATTGTTAACCCATTAATATTTGAAAAGATGTTTTTGCATATCTTGTTCATGATTGCTTCCATCGTTTCAACTCCTGAGTCCTTCGATACTTTATTCGAAACTTTGAGTTCAATTCATTGTTGACATTATATCATCCGGTCCAGTGGTCGTTTAGTCCATGGTCCATTGGATGGTCGGTGCAAGGTAAGTATGCCCCCAAGAACATCCCCACATGCAATTTATTATAGTAATAAGAACGTAATCTATATCGTAGGTTCATGTTGTTCTTGTCATCCTTAATCGTATAACCATAATATGAATATTTTTTAATGGCTAAGGAGTAAACCAAGCACCGTCCTCGAATAATACGAGTAGTCGTTTTACATTCTATGCTTGCATTCATAGTGGATAAAAGTATGTACAACTAATCGTAAGAATTCAAGCTAGTCACAGTCTTACGTATAGAGATATTCACCTACCTATGTGTTTGATTTGTTGTGAAAAATCTAGAAGATAGATGTACCAATGATCTATGTTTGTGATGGATGTGGATTGCGATATGTCTACTATTTTTTTCTAGAACTGAATGCATTTGAGTGATTTGGTCAACACTCCACTTATAGGTACCCTCATCACCAGTTTTATTGAAAAACAGGAGTTCAACAAATTTAATGCTCATACCTTTTGTACCGACCAAGAAGAAATCAAACACCTTTCTTCCAATTGATTTGAATATTAAAGAGATAATAAAAGCTTATGTCGGTATATAAAGAAGAGAAGGAGAAATAGAAAATTGGAATCTTCGAATCTCAATTATTAACACGACCAATACAGATGGCAACGTAAAAGGTGAGCATTCTCCCACCCCTGGTCAAATATGTTCCGTGATGGTTGTCTCAAAGATGAGTACTTGTCATTATCTAGACCATGCCTCCGCTTATCTTCTTCCTCGTTCTATTTGTGCATGAGTACTTCCATCCCCACAACTGAGCATGTCACCTTGGGACACCAGTGAAACATCTACGACAATCCGAAACCATGTTGATGAATCCATGGTTCACTTGCTTAGTACTTACAATTTGACCTAATTTCCTTGACAAACATGTGTAAATAATACATATAATTATCTTCTTATTCAAACCACCCCTCAAATAAGAACCTGGTATTATCATAAAATACCACAAAAGGAAGAAAACTAGAAAGACTAAATAAAGAGAAGAAGACAGAAGGATGTATATTGTGTAAATATGTATAGACTAACCAGCAAAATACATATAAATAGGATAACAAATTTATGACCTTAACCTAGAGACCTAGTTAAACTGAGTTGACGATAAATAAACAAAAAAGAAAAAATCAAGATAACCTAAAAATGTGTAGTTGTACATAAATATATAACGTACATTACTTCGCCTATTACAATAATACCTTTTGAACTCCTTTTAAAATGGTTCGTGTGGTATTTTGTATAAAATATATGCAAAAGTTAAAAAAATATGTCAAAATAACATCCTTAATAACTGAGAAGTAAACCCAATCCCCAATTCGTTAGATCACACCCTTTCAAGCCAATAACTATATCTATATTGTTCCAAAAATCAAACTCAAATTTAGACTTCTCATAAAATAATATCCATAAATACAAAGATGAAAGGGTTGAGTTTAGGACTCCTTTGTATTGTTGACCTGAATAAACAGACAACTTCAAACTTTTTGTGCTTTTTATTTAAACTCTTCTTGGCTTAATTCTTTTTATAATCATTCTAATAAAAACAAAAAATTAAATAATAAACCAAAAACATCATCTGGCGCGTATATCAATATAAGTTAACCTCTGATTGATTGTATGTCTACATTCCAAGCTCATACCTCATGCATATGAACTCCAATTTAACCCTACTCATCTGTAAATCTCATCATATAAATATCGTATATTCTAAACACTATATGTGGCTAAAATAATGTCTATATATGGAAACTAGATTTTGGAACCTTATTGTATATATGTACAATGGATTTTGGACTTCAATGTATTTACACAATGTACCTAGTTTCTTTCTATTTGTTTTGAGTTTGCACATATTTCTCGATATTGTGTTTTTATGCAAAAATATTTAAGTCACAAAACATTCAAAATTCAAAAATATACAAAATTGGGGATCTAAATTGTGGGTATTTTATACTATTGAGTTCTGTTTTGTAATTTATATGTTCTATATATTATAAATTAAAAATCAGTAAAGTTACCAATAAGTTCCTAATAATTGTTATAATCATATAAAATAAAATATGTGCATACTATTAACAACAACTAAAAACAACAGTGAAAAATAAAATCCATAGATATAGGTATTTAGTACTTGTAAAGTTGCCTAAAATTATCCACAATGAACTGATCTGATTTCAAAATTATTACCTGTATACACAAGTGTAGATCATTGAACAATAAAGTTTTTTTTACATTTTCAAATTTTAAGGCTATTTATTATTTTAGACCTCATTTTCAAGGTTTTTATGTTGGGGATTTTAGTGATGTTGACACATGTCAACACCACAAGTCGTCTCCTTCCTCATGCTTGAATTTTCCCCCAAACCACCTATTCCAACCATAAGTCTTACATCTCATACATGACCTCCTCCGTTGACTGCTTAACACATGACCACCTTAGATCAGCAGCCACAACATCCCTATATATGAGAAAATTTTGAACCACCATAATCGTTGTCTACAAAACTACCTATAGATATTGCAAAGCAGCTCGCCACGCCTAAGGATACATGATCCCTACCTTCATCGGAGCTCTGTCAACCAGTGATAGAAGATCAAGAGGCACCTTCCAACTACAGGAGGATTCGAGACCTTTTGTATACGTTGATATATGTCAATAGTGGGCAAGATCAAGCTTCACAAAGCTTGATTAAAGCTTTAGCTCAACTATTTGAGGCAAATGTATCAAAGCTCAAAAGATCATATCCATAGGATATATCTTTTATGCTTTATCCATTTATAGGTTTGTAATTTCCATCCCAATTCAATCCCGGCTTCCAATTTTACCTATTTCCTAGTTATTTTGCCCCTTTTTTTAGTTTACTTGAGTACATGCATTCGTTTATTTTTTAAACTATATTCATCAATTCTGCCTAGACTTACCCTCATTAGTCATAGTTCTCCGTTCTCGAACCCTTGTTGGAGTGGGGAATTTCTCCTCATATGTTCGCCCCCCTCTGTGGGAGCCATACCTCATTATTCACCCCACCTCGATCAATTCATCGGTGTCCCTACAAACATCTCCGATAACCTTCCTTTTCTTCAAGGCTTCGAGCCTCTTTACACACTAAAAAACACTCTAGGATTCAAGTCCGATTTAGACTAATTGAGATAGATTGAGGTTAATCTTGAATTCATACAAATTCATTGGAAGTTTATCACCTATAAGATCATATCATCGTGAATTTGGTGTTTCCCGAGTGAGCTTCCTAATTAGGTATCTAGTGAGCCAAGTAGAGTCCACTATGGGTTCGATTGATCAGAACTAAAGACCCATGTACATTTAGAAGTTGCTCTAGGGCACCACAATTCCATATTAGCTTCACCTACTTCTTCAAATATGAAAAAATGACCCAGCACACCCGTTGAACCCCTTTGAGAGTTGATCATGCACTATGAGTGCAAGGAGATAAGTTGGTGTGATATAGCAGACTGGGTAAAAGATGTGGGTTGTATTCTTTAATAGACGTGATTCTTCCATCCAAAGTAGGTGTGATTACTCCATTTGAATGTGTAGGTGTTGGTTTCAGGAGTCATTCACTCCTTTTAACCCAATTGAGTGTTTCTTGAGATAGCCCATCCTCAATATGTAGTTGGCCAAATTCGTCAAGTTGGACGCAACTTCATAAAGATTTTACCGAATTTTACTCAGAGCCATGCTATTAACATCTTGAATAGGACAAACATTGTTTAGCCAAAACATCCATACTCTCAAAGATTTGGGTGTCTGGGGCAGATCATGTACTCTCGATGTTATCGACTAGTCATTTGTGTCTAGAGGATCAATTGAGGCATTGTTGGTAGAAATTGCTACCATGTCCTCATAATATGTCCAGAGAAAGTTATCATCTTTGCCCAAAAATTTCTACCATGTGATTCATCGACAGCCATGTGAGAAGATTTATTCAGTCCTTCCTAAGATTCTGAAAGTTCCTCAAGCAATGACTTGATTAATCTCTAAATTAGACGAAGAAGGCCTTAAGATATATGTACTCTTGGTCAACTTCATTGATGCTCATAATGTCACAGACAACCAAAAGTCTTGGACGTGTTGGATTGGATCCTCAGTTTCATGATCGTAGAAATTAGGAAGGTGGGATATGATGGACGATTTGACTTCAAAGTTTCTGACATCTCCTGGTATATGGATCCAACGGAGTGGATTCTTGACTATTTGGGTTGTATTGGTCTTTAATTGTGGTTCTCTTTGGTCGATTTAAGTTCTCGATGAGGAGCTGAAGTTGCTCGATCAACAAGCATTGTTATTCCATCATAAATTCCACGGGATGGGAGGGGCTTGGTCACCCATGTAATAAAGGCAAGAGTCCAAATTAGTCTTAAGGTCAGACTATAATAAGGTCGAGATGAGCAAGACGTGTGAAGATCAATTTCGGTTGAATGGGCATACTCAAACAGTTCTTTAAGCAGAAGACCTGGTGATTTCCAACCATGTGTGCACACAAACAAACACAAGACAAGAACTAATTTCCCAAATATACACAGATTTCCACAAGTGCAATTAGTATTTGGTTGCTCAACAAATGTTGTCAAAGAACTAATGGTCTTAGTTGTAAAAGATATGCCTCAAGTAGATTGTCAAAAATTTACATCCTCATCCAGCTAGGGGATACATGGCGGGAATTTAGATCACAAGTAATCTGCTTTTCCCTACAGAACATGTGACCAACGCATCAAATTATGATTTTTCTCAGTAATCACACTTGACGCAAAGGATCTTTCTCTCTATCCTAAGATTCCATGTGGTGTAGTGCAATGTGTTGAGCAACAAAATAAGCACACAAGAAATGAAAAATGTGTGCGTTCTCGTGCTCTTAATATAGAAATTTAGGTTGGTCTTCGTTATTGGTTCAACGGGTATTTGATGATCAGTCGCACTTAATCCCGACGGTGTCGATGAAAAATGATGCACCGGTACATTATATCCATCACTCTTAATATACAAATGATTCAGAATATGAAACCTAGCAAAAAATGTGCATTGTGGCATGTGATATGCTCTTTCACGTTCTTTTTAATTTTATGTGTTTTTTAATAATCTTAAGGGCCTAAGCAAAAAATAAATAAAAACAAGCAAAAAGGGGGAAGAAAAAAATTAAAGACTTACAAGTTATGGGGTAGGGGGGTTTAGCTAAATTATTACAAACCAAAAAATAACCTTAGACTAACAAAAATCATATCACGTGAATAAATGATGCACAAGTAAACCATCAAGAGTGGTTGTCCAAGTATACCTAAAACGAAGAGAGATTTGATTAACTATCGAAAAAAATGCAAGAAAATAAGAAAAAAAATTAGGCATTGCTTGGGTTCCCGATAACGATGTCAAAATGTTGGAGTGATGTTGTGTGCTTCAAAGCGGTGTAATTATTGTTGTTTTCATACTTAAAATCAAATCCAATCAAATACATTTTATAAAACTCAACAATGCCATGAAAAATAAGTAAGAATGTAGAAGGCAAGTCGGGTATCGAATCTACATGGATCTAGCAAATCTTGCACAACTTCTCAATGATTTTTATTCTCAATTTAATTTCTTATATAAGAAGGGATTGTATCTTCGATTTTATACTAGAGGACCTTAAAGTAAAATGGAACTTACTTTAAAATGGTCTAAATACTTTATAAGTGATTTTTCTTGAATTTTTCTGATTTTTTATGATATTTTTAATGCTCAAATCAAGATTCCAGGCGCCTTTTGTACTATCTATGAATTTGAGGGACAGATTTTCAATTTCATAAAATTGAACTGATCATAAAACTAGAAGCACTAAACTTACAATTTTCATAGAATAAAATAAAATATACAAACTACAATAGAATAAATCATAACAAAAGAACTTTTAAGGACTGAAATATAAAAGACAAAACATGATGATCCTTTTTATGATTTTCTAGTGAAAGTTATCATAAGAGTACGACAAGAGATGATATTGCAACAAAACTAGTTTGAAACTACAGTGAACTCAAGTATTCAACTTTTATGAAACTGCAGACATATTCAATTCAAATGAAACCAACAAATTACATATAATAAAATCAAAGGGAAAAGAGAAACAAAAAGGAAAGGGGTTCTCCTCTCTGTAGAAAGCATAAAGCACCGGAAATAGAGATGGTGATTGGAGCAACTGCAAACGGCGAGGTCAACAGACATGGAGGAGCAGTGCATGCCCAGATCGGTTGCGGGTCCAATGGTGTGCGGACGCATAGACAATGATGCACGGGTACTAGCGCAGAAGGGACCAACGAGCACGGGCCCACATAGGGTGAGTCGGCGGACATAGGCAGGGTGTGTCAGCGAGTACGTACAACGCACGTAGAGGGCACATGTACCATGGCATGCGGAAGTCTTACTGTAGGGCATCTCTCGTATATAATAAGATCCAGCTCGTCAAGAGGAAACCAACGAAATTTTTTTCATATGAATCGGACTTCGTTTCGATTTGTTGTGATTTTCGGAAGAAAGAGAAGTAAGGAGGTTTAAGACGTCATTAACCTGTAATGATCGTCACTAAGACTAATAAAACATGAGTAAAGAAACTCCATTAGAAAACACTAATAAGCTATTAGCAAAAGTTAAGCGTGAGCTGTGAAAGATAAATCATGATTAGTGAAAGTTAGTCACGATTAGCATTAATTAAGCATCATTAATTAATCTAGAATACTCTGGAATTGAGGGGAGCGTTTGATTTGTGTGCGTTTGTTTGTGTTTGCTTGTGTGCATTCTCATCTCTACGCAATTGCGCCTTTTTCTCATTCATCTTAACTTGACCATCGTGCTCTCCCGAATCATTTCCTTTTTTTTCGAGATGGCCGACTGGAGCTCTTTTTATTCGGACTTTGCGGAACCCTCGTACACTCCAGCCGGTCCGCCTTCCTTTTTCCAAGAGGACTTTGCTCCTGATTTTTGTACATATCCACCTCAACCGCAGTTTTAGACCTCGGACTATTATCCACCTCCACCTTTATATTTCCTACATCCACATCCACCCGAGACTGACCTGTTGGAGTCACCTCTTATGACATCCACTCTTGAGACCTTGACCCAGTTCATGGAGCATATGAATTCGAGGATTGATGACCTTACTTGCCTGAATAAGAGCCATATTGATGCTTCATGATCTAATGATTTGGACTTGATTGAGGATTCCCATGAGAGCTTGCAATCACCTAACATACAAAAAATGAGAAAATGTAAAAATACAAACAGAATTCGGGAGACACTTGGATGATTCAGACTGCGAGGAGAGGTCCCATCTGCCAGATTATTCACCCACACACTCATTCACTTCATGTCCCATCTCTGACCTCAAGGATGCCATTGTACAGTCTACTCTTGGTTGGCCTTGTGTATACGATGATTTCGATCTCCTCCTTGTATAGAGGAGATCCAGAATTCAAAAAAAAATGTTGACTAAACCCAAAGTGGTGGCCACTATTCACGAGATTATCCAGGCCCCACTTCAGTAGGCCATGACCCATCTATCCGCTCCTCTTCCCATGAAGAGAAAGCGGGAGGAGTAGATCTGAGCGTCATGTCTTGACCATGACCACTGTCCACGCCATCACACACCGTCCCATTCCTAGGAAAAGGAACATTGCCACACCTTTCATTAGTTGCACCATCTCTGACCATACATGTGATCAGACTCTCCTAGACGCCGATGCTTCAATTAGCATCATTACCCTTCTCGCTGGTACAGTCTCTTCACTTAGGGCCTCTCAAGAAGACCAAGATGATAGTTCAATTTTCTGATGGATCTAATAAGAGGCCGAAGGGTATCATTGAAAATGTTGTCATTTCGATTTAGGACATGAGTTACAATATTGATTTTATCGTGTTGCCCATGGAGACCTCCACAGGGGAGCACTCTCTGATTATCCTGGGACGACCATTCATCGCCTCTACGAGGGTCATTATTGATTACGGATCAGGAGAGATTTGCTTCCGTCCTGTTGACGAGATCGAAGTGATCATCACTGCACCCACTGTCGACCAGAGACCTGCACCTGATGCACATACACCATTCTAGCTGACCCCGAGGACCATGACCTAGATGAGACTATCAGAGACTTTTGCCGCATGTTGGATTCCACTGAAACCTGAGAATTCCTATCCATGGAGGAAGACTCGGAAATCATGAACCTCAGAGTTCCTTCTTCTGATGTTTGGCGATGTGTTGATGACATCCGCAGGATTTACACGATTGACACACTTGAGCAGAGGACAAATATTGATGAGACTAAGACCAAATTTGATTTAATTGCTTTTATCCAAGAATTCGGTCCTTTTGATGAAAATGATGACCCGGTTGAGAATGTAGAAGACGAACATGATTCGACTACTTCCATAGATGAATTCATTCCTTTTAGTTTTGACCTGGGAGACACCTTGCAGGACGACCTTGACTCTACTTCTTCCGATGATGAGTTCGTCCCTTTTTCACTTTGATATCAGTGAGACACCCAAGGTCAGACCTAGCCACACCGCTTCTACTAACCTGTATGTGCCTTCTCACCATAGGACCAATGAGGATCTTCACCAGGTCGATCCTGATCGGCTTCCGTCCACTGTGGACCCAGATATCGACCTCCATCTTGTCAGATCTATTCCTCAGCGATCCCCCAAGAAGGTTCGTTTTCTGCCTTCTTGACCTTTGTATATCCACTATGTTGTACATTCACTCTCGTTTATCTTTGTCCATCTTCTGTATTGCTCATCCACCTCAATCTCATGTGCGCCTTGCTTAGGATGTACTTGTTCCTAAGTATAGGGGTGGATGAGCTGAGTGTTCTTTCTTCTTTGTTTGGTTTCATCATTCTTGTTGTTGCCGATACATAGGGCTCTTTTACCCTAAGTATAGGGTGATTGGTGTATACATTCTCCTCTTCTATCTTCTTCTATCTTTAGATCTCTTTTCTTCTTTTCTTCTTTTCCTTTTCATTTTTTCTTTTTCTGCCGAAAATGTGTTGCCCCTTTTTGTTTGTCTTCTATACTTAGGACGTACTTTGTCCTAAGTATAGGATGGTGCACCTTGATTTATTTCATTCTTTGATCCTCTCCTTGTCTCCTCTTCTTGTCTATACTTAGGGATATCTTACCCTAAGTATAAGGGGAGACAGTTTGAGTACGATCTGTTCATTCCCACCCTTGATCCTCCCTGTTTTGTGTACAGTCTCTATACTTAGGATTATTTGATCCTAGGTATAGGGGGGGACTGATGAACGCGAAAATCTACCTCTTTAATAGTCGTAAATTGTAGTAGTATAGGAGACGAATCTTAGTCAGCAAAAACAATAATCTTTTGAATGTTGTGGAGTATTTATACTTGGCAAGTCTACCAAGGTCGAACACAGGGACGCGAGCCACTCTATATATTTATCGAATTTTGATCAATTAGGAGCAAGTGTGAACTAATTCTTAATTACAAGTCTCCATACAGATGCACAAGGTAAAATGCAGAGCATAATGCAATAATGTGATACATGCAATTTTTAGTTGATTTTTATGCAATTATAAGATGACGCGTGAAAATAATGCAAGGTTAAGTATATGCAAAATCAAGGATTACAAAAATGCCCTAAAAAGATCACTTAAAATGAGCAACATAATATGAATTGAAATTAGAGTCATTTTGAGCACAATAGTAAGGATAGTCATTAATTCAGGATAAGGACAAGTAGAGTCAGATCATCATCTAACATAAAAAATTCACTTCATTTAAAATGGTGGCAGATGAGAAAATCAAACATACCATGATGTAGATGAAGAAACAAAGATCAAAACGACACTAAAATCATGCAATTTGGACATACGATGCTCAAGTTATGAAAAAACAATGCAGGGGCATAGTTGTAAATAAAATGCAAGAAATAAAAAAGATAAATATTACAAATAGGTCCATGGAGGGACCTAAATGCAATTTCTAAAAACCACCTGGCCTTTATGCAATTTTTCCATGCATGTAGGGACCTTTTTATAATTTCCTGAAGTTACAAGGGTCTCCCTGTAAATTACCCAAGCACACACGTAAGGCACGTGCCTGGGGACCAAAGTGTAAATGTCAGAACTTCCGGGGTCTTCGTTGTAATTTACCCAGTCCCTCACGTGACATGAGGAGCCTAGGCTTGGGAGTCCCAATTGCTTCGAGATACGTGGTGTCAGGTGAAGGCTCGGGGCAAGGTTCAGAGAACCCGAGCCTGGTGGTTCGAAGAAGAGGCTCGGGCACCACGTATCTTGATCTAGACCGTCCGATCTATATGATTGGATGGTACCTATAGTCTCATGCTCGGTCGTATGCCACCGGAGAAGGCGAGGCTTCGACGAGCCATGTGGACCTCCTCCAACGACCAGTTGCTCCTCCAAGGGTCGAACGACCTTCAGAAGAGGCTCGCGAAGATAACAGAGGTGATGCGGACCCTCGGTGATGGCTAAAAGTCTCAGTCGATGAAGCGTCGTTAGAGAAGGGAACCAAGATCGGATCAGAAGCTAGAACTCTGGCCATTAAATACCTATGAATGTTAGAATAGCCGAGGCATAGTGTCTGGGGTGGGTGTGAATGAAATGGAGGTCCGTGAAGTTGGAAGAGCTGGGGACCTAGGTACCTCTCCTCCGACGGAGCCGAGGAGGATGTGGCGGAGGTGATCAAGGTCGTGAAGAAGGAAAGATGGCGAAAGGATTGGTTGGCGAAGGTGTTGTTGGTAGGGTGGAGCTATGTGGATGGTTACGCGATGGCGAGTATGAGTGTCGACGGCAAATAAGTTTAGATAAAATCAAAGAGAATGAGGGAGAAGAAGAACTGGAGGTCGGAGGGTGTCACCGGTGGAGGATGCGGCTTGGGCTGAGGTCCTAGGTGGTCCTCGGGTCGTTGCCCAGCTGGGCAGCCTATCCAGTGAGCTCAGCTACCGTTGGGGAGGCGGAGCTAACATGGCGGGGCGCCATGGACTTCACCTGAGAGCTGGGTCGTCTTTTCATCTACACCGCCCTCAGCTATCACCAGAGGGAGGAGGAAGCTAGGCCGCAACCCTCGTAGATGGTGGACGGCAGTGAAGTGCGGCGGAGGAGGGGTTTTTATAGGCAGAGTTGGAGACGTTTCAGGTGGTGAGGGTGAGTGTTTGAATGGGTCTAATGAAGGCTGGGAGTGATGGCGAGGGTTGATGGGGGTTACGCGAGGAAGACAGAGCGAAGGGCTATGCGAGGGAGTTGTTAAGTCGAGGAAGAGGGTCGGTAGACGACGCGAAAATGGAAAGGGGGGCAGCGATCGTAACACCTGGAGGGGGAAATGAAGGTAGGAGACGACTGGCGAGCCATTGGATCTTGTTATCCAATGGCTAGGATGGGAGCGCGGGCGGACGAATGAGATCAGATCAATGATCTGATCGAACGGTTCATATCTAGAAGGAGATGAGTGGTCAGATGGGATTTAGGCTTTAATCCGATGGCGGGGAATGGATGGTTGACGTGGCACGAGGAGGACCATGGGATGGAAGCGCATCAAGTGGCTAAGAGTGGAGTGCTAGGGAGCGGTTTGGATTAGATCTGGTGATAAGATCGTATGGCTATGGGTGAGGCGGTACTGGATGGTTAGGATGGACTGGCGGGGCTTGATCCAAGGGTGACGGAAAAAGGGCGACGTGGCGAGCGGGGAGGCATAAGATGAAGGGCGATCGGGTGGTTGTGATTGGAATGGAAACGGGTGAGGAGGATTCAATCTGGAAGAAGATCGAACGGTTGAGGGTGAAGAGGAGATGGATGGCTGAGATGGAGGTGGATAGAAGGAGATCTGTCGGTCAGGAGAGGTGATGGGTGGAGGAAGGAGGGCCGGGCCACGTGGGCGGTCCAGAGGGCGCCACGTGGCCCAAGCAGAAATTCAAAAAATGTAAAATCAAATAAAAATATGGAATAAATAGCTAGAGGCAAAATTAGGAAAAAGTCAAAACATGAAGGTTGCTCATCTCGATGACATCTATAAATTTCATGTTGGATGAAACGCCAAAAGAGGTCATTTATACAAAAAAAGTATTTTGGGTGTATTTTTAAGGGGTTAAAAACACTTGTTTTTTGGTTTTGAATTGTTTTTAGTCTTTTTAGGGTTAGGGAATTATAGAAAATTGTTTATCTTGATTTTTATGGGGTTTTGATGAGAAAATAATTACAAAATAAATAATAGTTATTATATACAATTAATTATGGATTAATTATACAAAATATAATACAGTATAACAATGAGAAATTATTGGTGAATTTTATTGGATTATTTAAGCCAGGAGTTTAATTAATGACTTTTAGTATGATGAATTCAATATTCATCAGGGACGGTCAACTTCTCATTTGTTCATTCATTTCTTTATTTCATTTATTCTTTAGAATTTTCTATACTCGGTACGAGTTATGTCTTCTCTTTTTCTCTCTGATCTATGAGGACATAGCTCAAGCTAAGTATAGGGGAGTCGTATATGCTCCGTATATACTTTAGCCATAACTCATACTTTCGTATTTTTAATAATATTCATGGCTAAAACACTATTTAATTCATTAAAAACACTTAATAAATAGATGCATATTATTCCTCAAATACTTTTTGTATGTACTGATTAATAAATCAGGTAAATATATTTTTTGCAAAATGTTTGAAAAATAGATTGAAAATCTTTTTGAAAAATCGTTTGAAAACTATTTGGAAAACATTTTGTTCAATATTTTCAACATTTGTAAAAATATTGTGTTTATAAAAACTTATTTTATTTGTGTGAAATAAAATTGTTTGAAAAATGATTTGCAAATAGTTTGAAAAATGGTTGTAAAAATATGTTGAAAAATCTATCTTTACTGTTTGAAAAACCTTTGCAAAAATGATTTTCAAATGTGTGTATATGTTTATAAAATTATTTGTAAAAATTATTTTGGACTATAGTTTTTCAAATTATTTATACCTAATTCTCTAATAAGTTTGAGGAATATATACATCACACTAAAACTCTTTATTAACTCTATATACATATATATAAGTGATCACTTACCCCTTGTAAATTCTTAAAAATCAACTTCTTGTAAATACAAGACACATCCCCATGTAAATATATGTATCTAGTTTTTTTATTCAAAATCTTTTGTTTTCAAAAATCACAAAAACATTTGCAAAACTAAAAATACCAAAACATTTGCAAAATATTTTTGAAAAATAAAAAATTGCATATGCATCATCTTTTTCAAAAATCCATAAAAAGTTCAAAACTTTGAAAATCATGTCACAAACATATTTTTTGCATTCTGCATAGCATTTGCATAACATGCATTTTTCGGATTAAGTTTGATAATTGAACAAGTCCAAGTAAAATCCGAAGATTGGAGCGTGGTTGGACCTTAAATCTACCTGATCATGAATCTTATAGGAGCTGGAATTGAGGTACTTCATGTATAGTTGACTTAATTCTTTGAGAATTGTGAGACTTGGTTCAATGGATTCTTGACTGCCTAAGTAGAGTATTTCGGAGTGCACACACAACTCTTGTTGATAATGACCTAACTTGGACACCTTTCACCTTTCACTTGGCTCAACTCAGTTGGAGTGGTGAGGAGATTGGATTTGCCGGTATGAGACACACACAAGTGGAAAAATTTGTCCTCCTCTAGGGAGGGAAGTACACCCCAACTCCTCTAGTGACGTAGATATCTAAAGACAGGAGAGTGTGGGTTGCAATAATGCTTCAAAAGTGGGATAGTCTACTAGTTCAAGAGGAAAAACTCCTTATGTAAATGCTACTGTAACTAATATTCCAAAAAAAACTCCAAAAACGTGGACAAGCCTGATTGAAAATAAAATGCATGCCGGAATGTATATATTTGCATAGTCAATAAGCAAACTTGAGCTTCCAAGATAAATCATGTGAGCCTGCAGCTGGATGACTTGACTACACTGGTCTTGCATCCTAGGATAGGTAGCTAAACTAGCTACCGTCCATTCTTCTCTTCACCCCCTCCTCTTGAGATGGTTGTCACTTGAACTTAGAAGGGAGTACCCCGCTCCTCAAGGAAGGAGTTGTTGGATTGGGGAATCACTGGTTGTCATGCTGGAGAAGTCATTCTCTTTGTCATTTCAGTTGGAGAGAGCCACTGTCACTTACATTGTACGAGTCAGTTTCATAGTCGTAAGGGTTTGCGTATGAGTTAAAGTATTCTGGCCTAGCTATTGAGGAGACTTGAGCAGAGTTTTGGGGATTCTCGAAGGCTGTTGGATTTCACTGATTCCCACTATGGTTCCGCCCACACTAAAATTCCAAAGGTCTGACTTAAGCTTCTAACTTTGATTTTGTGAAGATAAGTTTGATAGTTAAACTTAATCCATCTTTCTTTCTTTTTCTTTTCTTTATTTTTATTTTCTGCACTTATTGCATAAGTGTTTGCTAGGGACCAGCAAAGGCAAGTATAGGGGGTGGTGAATCTCCCTTTCATCACCTTTATTCTATCATTTTAGCCTTAAATATCCTAGTAAATGCATACAAATACTCTTAATTCATGAATTATAGCATTCATGCATTATTGTACAAAATGTGTATAAAATACTGTTTTTAATGCTAAAATTATAGAATAAAGAAGAGAAAATAAAAAGAATAAAATATTGAAAATATTTTATGATACGAAACCCCGAGACCTAGACATCTCGATGGCTAGGTCGACAAGGACTAAAGTAGGGGGAGATAATGGTCCAAAATACAATAAAAATCCCTTATTTATTCATTCATTCTTTATTCATTTTAGGACCTATTTTATTTTCCATTATTTATACCTCAAATAAAGAAACTTTGAACATGAAAGTTGTAGATAAAAAAATATAGAAAAATACAAAATTAAGTTTACACAAAAATAATATATAGAGTAAAAGATATAGTCTAAATAAAATTTCAAAATCCCAACTTCCCAGACCCATGTCTCCCAAATAAAAACTCAAAATATACCAAAATCATTTTTAATTGTATATAACTTTTAATAAGCTATTTAATGAAGGTGGTTCATTTTTTTGGAGTTAAGGTGTGAAAGTTAGGTTTTGGACGCCTATTGTATAGTTTACCGGAGTAAAATATTCATTTTATTTATTATTCATTATTGTTAGAAATTTGTATTTTTATTATTTTTTTAAATATTATTTATAATATATATACATAATAAAATAGTAATAATAACATAAAGAAAGCATCAAAATAAAATAGGTATATAAAATACATAGATGAAATACCAATAACTATACCTATATAATAAGTAGACTTATTTATTTAAGTGTATATATTACATCAGAAAATATAATAAAATATATTTAAGTCTATAAAAATAAGTTATAGATGTATAAAAAATAAACTAAAATAATAAAATTAAAAATACAAAATAAAAATAAACGAGTTAAATATATAAATGAATATATCTATAATGTACCCCGAAAAAGTAACTCTTAATTATAAAGCTCTAAAAATAAATAAATATCAGTATAAAGTTCTTTATAAAATAATAAATATTTTTTATATTATAACTTAAAATTAATAAATTCGTTATTTTTAATTGAATTTTCAAATAATTTTGGACAGAGTTTTTTTTGCTTGGTCTACGTGTATCGAGCGGCTCTCTCCACCCATTGACCTCGGTCAACTCTTTGACCGAGGTCTGCAGCTTCTGACACCTTGTTTCCATCCAACTTCTTTGATTTGTGGAGCTCACCCCTTACATCTTTAGGGCTCAACTCCTTCTTGGCCTTTTCTCCTCGTGGATCCCTCCTGCACGCCCGTTGATTGTCTCGAGGAATGGATCATCGCAACGCCAGCTACACCTCGTTCTTTGAGTTGACTTGGTCATCTGTACAAAAACCTCCATCTAACTTCTCTCTCTCTCTCTTGAACCTCTTTCTGACCCAGCTTCACCTCATTTTCGTGTGCTTTGGATTGAAGGTGTGACAGGCCTTCTCCAGACGTTGAGAGGGAGGCCAAGCTAAGTCCGAGTATTTTGCATCTTTATTCCCAGCCTTTTTTGTAATTAATAGTTCATACTTAAACTTTCCTCTACATTTATTATGTGTTGTAATAATTGCATTTAAGACCCTCAAGTTTATGATATTTGCTTTCCGGTCCTTGCCAGCTCGGCTCACGTGGCCGCCCGCGTGAGGTGGGCATTTTGAAGCAAAGGCCTCGTAGTTTTATGTATTTCTCATTAGTCCAAATTTTTTTATTATGTTATATATTTGTGTGAAATTGCAAGCAGGCCCTTGAATTTTCTGATATTTACATTAATGCCCATGCTAGTATTGCATTTTCTCTTTGTTGTTTGTATTTATTTTAACTAGCAATTAAACTCTAAAAAATCTCAAAAAATAGACTTAAGCTCCAATTGCATTGTACTTTCATGCTAAATTTTTATTTTACAATTTAGAGCCTTTTTATTATTTATTAAAAATAAAAAACATCCCATTTTGTCCATGTTTGCAATAGAAAACCCATAAAAAATTTAAAAATATTTTGAAAAATTCCAATTTTTTGTCTATTTATGTATTTTTGACCTTCTTACCAAAAATCACTAAAAAAATCTAAAATAAAACTCAAAAAAATTTGAAAACCCCTAAAAACTTTTATAAAAATATAAGAAATTCTCAAAAATTCAAAAAACTACATTTTTTGTTTCTAAAATTTCTATATATTATTATATTTATTTTAAAATTAATTTGGAGAATCTTTTATTCTATTTTCTATTTTTAATCTCCATTTTAATTTCAGATATTTAATTAAACCCTGATTTAGGGTATTTTTACTTTACAAAATTCATAAAAATTAATAAAAATTATAAAAAATCACAAAAACAGTAAAAAATTATTTAAAACCCAAAAATATTTTATTTCCATTTTGACTATTTTTATTAATATTTATCTCTATATTAGTCTATATTGTATATATACTCTATATATTACCTTATTATATATTCTAAAAGAAAAGAAAATATAAAAAATATAAAAAGATAAAAAGAAAATATAGATATAAAAAATTAAAAATCAAAATATAAAAATATAAACAAAAATTTAAAAAAAATAAAAATCAACAAAAAATAGACACAGACAAATACTGCGCAATCATCATTTGTGCTTCATTGCCTCAATCTAGCCGTTTGCTCCATGTGTTCGACACTCTACATACTTGCACTATACACAGATTTTGTAGAGTTAAATAAAATAAATTTTAAATCCACATTGATTTTTATTTGCTTAATTACCATTGTCGGTTGATTGTTGAATTTAGCAATTTTCTTGAGGGTCGCAACAACGACTGTGTCTCCGTCTTGTGTGAAACATATTTTAGACCCTCGAAAAAAATGTTATTTCAAGTATGGAACTCAATCAGACCTTTGGATTATTAGTCCGGCGGAACTTTATTGGGAAATAGATTTAATACTCAACAACCTCTAAGTTCCACAATTCTGTGGTCAAAACTCCTTAACAAACCAGGTCAGAACAAGTCTACATACGTAAAATCTAATGACTATATGTCTTTCCTTGTACTATGTAAGTGATATGTAGCTCCCCACCTCAGAAATGACAAAGAAACATCCTCCTTCAACAAGGTAACTCTAATTCCCCAGTCTAGCAGCTCTTTCCTCGAGGAGCGGGGTATTCCCTTCTAATTTCAAGTACAAGCAGCTCGAGAAGAGGGGAAAGAAGAGAATGGACCGTGACCAATGTAGCCACATATCCCTTGGAGCATAGCCAGTGTAGCTAAGTCTCCAACTGCAAGCTTCCATAAGATGAGAAGGTGGAATACATAAGATTTTCTTATTCGCTATATACACTCCGGCAGGCATTTTATTTTCAATCAGGCATGTCCCCTTTTTTGGAGTTTTCATATTTTTGCACACATTTTTGTGCATATATACGACATATTTACATGGTACAGCATGCACATAAGGATTTTTTCCTCTTGAGCCAGTAGACTATCCCTCTTTTGAAGCATTATTGCAACCCACAGACTTCTGTCTTTAGACCTCAATGCCACTAGACCCAGTTGAGATGCACATCCCTCCCTAGAGGAAGACGAGAGGTTCTGCCTAGAAGTACTAACCTCGTATGCTACCCCAAGCCAAAGAATTCTGCTTCCTCACCACTTCATCCGTGTTGAGCTATGTGTAAGGTGCATGTACAAGTCAAGCCATTGTCCCTGAGAGTCATGCGTACGATGCTAAGTGTTCTACTTAGGCTCATCAAGATGACATGTGAACATAGTCTAGTGGACTCAAATAATTAAGTCACTATGGACCTGAAAAGTCAACCCCAAATCCTATAAGGTTCCTCAGGAGTTAGGTGGATTTAAGGTCTTAACCAAGATCGATTTTCCAATTTAATTCCAAACTAGTTTAAATGCCAACTATGATTCAGAAAAATATACAAGCAAATATGTACAAACTCTTTTTGTTCATATTTTTATGAAAATTTTTGAATGAAAAAAGGAAAAAAGGTTTTGCAAAAATATTTACAAATAAAATTTTGCAAACTTTTATTTTTCAAACATTTTTCAAAAAATTTGTACTATATACATAATTTTGATACCAAAAATATTTACAAACATTTTACAATCAAAACATTTTTACAACATTTGTACAAAAATAGTTTTCACAAAAGGCTGTTTACAAACATTTATGTATAAAAATTTTAAAATTTTTGTAATTTTTAGTTTTGTAATTTTTAGTCATATTATTTTATTAACACAATCACACAAAGTACGAGTTATGGCTAAAGTATATATAATATATATGACACCCCCTATACTTAGCTCGAATGATGTCCTTAGAGTGATCAACGAGCGATGAAAGGAAGACATAACTCGTGCTGAGTATTGGGATAAAAATGGAAGGCTATACTACGACGACGAATAAAAGAATGTAATGAATAGAGGTCGGTGATCCCCCTATACTTAGGATCAAGTAATCCTAAGTATAGAAGTATGTACACAAGGGGAAAACCGGGGGGTAGGGTGTACAGGGTTTACCTCCCCTATACTTAGGGTAAAATATCCCTAAGTATAAGCAACAAAATAGAGGTAAAAAGAATCAACTAAATAATCACTAGTCTATTATCCCCCTAGAGTCAGGGTAAAGCACACCCTAAGTATAGCATAATCATAAGATGAAGACGGGGTATCATACAAAAAGAATGAATGATATGGACAACTGGATCTATAAAGCTGTGGAAGAGAAGTGAAAATCAGGCATGAGATGCAAATGATGTGAGTCAAAGAACACATCTCATGTAAAATGAATAGGGGAAACATCAACGATTAGTGGATCGTGATCAAGATATGTCTTCAGACGCTGACCGTTAACACGAAAGGTGGAATCAGATGACAACTCAGATATATCGATGCTTCCATTGTCATGTACCTTTCTGGCCAAGTATGGTCCCTTCCATTTGCTTTGTAATTTCCCTGGAAATAATCTCAACCTAGCATTGAATAACCATACTCTCTGGTTTGACTCAAACTGTTTATGGTTGATATGAGAATCATGCCATATCTTCACTCTCTCCTTATATTGTAGGCTACTCGAAAAGGTCGTATCTCTCAACTCCTCCAAGGCAGTCAAATATGCTTTCCTCTGATCTCATATACTCTTGGCATCCAATAATAACTCAGTGACTGCCCATAGTGACATGCTTGATCTCCACAGGTAAATGGCATGGCTTACCATAAACAAGACGAAAAGGAGATGTACCCAAAGGTGTCTTAAAGGAGGTCCGATAGGCCTACAAGACCGAGTCCAAAAGTTGTGACCAATCCTTTCAGTCTGGATGGACAACCTTCTGCAATATCGTCTTGATCTCCATGTTCGATACTTCAACAAGACCATTGGTCTGAGGGTGATATGGAGTAGCAACACGATGGGTAATGCTGAACTCGTTAGTAAGGGCCTTTACCTTGTCGTTGATAAAGTGAGCCCCACGTCAGATATCAAAACTCTAGGTACCCCGAACCATAAAATTATATTTTTCCTCAAAAATCTGCATATGGTCTTGGTATCTGCGGTTCGAGCGAAGATGGCCTCAACCCAACGACTCACACTATCGACATCAACCGGAATGTACTCGAATCCCTGACTCTTAAGGAATGGACCCATGAAATCGATGCCCCATGCGTCAAAAACCTCATAGAAGTGAATGGACTGCATCGACATCATATCACGCTATCCACGAGTGCCCATCCTCTGATAGTCAGTGATGAATCCATGATTCATCATCTTTATTCTTTTATTTTAGCTTTATTTCTTTAGCCAAATACCTGTAAATACCCACTGATTTCATGAAATTACCCTTTTGCACGCATTTGTTAAATATGCATTTTCAACACTTTTTATACTCAAATAAAAGAATAAAGAAGAAAAAAAGGAAAGAAAAATAAAGGATGTATTTATGAAATTAATGCAGACTGACCCGAGCCCCGAGAGAAGGTCAAGACTTGACCTGATCAACCTGGAATAAAGTAGGGGGAGATAGGGTCTTTAATTCAAAAATCCAAAAAAAATTGTAAATTTTCCCCTGTATATTTGTACAAAACTTACACTATTTTATTTGTATATAAATTGACATCAAACTAAATATTTTTCCAAACAAAAGTTATAAATAAAAATATTTTACTAAAAATAATTGCAAAATAACCGTAAAGCGATAATTGAAAGACCAATTCTACCTCCATACGAATTCAAATTGAAACAAACTCACTTCCACTGTACTCTAAATTAAATTATCTTTCAAGTGGTTGTAGTTTCATAATTTTTGGAGTTACAGTTGAAAAGTCGATTTTCCGGGGTGATTTGTATAATTTTACCACTTACTTATTGTATATGTTTATTCATATTTATTTTTTATACATATTGTACATAATTTTAAATATTTTCTTCATTATTAAAAATAAAATTAAAAATTAAACATTAAATAAATAATTTAAAATTAATTTCCTTATTTGTACATGTGTATATTATACTATATGTATATAATACTTGTATATGACTAATTTCCTTATATAAAAATCACCAAAAAATTTATATCTAATATTAATTAATTAAATTAATATAATTACGAATTTTTTATTATTTATTAATTTATTTGATTTGAAAACCTACCATGTATATAAGATTTGATTTTCTAACTTAAATAACCACATTAAGGTGGCTAATTAATTTTTGTAAATTAATTATTTTAATTATTTTATTTAATTACGAATTTTATGTATTTATTCATTTATTTATTTTACTTATTTAATTAACTAATAAACACATTCCTTATTTGTACATATTTTCCTTTTTGGTTTTTCCTTCTCTTTTTATTGGGCTCCTCCTCCCTTATTTGCTCTTGATCAATCTTTGGTGGATGATGAATCTGTGATTCATCACTTCAAAAGTAAAAAATAGAGCCTTGTTCCCGAGTAAATAGAGGCATATTTCCCTTTATAATGCATAAATAGCATTCATGCATACATACATAATCCATGCATTTTAGCAGTCCATTTGCATTTAAATAAGAAGCCAAAACCCCTTGTAAAATATCCACTTATCAAAATAACCTCTTCCTTATAATATGTACTTCTTAGTTAATAATATAGGGAAGAAAGCTAGAAATCCTCCTTGTAAATTAGCCAATAATGCCCTAAGAACCCCTGGACAATAAAATACACATAGATCCCTCATACAAACTCCAAAATAAAACTACTCACTCTTAGAATAATACACATTAAAAGACCTTTAAAGTGAGACCAATTTCATCAAGCTTGGAGCTCGTATGAAGAAGTTGGGTTTTTTGGGCCACTTTGTATACTACTTGTATGTATATTTGTATTCTTGTATTTATGTATCATATTTAATCTCATCTCCGTCTTTGGTCAACATGAAACTTGTAGATCTCATCGAGATCTCCAACTTTCATGTTTTAAGTTTTTCCAAATTCGGCCCCCTCTTCTTTCTACCTTTATTTTTTGGTCCAGCCAACCACAGCAGGCCACGTGGCGCCCTCTGGTTGCGCCACGCGGCCCGCATCCCTTGCCCAGGCCGCCGCAGCCTTCAGCCGTTGGATGGTCGTCCTGATCCAACGGCCTAGCCGCTACCACGTACGCCCTTCACATTGACCGTCGGATCAAATCCCCTGCCTCATCTCCATCGCCCATTCGCGCCTCTTTCTCAGCATGCCACGTGGCGCATTCCGCGCCATCAGATAACGCTCCTATTGCTTCATCTGAGACGTTAGCCCCGCAGGCACCTAAACCGCCCGATTAAACACCCGACTCCCATCTTAGCCATCCATCAGCGCCGAGCCCTTAGCGCACCACGTGGCGCTCGCTACGCCCTCGGATCGCCACGAACAGATCTTCATCCAGCCGATCCATCCCGCTTCGATCACCACCGTTGGATCACAAGATCCAACGGTGGAGACTTCGTCTCCTACCTCGGGAGCCCCTCTCTCCCACGTTCTCCGCCTTGCGGGAGGGGCATCCCCTTCCTATTTTCAGCCACGCCTCCTCCACCGTCGATGACCACCACCACCTCCACGATGACCCCCACTCATCCCTTATCCTCGCCAGTCACTCCATTACCCACGTCGACCTCCAACTTCGTCCCACGACCCCCTCGAACCTCGCTCCATCACCAGGCCGGTCACCTACTTCAACCTTTAAATACTCCCACCACCAGCCATCGTCGCACCCATCCGCCCCTCGTGAGAGATACTCCGAGCTCGGAGCTTCCAGTTGGTGACAGGAATTGCAAGTTCCTTGAAGCGAAGACGAGCGTCTTCTTCGGCGAGATCCTCGGCCTCCGCCGAGTCGCAGCCCTCCTCCGCCGAGCCGCTACTTGAGCCCAGGGCCCCACCGCCCCTTTGAGCGACGACCTGGAACTCAAAGAAGAGCTCCAATCCCCAGGTGAACGCCTCCATCCCTTCTCGATCTTCATTTCATTCCTTCTTCGTTTTTCTTGCTTTTTATTCGCCGCCTACGGTCACCTTCTCGCCTCCATTTCATTCCGCCGAGCTCCGCGGCGGAGCTCCCATCTTCGCGGTTACCTTCACGCCCTCCGACGACGCATCGCACCGTACATCGATCTCCAGCTCCGCCACTTGGCCGGAGCTCATCGCCAGATCATCTCCCTCCGCCTTAGGCCTCGCCAGTCATCCACCCACCTCCACGAGTGCACGCACGAGCTTCAGCTCTTTTTCTAACGCTTGCAGGTGCCAACTGATTCATTGATCGGAGCCTCACCGGAGTCGTCTTTGAGCTTCATCGCCAGCAGCATCCGACGACCTTCTCCAACTCCTGAGATCACCGTCGCCTTCGCCGCATCACCACGCGTCTACTGGGATAGCTCCGACAAGTCGGAGAGCTTCATCGACACGAGGAAGGACTGGCGGAGCAAAGGCCTTCTCGTCGGAGGCCTGCCATCTCCTCCGCAGGCAGCGGAGGCCCGTTGAAGGAGAAGCCCAGCTGCCGTTCGATCACCCCGATCGAACGGGTGTCATCCTGCCACGTCGCCTCTCAGCTGTGATTCACAGGAACCGTTGGATCTCTCCAGATCTAATGGCGCTTCGTGAGCCACGTGTCACACCTCCGCAACATCTGAGAGCCGTTGGATAATCATCCGATCCAGCGGCCGTCAGTCAGCCACGTCGCCCTCTCATTGCGAGCCAGGAGCCGTTGGATCAACTTATATCTAACGGCCTGAGGTCTCGCCACGAGTCTTCACCGCCATCCGTTGGATCGAGCTCGATCCAAGGGTCCACAGCGCGCCACGCAACACTGGTCCGAGCCTCTTCCCCGAACCTAGGCTCGGATCGCCCGAGCCTCACTCCAGACCTCCAGAAGCGCCCGAGCCGAGCCCCGAGCCTCCGCAGCTATCCGAGCCTAGGTCGCCCACGTGAGGAGCACGTGCGGCCTGGGAAATTTACAGAGAGGCCCTCGAGACTTTTCATATTTGCAAAGAGGTCCCTGTGAAGCATACCCCACGTGAGGAGCACGTGCCTTGTGGAGATTTTGCACACCAGTCCCCAGCATTATAGGTAATTGCACTTAAGTCCCTGTCAGCATATTCGCTTTATGTAATTTTATTTTCCTGTATTGCATTTACACCCATGTGTTTGCACGCATCCCCAGGTTGCATTTTACATCATTTTTAAATTCTAAAAGTTGCATTTGTTTGAGAACTTTGTCCTCTATCTATTGTGCCATGTGTCATATTGTTGTAATTACAGTATATTTTTAAATGAATTAATTGGTTGATTTGTGGAATATTTTGCCCAGTGATACATTTTAATTTTTAATTAATTTTCTGTGATTCCAAAAATCCTCAAAAATTCATAGTAGCTCTAGGACAGTGAACTTAACATGCCATAAAAATTTCATGTCATTTGCACACATATCGAGGCCTAAATAAATTGTTGAGTGATTTTCAAATTTGAATTTTAATAAATTCATTTCACATTGAAATTAAGATTTGTCAATTTTCCTGGATTCCTCATCATTAGAGCTATCTAGGATAATTTTATCTCCTGAAAAATTGTGATTTGTTATTTATTAATAATTAATTAGTGAAAATCACCCTGTCTGCATATTTAATTCACAGTAAATTCATTTAGTGCCTAAAAATTCCAAAAAAATTAGGGTAGGTCATTTCATCATCATTAATCATCTGGCCAATTTTCAGAATTTTTGGACTTCATTTGATACCTTAAATTGAATTAACTTCATATTGGCCTGCTGGTTGCATGTGTCCTGCATAGAAATTGAAAAAGAACAAAAAAAATAATTCCCCGAAAATCCAATACTTGATTTTTGCTAAAGTTTACCGAAGGAGACAGATGCCTCCCTGAGTTCGACCTTGGAATTCCACCAAGTAAAAAAATCTGCCGCTTGAAATTAACTCCAATCTGATTAAAAGTGGTTTTTGATTAGCCCCTCGTATCCGACTGCAACGAACGACATCTAATTAGTTTGGACATTAATTTGCTCGAATTAACTAAGGGTGTGGAGTGGTTATCAAAATGGCGTCGTTGTCGGGGAGGCACGGCTTAGGTTAATTTTTAGTGATATTTTTGAGTGTTTGATTTTTTCATCCCTGGGTAGTCTGACTCCCGGTTTTCTTGTAATTATTTCCTCTCTTTTATTTCTTTGCATCATTTTATTTTTGAGTCACTCTCTGACCTCACTCTTTTTCTATGCGAGGAATGCGAGGAGTCGAAGACGCTTCGACGATCGAGCATTGTAATTGAGTGAATAGAGAGGCATTGTAATTTTTATTTATTTTATTTCTTTTTCGCATCATTTCCAGCAGTTCCCGTTTGGGTTCTCGCGTGTGTAAGTATAGTGGAACTGTGTCCCGTGTGCTGTGTGGATGAATGTAAATTAGCTTGCACTAGCGGCTCCCCGAGCCAATCTAGGAATTGCTTGTGCTCGTAATCATTAGGACCACACAACTCACTTAAAAGACGCACTTAGACCGCAGTACTTAGCCAAATTAACCGTTCTCAACGCTAATAGAACTGCCTGTCTAGGAGAGGCTTTCATCGCCTGCATTTGCATTTAGATAAAGTTTTCAATTCTGTTCTGCATCCTGCATAAAAAAGCGAAGGGATCACTGTAAGTATTCTCTACTCAGCATACGCATCATTATTTTTAACTTGCATCGGCTTTTCTCGATTTCCCCCTCTGATTTTATCACATTTAAATTAAAAGGAAATTGGGACTAGACGATAGGCGTGCTGTGTGGTTGAACTTAATCAAGTGATAACTTAACTTAAATAGGGACTGCTAAACAGTATTGACCAAAAAAAAGGAATAAATTTTGAAAATTATTTGCAGGAGATTAATCCCCGACCTTGTTTTCAGGCTGAGTGAGGGTACTTGAGTGTGTGTGAACACCTTAAGGCAGAGCCCAAATCCCCGCCTTCCATATCACGTTCTGACTGATCCTAGCAATTATCACAAGTCGAATAATTTCAGATTCATTGACTAGTACCAAGTAGCCTCCACCTGTCTCAGGTAGATAGGGGCGAAATTGCGGTACTCTGCGACAAGCTGCCAGTAACCCCCCGGGGTGAAATTCCGGCCTTGTCAGCCTCCGCCTGCTTGCAGGTAGATAGGGGTGTGGTCATTGAATCCATCGACTTGGGATAGGAGCGAAGAAAGGAAGGAGCGACGGTATCTTAGGCGACAGGTTAAACAGGGAAGACGCATCCGGCTCTGAGCCGACTTCCCTATAGGCCGCGTAATCCTTACTATTTTTGCTTGAAAATCACACTTAAAAACAACAAGATTAATTGGACTCGATTTCGAGTCCTTCACTGTGTTGAGTGTGAAACCAGGGTTTTGGATTGATTTGCTTCAGGTAGGAGTAAAATCCTATCTTCTTCTTGCCACATCAAGATGAGTAACTGGGGAGATCTCAACGTGCTACTTACCGATCTCTCTATGAGTCCCCCAAGTAACTCGTCTTCATCGGCCCAAGCGCACCTTGGACCACCCAGGACTCATGACCCTCTTGAGTCTTGGTTCCCTCATACTCAGAGTGGTTACTCTCAAACCATCCCTTTCATCTCCTCCGAGATTACCGAGGAAGACCATTGCCTCGGTGATCCCTTCCTTGATTTGTCCTCTGACACCAATCTTACTTCCCACCCAGGACTAGAGGACAAGATGCCGCCAAAGATGCCACCGGATGAGGAACAAATACGACAGATTCTTGCTCGCCTTGTCGAAGCCGAACAGAAGAATGCAAATCTCACGGCGCAGATGGGACAGATTATAGTAGCTGGAGGAATCGACCGACCAATGGTCGATACCTACAACCCGGCGGAGAACGAGATTCAGAATTGGCTCGCACCAGCGGTTCCCGCTCAGGCATTTGAGCTGAAGCCCTACTTCCTTAGTCTGCTTCCGAAGTTCAACGGAAACATCAATGAAGAGCCGTACTCTTTCCTCCGTGACTTCGAGCTGGTATGCAACAATCTTAGCCATCCCAATGTTGGCCAAGATTATATTCGACTGAAAGCCACCCCTTTTTCCTTAGGAGATAAGGCTGCTCATTGGCTGAAGAACCTAGGGGTGGTTTGTACTACCTGGATGCAGTTTAAGGACCTCTTCCTGAAAAAGTTCTACCCTCTCAGTAGGACTAATCAAATGAGAACAAAGATCGCCAGCTTCTCCCAAGGACCTAGTGAACCCTTCCACGATGCATGTGATAGGTTCAATGACTTAGTACAGAAATGCCCTTGCCACGACATTTCTAAGGCGATCCTAGTCCAGACCTTATTCTGTGGTCTAACCCCGGAGATGCAGGGGTTAGTCAGTGCCGCCTGTGGAGGAAGTTATCTGAACAAAAACGAGCACGCTGTATGGAAGATCCTGGAGCAGATGCGGAAACCGGCAGGTCGCAGGCCACCAGGGCCTATCAGTTGTCTCTCTCAATCCTATCCAATGAGACAACCCGAAGGACTGTAGCAGATCTGACCGAGGACCTCATTCCCAGCATGGGGATGATTGCTGACAAGCTAACCATGGTCGAACAGATCCACAAGAGAGTCGCGGAACTTGAGTCTCTTTCGCGTCTACCGAAGCAAGTGGAGGAACTTTCTGAGAAGGTAGCTAAGATAAAGCTACCTGCCCCTTCTGCACCACCTGTACCTGTACATCGAGTCCATCTTGTACAGGAACAGGCACGGGGGTCTCAGAGTAGCTGGGATCAGACTTACACCCAACAGAACCAGCATGCACCCCCACAAGTGGAGACAGGATACGAGGAGCCTCCACAAGTGTACGAGATCAACGGGCTTTGGTATAGCCGTGACCCGATTGTCAGGAAAGCCGAAATGGGGAAGGATCAGCCTCACCGCCCATCCCCAGCCTACCAAGAAACTAGGTCCGTTCCCACACTGCGCTTTCAGTCCAGGCCAGAACAAGGGTACCAGCCTCAGCAGTACCAGCAGCAGCAACGCACCTATCAGCAGGGGCCAGCACCGTCCCACTAGCAGCAGCAATATCGGCATGGCCAGCAGGGCCAATAAAGAACCTCATTTGCACATCAGCCAGCCTAGCCCACTGAATTGGAGTCCCTCACCTTGGCGATCCAGACCCTATCTGATAGGGTCCAACAAATACAGAATGACTACCTGGACATGAGAACCGATATCAATCGGGTCTCTCGTACCCAGGACCAACAGATGGCGCCAAAGACCCCAATTCTCGCACAGGTTCAGGCCAACCCGAACAGCTTAGATCAGGGCCAGAACCGACCTCGAGATCATGTATATTATTCAGATAATTATTTATCTGAACATGAGATCCTTTCGTACGATAATGTAAATCATATGTCCCTCAGGAGCGGAAGGACCGTGACCATACCTGATCGGGCACGGGCACAGAAGGAAGGAGCCTCCGAGACTCTACCTAAGGAGAACTTGGAGGAAGAAGAGGAGGAGCATCGCCGCCACCACTGCCGGTAGAAGAAGAGGACATCTGAGTCCTCGAAGCAGCATTCTCGCATCCGCATGGAGTCCGACGAAACCGATGAAGAGCCCGCACCTCCATCTGAGGAGGATCGTCCAACAGTCGTGGAAGAAGCATCACCGGTTTCGCCTCAGCATTTTCGTTTCAGTTAGAGTCAGAGTCCTAGTTTGCTTCAGAGTCAGAGTCATGTAAATAACTCAGTTCCTGATCTTAATGAGAATCTTTCAGTTTCCGAACATGAGTTGGAGTCAATAATCCCTTTCCCCCGAGCTCTCAAGGGTGGAAAGAAGAAAATCAAAAAAATCCAAAAAGATGACCCTGAGATGGCAGAGTTCTGCAATAAACACATCAAGATCACAATCCCCTTTGACAAGTTCGTGGAAATGACCCCTGCATTCCAAAAATACCTTAAGGTGAGATGCACACCTACTAGAGTTAGCAGGAAGACCAAAAGCCGTGTTGAGAAACACGTTTTATCAGTAGCCACGACTTGTGCAATAAAGAACTCGTTTCCAAGGAAACGAAGAGACATGGGTGCACATTATGTAGTGAGTCATGTTGATGACATCGCGTTTGCACGCACTCTCCTGGACAATGGTTCCTCAATCAATCTAATGCCTACAACCCTCTATGAGCGGCTTAATCTCGGACCTCTTAGTAAATTTAGAGCTCTTCTTCAGTTTGCTGATAAATCAACCAAGAGGTCCCAAGGAGAGTTAAGGAACATTGTAATCAAAGTCGAGGGGCAAGAATACATGGTGGACTTCACTATCCTGGATATGGAAACCCCTCGCAATTGGAGAGATTCCCAGATCATTCTAGGTAGGCCCTTCCTCAGAACAGCAGGGACCTTATTTGACTATAAGATCGGGAAAATTCAGTTCCAAACTCCAGGCGGAGATGAGGAACTTGAAATGAAGCAGACAAGATGGTAGAGACCGGATTCAGAATCCAGCACCGAGTACTCTTCTACCGGAACAGACTACGAGCATGTAGACTTAGTTGGGCCATGGAGATAGAACCCAGCTAGCACCGACGTGTCCATCTCCTCCGAAGATGATCGAGTGCATGAGTCAGTCTGCGAGATCCTCAGGAACGAATACAGCTCTGAGCCTACATCGCCCTACATCTTCGATGACGTAGAGGCCCAGTTGGGCCTGTCAGTCCTTACATCTCTAGGACAATCGGAAGATGAGGATGACGAGTCGGACGAGGCGTTTGCCGATTGTATGGAGACCTTTGACGATCCGACTCCAGAGCCGCACTTGGTGGCAACTATCACAGAGATCGATCCAGCCACTTCCAACACAGAACCAGATCAGATTGAGCCAGATTTATTAGACGATCACTCTATTATTGAGCTCAAACCCCTGCTCACAACATTAAAATACGCCTTCCTTGTGGGTCAAGACAAGAAATTTCCGGTCATCATCAGTTCGCGATTGACCGAGGAGCAGGAATCTCGCTTGCTAGAGATCCTGGAGAAAAACCGCAAGGCGATAGGCTGGAGCATTTCCGATCTCCACGGGATAAATCCCGCTCTGTGTTCGCACCATATTTACTTGGAGAATGAAGCCAAACCCTCTCGTGAATTCCAACGCCGGTTGAATCCAAATTTACGAGAGGTCGTGAAGAAGGAGATAGAAAAATGGTGCAACGCGGGTTTCATTTACCCAATCTCCGACTCTAGGTGGGTGGCCCCAATCCATGTTGTCCTGAAGAAGTCGGGAATTCAGACGACCACCAACGAGGACGAAGAGGAGATCATGACGAGAGTACCCACGTCGTGGCGCGTCTGTGTGGATTACAGATGCCTGAATGCCACGACGAAGAAGGATCATTTCCCCCTACCGTTCATTGATCAGATCTTAGAGAGACTAGTGGGGAAAGAGCTCTTCTGCTTCTTAGATGGGTTTTCGGGCTAGAATATAGTAGCCATAGCTCCGGAGGACCAGGAAAAGACCACGTTTACATGCCCCTTTGGTACCTATGCTTTCAGGCGCATGCCTTTTGGGCTATGCAATGCTCCAGGTACTTTCCAAAGGTGCATGATTGCTGTATTCGCCGAAATGGTCGGCGAATTCCTGGAAGTCTTCATGGATGACTTCTCGGTCCACGACGATTCCTTTGATTTCTGTCTTAGGAATCTGGACCGAGTCCTCAAAAGATGTTGTTTAGGTCAATCTGGTGCTCTCTTGGGAGAAAAGTCACTTCATGGTGACGGAGGGCATAGTGTTGGGGCATGTCATCTCCAAGAGAGGAATGGAGGTTGACCCTGCCAAGGTGGATGTGATCAGACGACTCCAGCCACCAACCAACGTAAAGCAGTTGCGGTCGTTCCTCGGGCATGTTGGATTTTATCGGAGATTCATTAAGGATTTTTCTAAGATTGCCCGACCGCTAACTGAGCTTTTACGCAAAGACATGGAGTTTGTTGTTGATCACAAATGTCTTGAGGCCTTTAAGCTTTTGCAAGGAATGATTATGGACGCACCCATCCTACAAGCCCCAGATTGGTCTCTACCTTTCGAGATCATGACAGACGCTTCAGATTATGCTGTTGGGGCTGTGTTGGGACAAAGAAGAGATGGCGTCCCGTTTGCAATTCACTACACAAGCAAAGTGCTTGATATTGCTCAGCGTAACTATACAGTTACGAAGAAGGAAATGCTTGCGGTAGTGTTTGCCTTGGACAAATTCAGATCTCACCTAATCGGATCCAAGGTAACTGTGTTCACCAACCATACGGCACTACGGTACTTGATGGAGAAGAAGGACGCGGAGGCGCGTCTTCTTCGATGGATTTTACTTATCCAGGAGTTTGACTTGGACATCCGTGATAAACCTGGAAAGAAAAACGTAGTGGCCGATCATCTTTCTCGTCTCGAAAATCTTAATACTTCCGAGGTTTCACCAATTCGAGACTCCTTCCCCGACGAGTCGATTTTTGTTATCGACTCACTCCCATGGTACGCCAATATTGTGAATTATCTTGTCTCCAAGAAAGTTCCCGAAGATTGGCCCAAGAGCCAAATCGACCGACTAAAGTCGGACGCTAGACATTACCATTGGGAGGATCCGATCCTTTTCTTTAAACGACCCAATTGTGTCTGGAGACGATGTATTCCTCAGGAGGAATACCAGAGTGTCCTTTCTTTATGCCACAGCTTAGAGGCAGGAGGACACCACTCCGGGAAGAGGACCGCATGGAAGGTACTTCAGTGTGGCTTTTACTGGCCAACTCTGTTTCGCGATGCCACCGCCTTCGTGAAGTCATGCCCAATATGCCAGAGAATGGGAGGAACCGTAGGTTCCAAGGATGAGATGCCAATGCAGCCGGTCATCATTTGTGATGTCTTTGACGCCTGGGGCATCGATTTCATGGGCCATTCCCTGTCAGCCACGGGTTCGAATATATCCTTCTTGCGGTAGACTATCTATCCAGATGGGTGGAGGCTATCCCGACCCGAGCTGCAGACAGCAAAACTGTCTGTAAATTCATTAGAGAGCACATCATCTCTAGGTCTGGGATCCCCAAAATGATGATATCAGACGGGGGTAGCCACTTCGTGAATCGGGAGGTGAAGAAACTCCTGAAGGACTACGTCATTGAACACCGTGTCGCGAGTCCTTACCACCCACAAACCAATGGTATGGCTGAGGTGTCAAACATGGAGGTAAAAACCATATTGCAAAAGCTTGTCCGCCCAGACAGGAAGGACTGGTCTCAGATCTTGGATCAAGTCCTCTGGGCGTATAGGACAGCTTACAAGACACCGTTAGGCACCTCCCCATTCCGAATGGTATTCGGAAAGCCGTGCCATTTGCCCGCAGAGTTAGTGCACAAATCAGAATGGGCAATCAAGAAGGTCAACTGGAACACGCACCTGGGACAGAAGCAGAGAGACATGGATCTGAATGAGCTTGTGGAAGTCAGAAACCGCGCATACGACAACAGTTTGGTGTACAAGGACAAGGTGAAGCGTTGGCATGATAGATATATCAGACGAAAGAGATTTGTTCCTGAACAGAAGGTATGGTTGTTCAATGCTAGGCTGAAGATTTTCCAAGGCAAGTTGAAGTCTAAGTGGACAGGACCATTTGTCGTCCGTACGGTGCATGATAGTGGATGTGTCGAGATCTCAGATCTCGCATATGACGCACCGACATTCCTAGTGAATGGACAGCTGTTGAAGCACTTCGTCGAATCCAATGAGCAGTTAGTCCATGTTGAGGAGATTGTATTCATGCGCGAGACAGATACAACAGATACACCTCAAGCCGCGGATGAGACCTTGCAGCAGTGAGCTCCAGCCATCAGCAGCATCTTGAAAGATTCACACCGACTCATGTGTATATACCATCAGTCTTGTACATCCTATCATTTTCCCCCGCGACTCTAGTAACCCATCCCCACATCATCGAACCACTATCTTGGACTATACTTAGGATGACCAGATCCTAAGTATAGGGGGGAGGAAGTCACTCGAGTCGGTTCTTTGTACATTCTCCAGATCACATTGGTCCTCTTACTCACTTCTGTCCTATACTTAGGCTGACCTGAGCCTAAGTATAGGGGGGACCGATGCCCGCATGGTATATTCATTCACTTCTCTTCTTGACCTCGACCGCCCGGGGCCGGTCGACTTCTATACATTCTTTTTCTTTCTCTTTGGCTCTCTTACGCTTAGCACGAGCTATGTCTTTTTCCTCGCTCTTCATGCTCTGAGGACATAGCACACGCTAAGTATAGGGGGGCGTGTATATATTACATATATACTTTAACCATAGCTCGTACTTTCACGTATTTTCGCGTATTTTTGTATATATTTTACAATAATTACGGGTGGGTAAAAAATTGAAAAAATAAAAAATTAAAATACATGTATACTTGTATATTTATTGTATATCACTTATAAAACTCTTGTAAATTGTTGTAACATAGGAGGTATACCAAAGTTTTGAAAAAAAAATAGGCTTCTTATTTACTCTTGCATATCATCTCTGCATCTAAAAAGAAAAGAAAAAAAAGTCTTGCATTTCATTCATAGCATGTCCTCTGCATCTCATCTGCATATCTTGCATATGCAAAGTGAAAAGCTAGTGGTTTCTGAACCAAGTTATGAGTAGATATTGAGGATGGACTTGATTTGACCTTAATCCACCTAATTTCAGAGGAACCTTATAGGAACTGGAGTTAAGATTTCTCAGGTCAAGTGACTTAACTCTTTGAGTCCGCAAGTCTATGTTCACTTGTCATCTTGATTAGTCTAAGTAGAATATCTCGTGCACACGCATGATTCTTTTAGATAATGACCTAACTTGGACAAGCACTGTGCACGTAGCTCTTCATTGATGAGGTGGTGAGGAGGTGGAATCCTTTAGCTTGGAGTAGCACACGGATGGAAACATCCGTCCTCCTCTCGGGAGGGTAGTGCATCTCAAACTAGTCTGGTGGTGTTGACATCTAAGGACGGGATGCTGTGGGTTGCAATAATGCTTCAAAAGAGGGATAGTCTACTGACTCAAGAGGAACAACTCCTGATGTACATGCTGCACCTTGTATAAATGTTGGAAAAAAGCAAAAACTCCAAAAAATCAGACAGGTCCAAATTAAAAAATAATACCTGTCGGAGTATGTATATTAGCAAAGAAAATGCAGCTGGATGACTTGGCTACACTGGTCAAGCATCCCGGGATAGGTGGCTACACTGGCCACCGTCCATTCTTTTCTCTACCCCCTCCTCTTGATGTGGTTGCACTTGAACTTAGAAGGGAATACCCCGCTCCTCGAGGAAAGAGTTACTGGACCGGGTTATTGAGTTACCTTGTTAGAGGAGGCTGCTTCCGAGCCATTTCTGATGTGGAGAGCTATACCTCACTTACACAGTACAAGTAAGAATCATAGTCATCAGAAATTTGCGTTTGAGGATTTGTTCTGAGCTGACTATTGAGGAGTCTTGAATAGAAGACTTGTGGAACTTGAAGTATGTTAGGTCTTAAGTTCAGGTCCAAACTAGGTTCCGCCACACAATTAATCCAAAGGTCGAGTCAAGCTCCATTTTTAACTTTTGTTCATGACCTTGGTATGGAACCCAAAATCATTTCACTCTTGCATTTCATTTAGTTGCTCGGGGACGAGCAAGGTTTAAGTATAGGGGGTTGATGAATCTGTGATTCATCACTTCTAAAGTCAAAAATAGAGCCTTGTTCCCGAGTAAATAGAGGCATATTTCCCTTTATAATGCATAAATAGCATTCATGCATACATACATAATACATGCATTTTAGCAGTCCATTTGCATTTAAATAAGAAGCCAAAACCCCTTGTAAAATATCCACTTATCAAAATAACCTCTTCCTTATAATATGTACTTCTTAGTTAATAATATAGGGAAGAAAGCTAGAAATCGTCCTTGTAAATTAGCCAATAAAGCCCTAAGAACCCTGGACAATAAAATACATATAGATCCCTCATACAAACTCCAAAATAGAACTACTCACTCTTAGAATAATACACATTAAAAGACCTTTAAAGTGAGACCAATTTCATCAAGTTTGGAGCTCGTATGAAGAAGTTGGGTTTTTGGGCCACTTTGTATACTACTTGTATGTATATTTGTATTCTTGTATTTATGTATCACATTTGATCTCATCTCCGTCTTTGGTCAACATGAAACTTGTAGATCTCATCGAGATCTACAACTTTCATGTTTTGAGTTTTTCCAAATTCGGTCCCCTCTTCTTTCTACCTTTATTTTTTGGTCCAGCCAACCACAACAGGCCACGTGGCGCCCTCTGGTTGCGCCACGCGGCCCGCATCCCTTGCCCAGGCCGCCGCAGCCTTCAGCTGTTGGATGGTCGTCCTGATCCAACGGCCTAGCCGCTACCACATACGCCCATCACATTGACCGTCGGATCAAATCCCCCGCCTCATCTCCATCGTCCATTCGCGCCTCTTTCTCAGCATGCCACGTGGCGCATTCCGCGCCATCAAATCACGCTCCTGTCGCTTCATCTTAGCCGTTAGCCCCGCAGGCACCTGAACCGCCCGATTAAACACCCGACTCCCATCTTAGCCATCCATCAGCACCGAGCCCTTAGCGTACCACGTGGCGCTCGCTATGCCCTCGGATCGCCACGACCAGATCTTCATCCAGCCGATCCATCCCGCTTCGATCACCACCGTTGGATCACAAGATCCAACGGTGGAGACTTCGTCTCCTACCTCGGGAGCCCCTCTCTCCCACGTTCTCCGCCTTGTGGGAGGGGCATCCCCTTCCTATTTTCAGCCACACCTCCTCCACCGTCGACGACCACCACCACCTCCACGATGACCCCCACTCATCCCTTATCCTCGCCAGTCACTCCATTACCCACATCGACCTCCAGCTTCGTCCCACAACCCCCTCGAACCTCGCTCCATCACCAGGCCGGTCACCTACTTCAACCTTTAAATACTCCACCACCAGCCATCGTCGCACCCATCCGCCCCTCGTGAGAGATACTTCGAGCTCGGAGCTTCCAGTTGGTGACAGGAATTGCAAGTTCCTTGAAGCGAAGACGAGCGTCTTCTCCGACGAGGTCCTCGGCCTCCGCCGAGTCGCAGCCCTCCTCCGCCGAGCCGCTGCTTGAGCTCAGGGCCCCACCGCCCCTTCGAGTGACGACCTGGAGCTCAAAGAAGAGCTCCAATCCCCAGGTGAACGCCTCCATCCCTTCTCGATCTTCATTTCATTCCTTCTTCGTTTTTCTCGCTTTTTATTCGCCGCCTACGGTCACCTTCTCGCCTCCATTTCATTCCGCCGAGCTCCGCGTCGGAGCTCCCATCTTCGCAGTTACCTTCACGCCCTCCGACGACGCATCGCACCGTACATCGATCTCCGGCTCCGCCACTTGGCCAGAGCTCATCGCCAGATCACCTCCCTCTGCCTTAGGCCTCGCCACTCATCCACCCACCTCCACGAGTGCACGCACGAGCTTCGGCTCTTTTTCTAATGCTTGCAGGTGCCAACTGATTCATTGATCGGAGCCTCACCGGAGTCGTCTTCGAGCTTCGTCGCCAGCAGCATCCGACGACCTTCTCCAACTCCTAAGATCACCGTCGCCTTCGTCGCATCACCACGCGTCTACTGGGATAGCTCCGACAAGTCGGAGAGCTTCATCGACACGAGGAAGGACTGGCGGAGCAAAGGCCTTGTCGCCGGAGCCCCGCCATCTCCTTCGCAGGAGGCAGAGGCCCGTTGAAGGAGAAGACCAGCTGCCATTCAATCACCCCGATCGAACGGGTGTCATCCTGCCACGTCGCCTCTCAGCCGTGATTCACAGGAACCGTTGGATCTCTCCAGTCTAACGGCGCTTCGTGAGCCACGTGTCACACCTCCGCAACATCAGAGAGCTGTTGGATAATCATCCGATCCAGCGGCCGTCAGTCAGCCACGTCGCCCTCTCATCGCGAGCCAGGAGCCATTGGATCAACTTAGATCTAACGGCCTGAGGTCTCGCCACGAGTCTTCACCGCCATCCGTTGGATCGAGCTCGATCCAAGGGTCCACAGCGCGCCACGCAGCACTGGTCCGAGCCTCTTCCCCGAACCTAGGCTCGGATCGCCTGAGCCTCACTCCAGACCTCCAGAAATGCCCGGGCCGAGCCCCGAGCCTCCGCAGCTATCCGAGCCTAGGTCGCCCACGTGAGGAGCACGTGCGGCCTGGGAAATTTACACAGAGGCCCTCGAGACTTTTCATATTTGCAAAGAGGTCCCTGTGAAGCATACCCCACGTGAGGAGCACGTGCCTTGTGGAGATTTTGCACACCAGTCCCCAGCATTATAGGTAATTGCACTTAAGTCCCTGTCAGCATATTTGCTTTATGTAATTTTATTTTCCTGTATTGCATTTACACCCCTGTGTTTGCACGCATCCCTTGGTTGCATTTTACATCATTTTTAAATTCTAAAAGTTGCATTTTGTTGAGAACTTTGTCCTCTATCTATTGTGCCGCATGTCATATTTTTGTAATTACAATATATTTTTAAATGAATTAATTGGTTGATTTGTGGAATATTTTGCCCAGTGACACCTTTTAATTTTTAGTTAATTTTCTGTGATTCCAAAAATCCTAAAAAATTCATAGTAGCTCTAGGACAGTGAACCTAACATGCCATAAAAATTTCATGTCATTTGCACACATATCGAGGCCTAAATAAATTGTTGAGTGATTTTCATATTTGAATTTTAATAAATTCATTTCACATTGAAATTAAGATTTGTCAATTTTCCTGATTCCTCATCATTAGAGCTATCTAGGATAATTTTATCTCCTGAAAAAAATTGTGATTTATTATTTATTAATAATTAATTAGTGAAAATCACCCTGTCTGCATATTTAATTCACAGTAAATTCATTTAGTGCCTAAAAATTCCAAAAAAATTAGGGTAGGTCATTTTCATCATCATTAATCATCTGGCCATTTTTCAGAATGTTTGGACTTCATTTGATACCTTAAATTGAATTAACTTCATATTGGCCTGCTGGTTGCATGTGTCCTGCATAGAAATTGAAAAAGAACAAAAAATATTAATTCCCCGAAAATCCAACACTTGATTTTTGCTAATGTTTACCTAAGGAGACAGACGCCTCCCTGAGTTCGACCTTGGAATTCCACCAAGTTAAAAAATCTGCCGCTTGAAATTAACTCCAATCTAATTAAAAGTGGTTTTTGATTAGCCCCTCGTATCCGACTGCAACGAACGACATCTAATTAATTTGGACATTAATTTGCTCTAATTAACTAAGGGTGCGGGGCGGTTATTAGTGGAGAAGGAGCCTCATTCCCGAAAAAGTAGGTCGATAGAGGAGTCCAACCCCCGAGCCGTCCAGTGATAGTGGATCGGTTGTCGTCGAGGCCATCACGGCGCCCGCCTCCCTCAGGTTAGACCCATTTTTACTTCTCGTCTTTCATCTGGAGTAACCGTCGCATAGTGTTTATTTTCAATCTCGTTGTAAACTTCGATCCGTAATTTTAATCATTCATCACGACTGATCAATTCGATCCGCCCTCCCAATCCGATTTTTCATCTCATTTTTCGATCTCTACATTTCACATTCGACCTCACATAATCTATCAACTTCGGTCACGCACGGTGACCGGAGACTCGGATCTATCTTCCATTTCGCCAGATCCGCCTCCACTCATATTTTTCCATGTTTAGTTTTTCCCGGATCGAGCTGTCGTGCTCTTATCCCCTTTTGCATACTAATAATAATAAAAAAATATGTAGTTTTTTACCTAACATCTGTTTTGCAAGAATTAAAAAATAAAAATAGTAATAATTCATTTTATTTAATCTCTGCATTTCCTTTTTACAAAAAATAAAAAAAATTAAAAAGAACAACGACGCCTGCCACCCATCTTCCAGATCCACCAGCGCCAGCCAGCGGTGCCTCCCGCCGCCTCCGCCGCCTCACCACAATCTGCCGCGGCCGCTGCCATCTCCTCCAACCTCCTGCCGCTGCGAGCAGTTGCGGCCAAGACTCACACCGCCGACGATCGTCGAGGGGTTGCACCACCCTCCGCCTAGCATCTGGCGGCACAGCCGTCCATCTCCTCTGCATGGCCAAGCTGCGAGCGCCACCACCCGCGTGCGCCGCCTGACCGCCCACGACCAACCGCTCCGTTGCAAGCCGACCCCCGAGCGCCATCCGCCACCTGCGGGGTCACAACCCCGACCACGTGTTGACCTCCTGGACCACCCGTGAGCTCTACCCTCCAGCTCCCACGCGATACCGCCAACGCAGTTGCCCCCCTCCCTTTTCGAGGCTCCACTACCGTAGCCCTCACCGCCCGCTGCTGTTGTTTGGGGGTGAAGGAAGAGGGGCGGTGGCCACCCCTTGGTGTTGCAAGAAAGGAATAACAAACAACAAAGGAACCCTAGAGGTTTAATAAAAAAATGGACAAATTGCCTTAAGCTCCCTCAAAGTCCTTTGAATTACATAGAGCTTGGGCAAATTACCTTCTAATCCCTGGAATTTTGTAGAATTACGCAATGATCCCTGCCTGAGCCTTATCACATGCAATGTACACATTTATTAGATAAATTGTACATTTCATCATGTTTTTATTTATTATCAATTTTTGATATCAAAACTTTAAGTATTTACATTTTAGTCCCTATTATCCAGACTGTTTATTTTGCATGTTCTTTTATTGAAATAAATGTGTTCATCACTCTAAAAATTCTACAAAAAATTATTTATGCTTCAGATGTATTGCTCTTCATTGTTTATAAATTTCATTGCATTTTGTTTTTATTTGATATTTAAAAAATAAAAAATAGTGTCTTTTTATCTTCTCGAAATTTAAAAATTCATAAAAAAATCAAATATTGTCTGAAAAATTCCAAAAAAAGAGTAGTTGTATTTTATTGTCCTTTATTTTCTATCCAAATTTCACGCATTAATTATTTATTAAACCCAAAAATTGCAAAATAACAAAAATCTTAGAAAAATCATAAAAATTGTAGAAAAATTCAAAAATAATTATTTCAGTTTCTTTCTGTGTGTAGATATTTGTTTATAGTTTAGCAAAAAATTATTTCCAGGAGTTTTGGGCACTTAAAATCTTTTAAGTTGCAAATTACTCCAGGCTATGCATTGTTTTATATTTTGAGCACTTTTTGAATTTTAGAAAAATGCAAAAACATCTAAAATTTCTACAAAAATTAACAAAAATATTTTAAAATCTATAAAACACAAAAACATTTTCTATGGATTTTTCTGAGCATTTTTTATACCATTGAAAAATACAAAAAGAATGTGTTTGCACATTTGTCTTGTATGCTTATTTGAAAATCATAAAAAAATTTGAAAAATAAAAAACCACCAAAAAACTTCATTTTCGATATTTGACTACTTAGTTTTTCAATCGTGCTCCTTATGTTCAACCATGGTCGCTATACCATCTAAATTAAAATAGCGAAGACGGCTTACATTTGATTGATTGATTCTTCTTTAAAGTGGTTTTGTGTATTTTTCTCGTTGACCGAACTGATTGGTTGAGAACAACAACTTATGATAATTTATTCCATCTTAACCGCATCAATTTTCGGCTCACCAGAATGGCTACGTTTCCGGGGAGCACGGCTTTGTATTCATTTTTCAGTTTTATTTTATTTGTCTCTACATATTATAGATATTTTCTGACCATCGTCTGCTTTGATTTTTGTGTGAGGAACCCCCTGGAGGACGACATAGATTCTTTTTGGTGGACTTGCGCAGGAGGAGGAGGAGGAGTAGTAGAAGAAGAACATGAGGCAGTTGTTTTATTTTAGAGAACATTTTGAAATTATTGTAATAATTAGACTCTGAGACTGTTTGGACACTTGGACATTTCGGAGTCTGTTTTGCTGAGTACCAGTGTACTTGGGGGACCTCACCGCTATTTTTCGTATTTTGATTTCACCGCCTTACTTTCTATTTGATTCTCACGGATTTAGCCCCTAAACGTAGGATTTTTGTTGATTGCGATGTAATTAGCTAATGTCCAACACTTAATTGCTTGCCCGTCCCTATAGATCGTAATTGGACCTAGCTAAAAATAAATTAAAAAAGTTAACTTAATCGTTTGAGAGGCCACGCATCGCTAGAGGTCAAATACAATGTTGGCAGGATCCATTGCGGCGGACACCGATCGACATCTGAGATCGGACTCAGGCCTCTCTCCATGATTAGTTAGTTATCTGTTATTTACGATCAATAGAAGTTGCTCGTTTATGTCGATTTCTTCGTGCATCATATAGTTAATTTCCTTTCAGTATTTAATTTTATGCGCGGATCATATTGCATGTAGAGTGCTGGAGCAAGGTACACATTTCTATCTCTGCATGCATCATTGTGTTTGACCGCGCATCGACTTTTTCGACTTCCTCCCCCTGATTTTTGGACACAAAATAACCAAAGGAAATCGAAAAATTGGTTAGGCGTTGTTTGTTTGTTTTTGAAAAATATTTAAAAAAAAGTGAAAGCAATAAAATTTGGGATGGCTAATGCAAACTTGACCCTAAAACCCATCTCATCTAAAAATACTTGTTTTGGGGAGAGTCACCCCCTCATTGTTTGGTTTGCTTGAGCGAGAGAGTGACTTGCACACTACGATAGAGCCACACCTGAACTTTCGTTAGACTACTGGTCTTGGGGTCAGTCGTTCTCCAGTGAGGATCTCCCCGGTAACCAGTAAAGTGGCCCGCGGCGTCCTTAACAGATTGAATAGATCGAGTAGCGGTAAACGGTCCGCAATTCATACTGGCTGGGAAAGATCTAGCTTTAGGATTGGGCCAGTCTCCTGGGAGCATCTGGTTCCTAACAGCTCGCTTAATTTCTCTGCAAGATTGATTTATCACCTAAAATAAAATTGACAAGATAAACGACCGAACCTTTACGGTCATCAGCTCATGTTGAGTAGGTGAATTGGGGGTTTGACTTCTGATCTTGTTTACATCCAAATATCATCCGCACTACTCCCACATCACGATGTCGGGTAGGAGACCCCTTAGGCTGTCTCTTGCAGCACCACTCTCGAGCACTCCTCCCCAATCATCTAGGGTGGCTTTGTAGAGCCTAGACCCGCTCCCCGAACTTGAGTTCGCTACCACGCTGTCCCCCCTTGACCACCCTTCTTTCACTTGTCCTGAGGTGCCCAAGCAAAGGCCATCACATATTTATGTTCACTTGACGGAACCTGAGTTGGGTCTTTTGCCTTTGCTGAGACCCATGAGATGGACAGCAGTGAGGAACACATCGATGGGCAGCCCCAAGGTTCTACTTTTGTTCTTGATCAGGGCGCCATCAACAACACACTCCTAGCCTCCCTGGAGACGATGTAGAGACAGATCAGATATCAGGTAGCATTTATGGCCGAGGTGCATCGTGAGTTAGCGTAGATGCGAGCTGATATAAGAGAGTCGCATTGAGCAGCCAGTGGAGATATCCCAACACCTAGAGGAGGAGCAGACGGGCACCCGGCAGATCGGCCAGAGTCGGTTAGACAACCACAACCGATGAGGCGGTTACACAACCCTGGTGCAACTCTCACTCATCGATGGATTCAGCTCCCTGAGATTCTGGGCGACTTCAAGCTCAGCCCCTAGATGATTCAGCTCTTGCCCAAGTTCCATGGACTAGACATCGAGGAGACGCATCTGTACTTACAGGAATTCGAGATGATCTACAGCACGGTCCACGACAGATTCATGGACAAGGATACTATCAAGATGATACAATTCCCTTTCTCCCTGGTCGACATAGCAACCTATTGGCTGAAGCATTTGGGGAGATATGTTACTACTAGGGAGCAGCTCCAGACCAATTACTTGAACAAGTACTATCCACTCGACCGGACCAACGCAACGAGAGTTCTGATCAACAATTTCACCATGATCCCCAACGAGCAGTTTAATGAGGCGTGGGATCAATTTTGTGAGCTCATCGAACGGTGTCCACACCATGACATATCCAAGCGCAATCATGCCCAAAGCTTCTTCTGTGGGCTGACACTGGAGCTGCAGGGGCTTGCCAATGCTTCTTGTGGGGGCTCCTACTTCGCCAAGGATGAAGATCAAGTCTGGGTTATCTATGAGGAGATGGCTGAAAACTACATAGTGATGTCCTAGATCAGGCTCTACACTAAGGGGAAGCCCCTACCCCAAGCCGTGTCCTATCAGAGGATAACGCAGGTTGATGCGGGTCCATCCATTTCTTCGTCAGCATCAACATCAACACATGCAGAGTCTTCAGCCGTTGACATTGGTATTATCAGCGAGAAGTTGGACCGCATAGAGATTATAGAGAAGAAGCAGTGCTAGGGCATGACACATATTAACCAGTTGGCACAGGCTCTCAGTGACCTGAAGACCCATATCATGTGTCTACAGGAGGCACAGACCGCTTCTCAGCCCCGTCTGAGGTCACGGGCTGATCCTACCAACAGCATCTCTTCCCAGCACTCTGCTCGGTACCGCCAGATCCACCACATTCAGGCGGAGCCTGTTCAACAGTTGCAGCAACACTATACTCAGCTGCCACCTCAGGATACTCAGATGGTGGTGTATCAACCGAATCAGCCCCTGGAAGTTCTTCCCCCTTTCCAGTACGAGCAGGAACCGTTGTTGGAAGTCAACGGGATTTGGTATGACTGGCAACAGCCCAGGATCCGCCGAGATCATCCCGTATTCAGGTGGTCTACCAGAGGCACCTCATCCCAGCAGCAACCTCCAGCTCAGGGTGGATAGAGCAGCCAGCAGCAGCAACCCCAGTACTCCCAACCACAACAACACTTCCAGCAGGGTCCTTGTCCTTACCATCAGGGACAACAGTGGAGGCAGCAGCAGCAGCGTCAGCAGTATTCTCAGCCTCCTCCTTACCATTACCAGCAGAGCCAGTCTCATTTCTAGCGAGGAAGTCCGTCTGGTTCTTATGTACCTGTTTATGAGAATCCATCCCTTGATGACCTCGCCTGCTTACTTACTGACCAGCAGGCGTCCTTCCTGTGAGAGATGGATGAGTTCCGACAGGAAATGAGGGAGATAATCAAGGGCAAAGCCACCATACCCGCTCAGATTGAACCCGACCCGAACAATCTGAAGAGGAAATCTAAGCACGTACAGTTTACAGAGATCACCACTCCTAGTGATATATTAGATGACACTTCTTATATGTTTGATATTAATTTTGTGACACTTAGGAGTGGTAGGAAGCCAGACGGCGGCGACTCGTCTAGGCGACAACCAGAGGTAGATGCTAGAGCGCCAGATGAAGTCGAGAGCGGTACTGAGGCTGCTGCTGATGATGATAATGGTGGTACTGAAGCCACCAATGATAACCCTCATGATGGTACTGATGCCATCATGTCTCCAGATGTTGCAAATGGTGGTACTGAAGCCACCAAGTTACCATATGCTGAGCTAGAGCGCGGTACTGATGTTGCGAAGACAGATGCTGCGGGTGGTGCTGATGCCACTGTTTCTATTCTAGTTGTGTTTCTTCCTATTTTTGTATCTCAGGACAATATCAAAAAGACCAAAAAATGAATAAAGGAATGGTTTCTTCATCTACTCCGAGTCCATACGTTTTGCATGATGATTTCTGTATGGGCTCGATTCCTTCACAGCAACAGGAACCTCATCCTAGCCCTTTATCTGAGGAGGGTTCTTCTATCCCCTTCCCTCAAGCACTCCGCTTAAGGAAGGGCTAAAAAGCAGAAAATCCCAAAAAGAGAAGTCAGATAGAGTTCAACGAGCAAATGCTAGACAGATTTCAGATCCAGTTGACTCTTCATGAGGCACTTGAGCACATCCCTCTATTCCAGAAGAACCTAAGAGAGATGACCATCATCTACAGGAAGAAGAGGAATTGTAATGTAGAAAACAATGTGCTTACCCGTGCCACTTGCTTCGCTATACATAACTAATTGCCAGCTAAGAGTCCTGATGCAGGAGCTCAGTATGTTAGATGCCACATTCACATGCAACAATTCAATTGTACTCTATTAGATAGCGGATCCTTAATTAACCTTCTCCCAGTTGCCTTACTTGACCGATTTGAGTTTGGCCCTCTTAAACATAGCAGGACAATCCTTCAGTTTGTCGATAGATCTGTTAAGAGGCCAAAGGGGTTACTTAAGGACGTTGTCGTCACTATTCAAGGCCTGAAATTCCTCGTGGACTTTGTTGTATTGGACATGGAGATCCCTGAATCCGTAACATGTACCCCCATCATTTTAGGATGACCATTCTTGGATACAGCCAAGGCGGTGTCTGACCATGATAGTGGAAAGGTATACTTTCACGTCGAGGGTGAAAGTATAAAATAGAGACAATCGAGGAGACTAGAGCTAGAGATTCAGAGTGCTCAGATCAGATGACCGACTCAGAGCAAATGACAGAGGCAGAGCTAGACATCCACTAAGAGTGTGACTTTGTGGTTACAGATGATGAAGCAGTTTGGGCAGATCCCACATCATAAGCTCTTGTCACATCTTCAGACATTATAGATTCACAGATCATAGTAGATAAAAGTTCGGAGAGCACACTCATGGCACATGATACAGTAGCGGATGGTTATCATGGTTAGGATAGCGAAGTCAATTTCGTTTCATACGCTTCAGATTCAGATCCTTCAGACACAGAAACTGATTTTGACTGGTAGGAGTTCGATGAATATTTACCGTATTTGGTGCCTACAGAGCTGACAGCTAGGGCGCAGAGCAAGCCAGGTCCATTGACAGATATACCAGCAGAGTCGTCTTCATCGGAGTTATGTTGAATGAGATTTTTCACAGGTCTAAAGCAATCCACATAAGGTGGAATCACAATGTCGCTGAGGCGACCCGCAAGAAATCCTAATTCAAACAACAATTAACCCACAACAGAAATCAAGCAATGAAAAGTGGTGTGGAGTTAAAATTTATTATAACTCTACAACAAAGATGTGTATAGGTGCAAGTATGTGTAGAGGTCGAACACAGGGAGCAGAAAGGATAGATCGGGGCAAAATGCACAAAAATGTGATTGTAATCAAATTGTCTATCTATGCTCTTTTTTGTGGGTTTTAATTTTATTTTTTTTATTTTAATTTTTAATTTTATATATTTGTATTTTTATTTTTAATTTTCTAATTTTATATTTTCTTTTTATATTTTATATTATTTTAATATTTTTCCCAATAATAGAATATACACAATATAAGAAATGAGAGGATAAAGGATTTATAAAAATAGGTAAAAATACACAAAAATTAGGAAAGAAAATATTTTTATGCTTTTTATATTTTTCTAATGTTTTTGTGTTTTTTCTAGATTTTTCCTATTTTTTTGGTATTTTTAAAGTCAAAAATACAAGAAAATAGTGAATATCAATGCTGGCCAAACTTAAAATGGGAATGAAAAATAGTAAATAGAACAAAATTTTCCCAAATTAATTTTAAATTAAAGATAACAAAATAAAGAAAATTCAGGAAAAGAAAACAAAATTTTTAGATTTTTTTATGAATTTTATAAATTTTTATGAAGGTTTTTAGAGTTTTTATGTTTTTAGGAGTTTTCTTTTATATTTTTTAGTGATTTTTGGTCTGGAGCTAAAAGATAATAAAAGACACAAAATATATTTTTTTTCGATTTTTCTAAGGTGTTTTTGTATTTTTATGTATTTTCTAATGCAAACAATGCATAAAATGAGTGTTTTTGAATTTTTATAAATAATAAAATGCAATAAAATGCAAAATAAAAATATTTGCGTGGAAGTACAATGCAGCAGGAAGCTTAATGCAATTTTTGTGGACTTTTTAGTGATTTATAGATGTATGCAAAAATAGAGATAACAACAAGAAACCACACTCAAGCCAGGGGTATTTGTGAGAATATAGCAAAGTTTAGGGCTCAAATGTAAATACTCCAGAAAGTTGAACTGCAATAAAAATATTTGCTGAACAAAATATAAATACCCAAAAGAGGAAGGATATCCCTACAAAATTGCCAGAAACCACGTGACTGAACAAGTGACCTGGCGGGGACTTTCTTACAATACTCGAAACTCGCAGGGACTGAATGATAAAATTCACACTAATAATATAAGAGCAGAGAAAGGTTTATGCGCTAGACGTTAAATACAAAAACGCACGAGGGAAATCTTGCAAAATACCCCAGTAAGGGCGCGATCCGTCGGCTGCAAAGCGGCCACTTACGCCACGTGGCGCTACCCGACCGCGTGATACCCCTTCGCCTTGGAGGGCTGAGATTAGATGCAACCCCGCAGATCTGACGGTTTGGAGAGGGAGTAATCCAAGGGCTGTTGTAGCGCGTCAAGAACAAAGGCGAAATCCACGGCTCGCGATGAAGGACGAAGAACTGGGGATGAACAGGGCCCCAGTGAGATTCAAACTCCAAAATATCGGTGCACGGGGCTCTATCTTCCCCTCCAATGCCCCATGAGTTTCCCGGAAGCGTCCTATGGCGGGCAGCGGCGTCAAAATGGCGTATAGACCGCCGGTACGCCGCCGCAAAGTTGGCGAGTGAGGTCGGCTCTAGGTTGCGCGTGCGGCAGCAAAATCGACCCCCCAGGAGGGGTTCCTTGGGCCCTGGGACCTGCAATGAAAAACCAAGGTGGACAGTAAGGCGTTCCCAGGGCTCACAAAGATGGAATGGGGGTGGATGTGGCAAGAATGGAGGCTCGCCGGAGTAAGCTCCGGCGAGGTGATGGCGCAATAATGGGATGCGTATAAATCGAAGGGAAAAGTGATTGATTAATATAATGTTAATCTAGCTACGAAAATGCAAGAAAAAGGAACGAAAAAACGTGACCTCGAGGGTGTATAACCCGAGATGGGGGACCTCAACGATGGCCAGCCGGAGGTGGGTGGAGACGCCAAATCAACCGCTAACCTCGCCTCAGACGAGCTGGAGGACGTGCTGTCACCAAGTCCAGTCCAGAGCTTGACAAAGAGAGGGAGGAAAGTGTCCAAAGAGGGTTCAAAGGAGCAAGGGAGGTGACGGGTGCATTTTGAAACATGGTAGAGACGGCTTGCAAATCGAGGCGTATCGGGAGATGCAACGACCCGAAGGTCGAAAAAACACTTGGGCGAGTATGCCCTATGGTAGGGCTACAGAAGTCGTGAAGACATCGACCCCAAATGATGAAAGACGAGGCCTGGAAAAATCCAAGAAGATGGGACAAAAATGCACTTCAGACGAGGAACATGCTGTGGTTAGAGAGTTGACCACAGGTCAACTCTCCAGCCCCCCTGGTTGGTCCACGTGGACCAACCAGGAAAAATCCTGAAAAAATGATTTCTAAATTCATTTTAAAATAGTAAATAATTTTATTATTTTTTGGTTATTTAATAAAAAATATTTATTTTTTTAATGAATTATTTTATTCTGATTTTTAATTATTTTTATGAGGTATATTTTTACAAGTTTACTTTTATACCCTTTATAGGTATATTTATCTATATATATAAGTATTTTATTTTTATTTTATGCATTTAATTTATTTATTTTTGTTTACTATTTTATAAATTTATAAAGTATTTTTATACACTTAATTATTTTATTTTATTTTTCTGATATATTTTATATACTTAATAAAATAAAAGTATACAATGTATAGGTATGTGTATAGGTTCTATACCTATGTATTATATTTACAAGTATTTTATTTTGTATTTTATTTGTGTTTTTATTCTGATTTTAATAAACATAGTTATTATAAATAATATTTACAAAATTATAAAAATATAAAATTATAAAAATAGTGAATAAATAATAAAATGAATATTTTAATCTGTACAAGTATACAATGAGGGTCCCAAAACTCAACTTTAAAACGGTAGCTCCGCCAAATGCGAAACTACCGCCATTAAATAGCTTATTTTAAATTATATACATATAAAGGTGATTTTGATGCATTTGGATTTTTTATTTGTGAGATACAGGTCTGGGAAGTTGGGATTCTGGATTTTTATTCAGACCATAACTTTTTATCTGTACATTATTTTTCAGTGAAATCAATTTTGTATTTTTGTTTATTTAATTATCTACAAATTTCATGTACAAAGTCCTTTACTTGAGGTATAAAAAGTGGAACCAAAAATAAGCCCCAAAATGAATAAGGAATGAATAAAATAAAAGGGATTTTTATTGTATTTCGGCCCTTATCTCCCCCTACTTTATTCCTTGTCGACCTAGTCATCGAGATGCCTAGGTTTCGGATCATAAAATATTTACAATATTTTATTATTTTTCTTTTCTTTTCTTTATTCTATAATTTTGCCATTAAAAACAGTATTTTATGCACAATTTATACACAAATGCATAGATGATAAAATGCATGAATTAATGTTATTTACACGCATTTACTAGGTTTTTTAAGGCCAAAATGATAGAATAAAGATGATGAAATGTAGATTCATCATCCCCCTATACTGCCTTTGCTAGTCCCTAGCAAACACTTATGCAATAAGTGCAGAAAAGAAAAACAAAGAGAAGAAAAAGAAGAAAGATGGATGAAGTTTAATTATCAAACTTGTCTTCACAAAATCAAAGTTTGGAGCTTAAGTCGGACCTTTGGAATTTTAGTTCAGGCGGAACCTTAATGCGAATCAAATTTAAAATCCAACAGTCCCTAAGAATCCCAAAACTCTGCTCAAGTCCCTTCAATAGCCAGGTCAGAAATATTTCAACTCATACGCAAACCCTTACGACTATGAATCTGACTCGTACAGTGTAAGTGATAGTGGCTCTCCCCAACTAGAATGACAAAGAGACTGACTTCTCCAGTATGACAACCCAATGATTCCCCAATCCAACAACTCCTTCCTCGAGGAGCGGGGTATTCCCTTCTAAGTTCAAGTGGCAACCAGCTCAAGAGGAGGGGGTGAAGAGAAGAATGGACGGTAGCCAGTGTAGCTACCTATCCTTGGATGCAAGACAGTGTAGTCAAGTCATCCAGCTGCAGGCTCACATATTTGACTTTGGAACTCAAGCTTGCTTATTTTCTATACAACATATTCACATACTTTGCAGGCATTTTATTTTTGTACAAGCCTGTCTCTTTTTTTCTTTTTCTTTTTTTTTGAAATACTATATACAACATCATTTACATAAGGAGTTTTTCCTCTTGAGCTAGTAGACTATCCCTCTTTTGAAGCTTTATTGCAACCCACACTCTCCTGTCTTTAGAATTCCTCATCACTGGACGGGTTGGGGTGCACTTCCCTCCCTAGAGGAGGACAAGTGTTTCCACTTGTGTGCGTCTCATACCGACAAATCCAATCCCCTCACCACTCCAACTGAGTTGAGCCATGTGAAAGGTGCAGGTGTCCAAGTTAGGTCATTATCAACAAGAGTCGTGCGTGTGCTCTGAAATACTCTACTTAGGCAGTCAAGAATCCATTGAACCAAGTCTCGTGATCCTCAAAGAATTAAGTCAACTAGACCTGAAGTATCTCAAACCCAGTTCCTATAAGGTTCCTGTTATTAGGTAAATTTTTAAGGTCCAATCAAGTTCCAATCTCCGGATTTTATTAGACTTGTTCAACTATCAAACTCAATTCGAAAAAATGCTAATGCTATGCAAATGATATGCATGATGCAGAAAATATTTTTGTGATGCAATTTTCAAAGATTTTGAACTTTTTATGGGTTTTTGAAATTATGATGATGATGCATATGCATTTTTTGTATTTTTCAAAGAGATTTTTCAAATGTTTTTGGATTTTAATTTTGCAAATGTTTTTGGAATTTTTGAAAACAAAAAGTTTTTGGCTAAAAGGTAGGTTAAAATATTTACACGGGGATGCTTCTTATATTTACAAGAAGTGGATTTTAAGAATTTTACAAGGGTAAGTGATCAATTTTATACAAATATATAGTGGATTTTAGGTGTGATGTATATATTCCTCAAACTTATTTGACACAGGTTTTTCAAACAATTTTGAAAACTATAGTCCAAAATAATTTTTACAAACATTTTACAAACATGTACACACATTTGAAAATCATTTTTGCAAAGGTTTTCAAACAGTATCTATAGATTTTTCAAAACATATTTGCAACCATTTTTCAAACCATTTGCAAATCATTTTTCACACATTTTATTTCACACAAAGAAAAGAAAATTTTTACAAACCACACATTTTTACAAAGGTTGAAAACATGTAACAAAATATTTTCAAAATAGTTTTCAAAAGATTTTCACATAGATTTTCAAACTATTTTTCAAACATTTTACAAAAAACATTTTCACCTGATTTATTAATCAGTAAATACAAAAAGAATTTGAGGAATAATCACATCTTTTTATTAAGGTTTTTAATGAATTTTAAAGAATTATTGGCCATAATTATTAGGAAAACGAAAGTACGAGTTATGGCTAATGTATATACGTAGTGTATACGACCCCCCTATACTTAGCTTGAGCTATGTCCTCATAGATCAGAGAGAAAAAGAGAAGGCATAACTCATACTAAGTATAGACAGGTCTAAAGAATGAACGAACGAAGAAACAAATGAACAAATGAGAAGTTGACCGTCCCCCCTATACTTAGGATCAAATAATCCTAAGTATAGCAGACTGTACACAACGCAGGGAGGGTCAAGAGTGGGAATGAACAGATCGTACTCATATTGTCTCCCCCTATACTTAGGGTAAGATATCCCTAAGTATAGACAAGAAGATGAGACAATGGATAGGATCGAAATGAATGAAAACTCGGGGTGCACATCCCCTTATACTTAGGACAAAGTACGTCCTAAGTATAGAAGATTGTCAACAAGGCGTGACACCTTTTTCGGTAGATGAAGAAGATAGAAGAGGAAAAGAAGAAAAGAAGAAAAAAAGAAAAGAAATCAGAAGATGGAAGAGAGGAGATCGTGAGGATGTACACACCACTCCCCCTATACTTAGGGTAAAATAGGCCCTAAGTATTGGCAACAACAGGAGTGATGAAACGGAACGACGAATGAACACTCGGCTCCCCCTATACTTAGGACAAAGTACATCCTAAGCTAGGCAAACACGAGAATGGGTGGACGAGCAATATAGAAGAGAGACGGAGGTACACAAAAGTGAATATACAACAACGATGTATGTACACATTATCAAGAAGGTAGAAAGCAGACCTTCTTGCGAGACCGTTGAGGAATGGATCTGGTATGGTGCAGGTCGACATCGGGGTCCACAGTGGACGGGAGCCAATCAGGGTCAATGGAGTGTAAATCCTCAGGGGTCCTAAGGTTTAAAGGCACATACTGGTGAGTGGAAGAAGTGTGGGCAGATCTGGCCTTGGGAGTCTCGCTGGTATCATCGTGGAATGGGACGAACTCATCATCATCGGAAGTAGTGTACTCAGTATCGTCCTGCGAGGTTTCGTCTGGGTCAAAACCAAAAGGAGCGAACTCATCAGTGGAAGTAGTCGAACTCTGTTCATCCTCTATAATCTCGACCGGATCATCTTTCTCATCAAAAGGCCCGAATTCTCGGATAAAAGCAATCAAATCAAATACAGCCTTTGTCTCATTCGAATCTGAGTGAACATGCACGGACCCATTGGTGAAAGTAGTCAAGTCATGTCCGTCCTGTCTAGTCTCGAGATCTGCCCTCCGCTCAATGGTATCGATCGTGTAAATCCCGCGGATGTCATCAACACATCGCCAAGTGCCAGAAGAAGGAACTCCGAGGTCCATGCTTTCCAAGTCTTCCTCTACGGGGAGAAATTCTCGGGTCTCAGTGGAATCCAATAAGCAGTAAAATTCTCTGATAGTCTCATCAAGGTCATGGTCCTCAGGGTCAGCCAAGATAGGTGTGGTCACATCAGCTGCAGGTCTCTGGTCAACTGTGGGTGTCGTGATCGACACTTCGCTCTCGTCGGCAGGACAGAAGCGAATCTCTCCTGATCCATAGTCAATAACGACCCTTGCAGATGCGAGGAATGGTCATCCCAGGATGATTGGAGAATGCTCCCCTGTGGAGGTCTCCATGGGCAAAACGACAAAATCAACTGTGTGGCTCGTGCCCTGAATCGAAATGACGGCGTTTTCAAGGGTACCCTTCGGCCTCTTTATTGATCCATCAGCAAACTGTACGATCATCCTGGTTTTCTTGAGAGGTCCTAATTGAAGAGACTGTACCAGTGAGAAGGGTATGATGCTAATCGAAGTACCACCGTCTAGGAGAGTGTGATCACATGTGAAGTCAGAGGTGGTGCAGCTAATGAAAGGTGTGGCAGTGTTCCTCTTCTTAGGAATGGGACGGTGTGTAATGGCATGGGCAGTGGCCATGGTCATAATATGACGCTCAGATCTGCTCCTCCGCTTTCTCTTCTTAGGAAAAGGAGCAGATAAATTGGTCATGGCCTGTAGAAGTGGGGCACGGATGATCTCATGAATAGTGGCCACCACTTCAGGTTCAGTCAATATTTTTTGAATTTTTGGACCTCCTCCATACAAGGGAGAAAGTCAGAATCAACATCTACACGAGGCATGCCAAGAGCAGTCTGTACAGCGGCATCCTTGGGGTCAAAGGTGGGACAGAGTGTGAATGGATGTGTGAACAACAGATCTGGCAAGTGGGCGCTCTCCTCACGGTCTGACTCGATCAAAGGTCTCCTGAACTCTTTTTGGATTTTTAAATTTTTCTCATTTTTTGTATTTTGTGCGATTGCAAGCTCCCATGGAAATCCTCAAATGATTCCATATCCTCAAAGAATGGAGCGACATTTGGTTCTTATTTAAACTATTAAGGTCGGTAATCCTCGAATTCATATGTTCCATCATCTGATTCAAAGTCTCAAGTGTGGATACCATGAAAGTTGACTCCAAAATCTCATGATCGAGTATGTCGAATGTGGGTGGTGGGTGTGGACAACAATCACATTCCGGATCATAATACTCAAGGAAGAGCGGGTTGTCGAAATGTGAGGGTGATGGTGGTGGAAAAGATTGGTGAAGATCAAAGTCCAAATCCTGAAATAATGGGTTGGTCGGATATGTACAAAAATCAGGAGCAAAGTCCTCCTGGAAAAAGTGAGGTAGACCGGCTGGAGTGAATGAGGGATCCACAAAATCCGGACAAAATGCGCTCCAGGGGTCCATCCCGAAACGAAAGGAAACGATCGGGAGAGCACAACGGTCAAGTCAAGAGAAGTGAGAAAAAGGCGCAAATGCGCAGAGGCGATCTAGAACACACAAAATAATCACAAACAAAAAATGAAAATAAATCAAACCCTCAATTCACCTACTCAACTCGGTGAAGACCACAAATGCGGTCTTTTTATCTTGTCTGTTTTAGAGTTAGGTGAGAAGTCAAAGATTGCACACACACTTAGGGGATGAAATGGGATTTGGGCACTAGTCCTTAGGGTGTACGCGAGCAAGTAAAAGCGAAGACAATGAGGGGATTACTTGCCCCAAGACAATATTTTTCTTTTTGATCGGTTTTAGGGTCAAGTAATATTAGCAGTCCCAATTTTATTGACTATCACTTTTTTTGTATTTTTAATAAGAATGCACGATCTTGTCGGGGATTCAATTCCTTTAAGCACCTAGGTTGGCAAAATCAGAGGGAGAGGTGGAAAAGCAATGCAAGCGGCAAAACGATGATGAATGCTAAAGAGAAATGCTCACCTTGCCTCCATCACTCTACATGCAAGGATGCTCAGTAGAATTGAAACCTATCTATATGCAGATGCAAAGCCGATGAAATCGCCCTAAGTGTGAGAAATTGCTATTAGCGTGAAGCACCACAAGTCGGTCACCGATCTTCAATCCAAGAGTCCGGTCTAGGCTCACCCCTCCTCCTCTCGACAAATCGAGTTCAGGAGCAGCGCTTGGCAGGGTGGGCTCGCGGCACGTAGGCTCAAAGATGATGATGTGACTATTTAAAATTTTGACTAAGTCCAAACGAGACTATAGGTACATGCAAGATATATTAGGTGTTTGGCCTTAATCTATCGCAAGCAATCCTAAAACTAGGGGCTCAATCACACAAAAGAAAGTAAAACAAAACCGGAAAACAAATGATAAAGAATGCGAAGAAAAACCGACAAAACCACGGTGAGCCCCCAAGTGAACAATCACTTGGAAATTAGGCCCGAATGTCCGAGTGTCCGATGTACCTGTATTATTACAAATATAGAGTGGTCTCTCTCTCTCGCAAAAATTACACAAGTAAATGCAAAAAGAAATAAATGCAACAACTAAGGTAGAGCTCGGTCTTCAAAAATCCTCTAAGTTTCCTCGGTGCTAGGCTGGCTAGAGCCGACTTCACGTGGGTGCACAGGTGCCTAGGGTGGAGAGCCTCCCTCGATCCGCAGTTCCTTGAACAAAGTCAACAAAGAAGAGGGGTTAGACAGCTCAAGCAATATATCAAAAATAAGGAAAATGAAAAAACACAAAAAGTCAAGAAAATAGACAAATAATCACAAGCACGAACAAAAAGCCGAACTACGCGCTGTTGCTCCCGGCAACGGCGCCATTTGTTGAACGAGATTTTTCACAGGTCTAAAGCAATCCACACAAGGTGGAATCACAATGTCGCTGAGGCGACCTGCAAGAAATCCTAATTCAAACAAAAATTAACCCACAACAGAAATCAAGCAATGAAAAGTGGTGCGAAGTTAAAATTTATTATAACTCTACAACAAAGATGTGTATATGTGCAAGTATGTGTAGAGGTCGAACACAGGGAGCAGAAAGGATAGTTGGGGCAAAATGCACAAAAATGTGATTGTGATCAAATTGTTTATCTGTGCTCTTTTTTATGGGTTTTAATTTTATATTTTTTGTTTTAATTTTTAATTTTATATTTTTGTATTTTGATTTTTAATTTTCTGATTTTATATTTTCTTTTTATATTTTATATTTTATATTTTTTTAATATTTTTTTCCCAATAATAGAATATACACACTATAAGAAATGAGAGGATAAAGGATTTATAAAAATAGGTAAAAATACAAAAAAATTAGGTAATAAAATATTTTTAGGCTTTTTATATTTTTCTAATGTTTTTATGATTTTTCTAGATTTTCCTAATTTTTTTGGTATTTTTAAGTCAAAAATACAAGAAAATAGTGAATATCAATGTTGTCCGAACTTAAAATGGGAATGAAAAATAGCAAATAGCAACAAAATTTTCCCAAATTAATTTTAAATTAAAGATAACAAAATAAAGAAAATTCAGGAAAAGAAAACACAATTTTTAGATTTTTTTATGAATTTTATAAATTTTTATGAAGGTTTTTAGAGTTTTTATATTTTTAGGAGTTTTCTTTTATATTTTTTTAGTGAGTTTTGGTCTGGAGCTAAAAGATAATAAAAGACACAAAATATATTTTTTTGGATTTTTCTGAGGTGTTTTTGTATTTTTTATGTATTTTCTAATGCAAACAGTGCACAAAATGAGTGTTTTTGAATTTTTATAAATAATAAAATGCAATAAAATGCAAAATAAAAATATATGCGTGGAAGTACAATGCAGCAGGAAGCTTAATGCAATTTTTGTGTATTTTTTAGTGATTTATAGATGTATGCAAAAATAGAGATAACAACAAGAAACTACACTCAAGCTAGGGGTATTTGTGAGAATATAGCAAAGTTTAGGGATCAAATGTAAATACTCCAGAAAGTTGAACTGTAATAAAAATATTCATTGACCAAAATATAAATACCCAAAAGAAGAAGGATATCCCTACAAAATCGCCAGAAACCACGTGACTGAACACGTGACCTGGCGGGGACTTTCTTGTAATACTCGAAACTCGCAGGGACTGAATGATAAAATGCATACTAATAATATAAGAGCAGAGAAAGGTTTATGCGCTAGACGTTAAATACAAAAACGCACGAGGGAAATCTTGCAAAATACCCTAGCAAGGGTGCGATCCGTCGGCTGCAAAGCGGTCACTTACGCCACGTGGCATTACCAGACCGCGCGATACCCCTTCGCCTTGGAGGGCTGAGATTAGATGCAACCCCGCAGATCTGACGGTCTGGAGCGGAGGTAATCCAAGGGCTGCTGTAGCGCATCAAGAACAAAGGGGAAATCTACGGCTCGCGATGAAGGACGAAGAACTGGGGATGAACAGGGCCCCAGCGAGCTTCAAACTCCAAAATATCGGTGCACAGGGCTCTATCTTCCCCTCCAATTCCCCACGAGTTTCCTGGAAGCGTCCTATGGCGGGCAGTGGCGTCAAAATGGCATATAGACCGCCTGTACGCCACTGCGAAGTTGGCAAGTGAGGTCGGCTCCAGGCTGCGCGTGCGACAGCAAAATCGACCCCCCAGGAGGGGTTACTTGGGCCCTGGGACCTGCAATGAAAAACCAAGGTGGACAGTAAGGCATTCCCATGGCTCACAAAGATGGAATGGCGGTGGATGTGGCGAGAATGGAGGATCGCCAGAGCAAGCTCCGGCGAGGTGATAACGCAATAATGGTATGCGTATAAATCGAAGGGAAAAGTGATTGACTAATATAATGTTAATCTAGCTACGAAAATGCAAGAAAAAGGAATGAAAAACGTGACCTAGAGAGTGTATAACCCGAGATGGGGGACCTCAACGGCGGCCAGTCTGAGGTGTGTGGAGATGCCAAATCAACCGCTAACCTCGCCTCAGACGAGCTGGAGGATGTGCTGTCACCAAGTCCAGTCCAGAGCTTGATAAAGAGAGGGAGGAAAGTGGCCAAAGAGGGTTCAAAGGACCAAGGGAGGTGACGGGTGCATTTTGAAACATGGTGGAGATGGCTCGCAAATCGAGGCGTATCGGGAGATGCAACGACCCGAAGGTCGAAAAAACACTTGGGCGAGTATGCCCTATGGTAGGGCTACAGAAGTCGTGAAGACATTGACCCCAAACGGTGAAAGACGAGGCCTGGAAAAATCCAAGAAGATGGGACAAAAATGCACTTCAGACGAGGAACAGGCTGGGGGGGTCAGAGAGTTGACCGCAGGTCAACTCTCCAGCCCCCCTGGTTGGTCCACGTGGACCAACCAGGAAAAAGCCTGAAAAAATGATTTCAAAATTCATTTTAAAATAGTACATAATTTTATTATTATTTTGGTTATTTAATAAACAATATTTTTTATGAATTATTTTATTCTGATTTTTAATTATTTTTATGAGGTATATTTTGACAAGTTTACTTTTATACCCTTTATAGGTATATTTATCTATCTATATAAGTATTTTATTTTTATTTTGTGAATTTAATTAATTAATTAATTTATTTTTTTATAAATTTATAAATTATTTTTATACACTTAAAAATATTTTTATTTTATTTTTCTGATATATTTTATATACTTAATAAAATAAAAGTATACAATGTATAGGTATGTGTATAGGTTCTATACCTATGTATTATATTTACAAGTATTTTATTTTGTATTTTATTTGTATTTTTATTCTTATTTTAATAAACACATTTATTATAAATAATATTTACAAAATTATAAAAATATAAAATTATAAAAATAATTAATAAATAATAAAATGAATATTTTAATCTGTACAAGTATACAATGAGGGTCCCAAAACTCAACTTTTAAACCATAGCTCCACCAAATGCGAAACCACCGCCATTAAATAGCTTATTTTAAATTATATACAATTAAAGGTGATTTTGATGCATTTGGATTTTTTATTTGTGAGATACAGGTCTGGGAAGTTGGGATTCTGGATTTTTATTCAGACCATAACTTTTTATTTGTACATTATTTTTCAGTGAAATCAATTTTGTATTTTTGTTTATTTAATTATATACAACTTTCATGTACAAAGTTTCTTTATTTGAGGTATAAAAAGTGGAATAAAAAATAGGCCCCAAAATGAATAAGGAATGGATAAAATAAAAGGGATTTTTATTTTATTTCGGCCCTTATCTCCCCCTACTTTATTCCTTATCGACCTAGTCATCGAGATGCCTAGGTATCGGGGTTTCGGGTCATAAAATATTTACAATATTTTATTCTTTTTCTTTTCTTTTCTTTATTCTATAATTTTAGCATTAAAAACAGTATTTTATGCACAATTTGTACATAAATGCATAGATGATAAAATGCATGAATTAACGCTATTTACACGCATTTAATAGGGTTTTTAAGGACAAAATGATAGAATAAAGATGATGAAATGTAGATTCATCAAGTTATCACTACAGCAAGTGTTCTCACACGTAGATTTGGTAGCATTCACTCAGACATTCCAAATGCCAGATTTACTAGCTCCCATTTGTCTAGAATTGAAGACCTTGCTGCAGAGCATGAAGTATAGATTCTTTGCAGGTGAGCCAGATATGTTCCCAGTCATTATCTCAGCAGATTTTACTGACGACCGAGAATCTCGTTTGATGGAGGTTCTCGATAGAAACTGCAAGGTAATATGATGGAGTGTAGCTGATCTCCAGAGGATAAGTCTGGCCATGTGCTTTCACCACATTTATCTCAAAGAAGACGCCAAGACCTCGCATGAGTTCCATCGACGGTTGAACCCGAATCTTTGAGATGTGGTTATGAAGGAAATATCTAACTGGTGGAGCGCCAATTTTATCTATCCCATCTCTGACTCCAAGTGGGTTAGTCCATTTCATGTGGTACCCAAGAAGATGGGTATCACCACAGTTGTAAGCGAGTCTGGAGAGGGGATATCTACCCGGGTACCCACTTCTTGGAGGGTCTGTGTGGACTACAGACGATTGAATCAGGCCACCAAGAAGGACCACTTCCCGTTACCATTCATAGATCAGATCATCGAGAGACTAGCTAGGAAGAGTTGCTACTGCTTTTTGGATGGGTATTCGGGATACAACCAGGTGGCCATAGCGCCCAAAGATTAAGAGAAAACAACTTTCACCTGTCCATTTGGGACGTATGCTTTTAGACGGATACCCTTTGGATTATGTAATGCCCCAACTACATTCCAAAGGTGCATGCTCTCTATTTTCGCGGACATGGTTGGTGAATTTTTAGAGATCTTCGTGGATGACTTCTCGGTCTGCGACGACGGTTTTGATGCATGTCTTGATTACCTAGACCAAGTACTTCAGCGCTGCATCGAGGTCAACTTAGTATTATCTTGGCAGAAGAATCACTTTATGGTAACTTAGGGGATGGTCTTTGGCCATATCATCTCCAACAGGGGTATGGAGGTCGACCCGACCAAGGTAATATCATCAAGAAACTCAATCCACCGTCCAATTTATAACAGTTGCGATCTTTTCTAGGGCATGTCAGTTTCTACTGATGGTTCATACAAGACTTCAGCAGGATTGCCCGACCTCTCATTGGTTTGTTGACAAAAGACACTGAGTTCCTTATCGATGATAAGTGTCTTGCATCATTTGAGACTATCAAGAATCTAGTTGTTGAAGCTCCTGTCCTTCGGTCGCCTGATTGGTCTCTCCCATTCGAGATCATGACGGATGCCTTTGATTTTGCAGTAGAGGTCGTGCTTGGACAAAGGAGGGATGGATTACCGTATGCCAGTCACTACGCTAGCCATACAATGGATGCTGCTCAACGGAACTACATAGTGACTGAGAAGGATATGCTAGCCGTAGTGTTTTCTCTTGATAAGTTTCGATCTTACATTATCGGATCTAGAGTGACTATCTATACTGATCACACCACCATCCGATACCTCATGGCAAAGAAGGATGCCAAAGCTATATTGACTAGATGGATCCTTTTACTCCAGGAATTTGACATAGAGATTAAGGATAAACCCGGAGTCAAGAATGTGGTGGCGGATCACTTCTCCCATTTAGAGAACCTTGAGGATTCAGATCAGATCACACCTATTACAAAGACATTCCCAGATGAGGCGATCCTTGCGATTACCTCACTTCCATGGTACGCTGACATTGTGAATTATCTTGTCGCAAAGGAAGTCCCACAAGGTTGGCCCAGACAGCGACTTGAGACCTTTCTTGCAAAGGCCAAGTCGTACCATTGGGAAAATTCCGCTCTTTATCGTGAAGGGGGGATAGCATCTGGAGACAGTGTATTCCTCAAGAAGAGCAGCACAACGTCCTCACCTATTGCCACAAGCTTGAGGCAGGAGGACATCATTCTGGGAGACATACAACACAAAAGTTGCTCCAATCTGGCCTTTGGTGGCCTACTCTCTTCAAGGATTCAGATGAATTCGTGAAGAGATGTACTGACTGTCAGGAAATAGGCACTTGTTATGATGCTCGTCCCCCTCTAGGATCCGGATACTCGGCAAACCAATACGCGCACATACATTCAACATCCAAATATTTGACATTCACAAAAGTAGGAGAAAATAGCAACATGTATGTGAATTTAAAACTTTTACTTGCATTTTATTCAACCAATTCACAACCACGTGTATTTCCATTCACCAATTCCATTGCATTACATTGTCCATTTCCATACTTTCCATTTCCATATCCACAAAATATATATTACATGTCATGTCTCTCAAAAAGTAGAAGCTACAAGTACATGAAACAATAAAAGGAACTACTAATACTGTATCATAAAAACGGCGAGGCTGCACAAAAAAGATGGTGCCTTCAACAAATTACTGTTGCGAACCTGCGGAACCACACGTAGGTACGCTATGAGAAAAGTTGCTCAATACGAGTTAAACAAAACTATACAAAAGGAAATGTATGACATAATTTAAATGTGTGCAAAAGAGAAAGGAACTAGGTAACCTGATCTCACAAAGAATTACATTCTAGTTGTTATTATTATTAAATATGGATATGAGTAACCAAGCTTCGTGGATATCTGTGGTCTTGATTTATATGAGACCTCACACTATGACTCTAAGACAAAAAGAATGCCTTAGGGTTGGGGGGGGGGGTACAATGCATCCTAACACGTCCATTAGCAACACTTATAACAATTGCACTTTCGATTCACAAATTAGATTCCAACCCATGAATCTTCGCAACTAACCAATCCTTCTTATACACCAGACATTCACGTCCCATTCTCAACTTCATTAATCACATTTTCGGAACTCCTCTCTTAGTGCTCCCACTCGGAATACCGACCAATGTGGCCTTTATTGGCTTGTACACGAGTGTTAACTCTAAGTCACAAGTGAAGCACTAGTAAACCAACCGTGACTACTTGGCCCACGCTCGAGCATCGGGCCAAAGCATGCAAGTACCGAGGCCAACACCATCAGATTAGCACCTCGGTGTGTCAAGCAACATGTCCCCTAACCATCGCAGCTACAATAACAGTTGGGATCGCGGCTAGGCTTCTATCCGGGGCCCCAAGGGTGCATGCCCCTTCCTTGGTGGCAATTACTCCACTATCCAAACACAATGATATCACACCCATATGATAATAATCACCATGAAGGCAACACAGGTTACCATTCAATTTAGGTAAATATCTATATGCCTTGTATGTTCCTACTTTTAATTACTCATTCATGGTTAATGGGCATCAAATACCTCCTTTGATTTCATGGCCAAAGACTAAGAATGTTTATGTCTAGAGGTCTTTCTCTTCTACTAGTGAAGAACTCGACAGATAAGGTTGCTCTCTACATATAAGAGTTGTCAAACAAAATTAATGGATAATAAATATTGAGTTCTGATGAATCCACATTTCATCATCTTTATTCTATCATTTTAGCCTCAAAAACCCTAGTAAATGCGTGTAAATAGCATTAAATCCATCATCTTAGCATTCATGCATGTGCATCCAAATAGTGTATAAATTACTGTAATTAAAGCCAAAATTATAGAATAAATAAAAGAAAAGAAAAAGAATAAAATATTGTAAATATTTTATGGCCCGAAACCCCGAGACCTAGGCATCTTGATGAATAGGTCGACAAGGAATAAAGTAGGGGGAGATACGGGTCAAAATACAGTCAAAATACATGTTCTTTTTATCCATTCTTTATTCATTTTGGGACCTATTTTTGGTTCCACTATTTATACATCAAATAAAGAAACTTTGTCCATAAAAGTTGTAGATAATTAAATAAATAAAAATACAAAATTGATTTCATTCAAAAATAATGTACATATTGATGAATCCACGTTTCATCATCTTTATTCTATCATTTTGGCCTTAAAAAACCTAGTAAATGCGTGTAAATAGGCATAATTCATGCATTTTAGCATTCATGTATATGTGTGTAAATATTGTATAAAATGCGGTTTTTAAAGCCAAAATAATAGAATAAAGAAAAGAAAAGAAAAAGAATAAAATATTGTAAATATTTTATGACTCAAAACCCCCAAGACCTAGGCATCTTGATGAATAGGTCGACAAGGAATAAAGTAGGGGGAGATAAGGTAAAAAACACAGATAAAATACCTCTGTATTTTATTCATTCTTTATTCATTTTGGGACCTATTTTTGGTTCCACTTTTTATACATCAAATAAAGAAACTTTGTACATGAAAGTTGTAGATAAATTTATAAATAAAAATACAAAATTGATTTCACCTAAAAATAATGTACAGATAAAAAGTTATGGTCTGAATAAGAATCCAGAATCCCAACTTCCCAGACCCGTATCTCACAACTGACAACTCCAAATGTAGAAACTCACCTTTAATTGTATATAGAAGAAAATAAGCTATCCAATGGCGGTGGTTTCGCATTTGGCGGAGGTACGGTTTGAAAGTTGAGTTTTGGACTCCCATTGTACCTTGTACATATTAAAATATTCAATTTATTCTTTATTCATTATTTTTGTATTTTTATATTTTTATAATGTTGTAAATAATACTTATAATAATAATGTACATTAAAATAAGAATAAAAACCTAAATAAAAAACAAAAATAAAATACTTAAAAATAAAATACATAGATACATTACCTGTACATATACCTATACAAAACATATTTGTATTTTATTAAATATACAAAACATATCAGAAAAATAAAATAAAAATATATTTATGTATATAAAAGTATTTTATAATTTTATAAAATCATAAATAAAAATAATAATATTAAAAATACCTAAATAAAAATAGAATACTTAAATATATAGATATATATACTATAAAGGGCATAAATGCAAACTTGTAAAAATACATTTCATAAAAATAAATAAAAATCATAATAAAATAATTTATAAAATAATAAACATTTTTTATTTTGTAACCATAATTTAATAAATTGATTCGCTATTTTTAATTGAATTTACAAATGTTTTTCCCAGGGATTTTTGTGGTTGGTCCACGTGGACCAACCAGGTGGAAGTTGACCCGCTGGTCTAACTCCCTGGTCTGCACCTGCAGCCTGCCAGCTGCGTTTTTGGTCATTTTCTCCTATTTTTCTAGGCCACGTCATTCACATTTTGACCTCGGGTCCTTCTTCACTTTTTCTCCCCATATAACCATGATACACGCCCAGTACTTGGTTTGGTCTTTCGATCGAAGATTTGCTCGATAAACCTCGATCTTCATGCCTCCTCGCCCACTCTCTGCCCAATGTTCTGAAGCTTGTCAGACTGCGTTTTTTTGGCGTTTTCTCCGAATTTTGGAGAGCGCGCCTTTCACCATTTGACATTGCAACCTTCATGACTTTTGTAGACCTACTATCAAGGATACACGCCCAGGGTATATCTCGGCCGTTGGACTCGCGATTCACCCGATATTCTTCGATCTTCACGCCTCCAGAGCCACATCTTCAAAAACGACCCTTCTCCTCCATTTCGAGTTTGAACTCCTTTTTCCCCCTTCTTCCTCCCTTCTTTCATGTGCTGAGGTTAGAGGAAGGTGACAGCAACCTCACCTCGCCGTTAGGAGGAGAGGAGGAGCGGTGCGGAGGCGTCTCCACCCATCTCCGGCCAAGCTTGGCCGTGAGGTACCCAATTTCGTGGTCTACCGCCATTCGAGGTCGTTTCTCCCTGTTTTTACTTGCTTAATACGTAGCTGTAGTCCTTAGCTTTGTTTTCACGTAATTAGCTTCGCATTAAATCAACTAGTTAGCTTCGATCTCACCATCAAACACCTCGCCGGAGCTCTTGAGCTCCGGCCACCATTTTCGCCACTCCACGCCACCATCACCCCTTTTTGCTGGCCCTGGAACCTTTTACTGCTGCTTGTGCTTTGATTGCAGGTCCAGGTGCAAAAGACCCCCTCCTGGGGTCGATTTTTGTTTGAGGACGAACCACTTGGAGCACCCCTCCCTCCTTCAAGTTGCGGCGGACCTCCGGCCTCTTCTAGGCCATTTTGCGGTCGCCTATCAGTTTTGGGCTGTTCCTGGAGGTTCGTGGAACCATCAGAGGGGAGTTCGAAGCATCGTGCGGGGAGATTTTGGAGCTCCGAGTTCATCCCGACCGAGTTCGTCGGTCGTTCTTCCTCCACGCCTCCGCAGCCGTCGATCGCCTCGGGCGTGGGTATTTTGTGCCATTTCCCCCGCCATTTTGTGTAATGTTGATTTAGGACTCAAAGCATTCATCTGCAGTTGTGTACTTATGTATAATTTGCATATTGGCCCTTGAACGTTGCTCTATTTACATTCATACCCTTGTTAGGCCTTGTATTTTTTGTGTGCTTTCCCTATTTATTTCATGCATCTAGAAAATTTGAAAGAATCTCAAAAAATAAAGTTAAGCTCCTACTGCATTATAGTTTCACGCCATATTTTTATTTTGCATATTTATTGCATTTTAATATTTTTAAAAATTCAAAAACATGTATTTTCAGCACTGTTTGCATTAGAAAATCCATAAAAAATATAAAAACACATCAGAAAATTCCCAAAAAAATATATTTTGCTTATCTTATTGTGTTCTAACTCCAGTCAAAAATTCATTAAAAAATACAAAACAAAACTCCTAAAAATTAGAAAAGCCCAAAAACCTTCCTAAAAATCTAAAAAATCCTAGAAAAATCCTAAAAATATAAACTCAGTTCCTGTAGTTTCTCTATTTTATTCTCTTTTAAGGAAAATTAATTTGAGGAATTTTTGACACTGTTTACTATTTTTCATCCTCAATTTAATTTCGGCCAGCAACTTTTATTCACTGTTTTCTTTATTTTGCTAATTAAAAATACCAAAAAAATTCTAAAAAATACCCAAAAATCACAAAAACAGTAAAAAATTTTAAAAAGACCAAAAAGACTTTATTTGCTTATTTTTGAACATTTTTATCTATTTTTATAAATAGCTCTTTCTCCATTTTATTACATTGTCTTTATTTTCCAATTTTGAAAAAGAAAATAGAAAAATATAAAATATAAAATATAAAAATCAGAAAATTAAAAATCAAAATACAAAAATATAAAATTTAAAAAATTAAATAAAAACATATAAAATTAAAAACCCACAAAAAATAGCTTAGTAGACACTTGATCACCTTCACACACATTTTGAGCATTCATGCCCCGATCTAGCCTTTCTGCTCCCTGTGTTCGACCTCTACACATACTTGCACCTATACACATCTTGTTGTAGAGTTATAATAAATTTTAACCCTGCACATCTACTTTCATTGCTTGATATATTTGTCGTGGGTTAATTGTTGTTTTAATCCGGATTTCACGTGGTCGATTCAGCGACTGAGTTCCCGCCTTGTGTGGAACTTAAGATCACCGATTTTTGGGTTAAACAAATGGCGCCGTTGCCGGGGAGCAACAGCGCGTAGTTCGGGTCTTGTTTGTGTTTGTGATTGATTGTCTATTTCGCAGCTTTTATTTTTCGCTATTTTATTTTCTTTATTTTTGATATATCTCTTGAGCGGTCTAACCTTCTCTTTTGTTGACTTTGTGCGAGGAACCGCGGATCGAGGGAGGTGCTCCACCCTAGGCGCCTACGCACCCACGTGAAGCCGGCATCTGCCAGCCGAGCACCGACGAGACGAAGAAGAAATTTTGAAGACCGAGCTCCACCTTTAGTTGTAGAATTTATTACCTGCATTTATTTTTGTAATTTTTGTGAGAGAGAGACCACTATATTTGTAATAATACAGGTACCCCCGGACATTTGGACTCTTGCGAGCCTAATTTCTAAGTGATTGTTCACTTGGGGACTCGCCGCGGTTTTTGTCGGCTTTTCTCGCATTCTTTTTATTTTATTTTGTTTTGTTTTCCGATTTTATTTCTTTTGTGTGATTGAGCCCGTAGTTTTAGGATTGATTGCGATAGACTAAGGCCAAACACCTAATACCTTGCATGCACCCATAGTCTCGTTTGGACTTAGTCAAATTTTAAACAGTTGATCATCATCTTCAACCCGTCGCGCCGCGAGCTCTCCCCGCAAAGCGCTTTCTCCTAAACTCAAGTGTGTTGAGCAGAGGAGGGGTGAGCCTAGACCGGACTCTAGGGTTGAGGATTGGCGGTCAACTTGTGGTTCTTCCCGCTAATAGCAATTTCTGAAACTTAGGGCGATTTCATCGGCTTTGCATTTGCATATAGATAGGTTTCAATTCTGCTGAGCATCCTTGCATGTAGAGTGCTGGAGCCAAGGTGAGCATTTACGCTTTAGCATTCATCATTGTTTTGATCGCTTGCATTGCTTTCCCGCTCCTCTACCTCTGATTTTGATCACCTAGGTGCTAAGTGAAATTGACTCCTCGTTAGGCTCGTGCATTTCTAACTAAAAATCCAAAAAAGTGATAACCAATAAAATTGGGACTGCTAATATTACTCGACCCTAAAGTCGACCAAAAAGAAAATATTCTCTTGGAGCGAGTAATCCCCTCATTGTCTTCGCTTTTACTTGCTCGCGCACACACTAAGGATTAGTGCCCAAATCCCATTCAGCCCCCTAAGTGTTTGTGCAATTTTGAACTTCTCGCCTAACTCTAAAACAGACAAGATAAAAAGACCGACTTTTCGGTATCTACCGAGTTGAGTAGGTGAATTGAGGGTTTGATTTATTTTCATTTTTGTTTGTGATTGTTTTGTGTGTGTCCCAGATCACTTCTGCGCACTTGCGCCTTTCTTCTCACTTCTCTTGACTCGACCATCGTGCTCTCCCGATCATTTTCTTTTATTTCGAGATGGCCGACTGGAGCGTATTTTATCCGGACTTTGCGGATCATTCGTTCACTCCAGCCTATCCACCTCCTTTTTTCCAGGAGGACTTTGCTCCTGATTTTTGTACATATCCGACCAACCCAATATTTCAGGATTCGGACTTTGACCTTCACCAGTCATTTCCACCACCATCACCTACACATTTCGACAACCCGCTCTTCCTTGAGTATCCCGATCCGGAATGTGATTTTTGCCCACACCCACCGCCCACATTCGACACACCCGATCCTGAAATTTTGGAGTCACCTTTCATGGTATCCACACTTGAGACTTTGAATCAGATGATGGAGCATATGAATTCGAGGATTGCCAATCTTACTAGTTTAAATAAGAACCAAAATGACGCTCCAGTCTTTGAGGATATGGAATCATTTGAGGATTACCATGAGAGCTTGCAATCGCCCAAAATACAAAAAAATGAGAAAAAATTAAAAACACAAAAAGATTTCGGGAGACACACGATCGAGCCAGACTGTGAGGAGAGGTACCACTTGCCAGATCTCTTGACCACACAGCCTTTCACACCCGGTCCCACCTTTGACCCCGAGGATGCCGCTGTACAGACTTCTCTTGGCATGCCTCGTGTATATGATGATTCCGACTTCCTCCCTTGTATGGAGGAGGTCCAAAATTTCAAAAAAATGTTGACTGAACCCGAAGTGGTGGCCACCATACATGAGATTATCCATGCCCCACTTCAGCAGGCCATGACTGATTTATCTGCTCCTCTTCCCAAGAAGAGAAAGCGAAGGAGCAGATCTGAGCGTCATATCTTGACCATGGCCACTGCCCATGCCATCTCACATCGTCCCATTCCTCGGAAGAGGAACACTGCCACACCTTTCATTAGCTGCACAATCTCTGACCACACATGTGATCACACTCTCCTAGACGGAGGTGCTTCGATTAGCATCATACCCTTCTCGCTGGTATAGTCTCTTCACTTAGGGCCTCTCAAGAAGACCAGGATGATCGTTCAGTTTGCTGATGGATCAATAAAGAGGCCGAAGGGTATCCTTGAAAATGCCGTCATATCGATTCAGGGCACGAGCCACAATGTTGATTTTGTCGTATTGCCCATGGAGACCTCCACAGGGGAGCACTCTCCAATCATCCTGGGACGACCATTCCTCGCATCTGCGAGGGTCGTTATTGATTATGGATCAGGAGAGATTCGCTTCCGTCCTGCTGACGAGAGCGAAGCATTGATCACCGCACCTACTGCCGATCAGAGACCTGCACCTGATGTGACCACACCTATCTTGGCTGACCTCGAGGACCATGACCTTGATGATACTATCAGAGAATTTTGTTGTCTATTGGATTCCACTGAGACCCGAGAATTCCTCCCGGTTGAGGAAACCTCGGAAAGCATGGACCTCAACGTTCCTTCTTCTGGGACTTGGCGTTGTGTTGATGACATCCGCGGGATTTACACGATCGATACCATTGAGTGGAGGGCAGATATAGAGACTATATAGGACGGACATGCTCTGATTACTTCCACTGATGAGTCCGCTCCTGCCCATGTAGATACTGATGAGACTAAGGCCGAATTTGATTTAGTTGCTTTTCTTCAGAGATTCGGACCTTTTGATGAAAAAGATGATCCGGTTGAAATTATAGAGGACAACCAGAGTTCGACTACTTCCACCGATGAGTTCGTGCCTTTTGTGTTTTGACCTGGATGACTCCTCGCAGGACGACTCTGAGTACACAATTCCGATGATGATGAGTTCGTCCCATTCCACTTTGATATCAGCGAGACTCCCAAGGCCGGACCTAGCCGTACTTCTTCCACTACCCCGTCTGTGCCTTCACACCCTAGGGCCCCTGAGGATCTACTTTCTGTCGACTCTGATCGGCTTCCGTCCATTGTGGACCCCGATGTCGTCCTGCATCACACCAGATCCATTCCTCAGCGGTCCCGCAAGAAGGAGCGCTTTCAACCTTCTTGATCATCTGTACATCCGTCTCTGTTGTATATCCTTTCTGGTATATCTTCCTATCTCCCGTTTTTACTCGTCCACCCATTCTCGTGTCTGCCTTGCTTAGGACGTACTTTGTCCTAGGTATAGGGGGGTGGACGAGCCGAGTGTTCTTTTATCGTTCCGTGTCATCACTCCTGTCGTTGCCTATACTTAGGGCTTCTTCCACCCTAAGTATAGGGGGAGCGATGCGTACATCCTCACAATCTTTTCTTCTATCTTCATCTCTTTTCTTCTTTTCTTCTTTTCTTCTTTTCTTCTTCTATTTTCTTCATCTACCGAAAACGTGCTGCCCCTTTTTGTCAGTTTTCCATACTTAGGACATACTTTGTCCTAAGTATAGGGGGGGGGGGGGCGTGCACCTCGAGTTGTTTCTATTCTTCGATCCTCTCCATTGTCTCCTCTTCTTGTCTATACTTAGGGATATCTTACCCTAAGTATAGGGGGAGACAATCTGAGTATGATCTGTTCATTCCCACCCTTGACCCTCCCTGCTTTGTGTACAGTCTGCTATACTTAGGATTATTTGATCCTAAGTATAGGGGGGACGGTCAACTTCTCATTCGTTCATTCATCCCTGTATTCCTTTATTCTTTAGATTTTCCTATACTCAGTACGAGTTATGTCTTCTCTTTTCTCTCCGATCTATGAGGACATAGCTCAAGCTAAGTATAGGGGGTCCTATATACTACGTATATACTTTAGCCATAACTCGTACTTTCGTATTTTCCTAATAATATGGCTAATTGTTCATTAAAATTCATTAAAAATCTTTAATAAAAGATGTGATTATTCCTCAAGTTCTTTTTGTATTTACTGATTAATTAATCAGGTGAAAATGTTTTTTGCAAAATGTTTGAAAAATAGTTTGAAAATCTTTGTGAACATCTATTGAAAACTATTTTGAAAATATTTTGTTACATGTTTTCAATCTGTGTAAAATGTGTGGATTGTAAAATTTCTTTTCTTTGTGTGAAATAAAATGTTTGAAAAATGATTTTCAAATGGTTTGAAAAATGGTTGCAAAAATGATTTGAAAAACCTGTATATACTGTTTTGAAAGCCTTTGCAAAATGTTTTCAAATGCGTGTAAAATGTTTGTAAAAACTATTTTGGACTATAGTTTTCAAAAATTGTGTGTAAATTGTTTTCAAATAAGTTTGAGGAATATTCACATCACACCAAAATCCACTATATATATCTATATGTATAAAATTGACCACTTACCCTGTAAAGTCTTAAAATCCATTTCTTGTTTATATGAAGAAGCACTTCCGTGTACATAGTTTTCACCTTGTTTTCAGCCAAAATCTTTTTGTTTTCAAAAATTCCCAAAAACATTTGCAAAAATTAAAATCCAAAAACATTTGAAAAATCTTTCTGAAAAAGAGAAAAAAATGCATCTGCATCATCATTATCTTTTCAAAAATCCATAAAAAGTTCATAATCTTGAAAATTGCATCACAAAAATATTTTCTGCATTCTGCATATCATTTGCATAGCATGAGCATTTTTCGGATTGAGTTTGGTAGTTGAACAAGTCTAAGTAAAATCCGGAGATTGGAGCTTGATTGGACCTTAAAATCTACCTAATAACAGGAACCTTATAGGAACTGGGTTTGAAGTACTTCAGGTCTAGTTGACTTAATTCTTTGAGGATCACGGGACTTAGTTCAATGGATTCTTGACTGCCTAAATAGAGTATTTCGGAGCACACGCACGATTCTTGTTGATAATGACCTAACTTGGACACTTGCACCTTTCACATGGCTCAACTCAGTTGGAGTGGTGAGGGGATTGGATTTGCTGGTATGAGACGCACACAAGTGGAAACACTTGTCCTCCTCTAGGGAGGGAAGTGCACCCCAACCCGTCCAGTGATTAGGAAGTCTAAAGACAGGAGGCTGTGGGTTGCGATAAAGCTTCAAAAGAGGGATAGTCTACTGGCTCAAGAGGAAAAACTCCTTATGTAAATGCTGCTGTGAATAGTATTTCAAAAAAAAAAAAAGAAGTTCAGGCATGTACAAAAATAAAAAGCCTGCAAGTATGTATAAAGTCAATAAGCAAGCTTGAGTTCCAAAGTTAAATATGTGAGCCTGCAGCAGGATGACTTGACTACACTGGTCTTGCATCCAAGGATAGGTAGCTACACTGGCTACCGTCCATTCTTCTCTTCACCCCCTCCTCTTGAGCTGGTTGCCACTTGAACTTAGAAGGGAATACCCCGCTCCTCGAGGATGGAGTCATTGGATTGGGGAATCATTGGGTTGTCATACTGGAGAAGTCAGTCTCTTTGTCATTCTAGCTGAGGAGAGCCACAATCACTTACACTGTACGAGTCAGATTCATAGTCATAAGAGTTTGCGTATGAGTTGAAGTATTTCTGACCTGGCTATTGAGGAGACTTGGACGGAGTTTTGGGATTCTCGGGGACTGTTGGATTTCAAATTCGGTTCTCAATAAGGTTCCGCCCGCACTAAAATTCCAAAGGTCCGACTTAAGCTCCAAACTTTGATTTTGTGAAGACAAGTTTGATAATTAAATTTAGTCCATCTTTCTTCTTTTTCTTTTCTTTTTTTTCTTTTTCTGCACTTATTGCATAAGTGTTTGCTAGGGACTAGCAAAGGCAAGTATAGGGGGATGATGAATCCACGTTTCATCATCTTTATTCTATCATTTTGGCCTTAAAAAACCTAGTAAATGCGTGTAAATAGGCATAATTCATGCATTTTAGCATTCATGTATATGTGTGTAAATATTGTATAAAATGCGGTTTTTAAAGCCAAAATAATAGAATAAAAAAAAGAAAAGAAAAAGAATAAAATATTGTAAATATTTTATGACTCAAAACCCCCGAGACCTAGGCATCTTGATGAATAGGTCGACAAGGAATAAAGTAGGGGGAGATAAGGTCAAAAACACAGATAAAATACCTCTGTATTTTATTCATTCTTTATTCATTTTGGGACCTATTTTTGGTTCCACTTTTTATACATCAAATAAAGAAACTTTGTACATGAAAGTTGTAGATAAATTTATAAATAAAAATACAAAATTGATTTCACCTAAAAATAATGTACAGATAAAAAGTTATGGTCTGAATAAGAATCCAAAATCCCAACTTCCCAGACCCGTATCTCACAACTGACAACTCCAAATGTAGCAAACTCACCTTTAATTGTATATAGAAGAAAATAAGCTATCCAATGGCGGTGGTTTCGCATTTGGCGGAGGTACGGTTTGAAAGTTGAGTTTTGGACTCCCATTGTACCTTGTACATATTAAAATATTCAATTTATTCTTTATTCATTATTTTTGTATTTTTATATTTTTATAATGTTGTAAATAATACTTATAATAATAATGTACATTAAAATAAGAATAAAAACCTAAATAAAAAACAAAAATAAAATACTTAAAAATAAAATACATAGATACATTACCTGTACATATACCTATACAAAACATATTTGTATTTTATTAAATATACAAAACATATCAGAAAAATAAAATAAAAATATATTTATGTATATAAAAGTATTTTATAATTTTATAAAATCATAAATAAAAATAATAATATTAAAAATACCTAAATAAAAATAGAATACTTAAATATATAGATATATATACTATAAAGGGCATAAATGCAAACTTGTAAAAATACATTTCATAAAAATAAATAAAAATCATAATAAAATAATTTATAAAATAATAAACATTTTTTATTTTGTAACCATAATTTAATAAATTGATTCGCTATTTTTAATTGAATTTACAAATGTTTTTCCCAGGGATTTTTGTGGTTGGTCCACGTGGACCAACCAGGTGGAAGTTGACCCGCTGGTCTAACTCCCTGGTCTGCACCTGCAGCCTGCCAGCTGCGTTTTTGGTCATTTTCTCCTATTTTTCTAGGCCACGTCATTCACATTTTGACCTCGGGTCCTTCTTCACTTTTTCTCCCCATATAACCATGATACACGCCCAGTACTTGGTTTGGTCTTTCGATCGAAGATTTGCTCGATAAACCTCGATCTCCATGCCTCCTCGCCCACTCTCTGCCCAATGTTCTGAAGCTTGTCAGAATGCGTTTTTTTTGGCGTTTTCTCCGAATTTTGGAGAGCGCGCCTTTCACCATTTGACATTGCAACCTTCATGACTTTTGTAGACCTACTATCAAGGATACACGCCCAGGGTATATCTCGGCCGTTGGACTCGCGATTCACCCGATATTCTTCGATCTTCACGCCTCCAGAGCCACATCTTCAAAAACGACCCTTCTCCTCCATTTCAAGTTTGAACTCCTTTTTCCCCCTTCTTCCTCCCTTCTTTCATGTGCTGAGGTTAGAGGAAGGTGACAGCAACCTCACCTCGCCGTTAGGAGGAGAGGAGGAGCGGTGCGGAGGCGTCTCCACCCATCTCCGGCCAAGCTTGGCCGTGAGGTACCCAATCTCGTGGTCTACCGCCATTCGAGGTCGTTTCTCCCTGTTTTTACTTGCTTAATACGTAGCTGTAGTCCTTAGCTTTGTTTTCACGTAATTAGCTTCGCATTAAATCAACTAGTTAGCTTCGATCTCACCATCAAACACCTCGCCGGAGCTCTTGAGCTCCGGCCACCATTTTCGCCACTCCACGCCACCATCACCCCTTTTTGCTGGCCCTGGAACCTTTTACTGCTGCTTGTGCTTTGATTGCAGGTCCAGGTGCAAAAGACCCCCTCCTGGGGTCGATTTTTGTTTGAGGACGAACCACTTGGAGCACCCCTCCCTCCTTCAAGTTGCGGCGGACCTCCGGCCTCTTCTAGGCCATTTTGCGGTCGCCTATCAGTTTTGGGCTGTTCCTGGAGGTTCGTGGAATCATCAGAGGGGCGTTCGAAGCATCGTGCGTGGAGATTTTGGAGCTCCGAGTTCATCCCGACCGAGTTCGTCGGTCGTTCTTCCTCCACGCCTCTGCAGCCGTCGATCGCCTCGGGCGTGGGTATTTTGTGCCATTTCCCCCGCCATTTTGTGTAATGTTGATTTAGGACTCAAAGCATTCATCTGCAGTTGTGTACTTATGTATAATTTGCATATTGGCCCTTGAACGTTGCTCTATTTACATTCATACCCTTGTTAGGCCTTGTATTTTTTGTGTGCTTTCCCTATTTATTTCATGCATCTAGAAAATTTGAAAAAATCTCAAAAAATAAAGTTAAGCTCCTGCCGCATTATAGTTTCACGCCATATTTTTATTTTGCATATTTATTGCATTTTAATATTTTTAAAAATTCAAAAACATGTATTTTCAGCACTGTTTGCATTAGAAAATCCATAAAAAATATAAAAACACATCAGAAAATTCCCAAAAAAATATATTTTGCTTATCTTATTGTGTTCTAACTCCAGTCCAAAATTCATTAAAAAATACAAAACAAAACTCCTAAAAATTAGAAAAGCCCAAAAACCTTCCTAAAAATCTAAAAAATCCTAGAAAAATCCTAAAAATATAAACTCAGTTCCTGTAATTTCTCTATTTTATTCTCTTTTATGGAACATTAATTTGAGGAATTTTTGACACTGTTTACTATTTTTCATCCTCAATTTAATTTCGGCCAGCAACTTTTATTCACTGTTTTCTTTATTTTGCTAATTAAAAATACCAAAAACATTCTAAAAAATACCCAAAAATCACAAAAACAGTAAAAAAGTTTAAAAAGACCAAAAAGACTTTATTTGCTTATTTTTGAACATTTTTATCTATTTTTATAAATAGCTCTTTCTCCATTTTATTACATTGTCTTTATTTTCCAATCTTGAAAAAGAAAATAGAAAAATATAAAATATAAAATATAAAAATCAGAAAATTAAAAATAAAAATACAAAAATATAAAATTTAAAAAATTAAATAAAAACATATAAAATTAAAAACCCACAAAAAATAGCTTAGTAGACACTTGATCACCTTCACACACATTTTGAGCATTCGTGCCCCGATCTAGCCTTTCTGCTCCCTGTATTCGACCTCTACACATACTTGCACCTATACACATCTTGTTGTAGAGTTATAATAAATTTTAACCCCGCACATCTACTTTCATTGCTTGATATATTTGTCGTGGGTTAATTGTTGTTTTAATCCGGATTTCACGTGGTCGATTCAGCAACTGAGTTCCCGCCTTGTGTGGAACTTAAGATCACCGATTTTTGGGTTAAACACATATAAAAAGTTATGGTATGAATAAAAATCCAGAATCCCAACTATCCAGACCCGTATCTCACAAATGAAAACTCCGAATGCAACAAACTCACCTTTAATTGTATATAGTTAAAAATAAGCTATTAAATGGCGGTGGCTTCGCATTTGGCGGAGCTACGGTTTGAAAGTTGAGTTTTGGACCCACCTTGTATAATTGTACTGATTAAAATATTCAATTTATTATTTATTCATTATTTTTATAATTTTATATTTTTATAATTTTGTAAATATTATTTATAATAATTATGTACATTAAAATCAGAATAAAAACATAAAAGAAATACAAAATAAAATACATGTATATAAAATACATAGGTATCATACCTATAAATATACATGTATGATACATACTTCTATTTTATTAAATATACAAAACACTTCAGAAAAATAAAATAAAAATATAATTACATGGATAAAAGTATTTTATAATTTTATAAAATAATAAACAGAATTAAATAAATTAAATACACAAAATAAAAATAAATTAATAAAATATATAGGTAATATACCTATAAAGGGTATAAAAGTGAACTTGTAAAAATATACCTCATAAAAATAATTAAAAATCAGAATATACTAAAAAAATAATCAACATTTTTCTTTTAATAACTAAAAATTAATAAAATCGTTTTATATTTTTAATTGAATTTCTAAGCCTTTTCCTCAGCCTTTTTCCTAGTAGGTCCATGTGGACCAACCAGGGGGCAGCAAGAGTTGACCTTCGGTCAACTCTCTGCCCAAAGCCTGGGCTGTGTCAGAGACATGGTTTTGACCCATGTTCTCGCTGTTTTCTAGGCCAACCCAGTGCTCATTTCATGATGGCGCCTTCTGAGTTTTTGCTCCTCGTTCAATGGTGATGCACGCCCAAGGCATTTCTTGGGCTTTGGATCATTGATCGAGGCGTTGTGCTTCGATTTGTGGAGCACCAGAGCCATTCTTTCAAAAAACCAACCCGTCTTCCTTCTCCCCTGGAATCGGTTTGGAGACCTTCAAAACTTCGGGTGAGTGAGGGTAGAGACGCCTGTGGGCTCCCCGTATCCCCGTCGAGGTGAGGCGAAGCTCACCGACCGCGTTCCAGCCATCTCCAGCGGCTGCGCCGCCGTGAGGTTCTTCTCGTCCTTCCCGAGCTTGAGGTTGCATTTATCTCCCATTTTCTGTCATTTCTTCTTGCATTTGCTTAGCTAGCTTAGCTTTAGGATTAATCGGTCTCTTTCCATTACGATTCGCACGCTCGATTCACCACCGCTACCCATTCGCCGGAGCTTGCTCCAACGAACTCCCATCCGCGCCATCGACCACCTATTTTGCTTGTGCTTGCCCTGGAGCCACCTTCTGTCACTGTACCCTTCTTTTGCAGGTTCTCAAGAGCAAGGGACCCCCTCCTGGGGTCGATTTTTGAAGGTTTGCAGCAACCTGGAGCACCTCCCCCTTCTTCACGTCGCGGCGGACCTCCGACCGTCATTGGGCCATTTTGCAGCCGCCGTCATCTTGAGGAAGCCCCCAGGCTCGTCACCGGCCATTTTGAAGTGTCATCAAAGGCCGGAGGGCTGAGATCAAGGTTGGGGGAACTCGCTTCACGACGAGTTCATCCCTGTTCTTCGTCTTGGCCTCCCTGCCGTCCGATCAAGGGCCGATCGTCCAGGATAGCAGCGCTCGTTGGATCATCAAGATCCTCCACCGTTCGATCTCCATCAGCGTTCTAATCGAGTCCGTCCAAGGGCGAAGGGTATCGCGGCGCGGATCGACGACACGTGTCTTAGTGAGTTATCATCTGCTGTTCGATCGCGCCCAGGCCTGGGGTAATTTGCGAATCAACCCCAGCCATTTTTGTATTTGATAATAAAGACTAAAAAATTCATCTGCAGTTCATTAAGTTTTGGACTTTTTGCATATTGCGCCCCCAAGTCTTGAAATATCTCATCTAGGTCCCCCGCCTGGCGCACGTGCTCATCACGTGCGTCTGGGCTTTTTGCGAGGGAACCCAGGAAATTTTGCGTATTTACTTTCAGTACCAAAACTTGTGTTAGTAGTTATAATATTTCTAGGATTTTTGCATATCAGCCCCCAAGGTTTTGATAATTGCAGTTAAGCCCCTCCCAGGTTCACGTGCCCCGCGCGTGTGACCTTGGTGTTTTTGCAAGATTACCCCGGCGGGTTCTGTGATTGTTATTTAGTCCTTTAATTCGCACGTTTAGTTATAAAGTTTGTGTGAAAATTGCAAGCGTGCCCTTGGATTTTTGTCTATTTACATAAATACCCTTACCAGGCCAAATATGTTTGCTTGCTTTCTATAATTATTTAGAGCATCATATTAACCCTAAAAAAATCTACAAAAATCACCTTAAGCTCCTTTTAACTTGCTTGTTCACGCCATATTTTTGCATTTTATTTTTATTGCATTTTTATAATTATTAAAAATAAAAAACATGCCATTTCAGTACTGTCTATCTTAGAAAATACCAAAAAAATATTACAACACCTTAAAAAATTCCAAAAAAATTAGCTATTGTGTTTTTTGTTGTCTTTTAATTATTATCCAAAAATCACTAAAAATCTCAAAGCCAAAACCTTAAAAATTAGAAAATACCCAAAAACTTCAAAAAAATCTAAAAAATCATAGAAAACTCCAAAAATATCAATAAGTATCAAAATTTTCCTAAATTAATTTTAAAATAAAAAGAATAAAATAGGGAAGCTACAGAACTTGAGTTTACGGAATAAAATAGCTTCCCTATTTAGGAAAATTTTGATACTTAGTCCAAAAGAGATTGCAAAGGAAGTTACGGATTGGTAGTTGGAATATCGGTACTTTAACTGGAAAGTTGATGGAGATAGTGGATACAATGGAAAGAAGGAAGATACATATATTATGTCTTCAAGAGACTAAATGGGTTGGAGAGAAAGCAAGGGAGATCGAGAAGACAGGCTTTAAACTTTGGTATTCAGGTAAAGATAAGAGCAGAAACGGTGTTGGAGTGGTTGTTCATAAAGATTTGAAGGATTGTGTGGTTGAGGTGCAAAGATTTGGGGATCGGATTATTTTGCTAAAGTTGGTGCTTGAAGAAGAAATTCTGAATATCATCTCAGTTTATGCACCGCAAATTGGTTTAGATGAAAGGACTAAACAAGCTTTTTGGGAGGATCTGGATAAGATTTTACAAGTAATCCCACAAAAGGAGATGGTTTGCATAGGTGGAGATCTTAATGGACATGTGGGAAAAGATGTTTCAGGGTATGCAAGTGTGCATGGAGGACATGGTTTTGGGGATAGAAACGAAGAGGGAAAAGTCATTCTGGATTTTGTAACTGCATATAATCTTTTCATAGCAAACACTCTTTTCAAGAAGAGGGAGGAGCATTTAATTACTTATAAGAGTGGCACAACTAGAACACAGATTGATTACTTTGTGTTGAGGAGAAGAGATCGGTTGTGTTGCAAAGATTGCAAAGTAATCCCTGGAGAGAGTTTGACAACCCAACATCGCTTGTTAGTATTGGATTTACAAATAAAAGGGCTGGTGAAGAAAAGGAAGGTTCCTAAGATCACTAGAACTAGGTGGTGGAATCTTCCGCTGAAGCAATCAAGCTTCAGGGAGAAGGTTTTAGAAGACTTATCTTGGGATTGTAGCGGTAGTGCAAACGAGATGTGGGAGGCAGTAGCATCTTGTATCCGAAAGGTAGCCAAAGAGATGCTAGGCGAGTCAAAAGGAGGAGCTCCGGGTCAAAAGGAGGCTTGGTGGTGGAGTGAAGGGGTGCAGGAGAAGCTAAAAATTAAAAGAGCTTGCTTTAAAGTTATGTCTAAGGATAGAACAGAGGAAACTGTCACAGACTATAAAATAGCGAAGAAGGAAGCAAAGAAGGCTGTAAGCGAAGCTAAGTCAAAAGCTTATGAGGTTTTGTATAAAAATCTCAACTCTAAGGAGGGCCAGAAGGATATATTCAGGTTGGCCAAAGCAAGAGAAAGAAAGACCAAAGACCTTTCTCAAGTGAGATGTATTAAGGACGAGGAAGGTCACGTGCTTGTTCATCAGAAGGATATAGAGACTAGATGGGAGCAATACTTCCATAAACTTTTCATTGGAGAAGGAAATAGAGAGATCACTTTGGGTGATCTAGCTAGTAGTGAAAGTTACTTGAATCGTGCATGCTTTAGACGAGTACAAAGAAAAGAAGTAGAGGAGGCTTTGAAGGTTATGAGACCTGGGAAAGGTGTTGGACCGGATGACATCCCTGTAGAAGTTTGGAAAGTTTTAGGTGAGCGTGGTTTGACTTGGCTTACGAATCTATTCAATGTTATTTGGCGAAGCAAGAAAATGCCTGAAGATTGGAGAAGGAGTATCGTGGTGCCTCTTTATAAGAACAAAGGAGACATTCAAAATTGTTCAAATTACAGAGGTATCAAGCTGATGAGTCACACTATGAAAATTTGGGAACGTGTGATCGAAAGAAGGTTGAGGCAAGTTTCCCAAATAAAAGAAAATCAATTCGGATTCATGCCAGGTCGCTCAACTATTGAAGCCATCCATTTGCTGAGGAGAACAATGGAGATTTATAGAGCTAAAAGGAAGAATCTCCATATGATCTTTATTGATTTGGAGAAGGCTTATGATTCCGTCCCACGAGAGATACTGTGGAGAGTTTTGGAGAAGAGACAAGTACCTGTCCTATACATTAATCTCATAAAGGATATGTATGATAGGGCTTTATCTTGTGTAAGGACCCCGACGGGGAAGACTGACTATTTTGATATCAACATTGGTTTACATCAAGGTTCAGCTTTGAGTCCATTTCTTTTTACTTTGATTATGGACGAGTTGACAAGTCACATTCAGGATGAGTTACCTTGGTGTATGTTATTTGCTGATGATATTGTGTTGATTGACGAGACTATAGATGGAGTAAATGAGAAGCTTGAGGTTTGGAGACATGCATTGGAGACTAAAGGTTTTCGTATAAGTAGGGCTAAGACGGAATATATGGAATGCACCTTTGATGGAAGCAATGGTGAAGGAATCGAGGTGAAGATTGGTGACGATAACATCCAGAAGAGAGATTCTTTTAGATATCTGGGATCTATTTTGCAACATGATGGAGAAATTGATGGAGATGTTACTAATAGAATAAATGCAGGCTGGCTAAAGTGGAGAGGAGCCTCCGCTGTTCTCTGTGATAAGAAAATGCCTTTAAAAATTAAAGGAAAGTTTTACAAAGCAGCCGTGAGACCTGCTATGCTTTATGGTTCTGAATGTTGGCCTGTGAACCATAGACATGTGCAGAGAATGGCCGTAGCAGAAATGAAAATGCTAAGATGGATGTGTGGACATACACGTAAAGATCGGATTCGGAATGATGCAATCAGAAAGAAAGTTGGTGTAGCTCCGATCGAGGATAAGATGCGAGAAAACCGCTTAAGGTGGTTTGGTCATTTGCAAAGAAGGTCAACTGATGCACCGGTTAGGAGATGCGAGTGTTGGGATGTTGAGCCAGCTAAGAGAGGGCGAGGACGGCCCAAGAAGTGTTGGAAAGAGACTATACGAAGGGATCTTAGTTTGCTGGATATAAGTCCGAGATTGACCCAAGATAGATCTGAATGGAGGCGAAGAATCCATGTAGCCGACCCTACTTAATTGTGGGAAAAGGCTTTGTTGTTGTTGTTGTTGTTGTATTGATATTTTTCATTCCCATTTTAGTTTCGGCCAGAATATTAATTCACTATTTTCTTTATTTTTGCTTTTAAAAATACCAAAAATATTCTGAAAAATCCCCTAAAATCACAAAAACAGTAAAAAATTATAAAAAGACAAAAAATATTTTATTTCCTATTTTTTTTGACTATTTTCACTATTTTTATAAATCTTCTATCCCCTCTTTTCTTATATAGTTTATATATTCCAATATTAGGAAAATAAAAAAATATAAAATATAAAAAGAAAATAAAAAATCAGAAAATTAAAAATCAAAATACAAAATTAAAAAATTAAAAAAATTTTAAAAATTAAAAACCCACAAAAACATTTTGCACTGCATTTTGTAGACAATACATCACATTCACACACACACACACACACACACACACACACACACTCTTTTTGATCTATCCTACCTTGCTCCCTGTGTTCAAACTCTCTACGTACTTGCATCTATACATCTTTTATGTAGAGTTAAAAATAAATTTGACTCCACTCTTGTTTATCATTGTTTGATTTATTGTTGTGGGTTCGTTGTTGATTAATTAGGGATTTTTGAGCGGTCAAGACACCGACTGCGATTTCGTCTTGTGAAACCGTACGACCCAAGATTTCCTTAGTTATCAAATGGTGCCGTTGCCGGGGAGCAACAACGAATAGAACACATTTTTGTTTGATTGTGTTCACTTGTTTACATCATTGCTTGTTTTATCTCTCCTCTATTTTTGATATATATTGTTGAGCTATATGACCATCTCTTTTCTTGTCTTCTTGCGAGGGATCGCGGAGCGAGGCAGATCGCCTAGGGGATCCGGTGCAACCTTGGGAAGCGGAGTCAGCTTTTCTTAGCCCAGCTGACAGGAGAGAGCAGGAGGAGTGAGAGAGAGAGAGTGTTAGCTAGTTTGCATTTTCTTTTGTGAGAGAGAGACTATTTGAATTGTAATAATACAGGGACATTCGAACACTCAGACACTCGGGCCTAACTTCCAGGTGTCTGTTCACCTGGGGGCCCACCGCGGTTTTCTTCGCGTTCTACCGCTGTCATTTTCCGGTTTTGATTTCTTTTTCCTTTCTGTTGTGGATTGAGCCCTTAGATTTTAGGCATTGCTTGATCGATTAGATTAGGTCCAAACAACCTAATAACCATTGCATGCACCTATAGTGCGTATTTGGACTTAGTTTAATTAAACAGTTAATCGTCATCTTTGATCCGTCGCGCCGCGAGCTCATCCCGCCAAGCGCTTCTTCTGGACTCGATGTGTCGAGAGGAGGAGGGGTGAGCCTAGACCAGACTTTAGGATTGGAGATTGGTGGTTGACTTGTGGTTCTTAACGTTAGCAATTGCCTTCTTAGGATGATTTCCGCTTGCATATCGGCATGTAGATTAGGTTTAAAAATTTCTACCTTGCATCTCGCATGGAGAGAGCTGGGATTCACTGTAAGTCTTCTATCTTTGCATCCATCATTTAGGCACAAAGGTGAGATTTTTATCTTGGTGCTGACTTGCATTGGATTTTCCGACTCTCCTCCCTCTGTTTTTGGATCAAGTAGGAATCAAGAAAAAACAAAAAAAAACGTTAGGCGCTTGTTTGAATTTACTCAAAAGAAGCGATAACACCAAAAAAATAAAAAAGGGACTGCTAAGAAAACTTCGACCTAAATAAAATTGGTAATTGGACTCATTGATTGGGGAGAGTAACACCCTCACTTGTATTCAGGTTGCATGGGAAGTTCTCCTTCCAAGTGAGTTGAGTGCTTCGTAAGGATTAGAGCCAAAAACCCAGCTTGTGGCTGCCTTGTGTATCGCCTGGATTTCCGAAGTATTGACGCTACTATCGTAAGTAGGCGAGTAGGGCTTGGTCAACATTGGTGACTCACTATTGTGTGAGCATCGACCTTGTCCAAAGTACCGAGCATAGGCCACGCATTTACAGGTGTGTCTGTCTCACCGTCTGCATCCGAGTAGGGTCTTGCACGCTCACGGGTGATTCTGTTGCGAGCAAGATCCGAAGTATCGGTTTCGCCTATCGGCTTCCTCCCTATTCTTCTTTGGCTGAGTAGGGATCCAGGAAGGGTTACAAGGACCTCAAAAAGCACAAGCTACATGTTACACAGGAGGAGGACAAGTACAAGAATACTTTTCCGGCAGTACTCTCACTCCTTTAGGCATAGCACTCTAAGGACTCGTTATAAGATAACTTCCTGCAAACAAGCTAAAAATTACAAAGATAAAAGCCGAACCTTCATGCCTTCATGTGTTGAGTTGGTGAACTCCCCTGTTTTGTGTTTGATTGCTAGTTGATTTTGGGTCAAGATCAAAAACACAACACAATTGTGCGTAATTTTGCTTCCCCCTTCTCTCTTCTTCATTTCTCGACCTTGCTCTTATCAATAATCACGATGATGGGAAGGAGGTCTCTTAGACTGACTTTGTCGACACCGCTATCCAGCACTCCTCCCCATTCATCTAGGACGACCTCGGAGAGTCCAGACCCACTCTCCGAGCATGAGTTCACATCCACCTTGTTCCCCCTCGACCACCCTTCTCATTCTCCTTCCATCAGTCCAAGAATTTCAGAATTTAGTGCATCACAGAGCTCAGAGCATTTGACGACACCTGAGATGGGTTCTTTTTCTTTTTCAGAGAATCCAGACATGGCTTACAGAGGAGAGCATCCAGATGAGCATGAGCACCCTCCATTCTTGTATGATCAAGCTGCCATCAATAATTCACTTCTAGCATCCCTGGAGACCATGCAGAGACAGATCCGAGACTAGGGAGTCTTTATGGGTGACCTCATGAGAGAGATCGCACAGATGCGAGAAAACCGACCTGGGGGCGGTGGCGGTGGAGGTGATATACCAGTTATAGAGAACAAGGGAGGAGAACCTAACCAGGAGAGGCCTCCGCAAACCATCATGAGAGAATTGCACAATCAAGCAGCCTCCCTCACACATCGGTGGATCCGACTCCCTCCCATCCATGGAGATTTCGAGCTTCGGCCCCACACTATTCAGCTTCTGCCCAAATTCCATGGGCTGCTGACCGAAGAGCCACACCTCCACTTACAAGAATTCGAAATGATCTGCAGTACCATTCATGACAGGCTCATGACCGAGGATACTATCAAGATGATAGCCTTCCCCTTCTCTTTGATTGACAGAGCCGCATATTGGCTCAAACATTTGGGGAGGTTCATCGACACTTGGGCAAATCTCCGGACCGCATACTTGAAGAAGTATTACCCTCTCGGCCGGACGAACGCAGCTAGAGCTATGATCGGTAATTTCGTCATGATCCCTAATGAACAATTTCATGAAGCTTGGGAACGATTCAGAGAGCTCATCGACCGGTGTCCACATCACGATATATCCAAGCCCAATCTAGTTCAGAGCTTCTTTTGTGGGCTGACATCGGAGCTGCAGGGGCTTGTAAACGCCTCTTGTGGTGGGTCCTACTTTTCCAAGGGTGAAGACGATGTTTGGGCCATCTATGAAGGGATGGCAGAAAACTCAACTGTTATGGCCCAAGCCCACGTCTACACACAACAGAAGCCCCCGCAAGGAACGGGATCATTCTAGAGGATCACCCGCATCGATGCCGGTCCGCACACTTCGTCGGTAGCCGTAGCCCAAGCCGAATCAGCCGCAGCCGACATGGGAATTATCAGTGAAAAGCTGGACCGTCTCGAGATCCTCGAGAAGAAACAGATGCAAGGAATGGCCCAGATGGACCAGATTTCAAAGACTATGAGTGACCTGAAGACACAGATTCTTTGCATACAGGAGGCACAAACTTCTTCCCAGCAGCCCCCCCAGGTCACGAGCTGATCCTAGCAGTAGCAGCTCATCCCAACCCTCTGCCTCGTACCGCCAGGTAAACCACATTCAGGCAGAGCCGGTCCCGTTGCTACAGTACTACCCAGCACATCCGCCATCTCAGGACACTCAGATGGTGGTCTATCAGCCGGAGCAGCCACTGGCCGTTCTTCCTCCACCATCCTTCGAGCAGGAGCCATTGATGGAAGTCAATGGGATTTGGTACGACTGGTACCCACAGCCCGGAATTCGTCGCGATCACCCTGGATTCCGTTGGGGCAACGGTGGCTCCTCATCTCAGCAGCAGCCTCCAGCTCAAGGACAACAGAACAACCATCCACAGCAGCAGTAGCCCCAGTATGCCCATCAGCAGCAATACCAGCATGGTCCTCGTCCTGCCTACAACAACCAACAGTGGAGGCAGCGTCAGCAGCCTCATCAGTCTTATTCCCATCCTCCCCAGTACCAGAAGCAGCAGCCTCATTTCCAGCAGGGAAACCTGTCCGGTTCTCAGGCCCCCGCTTTTGAGAACCCATCTCTAGATGACCTTGCCCGCTTGCTCTCCGAATAGCGAGCATCCTTCCGACAAGAAATGGATGAGTTCCGGCAGGAGATTAGGGATATCATCAAGGGCAAAGCCGCCATACCAGCTCAGATTGAACCAAACCCGAACAATCTGAAGAGGAAGTCTGAGCAGGTAGAGTTTACAGAGGATACCTCTCCTAGTGATTATTTGAGTGACACGTCTTTTTCTTTGTATGATGCTGATTTTGTGACTACTAGGAGCGGTAGGATGCCAGCCGACGGTGCCTCATTTGAGCGACAACCACAAGCAGAATCAGGAGCGCCAGATGAGCAGAGTAGCAGTGCTGATGCTGCTAATGAGGATGTTGAAGACGGTGGTGCTGATGCCACCAATGATGGAGATCCAGACGACGGTACTGAGGCCGTCATGATACCAGATGCAGATGGTGGTGCTGAAGCCACCATTTTGGATGCAGAGCCAGAGCGCAGTGCTGATGCCGCGAAGACAGGTGCCGGTGGTGGTACTGAGGCCACCACATCTACTTTTATTGAGCTTCCTTCTGTGGTGTTACCACCTTTTGTATCTATAGACTGTGGTAACAACAAAAAGAACAAAAATATGAATAAAGGAAAGGTTTCTGTTCACACTTCAGATCCATATGTGTTGAATGATGATCATGGTATGGACTCTTTCCTTCACAGGCGCAGGAACCTTGTCCTAGTCCTCCATCTGAGGAGGCCCCTACTATCCCCTTCCCTGAAGCAGTCCGCCGGGGGAAGGGGAATAAACGAGAAAATCCAAAAAAGACCAGTAGGTAGAGTTCAACAACCAAATGATTGATAGATTCCACATTCAGCTGACTCTACGGGAAGCATTTGAGCATATCCCCCTCTTCAAAAGGAACTTGAAAGAGACGACTACAGTCCGCAAGAAGAGGAGGTACAGAGATCAAATCCATATGCTCACCCACGACACTTGCTGCACCATTCAGAACAAACCGACAGCCAAAAGACCAGATGCAGGAGCTCCCTATGTCAGATGCGAGATTCAGGAGCAGCAAATTGATCGTACTCTATTAGACAACGTCTCTTCAATTAAACTTCTTCCGGCAGCCTTACTCGACCGATTCGAGTTTGGTCCTCTTCTTAGGAGCAGGACAGTCCTTCAGTTTGCTGATAGGTCGACTAAGAGGCCGAAGGGGTTATTAAGAGACGTGGTCGTTATCATTCAGGGCTTGAAATTCCCCGTGGACTTTGTTGTATTGGACATGGAGATCCCTGAATCGGTAACCGATGCCCCCATCATACTTGGATGCCCATTCTTGGCCACAGCCAAGGCAGTGTCTGATCATGACAACGGGAAGGTATGTTTTCGCATAGAGGGCGAAACCATACAAATAGAGACGATCGAGGAAACCAGAGCTAGAGAATTAGAATGCTCAGAGCAGTCCAGCGAAGCAGAGCAGATGACAGAGGAAGAGCTAGACATCCACCAGGAGTGTGATTTTGTGATGACAGATGATGAATCTATCTGGACAGATCCCGTAGCATAGACCCTTGCCTTGCCTACAGATTCACCATACTTAAAGCTCATGGCAGTCGAGAGCCTAGAGAGAACATCCTTGGATGAGGATACATTGGAGGCTGACAGTGTTGGGACTTATGGTGCTGATGATTTTCAATCTTGTTCATCTACTTCAGATCTCTTGGATTCAGACATTGATTGGGATGATTTTGATGAATATTTGCCATGTATGATTCTTTCTGAGCCGACAGCTAGGACAGAGTGCGAGCCAGTATAGTTTATTGAAGATTCAACAGACCTCCCTTTGTCAGATGTTCATGCAGAGCGAGAGTTCTCCCATGCAGACCTGGTCGCCTTCACACAGACATATTAAAAGCCAGATCTGCCACATCCCAGTTGTCCAGAACTGAAACCTTTGCCGCAGTCGCTGAAGTATAGATTCCTTGCGGGTGAGCCAGATATGCACCCAGTCATTATCTCAGCAGGTTTGACTGGAGAACAAGAATCTCGTCTGATGGAGGTTCTTGAAAGAAACCGCAAGGCGATAGGTTGGAGTATAGCTGATCTCCAGGGGATTAGTCCGGCTCTGTGCTCCCACCACATATATCTTGAGGATAACGCTAGGCCATCGCGTGAGTTCCAGCGAAGGCTGAACCCGAATCTTCGAGATGTGGTCATGAAAGAAATATCGAAGTGGTGGAGCGCCGATTTTATCTACCCCATCTCCGGCTCCAAATGGGTTAGTCCGTTACATGTGGTGCCCAAGAAGACGGGTATCACTACAGTTGTGAGTGAGTATGGAGAGGAGATCGCTACCCGAGTACCCACTTCTTGGAGGGTCTGTGTGGACTACAGACGATTGAATGAGGCCACCAAGAAGGATCATTTACCGCTGCCATTCATTGATCAAGTTATGGAGAGGCTAGCTGGGAAGAGTCATTATTGTTTCCTTGACGGGTACTCCGGATATAATCAAGTGGCCATTGCGCCCGAAGACCAGGAGAAAACGACATTCACCTGTACGTTTGGGACTTATGCTTTCAGACGGATGCCCTTTGGTCTATGTAACGCCCCGACGACATTCCAAAGGTACATGTTGTCCATCTTCTCGGACATGGTGGGTGACTGTTTGGAGGTCTTCATGGATGACTTCTCGGTCTATGGCGATGTGTTCGATGCTTGTCTTGACTACCTAGACCGTGTGCTTCAGCACTACATAGAGGTCAATCTTGTCTTGTCTTGGGAGAAGAGTCACTTCATGGTGACTCAAGGGACGGTCCTTGGTCATATCGTCTCCAACAGGGGCATGGAGGTCGATTCGGCCAAGGTGGATATCGTTAGAAAACTCAATCCATCGTCCAATTTGCGTCAATTGCGGTCTTTTCTGGGGCATGTCGGTTTCTACCGACGGTTTATTCAGGACTTCAGTCGGATTGCCCGACCGCTTACTGATCTGCTAACAAAAGACACCGAGTTCATTGTCAATGATAAGTATCTTGCATCTTTTGAGACTCTCAAGAGTATGGTTGTTTCGGCTCCCGTCCTTCAGCCACCCGATTGGTCTCTCCCATTCGAGATCATGACGGACGCGTCTGATTTTACCGTTGGGGCTGTGCTTGGACAGATGATGGATGGATTGCCGTTTGCCATTCACTACGCCAGCTGGACTTTGGATGCCGCTCAGCGGAATTATACTGTGACAGAGAAAGAGATGATGGCCGTAGTCTTTGCTTTGGATAAGTACAGATCTTATATTCTCGGATCTAGAGTGACAATTTACACAGATCACACCGCCATCCGGTACTTAATGGCCAAGAAGGATGCCAAAGCACGCCTTACCAGATGGATCCTTCTGCTCCAGGAATTTGATATTGAGATTAAGGATAAGCCTGGAGTCAAGAATGTGGTGGCGGATCATCTTTCCAAATTAGAGAACCTTGAGGAATCTGAGCCCAGCGCACCTATCACAGAGACGTTTCCAGATGAGGTGATCTTGGCTATCACCTCGCTCCCGTGGTATGCCAACATTGTGAACTATCTTGTTGCCAAGACGGTCCCACAAGGTTGGCCCAGGCAGAAGCTCGAGACCTTCCTGGCAAAGGCCAAGCTTTACCATTGGGAGGACCCCATCCTTTATCATGAAGGAGGGGATAGAATCTGGAGGAGGTGCATTCCTCAAGAAGAGCAGCATAGCGTCCTCACATACTGCCACAAGCTTGAGGCAGGAGGACATCATTCTAGGAAAAGGACGACACAGAAGGTGCTTCAATCCGGCCTATGGTGGCCTACTCTCTTCAAGGATTCAGATGAGTTCGTGAAGAGATGTACTGACTGTCAGAAGATGGAAACCTGCGGACAGAGAGACATGATGCCCATGCAACCCATTCACTTTTGTGAGGTTTTTGATGCATGGGGGAATTTCATGGGCCCATTTCCTAAGAGTCAGGGGTTTGAACACATTTTGCTCGCTGTGGATTATGTCAGTCGATGGGTTGAGGCCATCCCCGCCTGAGCCGCAAATGCTAAAACGGTGTGCAAATTTTTGAGGAAAAATATCATTTCATGGTTCGGGGTACCGAGAGTCTTGATTTCAGACGGGGGGTCTCACTTCATCAATGACAAGGTTAGGGCCCTTGCAGACGAGTTCGGCATTCGGGTTGCCACACCGTATCACCCTCAGACTAATGGTCTTGCCGAAGTATCGAACCGGGAGATAAAGACTATTCTACAGAAGGTTGTCCGCCCATACCGAAAGGATTGGTCACAGCTTTTGGACTCGGTCTTGTGGGCCTATCGGACTTCCTTCAAGAATCCATTGGGGACATCTCCCTTTCATCTCGTCTATGGAAAGCCGTGCCATCTACCTGTGGAGATAAAGCATAAGTCACTTTGGGCAGTTACTGAGTTGTTAATGGATCCCGAGAGTATAGGAGAACAAAGGAGAGCAGAGTTGGCAACCCTGGAAGAACTGTGAGATACAGCCTTTTCTAGTAGCCTACAGTACAAGGAAAAATTGAAGACATGACACGATTCTCATATCAGCCATAAACAGTTTGAGCCAGATCAACGCGTATGGTTGTTTGATTCCAGGCTGAAATTATTTCCAGGGAAATTACAGAGCAAGTGGAAAGGTCCTTATGTGGTCAGGAAGGTACATGACAATCGCAGTATTGATATATCCGAACCGTCATCTTCCTCTACCTTCCGTGTCAACGGTCAGCGCCTGAAACTATATCTAGATCATGATCCGCCGACCCTTGACGTTGCCCCCATTCTTCTGGTATGAGATGTGTTCTTTGACTCATATCATCTGCATCTCGTACATGGTGATCACTTCCATCTTCCGCTGTATAGATCTATCTGTCTATATCACTCTTTCATATGTTGATTTCTTTTCTTCTTTTCTTCTTTTCCTTTTCTATTTTCTTTATCTATCAAAAAGGTGCCGCCCTTGTAGACAGTTTTCCATATTTAGGACGTACTTTGTCCTAAGTATAGGGGGGTGTGCACCCCGAGTTGTTCTATTCCTTTCGATCCTCTCCATTGTCTCCTCTTCTTGTCTATACTTAGGGATATCTTACCCTAAGTATAGGGGAAGACAATCTGAGTACGATCTGTTCATTCCCACCCTTGACCCTCCCTGCGTTGTATACAGTCTGCTATACTTAGGATTATTTGATCCTAAGTATAGGGGGGACGGTCAACTTCTCATTAGTTCATTTATTTATTCTTTAGACTTGCCTATACTTAGTACGAGTTATGTCTTCTCTTTTCTCTCCGATCTATGAGGACATAGCTCAAGATAAGTATAGGGGGGTCGTATATACTACGTATATACTTTAGCCATAACTCGTACTTTCATATTTTCTTAATAATATGACTACTAATTCTTTAAAATTCATTAAAAATCTTTAATAAAAAGATGTGATTATTCCTCAAATTCTTTTTGTATTTACTGATTGATAAATCAGGTGAAAATGTTTTTTGCAAAATGTTTGAAAGATAGTTTGAAAATCTTTGTGAAAATCTATTGAAAACTATTTTGAAAACGTTTTGTGACATGTTTTCAACCTGTGTAAAAGGTGTGGTTTGTAAAAAATTATTTTCTTTGTGTGAAATAAAATGTTTGAAAAAGAGTTGCAAATGGTTTGAAAAATGGTTGCAAAAATATTTGAAAAATCTATCTATACTGTTTGAAAAACCTTTGCAAAATGATTTTCAAATGTGTGTACATGTTTGTAAAATGTTTGTAAACATTATTTTGGACTATAGTTTTCAAAAATGTTTGAAAAACATGTGTCAAATAAGTTTGAGGAATAGCTTCATCATACCAAAAATCCACTTTATATATATGTATAAAATTGATCACTTACCCTTGTAATTTCTTAAAATCCACTTCTTGTAAATATAAGAAGCACTCCCGTGTAAATATGTTAACCTAGCTTTTAGCTAAAAACTTGTGTTTTCAAAAAATCCCAAAAACATTTGCAAAATTAAAATCCAAAAACATTTGAAAAATATTTTTGAAAAATACAAAAAATTGCATATGCATCATCATCATCTTTTCAAAAATCCATAAAAAATTCAAAATCTTTGAAAATTGCATCACAAAAATATTTTCTACATTTCATTTGCATAACATGAGCATTTTTTTCGGATTAAGTATGATAGTTGAACAAGTCTAAGTAAAATCCGGAGGTTGGAGCTTGATTGGACCTTAAAATCTACCTAATAACAGAAACCTTATAGGAACTGGGTTTGAGGTACTTCAGGTCTAGTTGACTTAATTCTGTGAGGATCACGAGACTTGGTTCAAAGGATTCTTGACTGCCTAAGTAGAGTATTTCGGAGCACACGCACGACTCTTGTTGATAATGACCTAACTTGGACACCTGCACCTTTCACATGGCTCAACTCAGTTGGAGTGGTGAGGGGATTGGATTTGCCGCTATGAGACGCACACAAGTGGAAACACTTGTCCTCCTCTAGGGAGGGAAGTGCACCCCAACCTGTCCAGTGATGAAGAAGTCTAAAGACAGGAGAGTGTGGGTTGCAATAAAGCTTCAAAAGAGGGATAGTCTACTGGCTCAAGAGGAAAAACTCCTTATGTAAATGCTGCTGTGAATAGTATTAAAAAAAATGATCAGGCCTGTACAAAAATAAAATGCCTGCAAAGTATGTACATATGTTGTAAAGCCAATAAGCAAGCTTGAGTTCCAAAGTCAAATATATGAGCCTGCAGCTGGATGACTTGACTACACTGGTCTTGCATCCTAGGATAGGTAGCTACTCTGGCTACCGTCCATTCTTCTCTTCACCCCCTCCTCTTGAGCTGGTTGCCACTTGAACTTAGAAAGGGAATACCCCGCTCCTCGAGGATGGAGTTGTTGGATTGGGGAATCATTGGGTTGTCATACTGGAGAAGTCAGTTTCTTTGTCATTCTAGTTGGGGAGAGCCGCTATCACATACACAGTACGAGTCAGATTCATAGTCATAAGGGTTTGCGTATGAATTGAGATATTTCTGACCTAGCTATTGAGGAGACTTGAATAGAGTTTTGGCATTCTCAAGGACTGTTGGATTTCAAATTCGGTTCTCATTAAGGTTCCACCCGCACTAAAATTCCAAAGGTCCAACTTAAGCTCCAAACTTTGATTTTGTGAAGACAAGTTTGATAATTAAACTAAATCCACTTTCTTCTTTTTCTTTTCTTAATTTTTCTTTCTGCACTTATTGCATAAGTGTTTGCTTGGGACTCGCAAAGGTAAAGTATAGGGGGATGATGAATCCACATTTCATCATCTTTATTCTATCATTTTGGCCTCAAAAACCCTAGTAAATGCGAGTAAATAGCATTAAATCCATCATCTTAGCATTCATGCATGTGCATCCAAATAGTGTATAAATTACTGTAATTAAAGCTAAAATTATAGAATAAATAAAAGAAAAGAAAAAGAATAAAATATTGTTAATATTTTATGACCTGAAACCCCGAGACCTAGGCATCTTGATGAATAGGTCGACAAGGAATAAAGTAGGGGGAGATAAGGGACAAAATACAGTCAAAATACATGTTCTTTTTATCCATTCTTTATTCATTTTGGGACCTATTTTTGGTTCCACTTTTTATACATGAAATAAAGAAACTTTGTACATGAAAGTTGTAGATAATTAAATAAACAAAAATACAAAATTGATTTCATTCAAAAATAATGTACAGATAAAAAGTTATGGTCTGAATAAAAATCTAGAATCGCAACTTTCCAGACCCGTATCTTACAAATGAAAACTCCAAATGCAGCAAACTCACTTTAATTGTATATAGTTAAAAATAAACTATTTAATGGCGGTGGTTTCGCATTTGGCGGAGCTACGGTTTGAAAGTTGAGTTTTGGACCCTCCTTGTATAATTGTACTGATTAAAATATTCAATTTATTATCTATTCATTATTTTTATATTTTTATATTTTTATAATTTTGTAAATATTATTTATAATAATTATGTACATTAAAATCAGAATAAAAACATAAAAGAAATACAAAATAAAATACATGTATATAAAATACATAGGTATCATACCTATAAATATACCTGTATGATACATACTTCTATTTTATTAAATATACAAAACACTTCAGAAAAATAAAATAAAAATATTATTACATGTATAAAAGTATTTTATAATTTTATAAATAATAAACAGAATTAAAAAATTAAATACACAAAATAAAAATAAATTAATAAAATATATATGTAATATACCTATAAAGGGTATAAAAGTGAACTTGTAAAAATATACCTCACAAAAATAATTAAAAATCAGAATAAAATACTCAATAAAATAATAAACATTTTTCATTTAATAACTAAAAATTAATAAAATCGTTTTATATTTTTAATTGAATTTCTAAGCTTTTTCCTCAGGCTTTTTCCTGGTTGGTCCACGTGGACCAACCAGAGGGCAGCAAGAGTTGACCTGCAGTCAACTCTCTGCCCAAAGCTTGGGATGTGTCAGAGACATGGTTTTGACCCATGTTCTCGCTATTTTCTAGGCCAACCCAGTGCTCATTTCATGATGGCGCCTTCTGAGTTTTTGCTCCTCGTTCAATGGTGATTTACGCCCAAGGCATTTCTTGGGCTTTGGATCACTGATCGAGGCGTTGTGCTTCGATTTGTGGAGCACCAGAGCCATTCTTTCAAAAAACCAACCCGTCTTCCTTCTCCCCTGGAATCGGTTTGGAGAGCTTCAAAACTTCGGGTGAGTGAGGGTAGAGACGCCTGTGGGCTCCCCGTATCTCAGTCGAGGTGCGGCGAAGCTCACCGACCGTGTTCCAGCCATCTCCGACGGCTGCGCCGCCGTGAGGTTCATCTCGTCCTTCCCGGGCTTGAGGTCGCATTTATCTCCCATTTTCTGTCATTTCTTCTTGCGTTTGCTTAGCTAGCTTAGCTTTAGGATTGATCGATCTCTTTGCATTACGATTCGCACGCTCGATTCACTCCGGTGAACTCCCATCCGCGCCATCGGCCACCTATTTTGCTTGTGCTTGCCCTGGAGCCACCTTCTGTCGCTGTGCCCTTCTTTTGCAGGTTCTCAGGAGCAAGGGACCCCCTCCCGGGGTTGATTTTTGAAGGTTTGCAGCAACCTGGAGCACCTCCCCCTTCTTCACGTCGCGGCGGACATCCGGCCGTCATTGGGCCATTTTGCAGCCGCCGTCACCTTGAGGAAGCCCCCAGGCTCGTCACCGGCCATTTTGAAGCATCATCGAAGGCCGGAGGGCTGAGATCAAGGTCGGGGGAACTCGCTTCACGGCGAGTTCATCCCTGTTCTTCGTCTTGGCCTCCCTACCGTCCGATCAAGGGCCGATCGTCCAGGATAGCAGCGCCCGTTGGATCATCAAGAGCCTCCACCGTTCGATCTCCATCATCGTTCTAATCGAGGCCATCCAAGGGCGAAGGGTATCGCGACACGGATCGACGACACGTGTCTTAGTGAGTTATCATCTGCTGTTCGATCGCGCCCAGGTCTGGGGTAATTTGCGAATCAACCCTGGGCATTTTTGTATTTGATAATAAAGACTAAAACATTCATCTGCAGTTCATTAAGTTTTGGACTTTTTGCATATTGCGCCCCCAAGTCTTGAAATATCTCATCTAGGTCCCCCTCCTGGCGCACATGCTCATCACGTGCGTCTGGGCTTTTTGCGAGGGAACCCAGGAAATTTTGCGTATATACTTTTAGTACCAAAACTTGTGTTAGTAGTTATAATATTTCTGGGATTTTTGCATATCTGCCCCCAAGGTTTTGATAATTGCAGTTAAGCCCCTCCCAGGTTCACGTGCCCCGCGCGTGTGACCTTGGTGTTTTTACAAGATTACCCCTGCGGGTTCTGTGATTGTTATTTAGTCCTTTAATTCGCATGTTTAGTTATAATGGTGTGAAAATTGCAAGCGTGCCCTTGGATTTTTGTCTATTTACATAAATACCCTTGCCAGGCCATATATGTTTGCTTGCTTTCTATAATTATTTAGAGCATCATATTAACCCTAAACAAATATACAAAAATCACCTTAAGCTCTTGTTAACATTTTTGTTCATGCCAAATTTTTTCGTTTTATTTTTATTGCATTTTTATAATTGTTAAAAATAAAAAAACATGTCATTTCAGTACTGTCTATCTTAGAAAATACCAAAAAAATATTACAACACCTTGAAAAATTCCAAAAAAATTACCTATTATGTATTTTGTTGTCTTTTAATTACTATCCCAAAATCACTAAAAATCTCAAAGCCAAAACCTTAAAAATTAGAAAAAACCAAAAAACTTAAAAAAATCTAAAAAATCATAGAAAACTCCAAAAAATATAAACTCATGTTCTGTAGCTTCCTTATTTTATTCTCTTTATTTTAAAATTAATTTGGGAAAATTTTGATACTGATTGATATTTTTCATTCCCATTTTACTTTCGGCCATAATATTAATTCACTGTTTTCTTTATTTCAGCTTTTAAAAATACCAAAAATATTCTAAAAAATCCCCAAAAATCACAAAAATAGTAAAAATTATAAAAAGACCAAAAATAGTTTATTTCCTAATTTTTGACTATTTTCACTATTTTTATAAATCTTCTATCCCCTCTTTTCTTATATAGTTTAATACTCCAATATTAAGAAAATAAAAAAAATATAAAATATAAAAAGAATATAAAAAATCAGAAAATTAAAAATCAAAATACAAAATTAAAAAATTAAAAAAATTTTTAAAAATTAAAATCCCAAAAAACATTTTGCACTGCATTTTGTAGACAATACATCACATTCACACACACACACACACACACACACACACACACACACACACACTTGTTGATCTATCCTGCCTTGCTCCCTGTGTTCGAACTCTATACGTACTTGCATCTATACATCTTTTATGTAGAGTTAAAAATAAATTTGACTCCACTCTTGTTTATCATTGTTTGATTTATTGTTGTGGGTTCATTGTTGATTAATTAGGGATTTTTGAGCGGTCAAGACATCGACTGCGGTTTCGCCTTGTGAAACCGTACGACCCAAGATTTCCTTAGTTATCAAGTTCTTATGATGATGTTCAAGAAAGCGAGCTTCGATTGTTTATATAGAAATTAAGTAGCATGCATCTTTAATATGATACTAAATATATAGAAATATGCATAATACAAAGCCGCAAGCAATATCCGTAGCTCCATTATATTGATAATAACTATTGAAGGCGTATGATGCATGAGATGCCAATGTATCAGGTTGAAAGCAAGGCTGACTAGGTTGGATAGCAGAAAAATCAATCATCTCCAGAACCACAAGACCAGTCTAAAGCATTTTGTAAATTAACATCAGAGGTAGTGTTGGATGCAATTCAACATGTCCCGCTAGAACTTGTAATGTTTGATCCAGTAACTATATCCACAATTCCATGCCCAACATAGTCGATATTGTAGATATTAGTCTGATCAGGATATAACATGCCCCAGCTCCTCTCAGATTCCAATCAGGCTTCATTTTCTCATTGAACAATGTAAATATAAATACATCTATTTATTGCCCAGGTTTGGCTGGAGAACTAGTATCATTTATAACATGACAAATCTAAGTCTGAGCATATTATCAGAAGAGGCAACAATCTCTTTAGTAGACCCCTTGCTAGGCCATCCAGTTCATTACCAAGACTTATGTCATGTTTGATTTGCCACGCCAATTAGGACATGTACCCCTACACATTCCATCTTATTTCCATGGATTGGGTAGCACGTATTCACAATCAACATTATTTAAACCTAGAAGTCATCTTATTATGTATATTATCAAATGTTAAATCAAAAAAATTTGAGCCCCCACTTGGATTGGGAACTTGAAGAGCTGAGAGTTCCTCCAATTTAGATATAGGATTGGTCGGAGTTGGGCTTATTGTACGCCCTTTATGTTTGCTGGACGCTTGCTAGAAAGTTCGAGTTGGGCTAGACGTATGGCCTTTGAAGGTTCAATATCTCCATCCAGAGTATGGATATGAAGAGCCTGGATTTCAGCCTGTCTAATAACAATTTCTGCACTCCTGTAATTCTTATAGAGCACCTCTATTCAAGCCAAGATCCTAAACTTATACAAAATTACAATGTTGTGGTTTGTGATTACAAATTCTAAAGAGTAGCAACGATTCCAACCCTAGAATAGATACACCCTCCATTTTACAACCAAGACAAGAAGAATCGGTTGGTCATTTCTCCTATTTCATACCCCTACTATCATTTTAGGCAAGTTGCAGTGTGAATATGAACTGTGTAACGGTTGAATAGCCAACAGGCCTGAGATCTGATAGCATAAAGGCTCAAGAAGTGGCCATTTCTTAATCCCATTATATTTTCCCACCTACATGGATCAAGAATATGCATTTGATATCTATATTTCTGGTCTATTGGGGTCGAGATTGAACTACCCGACACTTGAAGTACAACCAACCGAAATATGTCCGCAAACACACAACATGGCACCAAGTATAGGTTTAAAATTTAGTGTGGAACCCACAACAAGGAGGAGGAAATATTGTATCTCAAGAAAAATTGAAACCTCGGTTTCTCCTCCTACGGAGAACGACACGCTCGACGCTCCGCTCAACAACGAGAACCGCACACGGGGTGACTTGGACCTTCCCTACGTGATTGCGACCTTGGATCGTCGATTCGCCGTGTTCCGGTGATGCTCCGGTGAGGGAGAGGGAGGAGGAAGAGGGCTGGTCGTATAGGAAGAGGTTTTGAGCATTTTTGGAGGAGATGGGGGTGGTTTTATTGGGTTGAACCTGAGTTCCGATCCAGATTCGAATCCGAAATTGAACTGGACCCGATCTCGCTAAAACAGGCGTAACTTGGGCTCCCGAACTCGGATTTTTGCGGTATTGGACTCGTTGGAAAGCCACGAGCACTACGCAATGGACTTACTCGAATTTTTTGATCAATGGACAAGTGAAGATTTTGCAATTAAGCCCAGTCTCAGTGAAGATTTGCATTTTTAGTCCATGTTCAGTATTTCGGGTTTTCACACTTGTGGACAGAGAGATATGATGTCGATGCAGCCCATTCACTTCTGTGAGATCTTTGACCCATGGGTGATGAAACTCGATTTCATCATCTTAATTTGCCTATTTTAACCCCCTTGCTTAAATGTATGACAATACAAATCAGCCAAAGTTTTGTAATTATTAGAGTCATTGAATAAATAAAAAAATAACAAAATTGAAATCCGTGGTGTTTTTAGCCTTAAAAATGCCCTTAAAAATATTCCCTGCCCTTAAATGACCTCATCTCCATTTTTGGTCAATATGAAACTTGTAGATCTCATCGAGATCTACAACTTTCATGTTTTGAGTTTCTCTAAATTCGGCTGCCTACTCCCTCTTAAATCAATTTCTTCTCTGCAATAATCTGATTGGGCCACGTGGCTCTTTCTGGTTGAGCCACGTGGACGCATCTCCTTACGCCACGCGCCCATGTCCAACCGTCATCGGATGGAGGTCTGGGAGCCTTCATCTCCACCGTTCTTTACACCCTGTTATCGACCCTCCGATCACCACTCACAAACTCATCACCACCGTCCGCTACCGCTCTCACCATAGTGCGCCATGTGGCGGCGTTTGCACCGTTCGATCTTCACCATCTTAGCCGCTCTCTTCACCCATGTCCTCTACCATCCAATCACGTCCTTGAATCCATCACAGCCATTTGCTGGTGCTTCGCCTTCAGTACGCCACGTGACATTGGCTGCGTCGTGCGATTGCGCTCCATCGATCTTATCCAGACCATTCGTTGCCGCCCTCTTCGTAGCAGTTGGATCATGAGATCCAACGGCCACAAGTTCATTCCCTACCTCCAGACGTCCTCTCTCCCACGATCTCAACCTCGTAGACCACCTTCCCCCTTCCCATTTTTCCAGTCATCTCTGCCACCATCTCCACTTCCCGAAGGCCCCACAACATTCCCCCATCATCCACAACCCTCACGAGCTGCCACTCCTTCCACGATCCCCCTCCGCTCGCTCCAGCTCTCCCACGAAAGTCACGACCCTCACCTAAAACCACCACCTTCGTCCCTTTCAAATACTCCATCTCCTCCCCATGTCACCGATGTCCGCCTTTACGCAGGGCCAAGCCCAACATTCCTTAGTCCCTTGGTGACAACGAAGAGGATAGATGGAGCACCAAGATGACTTGTGCCTCCAGTGTCGATACCTGGCTGATGACAACCAGGTCTGCGGTGGCTCCGCGTCCGCCAAGCTGCCTCCAGTCGCCGCGGAGGTCCAGCGATGACCAGAGCCTATCACTGAAGCTCAAGCATAGGCGCTACGCTCCGCCATAGCCAGGTAAGCACCTCTGACTCTATCTTGTGTTTTTATTTATTTTCTATCAATTAATTAGGCCGCCACTCTACTCATTACACTCCATTGACCCCCGACCTCGTCTCATCGCACATCCCTCACCTTTGCGCCATTCTCAGATCACCACCTCTCCCTTCTCCGCCACTGGTCACCTCCGACCCATCTCCTCCACCCTTTCCGGCGGAGGAGCTCCGGTTCCTCCTTCCCTTCGCTCGCCTGGAGCCTCATGACATTCACACGCACGTGCACTAACTCATCTGCATGCAGAAAATCGTTGGAATTAACCTGCAGGTGAATGACCTTCAATGGCCGGAGCTCCATCAAAGCTCACTTTGCAAGTCCCGCCTCCGGCGTCTATGCTGCGAACGCCTCTTCCAAGATGCCCAGCCACTTCGTATGGATTCCACGACGATGTTTGCACCTTTTGGAGCTGTTGGAGATCTTCACTGAGCAAGCTAGAAGGCGGCAGAGCTCGTACCTTTCGTCGGAGGTTAGAACTAGCCGCCGCCAAGAGGAGGAGGAAGGAGTAGCACACGCTGTTGGATGCTCCCTCTCGGAGTTCATCCAACGACGCAGATGCAACCACATCACTCCCTCAGGAACGCACAACAGCCATCCGATCTTCATGATCGGATGGTTCACATCCATCTACATGGCATTTCCAGAGCTTCTCCGAGCCTCAGCTTCCGACCCTTTAGGCTCGGAGCTCCCAAGCCTACACCGAACCTTTCTAGAGCTTTGAGTCTCTCCGAGCCTGCATCGAGCCAAAGCCAGCTCCCGAGCCTAGCCGAAGCTACATCGAGCCTCCTCCGAGCTTGGATGTTCACCGAGCCTGGAGACCACGTGTCACGCACGTGCGATCTAGGCAAATTGCACAAAGGCCCACTGGATTCTTCAATTTTGCAGACAGGTCTTGGATTCACGTGCCAACCATGTGTACAGGGGGTATTTTGCGTTTATACCCTCGTAGGTTTTCATAATTGCAAAAATATCCCTACGCGTGTGGGTTATTTATAGGGAAGGTCCCAAACTTTCTTTTATTTGCTTTTTAGTCCCTCCCAGGGACCTGTTTGATATTTATATTTCATGTTTTCTCGCATTTATGTCCCTGGCTTCACTCGTGTATATCTTGAGCATCCTAGCTCTGATTGAGTCGATTTCAGTGGTGTTTTGAAGCTCTTTTCATTGTCTTCTTTATGGCATGCTTGTCTTTCAGATTTGATACTACGAGATTTGATGTATTATTTTATTGGCTAAGTATCTTTATTTTAATGCTTTTATTGCTTAATTTTTACATGAATGAAAATAGCTTCAGTATTTGACCCTATTTTTGACTTCTAATTAAATGGCTCAAGTATTTGTGTAATTCAAGCATATTTTTGTGTTGCATTTCATTGCATCTGTTTGCATGATAAAAATTAATTAAAAAATTTGCACAATTCCATGTTTACTTGATGCATTGTTGTTTTGTCTTCGTTCATTTATCAACCTACGGTTCTCTAATTCAACACTTAATGAAATTCATAAGAGTCTAAATATTACGAGAGAGGCTCGTGTCCCTGAGTTCGACCTTGGTTACTTACCAAGTAAAAAAAAAGAAATAGATGACCATTTGATTTTATTGACATATTAAATTAGATGGTTTTTGATCGACCTAATTCAACCCGACTGCAATGACCATTGAGTGTTAAGACCACACTATTAAAGGGCTGGATTTTTCGATTTATCAATGGGGCATCGATTTAATGGGACCATTTCCTAAGGGTCAGGGATTAATGTATATTTTGCTTGCTGTAGATTATGTGAGTCGTTGGGTTGAGGTCATCTCTGCTCGAACCGCATATGCTAAGACTGTTTGTAAATTCTTGAGGAAAAATATCATTTCAAGGTTCGGAGTACCTAGAGTTTTGATATCAGATGGGGGGACTCATTTTATCAATGACAAGGTAAGGGCCCTTTCTAAAGAGTTCATCATAGATCATAGAGTTTCCACTCCTTATCATTCACATACGAATGGTCTTGCTGAGGTTTCTAATGGAGATATTAAGACTATATTGCAGAAGGTAGTCCGCCCAGACCGAAAGGATTAGTCACGACTTTTGGACTTGGTCTTGTGGGCATATCAGACATCCTTCAAGACTCCATTGGGTACATCTCCATTCCAACTCGTTTATAGCAAGCCAATCTACTTACCAATTGAGCTGAAGCATAAGTCACATTGAGCAGTCACTGAGATATTCTTGGATCCTAAGAGTGTAGGAGATCAGAGGAGAGCAGAATTGGCAGCCTTGGAGGAGCTTAGAGATACAACCTTTTCGAGTATCCTGCAGTATAAGGAGCAAGTGAAGATATGGTATATTTCTCACATCAGCCATGAGCAGTTTGAGCCAACCCAGAGAGTATGGTTATTCGATGCTAGGCTGAAATTATTTCCAGGGAAGTTACAGAGTAAATGGAAGGGACCATACTTGGTCAGAAAGGTGCACGACAACGGTAGTATAGATATATCTGAATTGACATCTGACTCCACCTTTCGAGTCAATGGTCATCACCTGAAACCATATCTAGATCATGACCCGCTGATCGTTGACGTCGCCCCTATCCACTTTGCATGAGACGTGGTCTTTGACTCACATCATTTGCATCTCATGTCTGATTATCACTTCCTCCCGCAACTGTATAGATCTAGTTGTCCATATCGTACATTCTTTTGTCTAACACCCCGTCTCCATCTTGTGATTATGCTATACTTAGGGTGTACTTTACCCTAAGTATATGGGGATCAGACTTTTGATTATTATTTTGATTCTTTTTACCTTTGTTTTGCTTCCTATACTTAGGGGTATTTTACCCTAAGTATAGGGGAGGTAGACCCTGTACATTCTAGCCCTCGGTTTTCTCCTTTTGTACAGTCTTCTATACTTAGGATCACTTGATCCTAAGTATAGGGGGATCACCAACTTCTATTGATTATATTCTTTTATTCTTCATTGTAGTATAGTATTCTTTTCACTTCCCAATACTTAACACGAGTTATGTCTTCTTTTGCAGCTCTTTGATTATGAGGACATAGTTCAAGCTAAGTATAGGGGGTGTCGTATATATTGTATATATACTGTAGCCATAACTCGTACTTTTGTATTTTTAATATGTCTAAAATACTGTATAAATACTTGTAAAATTCAGTAAAAATGCAGATATTTCCTCAAAATTCATTTTGTATATACTGATTAATAAGTCAGGTTAAAATATTTTGAAAAATATTTTGAAAGTAGTTTGAAAATCTATTTGATTTATTTTGAAAACTATTTGAAAAATGTTTGAAAAATATTTTCAACCTTTGTAAAAATATTTTGGCTTGTAAAAATTTCTTTGTGTGAAATAAAATTATTTTGTAAAACTATTTGCAAATGTTTTGAAAATGGCTGAAAAAATTATTTTGAAAATCTATATATACCGTTTGAAAAATGTTTGCAAAATTGTTTTCAAATGTTTGTAAATGTTTGTAAAATTGTTTGAAAGATTATTTTGGAATATAGTCTTCAAATTTTTTTGTAAAATTATTTTCAAATAAGTTTGAGGAATATATGCATCACACACAAAAAATTCCAACTGTATGTATATACCTATATAAATTACTCAAGTTGTAAATCTTTTCACCTGATTCTTGTAAATAATTGACTCACTCCTATGTAAATATGTGTATCTACCTGTATATATTACTGACCATTTGTTAATAAAAACTACAAAACCTAAAAATCTATAAAAATTTGCATAAAAAATCTCTTTTTACATGTGCATCATTTTTCAAAAACCCATAAAAAATTAAAAATTAGAAAATTGTTTCACAAAAAGATTTTGTTTTCTTCTCCTTGCATTGTACATATTTCTTGCATTAGCATGTGAATTTTTCAGGATAATATTGACATTTAAACTAAGTCTTGAATAAAATTGAAGAGTGAAGCTTAGTTGGACCTTAATCCACTTAATTTCATAGGAACCTTATAAGAACTGGAGTTAAGACTTTTCAGGTCCTAGTGACTTAATTCTATGAGTCCATAAGACTATGTTCACATGTCATCTTGATTAGTCTATGTAGAATATTTAACAACACACGCATGATTCTTTAAGATCATGGCTTACCTTGGACAAGCACTCTACACGTAGCTCTTCATGGAGGAGGTAGTGAGGGGGCAGAATCTTTTGGCTTGGGGTAGCATACGAGGGTAGTACATCTAGGCAGAACCTCTCGTCCTCCTTTAGGGAGGGAAGTGCATCTAAACCTGATCTGGTGATGTTGAGGTCTAAAGACAGGATGTTGTGGGGTTGCAATAATGCTTCAAAAGAGAGATAGTCTGCTGGCTCAAGAGGAAAAACTCCTTTTATACATGCTGCACCTTGTAAATATTTTAAAAAATGCAAAATCTCCAAAAGTGGACATGCCTGATTGAAAAGTAAAATGCCTGCCGGAGTGTATATACAAGTAAAAAAAAGAGCTTCATAGTCAAATGTTTGTAAGTTTGTAATGGATGACTTGGCTACACTAGTCAAGCATCCAAGGATAGGTAGCTACACTGTCCATTCTCTTCTCCGTCCCCTCTTCTTGAGCTGGTTGTACTTGAACTTAGAAAGGAATATCCCTGCTCCTCGAGAAAAGAGTTGCTACATCGGGGGACTAGAGTTACCTTGTTGAGAGAGGCTATTTCTTTGCTACTTTTGAGATGAGGAACTATATTTCACTTACACCGTACAAGTAAAGATTCATAGTCATAAGAATTTGTGTATGTAGACTTATTCTGACCTGACTGTTGAGGAGACCTGAATAGGAGTCTTGTGGAACTTAGAGGCTGTTAGGTTTTAAATCCATTTCCCATTAAGGTTCCACTGCACTAATAATCCAAAGGTCTGACATAGCTCCATAATACAATTTTATGAAGATAAGATTAAAAGTCAACATTGTTCTAACTTCTTTCCTTTTTATTTTCTTTATTTTTTCGTTTTCACTTATTTTCCAAATAAGTGTTTGCTAAGGGACTAGCAAAGGTAAAGTATAGGGTAATAATGAATCCACGATTCATAATCTTTATTCTTTTATCTTAGCTTTATTTCCTTAGCCAAATACCTGTAAATAACCACTAATTTCATGAAATTACCAATTTGCATGCATTTGTTAAATATGCATTTTTAACACTTTTAATACTCAAATAAAAGAATAAAGAAGAAAAGAAAAAGAAAAGAAAAGAAAAAGAAAAGAAAAGAAAATAAAGGATGTATTTATGAAATAAATGCAGACTAACCCAAACCCCGAGAGAAGGTCAAGACTTGACCTGATCGACCATGAATAAAGTAGGGGAGATAGGGTCTTTAAATCAAAAATCCAAAAAAAAATAATTTATAAATTTTCCCCTATATATTTATCCAAAAATTACACTATTTTATTTGTATATAAATTTACCTCAAACTAAATATTTTTCTAAATAAAAGTTGCAAATAAAAATATTTTGTATTACTAAAAATAATTGCTAAATAAAATAATGTACATATTACAAGTATCCACACTCAGAAAACTGTAAAGCGATGATTAAAAGACCAATTCCGACTCCATACGAACTCAAATTGAATCAAACTCACTTCCATTGTACTCTAAATTAAATTATCTTTCAAATAGCCATGGTTCCATCATTTTTGAAATTACGATTGAGAAGTCAAATTTCTAGGGTGATTTGTGTAATTTTACCACTTACTTATTGTATATATTTATTCATATTTATTTTTTATACATAATGTACATAATTGTAATATTCTCTTCATTATTAAAAGTAAAAATAAAAATAAAAATTTAAAAATATAATTTAAAATTGATTTCTTTATTCGTACATGTGTATATTGTACTATATGTATATAATAATTGTATATAACTAATTTCCTTATATAAAAATCACCAAAAAATAATATATAACATTAATTAATTAAATTAATATAATTAAGAATGTTATATTTTTATTAATTTATTTGATTTGAAAACCTACCATGTATATAAGATTTGATTTCTACCTTAAATAACCACCATTAAGGTTGCTAATTAATTTTTATAAATTAATTATTTTAATCTTTAGTGGACAAGGAGCTTTTCCCGAAATCCCGTCGGTCGATAGAGGAGCCCAGCCTCCGAGCCGTCCGGTGACAGCGGATCAGTTGTCGTTGAGGCCATCATGGTGCCCGCCTCCCTCAGGTTAGATCCATTTTTTACTTCTCGTCTTTCATCTTGAGTAACCGTAACGTAGTGTTTATTTTCAATCTCGTTGTAAACTTAGATCTGTAATTTTAATCATTCATCATCATAGATCAATTCGATCCGCCCCCGAATCCGATTTTTCATCTCATTTTTTGATCTCTACATTTCACATTCTACCTCACATAATCTATCAACTTCGGTCACGTACAGTGACCGGAGACTCGGATCTATCTTCCATTTCTCCAGATCCGCCTCCACTCACATTTTTCCGTGTTTGGTTTTTCACGGAACGAGCCATCGTGCTCTTATCCCCATTTGCATAATAGAAAAATAATACAATATATATTTCTTTTATCTAACATCCATTTTACAGGAATAAAAAAAAATAATAAAAATTCATTTTTTTAACTCTGCATTTCTGTTTTACAAAAAATAAAAAATTAAAAAAAACAGCAGCGCCTGCCGCCCATCTTCCAAATCCACCAGCGCCAGCCAGCGGCACCGCCCGTTGCCTCCACCGCCCCAACGCGATCTGCCGCAGCCGCCACCATCTCCTCCAACCTCCCGCCGCCACGAGCAGCTACGACCAAGACTCACACCACCGACGATCGCCGAGGCCGCATCGCCTGCCGCCCAGCCCCTGGCGGCACGACCATCCATCTCCTCCGCTCGGCCAAGCCGCGAGCACCGCCACCCGCGCACGTTGCCCTCGACCAACCGCTCCGCTGCAAGCCGACCCCTCGAGCGCCATGTGCCACCTGCGGGGTCACAACCCTGACCACGCATCGACCTTCTGGACCACCCATGAGCTCCACCCTCCAGCTCCTACGTGATGCCACCGACGCAGTTGCCCCCACCCTTTTCGAGCTCCACTACCATAGCCCTCGCCGCCCGCCGCCGTTGTTTGGGGGTGAAGGAAGAGGGGCGGCGTTTGCCCCTTGGTGTTGTAAGAAAGGAACAACAAACAATGAAGGAACCCTAGAGGTTTAGTAAAAATGTTGGACAAATTGCCTTAAGCTCTCTGGAAGTCCTTTGAATTACATAAAGCTTCGGCAAAATTACCCTCCAATCCCTGGAATTTCGAAGAATTACACTATGATCCCTGCTTGAGTCCTATCATATATGACGCATATATTTATTGGGTAAATTGCACATTTCATCTTGTTTTTATTTATTATTAATTTTTGATATCAAAACTCTATGTATTTACATTTTAGTCCCTGTTATCGAGACTGTTTATTTTGCATGTTCTTTTTATTGAAATAAATGTTTTCATCGCTCCAAAAATTCTACAAAAATTTATATATGCTCATGATGTGTTGCTCTTCATTGTATATAAATTTCATTGCATTTTGTTTTTATTTTATATTTTTTAAAAAATAAAAAATATTGTCTTTTTCTCTGCCTAAAATTAAAAAATACATAAAAAATCAAATATTGTCTGAAAAATTCCAAAAAAATAGAGTAGTTATATTTTATATTTTCTATCCAAATTCCACACATTAATTAATTATAAAACCCAAAAATTGCAAAAATAACAAAAATCTTAGAAAAATCACAAAAATTACGGAAAAAAATCCAAAAATAATGATTTCAGTTTCTATGTGTAGATATTTGTTTATAGTTTACCATAAAGATAATTCTAGGAGTTTTGGGCACTTAAAATATTTTTAATTTGCAAATTACTCTAGGTTATGCATTGTTTTGTATTTTGAGCACTATTTGAATTTTATAAAAATATAAAAAATCTGAAAATTCTACAAAAATTATCAAAATTTTTTTAAATTCTATAAAACATAAAAACATTTTCTCTGGATTTTTTGAGAATATTTTATAACATTGAAAAATACAAAAAGAATGTGTGTGCATATTTTGTCATGTGTGCTTATTTGAAAATCATAAAAAAAATGAAAAATAAAAAACCACAAAAAACTTTATTTTCAAAATTTGACTACTTAGTTTTTCAATCGTGTTCCTTGTGTTTGACCCTGGTCACTATACCAGGTAAATTAAAATATAGAAGACTGCTTACATTTCATTGATTGATTCTTCTTTAATGTGGTTTTATATATTTTCTCGTTGACCGAACTGATTGGTTGAGAACAATGATCTGTGATAATTTATGTCATCTTAACCGCATCTATTTTTGGCTCATTAGTAAGTACACCTCTTCACGAATTCTTCAGAATACTTGAAGAAAGTAGGCCGCAATAGGCCAGATTGGAGCATGTGTTGTCCTCCTCCCAGAATGATGTCCTCCTGCCTCAAGCTTGTGGCAGTATGTGAGGACGCTGTGGTGCTCCTCCTGCGGAATGCACCGACGTCAGACACTATCCCTCGCTTCATGATAAAGGGTGGGATCCTCCCAATGGTATGACTTGACCTTCGCTAGGAAAGTCTCAAGTTGTTGTCTGGGCCAACCTTGTGGAACTTTCTTGGCAACACGATAGTCACAATGTTAGTGCACCATGGAAGCGAGGTAATAGCAAGAATCACATCGTCTGGGAAGTCTCTGTAATAGGTGCGATCTGATATGAATACTCAAGGTTCTCTAAACGAGAGAGGTGATCCGCCATCACATTCTTGACTCCAGGCTTATCCTTTCTATATCAAACTCCTGTAGTAGAATGATCCATCTACTCAATCTATCTTTGGCATCCTTCTTTGCCAGTAGGTATCAGATGGCAGTGTGGTCTGTAAAAATAGTCACTCTAGATCCAAGAATATACGATCTGAACTTATCCAAAGCAAAGACTACGGCTAACATTTCCTTCTCAATGACAGTGTAGTTCCGCTGAGCTGCATCCAAAGTCCGGCGAGCGTAGTGAATGACATACGACAATCCATCCCTTCTCTGTCCAAGCACATCCTCTATGGCAAAATCAGAAGCATTCGCCATGATCTCGAATGGGAGAGACCAATCGGGTGGCTGAAGGACATGAGCCTCGATAACTAATCCCTTGCGAGTCTCAAATGATGCTAGACACTTATCATCTACAATGAACTTGGTGTCTTTGGTCAGCAAATCAGTAAGCGGTCGGGCAATACGAATGAAATCCTGAATGAATCGTTAGTATAAATTGACATACCCCAGAAAAGACCGCAACTGTCGCAAATTAGACGGTGGATTGAGTTTCTTGCTGATATCCATCTTGGACGGATCGACCTTCATGCCCCTGTTGGAGATGATATGGCCAATCACCGTCCCCTGACTCAACATGAAGTGACTCTTCTCCCAATATAATACAAGATGGACCTCTATACAACGTTGAAGTACACAGTCTAGGCAATCAAGACAAGTATCGAACCCATCGCTATAGACCAAAAAGTCATCCATGAAGACCTATAAATGGTCACCCACCATGTCCGAAAAGATGGAAAGCAAACACCTTTGGAATGTAGCTGGGGCATTCAAAGGGCATCCATCTAAAGGCATACATTCCAAACGGATAGGTGAATGTCGTTTTCTCTTGATCTTCGAGCACTATGGCCACCTGGTTGTATCTCAAGTACCTACCGAGGAAAAATAGTGACTCTTCCCAGCTAGCCTCTCGATAATCTGATCAATAAATGGCAGCGGGAAATGATCCTTCTTGGTGGCCTGATTCAATCATCTGTAGTCCACACGGACCCTCCAATAACTGGGTATCCGGGTAACTATCTTCACTTCAGACTCACTCAAAAGTATAGTGATACCCATATTCTTGGATACCACATGTAATGGACTAACCCACTTGGAGTCAGGGATGGGGTAGATAAAATCGACGCTCCACCATTTTGATATCTCCTTCATGACCACATCTTGAAGATTCGGGTTCAGCTGTCGCTGGAACTCACGTGATGTCTTGGCGTCCTCTTCGAGATAAATATGGTGGGAGCACAGGGTCGGACTTATCCCCTGGAGATCAGCTATGCTCCATCCAATTTCCTTGCAGTTTCTTTCAAGAAACTCCATCAAACTAGATTCTTGATCTCCTGTCAAATCCGCTGAGATAACGACTGGGAACATATCTGGCTCACCCGCAAGGAATATGTACTTCATCGACTGCGACAAGGTCTTCAGTTTTGGACAACTGGGAGCTGGAAAATCTGGCTTCTTAATTGTTCGAGTGAAGGCTCCCATATCTGCATGGAAGAACTCTCGCTGCATATGTAAATTTGATGAAGATGACCTTGCTGGTGCATCTGTAAACTATACTGGCTCGCTCTCCGTCCCAGATGTCGGCTCTGAAGGAATTAGACATGGCAAATAATCATCAAAGTCATCTCAATCAATGTCTAAATCGAGGAATCTGAATTGGAAGAACATGGAATATACTATGCTTCGCTATCCTGACCACGATCATCAACCTCAAATATGTCCAATGCCAAGAGTGTGCTCTCCGAACTCTCGTCTGTCAAAATATCTAAGTCTGCAGTATCTAAAGGCATGACTAGAGCTCGTGATATGGGGTCTGACCAAACTGCTTTATCATATATAATCACAAAGTCACACTCTTGGTGGACATCTCGCTCTGCATCTATCATCTGCTCTAAATCGCTCGATTGCTCGGAGCAGGTTGAACCTCTCACTCTGGTCTCCTCGATCGTCTCTATTTGTACACTTTCACCCTCGACACGAAAGTATACCTTCCTGCTACCATGATCGGATACCGCCTTGTCTGTGTCCAAGAATGGGCATCCTAGTATAATGGGGGTATCTGCCACAGACTCAGGGATCTCTATGTCAAATACAACAAAGTCCACGGAGAATTTCAGGCCCTGAATTGTGACGACCACGTCCTTCAATAACCCCTTCGGCCTCTTGACAGATCTATCGGCAAACTGAAGGACTATCCTGCTTTGTCAAAGAGGGCCAAACTCGAATCGATCGAGTAAGGATGCCTGAAGAAGGTTAATGGAAGATCCGCTGTCTAATAGAGTATGCTCGAACTGCTGCTCATGGATATGGCATCTGACATATGGAACTCCTGCATCAGGTCTCTTGGCTGGCAATCGGTTCTGAATGGCAAAGTAAGTGGCACGAGTAAGCACATGGATCTCTGCATTGTGGTTCCTTCTCTTCCTGCGGATGGTGGTCTTCTCTCTCCAATTCTTTTAGAAGAGAGGGATGTGATCTAATGCTTCCTGTAGAGTCATATGTATCTGGAATCAATCAATCATCTGTCGGATGAACTCTAATTAGTGACTCTTTTTTGGATTTTCATTTTTAGTCCCCATTCCTAAGCGGAGTGCTTGAGGAAAGGGGATAGAGGGACCCTCTCTAGAGAGATGAAGGTCAAGAATAGGTGATGAGCGACCCGAGCGACTAAGGGTAAATGGTATCAATGGTCGTTGCGATCTCAACCACTCGGATTAGACTCAACAAGAAACGAAGACCACCAAAAATAAAGGTCAAGCAATCAATCAAACAGAGCGGTCTCGCTAATTTATTTTACCTGGTATAACTACCAGGGTCGAACACAAGGAGCACGTGATGTTAATGCTACGAGGTAGTTAGAAATCCAAGGAAAACAAAGAAGTGGTATTTTTTATATTTTTCATTTTTATGAATTTTAATATAAGAAAAGGGTGAAAGAAAATCAAAACTCAACACTTAAACAATTATTTAAAGCCTAAAAAATGCTCAAAAAAATCAAACAAAAATATTCTAGTGTTTTTAAAATATTCAAATGTTTTTGTGGATTTTATGGGATTTTTATGATTTTTAATTGATTTTTTAGAAATGAAATAAACTCAAAAATAACAAATAGTGTTCATCTAGGATATAAAGGCAATTTAAAATTACTTCAAGTGCATGTAAAATCCAAACGGTATTTTTATGATAAACTACAAAAAAACTAATTACAACAAATAAAAACACTTTTTTTGATTTTTTTTATGATTTTTACTGATTTTTCTAAGATTTTTACTCTTTTTTAATTTTTATGGTATTTATAAATGGGAATGTAAAAAAATTGGACAGTAATAAAAACAACTCAATACAAGCAAACATCAAATTTTTTAGAATTTTTCAAGGGTTTTTAATATTTTTAGTTGATTTTAAAAATCAAACATTAACACTTTTTAAGGTTTTTGAATTTTTAAAAATGCTAAATGAAAAACAAAACAAAACAAAAAATTCATCAAAATTCCTACAGCGTGGCAGGAGCCATGTGTCAAAATTTCGTGATTTTTGGAGCTAAAATGATATTTATTAATCAAAAATCAAACACACAACATACATGGACCAAAAGGCAAAGAAAACATGTTTCGAGATCAAATAATAACATGTACAGAAACTATAGGCTCCAATATGCAATTTTCACATCAAATTTTGCACATGTTGGAAAACATCATTTACAGGGGCATATTTGCAAATAACAAAACTAAACATTCAATTAATAACAGATAATAAGTCCAGGGAAAGTACAACAAATAACCCATAACCCCACGTGACGATGCATGTGAGTCCACACAGACAAGACTGAAAAGTAAATATGGAAAACTGCAGAGGCAAGAGTGCAAAATGGCCTACTGTGTACTTTTATTTTACAGACTAAATAACAAACTAAAACAAATGCAAGGTGAGCTGGGCAAAATACCCATGCAGCACGTGAGCTGCGTGTGGGGTGGACAGGTGGCGGCTGCTGAGTGGGCGTTGACGGACGGCTTTGGAAGCGTCAAGCGACAGATCTGACGGATGTCAGATGTCAGCTACGTGGGGGTACATGACCGTTAAATCTGACATATAACGGTCCGACTCCTCCAGGTGAACGGGCGGCTGTGATGATGTCTGGGCGAGGGGCGCAATCCGACGGTGGCAAGAGGCTCTGGAAGAACTCCACCAGGGGGAGTTTCACCAGAGCCCCGACGAGTATCCAGAGCACTGATGAATGATCGGACGGCGACAAACGAATCGTGGGGCCTCTCCGCATCGGGTGAACGGGTCGGATGGGCTCGCTGACGGTCAAATCTCCGTGGTGATGGCTGGGACCTGGGCGAGCTTCGGCGAGGATGGTCTACGGCAATCTGAGTGTCTCCACGTGTGCTGAGACCTGCAGGGCAAATTTCGGACTCGGATCAAGGCTCCGGTCAGGGTTATTGGACCAAAAACAAAGGGAAGCGGTGGTGAATAAGAAGGGGGTCTCCGACAAAGCGAGGGATGAGACCTAGGGCATGATCCTGGCAATCCGAGCCAAGGTCTGGATGTTCAGATTGTGTGGCAAGGTGGACGATGAGCGAAGGTGTTAATCGGAGCGGATAGATGGAGGCGATGAGGCTCCGACCGGTGGGTCGGAGCTGGCGGAGTGACGAAGGTGCGAAAATGAAAGATTCGAAAGATGAAGGAACCGTGATCGATATGAGCATTACCTGAGGGTCCTAACATGATCCTGAACTCTAGGGGGTGCGGTCGGCATAGGTCGTTGCCTCAACTTCGCTGCTGCTGGCGGAAGAGGCTCGTCACGGTGGCGTTCCGGCCACGAGAGGCGAGCTACGGCTGCACGGCTCTTCTCCGATGACCAAAGGGTCCCTCTGGTTGCTGTCACCAAGGCAGAGCTATCTAGGCTATCAAAGAAGGGTGAGACATGTGCTACCTTGCTGGGGAGGCGAATGATGAACTTTATAGCATGTCCCACGCGGTTGAAAGAAGCGGATTGAGCGTGCGAATCGAGGACGATCCGCGACTCCCTAAGGACCCGTGAGGATCACCGATCCACTGGGGAGACGCGGGCAGAGATTTAGGGAAAGAGGGTGTAGGATCCAATTGAAATAATTAGTAGAAACGGGTGCAAGAACCGGGTCCACACGAGAAGAGGTCCGGGAGGGGTAGTTGTCCGAGGTAACATCCCTCCTGGACCAATCAGAAATAGCAAGTCAAAAAATAATTGTAAAATAAATTAAAAATAGCAAATGATTTTAAATTAAAAAGTGTTCAGCATGAAAAATATTTGTTATTTTTCAAACTATTTTCCTGTGATTTTTATTTATTTTTATGAAAAAACGTTTATGATATTTACAGTATAGTATACTATATACAGGTATAAAATACCTATGTGTTTTGCACAATTATTTTTTATCTTCTTATTTTTGCACAAATACCCCAATTTTGTATTTTATTTATTTACAACATAATATTGGGATATAAAATATCTTTTTATTTTATTTTTTTTATTTATTTACAAGTGTAAAATAAATAGGTAGTGATACATATATACATGTATTATGTATAGGGTGAGAGAGAGTTTTATTTTATTTTTCTAGTTTTTGTTTTGATTTTAGAAATATATAAGGGGATAAAACACCTTTTTATTTTTATTTTTGTAAAAATAAATTACATTTACATAGGTGACAAATATGTACAAGGTAGAGTGGCCCTATCTCTCTCTACTTTTTTATTTGGCAATCAGGACCATACTGGACCCTCTCTTGGGTTCAGGTCACTCAATATTTATTCTAAATATTTCATTCTTTTTATTTTATTCTTTATTCTTTTATTTTTTCACAAATACATGTTAATTATTAATTATTAAAAATGTATGCTTATTGCTAATTTATTGTATTTACAACTATATACATGATGCTTTGCCAAGATATTTAGCTAAAATAAAAGAATAAAGAGTGATGAATGAGGATTCATCAATAGGCTCCCGTGCATGTAGACTAGAATCCATACCAAGATCATTATGCAATACTGATGGACTCACAGATGATATAGAAACCTTTCCTTTATTCATATTTTTGTTCTTTTCTATTTCTCCATTTTTTTGTATTTTTCTATCTTGAGATACAAAATGAGGTAACAAAATCAGCATCAGCTACATAGAAAGAAATATCACAAAATCAACATCAACTCCATGGCTTCGACTGGCATCCTACTGCTCCTAAGTGTCACAAAATCATCATCAACTACATAGGAAGAAATATCACCCAAAGTATCACTAAGAGGGGCAGTCTTTGTAAACTGTACCTGCTTAGATTTCCTATTCATTTTGTTTGGGTTAGGTTCAATCTGAGCTGGTATGGTGGCCTTACCCTTGATAATCTCCCTCATATCCTGACGGAATTCATCCATCTCTCGCCGGAAAGATGCCTGCTGATCAGATAGAAAGCGGGCGAGGTCGTCAAGGGCTGGGTTCTCATAGATAGTTGCATAAGAACCAGACAGGTTGCCTCGCTGGAAATGAGGCTGAGACTGTTGCTGGTAGTGGGGAGGAGGTTGGGAATACTGTTGAGGCTGCTGTGGCTGCATCCACTATTGTCCCTGATGGTAGGGATGAGAACCCTGCTGCTGGTACTGCTGGTGGGAGTGATTGGGCTGCTGCTGCTGCTGTTGGCTGATCTGTCCGACCAGAGCTAGAGGCTGCTACTGAGACGAGGTGCCTCCGATAGACCATCGGAAACCCGGGTGATCACGATGGATCCCGGGCTGCTGCTGGTATCGGTCGTACCAAATCCCGTTGACATCGATCAATGGCTCCTGCTCGAGGGGTGGAGGGGGAAGAACTGCCAGGGCTGATCCGGCTGGTAGACCACCATTTAAGTATCCTGAGACGGTGGTGGCTACTGATAGTGCTGCAACTACTGGACTAGCTCTGTCTGAATGTGGTGGACCTGTCTGTATGTGGCAGGTGGCTTGGTGGAGTTGTTGCTGGGATCAGCCCGTGACCTGAGACGGGGTTGAGAAGCCGTCTGTGCCTCTTGGAGACACATGATCTGAGTCTTCAGGTCACTCAGTGTCTGTGCCAACTGATATCTGGTTCAAGCCCTAAGACTGCTTCTTCTCTATGATCTCGATGCGGTCCAGCTTCTCGCTGATGATGCCCATGTCAGTAGCTAAGGACTCGGTCTGTGCTGTTGCTGACGAAGTAGAAGGACTAGCATCGACGCGTGAAATCCTCTGATATGAGATCTCTTGTGGGAGGGGCTTCCCCTGTGTGTATACCCTAGTCTGGGACATCACCATGTAGTTTTCTGCCATCTCCTCATAGATGTCTCAGAATTGGTCCTCGTCCTTGGCAAAATAGGACCCTTCACATGAGGCGTTTACTAGCCCCTACAACTCCGGTGTCAGCCCGCAAAAGAAGCTGTGCACAAGGTTGGGCTTGGATATCTCATGATGCGGACACCGGTCAATGAGCTCTGTGAATCGATCCCAAGCCTCGTGAAACTGCTCGTTTGGGATCATGGTGAAATGGTTGATCATAGCTTGCACTGCGTCCGTCCGTCCAAGTAGATAGTACTTGTCCAAATACTCAATACAGAGCTACTTCCAGGTGGTGACGTAGCTCCCTAAATGATTCAGCCAGTAGGATGCTCTATCGTCTAAGGAGAATGGAAAGGTGATCATCTTGATCATGTCCTCGTCCATAATTCTGTCGTGGACTATACTGCAGATCATCTCGAACTCCTACAGATGGAGGTGCAGCTCTTCGGTAGCTAGTCCATGGAACTTGGGCAGTAACTGGATGGTTTGGGGGCAAAGCTCGAAGTCGCCCAGGATCTTCGAAAGCTGAATCCAATAGTGGGTGAGGGTTGCACTAGAGTTGTGCAACTGCCTCATCGTATGTGGTGGCCTGGCTGGATCCTGCTAGTCATCCGGGCATCCGTCTCCTCCTCCAGTTGCTTGTATCTCTCCACCGACTGGTCTCTGCGGCTCTGCTCTGCCAGCTTGCATCTGCATCAACTCTCGTCGCACTTCGGACATAAATGCTCCTTGATCCCTGATCTGTCGCTGCATGGTATCCAAGGAGGCTAATAGTGTGTTGTTGATGGCATCCTGGTCAAGTATATACGTTGATCCATACGGCTACTCATAGGTGCATCCCTTACTGTTGGCCATCTCTTGGGTCTCCGCAAAGGCAAAAGACCCCAACTCAGGTGCCGTCAAGTTAACAAATAACTATGATGGCCTCTACTTCGACACCTTAGGACTGGTAGAGGAGTGGTCAAGGGGGAACAGGGTGGTAGAACACTCAAGTTCAGAGAGCGGGTCTGGGCTCTTTGAAGCTGCCATAGATGAATGGAGAGGAGTGCTCGAAAGCGGTGCTGTCAAAGGCAGCCTAAGGGACCTCCTTCCCATCATCGTGATGTGGGGATTTACGTATATTGGATCTGAAATGCAAACAAGATGTGAAGTCAAACCCCTTTTTCACCTACTCAACACTTGAGCTGATGAACGTGATAGATCGGTCATTAATCTTGTCAATTTTTATTAAGAAGACAAATCAATCTATCAGCGATTAAGCGAGCTGTTAGGAGCCAATACTCCCAAGAGACTGGCCCAATCTCACAGCTAGTTTTTCCCAGCAGTATAGGTGCGAACCGTTCAACGGCTACCCGATCTGCCTAATCTGCTAAGGAAGTCCTAGATCGATTACCGGCTATCCGATGAAATCCTCACTAGACAACAACCAACTATAAGATCAATAGTCTTAAAGGAAATCGGGCGTGGCTCTACCTAGTGTGCGGGTCACTCTCTCACTGCAGATAAATCAACCAAGGAGGGGGTGACTCTTCCCAAAACAAAGATTTTTAGGTGAGGTATATTAGGGTCAAGTTTACATTAGCAGTCCCAATTTTATTTGGTTATCTCTTTTTTAGGTATTTTTCTGAAATAAGACAACGCCTAATGAATTTTCTGATTTTCTTGGTTATTTTGAGTCCAATAAAACAGGGGGAGGAAGTCGGAAAAGCCGATGCACGATCAAACACAATAATGTATGTAGAGATAGAAATGCATACATGACTCCAACACTCTACATGCAGGGTGATCCGTGCATAAAAGTAAAGACAAAAAATAAACTACCTATATGATGCACGAGGAAATCAGCCTTAGACGAGCAACTTCTATTAATCGTGAAGAACAAGTAGCTAACTACTGAGAAGAGAGACCGGAGTCCGATCTTCGATGCCAATCAATGCCCACCACAATGGGTCCTGCGAATGCTGTATACGGCCTCTCTCAACACGTGGCCTCTAATCCCAATATGTTAACTTTTTCCATTTTATTTTAGATAAGTCAAATTACGATATATAGGAACAAATAAGCAATTAGGTGTGGGGACTTAGCTAATTACGTCGTAATCAACAGAAATTCCTAAGTCTAGAGGCTAAAATCTCGAGAATAAAAAAGGAATAGAATGTGATAAAAATAAAACCACGAAAAACCGCTGTGAGGTCCCCGAGTACACCGGTACTCGGTGAAACAGAGCCCGAAGTCTAAGTCCGAAGAGAGTGTCTCAGAGTTAAGAAATTATTACAATAATAAAATGTTGCGAAAATGAAACTAATCTATCTAATATAACTAAATCCTCCTGCTCTTCTGCTCCTCCTTAGGTACGGGTTCCTCGCACGAAAAGTAAAATAGAAAAGTTGTCAGAAACAATTATAATAAATAGATAAGCAAAATGAGCAAAAATGAAATAAGACTACTAAGCCGTGCTCCCCAGCAACGGTGCCATTCTGGTGACACGGTCCTAGCAACTCGGGTTAAGCATGCAAATAATCAAGGATCATTGTGACCCAAATCACTAAGCGCAATCAACAAGAAAAATAAAACCACTCAAGGAAAATCCGACAATCAAAACATGTAAGCGGTTCGCTATTTTTATTTACTTGGTATAGCCACCATGGTCGAACATAAGAAGCAGGAGAAAAGTACAAAGTAGTCATATTCCAAAATAAAACAATTTTTGTGCTTTTTTAATTTTTGGATTTTTATTTTTTAAATAAAGGAAAACAAACACAAGAATAAAAGAAAACCATCACAATGATCTTTTTAGATTTTTCTAGATAACCAAAAATAGCCAGAAAATAAAACTAAAAATAGTTTCAGGTTTCTGGTTTTTAAAGTGTTTTTGGTAATTTTCCTGGATTTTTCAAATGTTTTTATGATTTTATAAAAATAAAAAAGTGCTCAAAACTCAAAACAATGCACCGTCAGGAACAAATTGCAGATTAAAAATAATTAAAATACCCTAAAGTCCTGGATAGCAATTTTATGATAAAATAAAGATAAAAGGCTACAAATAGAAATTGAAATCATAATTTTTGGATTTTTTCTTTAATTTTATATGATTTTTATAAGATTTTAGTTGTTTTGTAAATTTTAGGATTTTTAATGAATTTTCAAACAAAATTAATATAAGAATTAAAACACAATAAAGGCACTCACAGTAATTTTTATGTAAAATTTAAAGTTTTTTTTCAAATTTTTTGGATTTTTATACGGCAAACAGGGATGTTTTAAGGGTTTTTGAATTTTTAAAAATAGAAAATGCAAATAAATCAACCCACCAAAATTACTGTAAATATTACACAATAACAGGAGTAATTTTTAAGGTTAAATATTTATTAAGCCCAATACAAAGCATGTAACTAGTCACAGTTCACAAGGACCGATTCCCAATTTAATTAAGTTTCTGAATCAAATTATAACACATAATAAAAGTCTAGGGGTGATTCTGCAAATGATCCGGCCAACACATGCACTACATGTAATCCAGGTTCACAGAGGCGTAATTGTAAATTTAAATAACATTCAAAATATAATAACATAATGGATCAGGGGACAAAATGCAAATAACCTTGGAGAACACATGGGGACACCTGTGACAGATTCAGAAGGATTAAAATGCAAATACCATAAACTATGAGGTCCAAACTATAAATGTACTTAAATACATATTTTATTTAATGGACTAAATGCAAAAACACAGACATGCAGGGAAGAAAAAGAAGTATACCCAGGCAGTGGTACGTGGCGCATGCTGGAGCTGATGCTGTTGTACGGCTCTGATCAACCGCAGCTACAGGATTTGACAGTGCAAGGAATGTCTGGGACGTGCAGGGCAGATGCGTCAGATGCTCTAATCCAACGACCAAAAGGTTGCATGGTTGGGCGACTGTGATACTGTCTGGCAGAGGCGGGTCTCATCCAACTACAGAGAGAAGATCTGCAAGAACTCGCCTCCAGTGACTTTCAACCGAGCATCGGAGGGGGTCCGACGCTCTGATTAAGGATCTAGGGCTCCGACAGGATCGTGGAAGTGGTCCGCATTGAAGAATGAGGGGTTCTTATGGATGGGAGAACAGTCGGATAGGCGTGACGATGAAGGTCCTCTTGGAGCAGCTCCGCCTGAGTAGCTGGGAGTCCGAATGGTGCTCCAGACGCACGTAAATGCCTGCAAGGGGTCCTAAGCTTGGGGTGAAGCTCTGACGAGGGTTATTTGAGCATAAAAACAAGTTAAGCAACGGGGAATGGGGTTTTGGGTCTCCGACGAATGCGGGGGATGGAGACTCGACCTAATCTCCATGGTCGAGCCTCAGGGTGAACAGGTCGTGCAATAAGATGGAGGGGGAGTGAGTGAAACAATCTGAACGGATAAAGGGGCGTAACGGGGCTCTGACCACATGGTCGGAGCAGAGGTGACGATGACGACGCAAAATGGAAAAGATTGATCAAAAATGGAAATGCGGAAGGAATGGTAGATACCTGAAGTCCGGATGGGTTCCTGAGCTTCAGACGAAGGTGAGCGTCAAGGTCTTTGCCTCAACCGAGTTACGACTGGCTGGGAGGCTTCACACGACGGAGCTCCGGCCACGTCGTGAGCTACGAGTCTTCCGGCACCTTCGGATGGTCCTAAGGCACTCCTCTAATGGTTGTCACTACAAGGAAGATGGCTCAGGGTCTGTGGTGGCGCGAGGGACGAGCTGCCGTGCTGGAGACGAGGGAGGGGATTATTTGTAGGTTACACGAGGGTCTCAAAGGAACAGATGATACGCGGAACCCTAGGTAGATCCGGCTGCGCCTAGGGATCCGCGAGGATCATGGATCATGAGGCTTCAATCGGGCATAGGAATCAAGGCAGGAGGAGGTAGGGTTCGGGCGTGAAAAATCGGAGAAAAAAGCTCCAACGAAAGGGATGCGACTTGAAACCGGTCTGGAAGGGGACCTTGACCTGGGTCAACAATCCCAACTAGACCAATCAGAAAATAGGATTTACAAAATTCAAAGAAAATAGGATTAAAAATAGTATGAATTTAAATAAAAAATGTACAAAATAAAAGATGTTTATTATTTATTAAACTATTTTATGTGATTTTTAATTATTTTTATGAAAAATAAAATGATGTGTATATACTATATAGTATTATATACAGGTATAATATACCTAGGTATTATGTACAAGTATTTTATTTTATTATTTTTACAAAAATAAATTTTATTTTATATTTTATTTATTTACAACATGATTTTAAGAGCATAAAATATTTTCTATTTGTTTATAAATTATTTAAGGGCATAAAAAAGATAGTTAATGTAGTACATACATGTGTATTTTGTACAGAGGTTGGATGGTTTTATTTTTATTTTATTTTATTTTATTTTATGTTTTTTATATTTTATTTTTATATTATTTCTAAAGCTATATACAAACGTGTAAAGTGATAAAATAATTTGATTTTATCAAAACTAAATAAATAATATGTATAAGTATAGGTGATATGTACAATTCGCAGTGAATCCTTATCTCTATCTACTTATTTTATTTTACGACCAGGTCAAGACTTGACCTTCTCTTGGGGTTTGGGTCACTCTTTATTTGTTCTAAATACATCATTCTTTTTCTTTCTCCTTTATTCTTTTATTTTTGCAAAGTATATGCTAATTATGTATTATTAACAAGGGCATGCAAAATGCTATGTTATGGAATTTACATGTATTTACATGTGGTTTTGCCAAAGAGCTAAAATAAAAGAATAAAGAGTGAGAATCATGGATTCATCAGCTAGGTTTTTTATTCATCTTCTTTTTCCAGCTTTATTTTCGATTCATCTTTCTTTCCGATTCATTTTCTATTGTAGTTCAAGGAGAAATCTGTGTAACACCCTACTTAGGTGCGGATGGCTATGCACGTTAGTGATCCCTGTGATTCGTCATACCTTCACTCACTTAATATGCGTGGTGTCTACCGATTCTACATCGCTTATGATTCTATTCTTTCAATTTCGTTTTATAGTTGTTTTGAAGTGTAACACCCTACTTAGGTGCGGGCGGTTATGCACGTTAGTGAACCCTGTGATTTGCCACACCTTCACTCACCTAAGACGCGTTGTGTCTACCGATTCTCCATCTATTGCAGTTTGATTATATTCTTTTAGTTTCATTGTTGTTTCCCTCTCGGTGATTTTATAGAGGAAACTCTTTACGTTTTTCTTTTAAAAATATGTTCTGATATGAGAGGAAACCCCACGGAAATTTTCATAGAAATATGTCCCAATATAAGGGGAAACTTTGCCGAAATTTTCCAACAAATATCACCCCTTATAAGGGGAAGCTCTGCTAAAATTTCAAGAGAAAATATTTTCTTTGTGTTCTTCGTATTCTTCATATGTTCTTTGCATTTTTCATGTTCTTCGTTTGTTCTTAACATGTTCTTAGTGTTTTTGATACGAAAAATGAAATTAGATGGTTTCAGTAGCTATAAATCATTCTTTTTGAAAAAAGAATTATGATAAAGAACTGCATATGTGAGAGAGAGCTCGATTAGGTAATGAAATCCTCATTTTCCCATTGGGTTTTCATATGAGATCGTTGAGATTCTTGATTTTATGTTCTTCGCTACAAAGAACCCTAATTTGGCTGTTTTGAGAAAATATGAAAAGTTGCTTTGTGATTTCAACTAAAATAAGGTCTAAGCATCGAACTGATGCAATAGCTTGGAAAGTTAGGGTTTGAAAGTTAAAATAAGCATAAATGTGAGTATATAAATATATGAATATATGAATATATATATATATATATATATGTGAGGCTATACTCGATGTTGATGATTATGCAAATCGAAGACTTAACGAAAGAATTACATCATGGGAATTGATGTGTATTAAGTTGGATCTTGAAAACGATTGTGTTACGTTAATAATGACTGGGAATATAACTATATGTCGGGCATGCAATCTGTAGGTTTGTTGGAAGGAACCTGTATTGGTGTGACCCTACCTAGGTGGCACACAGTTGCCTTGTTTTGATAAGTGCACACGAAATTAATGATTTGCAACACGTGATACCGGGTGCCAATATATTCGGGTTGAACGACAGAAGATGTTGTCGTGCCATGTGGAGGCACGCGTGGTTTGATAGCTGCTGGGTTACAATAATATGTTCTTAAAGCCGCTGGTTTATGTGATTAAAGGTTAGCCTGAGGTTTTAAGCTACCGAGTCCTCAAGGACGGTGTGCTTCTTTGTTTGCCAGGCTAAGGGTTTGGAACCCTGGATAATACATGAAAAGGAAATTATCAGGGTAGTAGTGGAGGATTGGTTGAGGCGACGTGCTGCAGCATAAGCTCACCATATCAACACAATCTCCAATCCTGAAGTGTCCACAGCTTCAGAGTCCATTAATGGTGGGGTTCCCCAAGACTAATCCATGACGTGGAACAGAAGGAATAGATCTTAAACTAATGAGAAGAATGATATTTTTGTGATAACAAGTTCTGATAAACTGCGCTACTTGTTTACTTTTCTCTTCTTCGTTACTTAGCACTAGCTAATCTTCATCCTATGATTTATGGAAACCTAACATGTGTTGATGAGCCATCACAAGGACTTTAATAATCCAGCCAGCTAACATAGTCATCCAGCCAACCACTCTGTAAGGTAGTTACTAATCTTTTTGTGTATTTTCTTTCTTGCTGATGTGCATGTAAATGGTTATAGTGGGACAATGTATCATGTTGACTTTATTTTGTGAATGGAAAAGTGTTGAAATACTTCCTGAGTATTTTTAATTGCATACGGTTTCTGAATGTTAATTGTGATTGCTATATAAATTACTGTTGAGTAACCGATCCTGATATGGGATGATCTGACGACCCAGAATTGGGGTTGTGACACTTACGGAGGTGCATAGGAGGCGGGCAACGGGGACTGAGTTGACATGAATTTTGAGAAGGATGTGATATTTTTGTTGGGATTTTCTTCTTGGAGAAGAACATGGTTTGTTCTTGATGACGGTGTCCATCCTCTCTAGCCTCCTCCTTATTCTTCTTTTTCTCCTCTCTCTCTCTATTATGTTGTATTCTTTATTTATTGGGAATGTATCACCCAACAAATATTTGATTTCATTATATTGAAGTGAGGAAGGTGGTTGATGGTACTTGGGAACATGCATGACAATCATATTTGGAGAGATTTGTCTTCCTAATAGTAGTTGGTGGGTGTGATTATTTCTCTACAAAAGAAGAAGATACATTAGTTTTAAAAGTAGAGACTTTGGCAAACAAAATGTATATCACATAAATGAGTGGTTGTCTTGTAAGATTATAAGTCAGGTTTTTTTTGCATGAGTCAATGTTATTGATTTATGGTGGATTTTTTATATAGTCTAAAATAAACGTGAGATGTCAATGGGTCCATAAGATAGATAATTACCATTCATTTTGGGAAGTGATACACTTTTAATTAGTCCATGACTTTTCATAATCAAATGAGAGTTAAAAATTTGTGATCCAAATCAAGTCCATCAACAAGATGAAATATCTTATATAATTAATTTTCACCATACTATCAATGACAGTGAATGAGTTGGTGATCCATATGTGCAACTGTGACGAAATCGTTGATTAATATAATATGCATGATGATAATGAAGTGTTAAATGTGCATATTGTACTAGGAATCCAAAATGTGATGGAATTCGATGAAATTTAAATGAGTTGATGCAATGAATAATGGATTCATCAACCCCTCAGGTCTTTGATTATCGTCTTTGTCATGACGATAAAGAGCCTTACGACCCTCAAACCCTTCATTGGATTTTGAGGCGAGTTACAAGCGAATGTGAGGAACCCTTCAACAACTCGATAAGACCCCTAGAACATCCAAGAGGATCCAAACAGAGGAAAATCACCTAAGATCAAAGCTTTGATCGATCATCATGCCAAGCCAACACCTTCAGAGGAGGAGATCTAGCATGCGCCACATGAGCATATCTCCTCCGTCAGATCAACCGGGTCATCACGTGAACATGAACGTGAAGGTGTTTGCGCAATTACTCTCTCCCTTCCATATTAAAAAACCACAATTACATGGGGGTGGTGATGAATCTCTACTTCATCACCTTTATTCTATCATTTTGGCCTCAAAAACCCTAGCTAATGCATGTAAATAACATTATTTTGTGCAAATTAACATTCACAATTTATTCCATTTATTGTGTATAAAATATAGCTTTTAATGCCAAAATTATAGAATAAGGAAAAGAAAAGAAAAAAAATGTCAAAGGTATTTTATGACACTAACCCCCAATATCTAGACATCTTAATGACCGGGTCGACAAGGAATAAAGTAGGGGGAGATAAGAGCCAAAAAGACAATAAATCCCATTCTTTTATTCATCAATATTACATTTTGGGACCTATTTTATTTTCTATTATTTATACCTAAAATAAATAAACTTTGTATATAAAAGTTGTAGATAAAAATATAAATAAAAATACAAAATTGAGTTTATACAAAAATAATACACAATGTACATTTTACACTCAAAATAAGATTCCAAAATCCAAATTTTCTAGACCCATATCTTCCCAATAAAAACTCAAAATGTATAATCACCTTTAATTGTATATAACTTTTAATAAGCTATTTAATGAAGGTGATTTTACTTAATTTGGAGTTAAGATGTGAAAGTTAGGTTTTGGACCCCTATTGTATTGCATAAAATATTTATTTTATTTATTATTTATTATTTCTATAATTTTATATTTTTATAATTTTGTAAATATTATTTATAGTATATGTACATATTTAGAATATAATAAAACCCTAAATAAAACACTAAAATAAAATAATATCCAAAAGTACATAGATGAAATACCTATATTCATAATTATATATTATATACCTATATTTATTTAAGCGTACATAATACATCAGAAAAATATATAAATTAATAAAATCAAATATATAAAATAAAAATAAAGGCAAAACATAGGTAAATATACCTATAAATGAAACCCTAAAAATTAACATGTAATAAATAAGCCCATAAAAATAAATAAAAATCATATTAAAATACTATAAAAATATAAACACTTTTCATTTTATAACTTTAATTTAATTAATTCATTTACTGTTTACTATCTATTTTACAAGTAATTTTGGGGCTGGTTTTTCCTAGTTGGCCCACGCGGACCAACCATATCGCACCGTTGGTTGACCTCGGTCAACTAGCTGACCTAAACCCTAGCCCTTGTTAGACCTGACGACCCCCTCTCCTTGTCGATTTTCTATTTCTTGATACATGTTTGAGGAGGATCGATCCACCATCTACACTGACTTTCTCCTAGGCAGAGCATCATCGACTCACCCGTGAACCCTAGCAGAAGACCTCTCGTCACTAGTCTATACATAATACCTTCTTCCCTCATTTTCATTTTTTGGTTCCCTTTTCCCCTCTCTCAGCCCCTCGGAGGACTTCCACGATGTAGAGACTCGTGACAGAAGTGCTCTGCCACCCTTCACAGCGAAGAGAAGTGCGGAAGAGGCGTTCCCACCATCTCCGGCCACCTTAGCCGTTGAGGTATCACCTTGCAGCTCTTAACCGCTCGAGGTAATTTTCATCCGCTTTCTAGGTATAATTAGACCTTATATTTCATTTCATGCATATACTTTTACTTTTAATTACTTGTATTAGTGTTTAATTTAATTAATTAATTTACTGTTTACTATCTATTTTACAAGTAATTTTGGGGCTGGTTTTTCCTAGTTGGCCCACGCGGACCAACCATATCGCACCATTGGTTAACCTCGGTCAACTAGCTGACCAAGACCCTAGCCCTTGTTAGACCTGACGACCCCCTCTCCTTGTCGATTTTCTATTTCTTGATACATGTTTGAGGAGGATCGATCCACCATCTACACTGACTTTTCTCCTAGGCAGAGCATCATCGACTCACCCGTGAACCCTAGCAGAAGACCTCTCGTCACTAGCCTATACATAATACCTTCTTCCCTCATTTTCATTTTTTGGTTCCCTTTTCCCCTCTCTCAGCTCCTCGGAGGACTTCCACGATGTAGAGACTCGTGACAGAAGTGCTCTGCCACCCTTCACAACGAAGAGAAGTGCGGAAGAGGCGTTCCCACCATCTCCGACCACCTTAGCCGTTGAGGTATCACCTTGCAGCTCTTAACCGCTCGAGGTAATTTTCATCCGCTTTCTAGGTATAATTAGACCTTATATTTCATTTCATGCATTTACTTTTACTTTTAATTACCTGTATTAGTGTAGTTTAGATCTTAGTCCTCTTTGGAGCTATTGAGCTCCAACCACTCCGTCTCACTGTGCTACCATGTCTCCGACCCGCCTGAACGCTCCATTACCTTCCCTCGCCATTTCCGTTCTTTTTCCTAATGCATGCTAACTAGACCCATCCAGGATCCGCGAATCGAAGTCCATCTCCTCCACCTCACTGGACGTTGCCTCCCTTCATCACTCCACCTTTGACGACCATCAATAAAGGTCGGGACTTACTCCCCTGTGTATCACGAACTATCTTAACCATCTGTAGGTCAGGAAGAGCCACATCTGAGGGGTTTTGAGGTTCCAAAGCCACTCTAGAAACTCATGCCTTTCAGAGCTCCTCCAATGGGTCTGGAGCTCTTTGAAGCAATGATTGGTTGTGGAAGGAAGGGAAGAGGCTTCTGAGCCTCTCAACAGAACACAAAGTGGTCAAAGGCGGTCACTACTTCAGATCAAAGCTTGAAGTTGCTGGTGTTCTAGCCAATTCTTCCAAGTAACTCCTCTCCTGTTCGATTGAGTGACGAGCTCCAGCAAAGCAGCGACCATCGAATTTTGTGCACCTCAGCCGAAGGACCCCCTCGAGGATCTAATATGGACCGTTAGTGGACGAATTGGTATCGCACTCGTTCGTGCAGACACTTGGCAAGTGGAAGAAGCAGTGTTGTCTAATGGAGCGCATATAGGGGTAAATTGTATACTTAGTCCCTCATTTTTTGTCTTTTTATTTATAGTCCTGTAATTTGTTTTAATAGTGTAAAACTTTTGGTCAAATTACATGCGTGCCCCTATATTTAATTACTATTACACTTTGGTCCTGACCACGTCACCTCATGTGTCGTCTCATGTGAGGGGACAGTTTGCACTTAAGCCCTCACAACTTTTTGTATTTCATTTTAATACAAAAAAATTCATTTGCAGATATATATATGGGTAAATTGTAGAAAATACTTCACACTTAATTTTACATTTATGCCCTTTCTAGTATATTCATTTTTGTAATTATTTTCCATTTATTAAATATATCATCTGTGCTCCAAAAATTCTAAAAAATAGGATTAAGTGCCCGATAGCTTGTAGATTCATGCCATATTTTTAGATTTGCAATTTAGGCATCATCTATTTATTAAAAATCAAAAGAGCATGATTTTGAACCTATTTGAATTAAAATTACCAAAAAATATAAAAATGTTTTGAAAAATTACTCAAAAAATATATTTTATCTATTATTATATTTTCTAACTCTAGACCTAAAATCCTTAATCATTGAAAAAGAAAATATAAAAATTGAAAAGCTCCAAAATCGAGTTAAAAATGGGGAAAATGTCCCAAAATCCTAAAAATATTTATTTTTGTCTCTGAATTTTCTTTATATTAATATCTATCTATTAAAATTAATTTGAAGAATTTTAGACTTTATTTGCTATTTTTACCTTCAAAATCAATTCTGTCTATTTATTTAATCCGTGATTTGGGTTATTTGTTAATTTAAAAATCCATAAAATAGAATAAATTTCTAAAAAATCACGAAAAATGGTAGAAAAATATATAAAACCTACATTTTATTTTTCACTTTTTGTTTATTTTTAGTTGTAATTATAAATATATTACTCTATATTATATATAGCGTTATATATTCTTATATTATGTATTTAAGAGAAAATAAAAAAATATAAAATTAAAATCAATTTAAAAATATATAAAAATATAAATTTAACAATATATAAATTTTAAAACACACACAAAGATATAGACAAGAGTATCACAAATTTTGGATTTCATTTTCTTGATCTACTGTTTGCTCCCTGTGTTCGGCACTCTTCGCATACTTACACATATACACACATTTATATAGCTATAATAAATTTTATCTCCGCATTTATTTTTTTGCTTTTATTGCTTTATCTATTGTGGGTCGATTGTTGAATTTAACGAGTTTCTTGAGCAGTCAACTCAATGAGTGCAGTCTTGCCTTGTGAGAATGTACGACCCTTTAGATTCTCATTATTTCTAAAAGCATTGTTGCCGGGGAACAACGTCGTATAGATTGGATGTCTTTATTTGTGCATTCTTGTCTATATTTTCTCTTTATTTAATTTCATTTTGACTTGATATAATTTTTGAACTATCTAACCTCCTTCTTGTTTGACTTTGTTGCAAGGACTGCAGATTGAGGGAGGATCTCCTAGGAGCACCTGCACACCCATGTGAAGCCGGCTCAATTTTCTAACCTAGCAGCATGATATGACTTGTAGGATTTTTGAAGACAGAGCCCTTTTATTTTTGTTCTTATTTTAATTATGCAATTTAAGTGAGAGATAGACACATTTATTGTAATAATTTGGACTCTCCAGGAATTTCACACTTCACGAGGTCCACTACCCGAGTGATTGTTCACTTGGGGGCCTCGTTGGTTTTCTCGTATTTTCTTCACCTTCTCTTTTTATTTGTTTCATGATTTTATTTTTATTTGTCTTGTGTGATTGGACCCTAGCTTAGGATTTGCTTTCTCGATAGATTAAGATCCAAAGCCCGAATATAATTGCATGTACCTATATATTCACTTTTGGATTTAGTCAAATCACAATTGTTGACTATTCAAACTCAAGACTGTGTGCCGAGAGAGGTCGCATACAATGCTTGCAGGACCCACTACGTGGGCACTGAGTGGCATTGAAGACTGGACTTTTGCTCTCATATCTAGATAGTTAGCATCTATTGCTTCACGAAAATAGCAATTACTATTTTAGGACGATTTCATCGGATTGCATTTGCATATAGACATGTTTCAATTCTGCTAAGCATCCTTGCATGAAGAGAGTTGGAGGCAAGGTGAGAATTTCTACTTAGCATTCATCATCGCTTTCACTTGCATTACTTTTTCGACTCCATCTGATTTTGTGACATATGATCTAAAGAAATTGACTCCTCGTTAGGATCGTGCATTTTATTAGAAACAAAAAAAGTGTTAAACAATAAAATTGGGACTGCTAAGAGTACTTGACCCTAAAATCAAAAAGAAAAATATCATTGTCTTGGGGAGAGTCACGCCCTCATTGTTTGTGCATTTTTTTCATATGTAACACTAAGGATTAATGTCCAAATCCCAGGTATTCCAATGTGATTGTATAACTTTATGATTATCACCTAACTCTAAAATTTAAAAAGATAAAAAGACCGAGCTTTCACGGTCCTCATTGTGTTGAGTATGTGAATTCAGGGGTTTGTTTTGTGTATAGTTGTTTGTGTTTGTGCATAATAGATCTTCTCTGTGAATTCGTGCATTTTTCTTACATGTCTTGATTTGAATTTCTTGGTCTTCCGATCCCTTCCATTTGTTTTCGGAAATGCCATCTGGAGCGATTTTTATCCGAACTTTACAGATCCCTCGTACCCTCCAGCCAGTCAACCTCTATTTTATCAGGAGGATTTTGCTCCTGACTTTTTTATGTACATATCCGCCTCAACCACAACTTCATGCCTCAAACTTCTACCCACCACCACCACACATTGCCCTCCATCTCATCCACCCGAGACTGACCTGTTGGAGTCACCTCTCATGGAGTCCACTCTTGAGCACTTTACCCAAATGATGGAGAAGATGAAGAAGAGGATTGATGACCTCACTAGTATAAATAAGATCCACAATGTCGTGTAGTATTAAGGTCTAACGACATGATGTTGTAGGTTGCAATAATGCTTCAAAGAAGGATAGTCTACTGGCTCAAGAAGAAAAACTCCTTGTATGCATACCACACCTTGTAGATATGTTGTATATATTCAAAAAAATGCAAAAAATTCAAAAAAGAGGACATGCCTGATTGAAAAGTAAATGCCTGCTGGAGTGTATATTGTGAATAAGCAAAGCTTATGTGATATATTGTCTCATCTCATGTAAGCTTGCATATGGAGACTTAGATACACTGGTCAATCTCCAAGGGATATGTGGCTACAGTGGCCATGGTCCATTCTCTTCTTTCCCCCTCTTCTTGAGCTAGTTGCACTTGAACTTAGAAGGGAATACCCCCTCCCCCTCGAGAAAGAGTTTCTAGATCAGAGGACTAGAGTTACCTTGTTGAGGGAGGATGTTTCTTTGCCATTTCTGAGGTGGGGAGCTATATATCACTTACACAATACAAGTAAAGATTCATAGTCATAAGAGTTTGCATATGCAGACTTGTACTGGCCTAACTGTTGAGGCGACCTGAATAGGAGTCTTGGAGAACTTGAGGGCTATCAGGTCTTAAGTCCATTTCCCAATAAGGTTCCACCAAACTAATAATCCAAAGGTCTGACCGAGCTCCATACTCCATTTTTATGAAGAGAAGTTTAATAATCATTATTGTTCCAAGTTCTTTAAGTTTTTCCTTTTCTTTATTTCTTTTTCACTTTTTTTTGAACAAGTGTTTGCTAGGGGACTATCAAAGGTAAAGTATAGGGGAATGATGAATCCATGATTCATCATCCTTTATTCTTTTATTTTAGCCAAATTCCCTATGCAAAATACCTAAAATATATGCCAAATCCAATAAATTAGCATTGTTCATGCATTTTTTAATATTGTGTAACTAACACTTATTTATTCAAAATAAAAGGATAAAGAATAAAAGAAAAAGAAAAGAAATAAAAGAAGGTTGTAATTATGCAATAAGTACAAACCAACCCAAACCTTGAGAGAAGGTCAAATATTAGTCTGATCGACATGGATAAAGTAGGGAAAGATAGGGTCCTTAATGTATAAATATTCAGAAAACCCAAAAATTTCTCATATTGCTCATCATGTGCATTTTCATAACTGTGTAGATTGTGTATACATATTATATTAACTTATTTCTCAATAAAAAGACCTAAAACTAATTTATTTTCTTAGTAAAACTTGTAAATAACAATATAATAAAAATAATTGCAAAATTAAATTGTGTACAATTGTACAATACCTATACTTGTATATATGTATTTATTTATTTCTTTTGTATATAAATTTGTGTATATTGTCTTTTAAATACTTGTATATATAAAATTAAAATAAAAATAATAAAACACAAAATAAAACAAAAATAAAATCAATTCTTCATTCTATAATAAAGCAAATATTGTAAATATTATAAATAATATTAATTAATTAACACTTGTGATTAACTTGTAAAAATCTCATAAAATATATCTGTATTATATAAATTATTTTGTAAATAAATAAAATATAAAATACAATATATTTTTGGTAAAAATAACAAAATAAAAATAATTGTACATAATATATAGGTATACCTGTACATAATACCATATACTGTATATACTATTATATATATTCTTAAAAATCACAAAAAAATCATTTGTAAAATAACTAACATTTTTCATTTTATAAATTTTTATTTTAAATTCATTTACTATTTTATTTCTTTTATTTTCTATATTCTTTTTTTGATTGGTCAACTCGGGTCCGTTGACCCAGGTAAACCCTTCCTCCTCCCAGATCTGACACGGGAATCCCTTCGCCAGATCTGAGTTTTCCCCATTTCTAACGTAACTCCGACCACTTCCATCCTCGGATTGTGGACCCATGTCTTCCCTAGAGATCCACGATCCTTGCCAAATCATCTTAGGGTTGTGTGCTTTCGCTTGATCTTTCTAGACCCATGGGAGCCCTATAAGTACTCTCTTCCCCTCCGCCATGCAAGGTAGCTCGCTTCACGCCCTCTTTTTCTTCCATCAGAAACCCTTGGGACAGTGACAGGGTCCCGAGGATGCCTTTCTTGCTTGATTGGGTGGCGATTTGAACTATTGCTTAATCGTGGCCGGAGACCTCCGCTACGAGTAGCCTTCTCGACTTTTCGCAGTCGGGTGAGGCAATCACCCTACCGTTCACTCTGCCTTACTCCGCCATAATCCACCTTCCACTTTAGCACATTCAGGTACCTTTATCCCTTCACATTTCGTTGCTTTCCTTCGATTTCATTCATCATCATGTTTGCTTCCCCAACTCCGACCACTGCGTTAGAATCTCATCCAGATCATCTATCTGCATCGATTCACACCCGACTTCACCTTCCATCTTCTAGCATACCTTGATCACCCTAAATCTCGCTCATCGGAGTGAGATTAGGCTCAGACTTCTGATGACCACGAAAAACCGAGCGACTAAGGCAATCAGGTATCTCTACTATGGTCGTCGCGACCTCGGTCACTCGATCGTGTCGATCAAGAAAAATAGACCACCAAGATGGATAAAATCGATCAAGAATAAGCTAGCGGTCTCGCTATTTATTTTAACCTGGTATAGCGACCAGGGTCGAACACAAGGAGCACGGGTTGGCCTCTCGGCCTACGAAGTAGTCAAAAAGAGGTAAAAGAAAATAAAAGAAATGTTTTTGGTGGTTTTTGAATATTTTATATTTTTTTGGATTTTTAATGAATTAAGAAAATAATAAAAGCTAATAAACTACTCACTTCAACAATTTATTAAAAGCACTAAAAATCAACCAAAAATTCAAACAAAAATATTTTTATGTGTTTTATAATTTTTAGTGTTTTTGGTGAATTTTTGGGATTTTTCTGATGTTTATTTAATTTTCTAAAAATCAAAAAGTGACTAAAACAGTAGGTACTGTCCAGCCGAGCTAAAAGGGCCTAGATAAAATATCTAAAGGCCCCAAATTAGTTGGGAGGTAATTATCCTGTAAAGAGAATAAAACAAGGAAAATTTAGGCACCTATTTTATTGTTTTTGGATTTTTAATTGATTTACTAGAATTTTTATAAGATTTTGAGTGTTTTTCAATTTTTATGGTTTTCAGCAATGAAAAAGAGCCAAAATTGGCTAGAAAATCAAACACAACAAAATAGACAATAGACAATTTTTTTTGTAATTTTTAGACACTATTTAATATTTTTTTTTGATTTTTAAAGTTAGACAGTGAGGAAAATAGATGTTTTTGAATTTTTAAAAATATCAAACGAAAACAAAAATGTCCTCAAAAACCTCGAAAATTTTACACTATGGCAGGAGCCATGTATCCAATTTTCGTTGGATTTGGAGGTGATTTGCTATTTTATTCAAAAATAAAGAGGGGGCACAGTGCACAGGGACCAAAGTGCAAATACCGAAGAGTCTGGGGGGTCTGGTGCAATTAACCCAGCGAAAAACACGTGCTACGCGCGTGCCTGGGGCACTCAGGGACCCATATGTGAGAAAAATAAGTTCCGAGGGCCTTTTGGTAACATGTACCAAAAGCCCAAGGGCTTATCTGCAAATAACCCAATATATAACGCACATGCTCAATTAAAATACGCACAGGGGTATAAATGCAAATAAGCACAAACTTTCATTCAATCATTAACAATCAGAACTACAGGGGCATGGAATGCAAATAAGCCAAAAGGCACGTGTCGATGCACGTGTCAGACCATACACAGGGGCATAAATGCAAACTAAGTAGAGTACGGGGTCCTCTATGCAATAATCCCAAAACTAAACAACTGGATTAACTAATTACAGGACTAACTACGAAATGCAATAAACAGAAGGGCCTAAGGGTAGTTTAGCCTTTATTAATGGAGCGGCTGGATGGAGGGCACGCGGATCATCTGACGGTTGGGAATAACAGGCGCTCCACAGCTGGGCTCCTCTGGCGAATCCGACGGTGAGGGTCAAGCCACGTGGTGCATCGGACGGGCGTGGCTCTTTGCGGCTAACCCTCGAGCATCGGGCGGTCCAGATCTATCCACCTCAGATCGAACGATGACTGCTGCTCCTGAACGGACGGCCCAGATGAACCTGGAGCGAGAGGGATGATCGGAAGGCGTCTGAAGGTCGAGGAAGAACATGTGGCCGACGAACTTCGCCGGCCCAGTGCGTGCGCTCCTGACCTCCTCGCAGGGCGCTGGTGATCGGGAAAGGTCTGGCGTGGACCTCCGCGTCGGATGGGGTTCTCCGATGACCCGGCCGAGCTCCGAGGAGCTCCGGCGAGGTCGGCGGAGCTGCGCCTCCTGGTTTGATGTCGAAGGACCTCAGATGTCCTTCTTTAAACCTGCAAAACAGTCCAGAAGACTCGCGGGTCGAGGGCAAACTGCCTCGACCCGGTTAGGCGGGGTGACGGTGGACGATGGGGCGATATGGACGAGCTCCGGCGAAGGGAGGACGGTAGAGCTCGAATCCCAGCTCCTATGCGAGCTGGGTTGGATGGAGGGATGGAGAAGGCGCGTCGGAGGAAGGCACAGATGTCTGTGGATTCCGATGATCGAATCTAGCTATGGAATGGTCGGAATCGGAGTAACACGACGGAGCGACGATTTGGGCGTAAACGAAAATCAAAGGAAAAGAAGGGTCTAAGGGACTACCTGGGTGGACGAGGAGACTGGGGAAGAGCTAAGGAAGCTCTGGGTCTTTGCCTCGAGGAGCGTCTCCCTCCGAGGCTCGGGCTCCAGCTGGTGGCGGAGCGACGGCGGCGAAGCTCGCCGGATCGATGGAATCTGGTCCCTCTCCTCGCTTCAACAGCACGAGCAGTGAGCTGTCACTCTCACGCACACACCGGAGCTCACAGGGGGTGGAATTGAATACCCAAAGATGAGAAATGAGGAGGCGGAGCTGGGCTTTATACGTGGGGATGATCCGGAAAGAGGCGCGCGGGTAGGGAAATCAAGAGCGCGGATCTCGATGCGGTAGCTCCGGCGAGGGTCTCGGGTGTGTCGTGAAGGAGTCGGACCCGGGGTTTAGGCGAGAGGGAGTCGGGTCTGCCTGGGAAAAATCCGAGAAGGGGAGTCGGGCGCTGCAGACCCGCGGGAGGTGGTCCTGGGGGGGAGTTGACCGGGCGGTCAACATCACCCAGAGCCAATGGTGAGCGGCCACGTGGCTGGATTTTGAAAGTGAAATTAAACATAGAAAATGGCCGAATTAATAAAAACTTAAAACATGAAATATTTTTATTTTATTTTTTTTCTATTTTTTTGTGATTTTTAATAATTTTTTCGAAATAAAAATAAGGTATATACAATATAGTATTATACATAGGTATATATACAATATGGGATTTTTAGTTTTGATTTTTAATGAGTTATTTTTATCCAATTTTATTCCTAATTTATATTTTATTTATTTACATTATAAAATTAGGAATAAAAAGATATTTTTATTTTATTTTTATTATTTATATACATATGTGAGATAAATACATATATACATTTATATACATGGTATATTTACAATATATTTTTGTGTTTTTAATTTTGTTATTTTTATTTGATTTTTGTTTTGATTGTTTTTATTTAATTTATTTATATTATATAATATTTACCAAATTATAAAAATTAATTTTATTTATTTATAAGGATAAATAGGGATGATGGAACTATGTACAAGGTGCTTATGTACATGAATGAGATTTTTGGTTTCTTTTTAATTTTTATATTTTTATTTTGATTTTATATTTAGAGCTATTTATAAATATTTACAAGCCTATTTTTGTGAGGAAAATATTCTTATTTTATTTACATAAATATGTACACACATGAGCCCCTATCTCCCTCTACTTTGGCTTTTATGCGGTCAGGCCCATGCTGAGCCCTCCCTTGGGTTAGGTTGCTCAATATTTATTCTAAATATTTCCCTCTTTTTCTTTTTAATCTTTGTTCTTTTATTTTTGCACAAAAACATGCTAATTATAGGTTTTTACACAATGCATGCTTTTGGTAATTATTTGTATTTACACATATCTACATGCATTTGCAAAGGTTTTTGTAGCTAAAATATAAGAATAAAGAGTGATGAATGAGTATTCATCACCCCCCTATACTTAACTTTGCTAGTCCCTTAGCAAACACTTATTTGAAAAAGAAGTGAAAAAGAAATAAAGAAAAAGAAAAAGAGAATGTACATGGATCAAGGCTGATTATTAAACTTGCCTTCATTAAATTAAGGTATGGAGCTCGATCAGATCTTTGGATTATTAATGTGTCGGAACCTTATTTGGACTTAAGTCTAAAACTCAACAGCCTCTAAGTTCCACCAATCTATAACCAAGACTCCTCAATGCTCCAGATCAGAACAAGTCATCAATCACAAACCCTGAAGACCATGAATCTTTTCTTGTCCTGTGAATGTGAGGTCTAAGCTCTCCACCTCAGAAATGGAAACTTGACAACCCTCCCCAACAAGGTAACTCTATGACCTCAATCTGGCCACTCTTTCCTCGAGGAGCGGGGTATTCCCTTCTAAGTTCAAGTTCAACCGGCTCAAGAAGAGGAGGAAGAAGAGAATGGGTCAAGGCCAGTGTAGCCAAGTACCCTTGGGAGCTTGACCAGTGTAGCCAAGTCCCCCTGCTGCAAGCTACATCAGGTGGATCATGAAACCAAGCTTTACTTATTGCACTCTATATACATACTCCGGTGGGATTATCATTTTCTCTCAGACCCACCACTTTTTTGGAGTTATTTTCTTTTTGCACATTTTTTTCAAGTGCATCTATACAACATATACATGTGCAGCATATATACAAGGAGTTTTTCCTCTTGAGCCAGTATACTATCCCTCTTTTGAAGCTTTATTGCAACCCACAACTCCCGTCGTTAGACCTCATAGCAACCAGACCAAGTTGAGACGCACTTCCTTCACTAAAAGAAGAAGAGAGGTTCCGCCTAGAAGTACTACCCTCATATGCTACCCCAAGTCAAGGAAGACTGCCTCCTCACCATCTCATCCGTAGAGAGCTCGGTGCATAGTGCTGGTGTCCAAGTAAAGCCATAATCTATATGAGTCATGTGTTGTTGTTAAGTGCTCTACTTAGGCTCATTGAGATGACATGTGATCATAGCCTAGTGGACTCAAAGAATTAAGTCACCATGGACCTGAAAAGCCTTAAACCTAAGCCCTATAAGGTTCCTCTTAGAAGTTAGGTGGATTAAGATCTTAATCAAGCTCCATTTCTCAATTTGATTCTAGGCTAGTTTAAATGTCAACTATCATCCAGAAAAACTATATACATATGTACAAAAGATGCTATTTACACAAATTTTTACAAACATGCAAAATTTTTGAAAAATGTTTTGAAATCATGTATGGATGATGCATGAAGTGCAAGTTTTGCAAAAAGATATTTACACAAATTTACACAAGATTTTTGCAAACTTTTGATTTTCAAAACATTTTGGAAAAATTTGTACTATATACATAATTTTGATAAGAAAATATTTACACAAGCTTTACACAAAATATTTTTGAAATCATTTTTACAAAAATAATTTGTACACTAGTTATTTATGTGCAAATAAAAGAAGTTTATGAACATGAAAAAATTTTTAATTTTTGAGGTTTTTAGCCATTTTATTTATTAACACACTCACACAAAGTACGATATATGAAATATATACACACACCCCTATACTTAGCTCGAACGATGTCCTCGGAGTCAAGAGCGATGAAGAAGACATAACTCGTGCTATGTATAGGGAAGTGAAAAGAAAGGCTATATACAAAGATGAATGAATGAAATAGAAAAGTCAAGAGGGTCTCGGGTCTTCCCCCTATACTTAGGATCAAGTAATCCTAAGTATAGCAGGCTGTATACTAAGGGAAAAACCGAGTGGAGAATGTACAGGGTCTACCCCCCTATACTTAGGGTGAAATATCCCTAAGTATAGGCAGTAAAAACAGGGGTAGACAGAAACAAAAGAAATACCTAAAGGTCTCACATCCCCCTATACTTAGGGTAAAGTGCACCCTAAGTATAGCATAATCAAAAGATGAAGACAGGGATGTGGGACTAAAGAATGTAGTGATATAGACATCTGGATCTATACAAGGCGGAGGGACAGTGAAACTCAGGCGTGAGATGCATTAGATGTGAGTCAAAAGACCACATCTCACGCAAAATGAATCGGGGCAAGATCAACGACCCGCGGCTCATGATCTAGAAATGGCTTGAGCCGCTGGCCGTTTACTCGAAAGGTACTCTCAGAAAACAACTCAGATATATCAATGCTACCGTTGTCGTGTACCTTTCTGACCAAGTAGGGTCCCTTCCATTTGCTCTGTAGCTTTCCTGGAAACAAACGAAGCCTCGCATCAAACATCCATACTCTCTGTCCAATCTCAAAATGCTTGTGGCTGATATGAGAATCATGCCACTCCTTCACTCTCTCCTTATACTGTAGGCTGTTTGAGAAAGCAGTATCTCTAAGCTCTTCCAGGGCGGCTAACTCTGCCCTCCTCTGGTCTCCTACACCATCTGGATCCATAAGAATATCTGTAACTGCCCAAAGTGACTTGTGCCTCAGCTCAACAAGTAAATGGCACGGCTTGCCATATACGAGGCGAAAGGGAGATGTGCCCAATGGTGTCTTGAAAGACGTCCTATATGCCCACAAGACCGAGTCCAAAAGCTGTGACCAATCCTTTCGGTCAGGGCGGACGACTTTCTGCAATATAGTCTTGATCTCCCTATTCGACACCTCAGCTAGACCATTCGTCTGTGGATAATAAGGTGTAGCAACACGATGGTCTATACCGAACTCGCTAGCAAGGGCCTTCACCTGGTCGTTGATGAAATGAGAACCCCCATCAGAAATCAAAACTCGTGGAACCCCGAACCGCGTGATGATGTGCTTCCTCAAAAATCTGCAAACTGTCCTCGCATCAGCGGCTCGGGCGGGGATAGCCTCAACCCAACGACTAACATAATCCACGGCCAACAGAATGTACTCAAATCCCTGACTCTTAGGGAATGGACCCATGAAATCGATGCCCCATGCGTCAAAAACCTCACAGAAGTGAATGGGCTGCATCGGCATCATATCACGTTGTCCACAAGTGCCCATCCTCTGACAGTTAGTACACCTCTTCACAAACTCATCTGAGTCCTTGAAGAGGGTAGGCCACCACAAGCCGGATTGGAGCACTTTCTGTGCCGTTCTCCTCCCAGAATGATGCCCTCCTGCTTCAAGCTTGTGGCAGTAAGTGAGGACGCTATGGTGTTCCTCCTGAGGAATACACCGACGCCAGACGTTATCCCCTCCTTCGTGGTAAAGGATGGGATCCTCCAAATGGTAGGACTTGGCCTTCGCAAGGAAGGTCTCAAACCTCTGCCTGGGCCAATCTTGTGGGACCTTCCCAGCAACGAGAAAGTTCACAATATCGGCATACCACGGGAGTGAGGCGATAGCAAGGATCGCCTCATCTGGGAAGGTATCTCGAATGGGATGAATCTGCTCAGACTCCTCAGGCTGCTCTAAATGGGAGAGATGATCCGCCACCATATTCTTGACTCCAGGCTTGTCCTTGATCTCAATGTCGAATTCCTGGAGTAGAAGGATCCATCTAGTGAGTCTGGCCTTGGCATCCTTCTTTGCCATGAGGTACCTGATGGCGGTGTGATCTGTGTACAAAGTCACTCTAGATCCAATGATATAAGATCGAAACTTATCTAGGGCGAACACTACGGCTAGCATCTCCTTCTCTGTGACCGTGTAATTCCTCTGGGCGGAATCCAATGTGCGGCTAGCGTAGTGGATAGCAAACGGGACTCCATCCCTCCTCTGTCCCAGCACTGCCCCTACGGCAAAATCGGAGGCATCCGTCATGATATCGAATGGGAGAGACCAATCAGGCGGCTGGAGGACAGGAGCCTCAATAACACACTGCTGGAGAGTCGTAAAGGACGAAAGACACTTGTCATCGACAAGGACCTCGGTGTCTTTCGTCAAGAGGTCAGTCAACGGCCGAGCAATCCTGCTGAAATCCTGAATAAATCTCCTTTAAAATCCAACGTACCCCAAGAATGACCGTAGCTGCCTCAAATTGGACGGTGGTGCGAGTTTTCTAATGACATCAACCTTGGCCAGATCAACCTTCATGCCCCTGTTGGAGATGATGTGGCCAAGCACCATCCCTTGAGTCACCATAAAGTGACTCTTCTCCCAAGATAGAACCAAATGATACTCAATACATCGTTGGAGTACTCGGTCTAGGCAGTCAAGACAGGAGTCGAATCCGTCGCCGTAGACCGAGAAATCGTCCATGAAGACCTCCAAACACTCCCCTACCATGTCCGAAAAGATCGACAGCATGCACCTCTGAAAAGTCGCAGGGGTGTTGCATAGCCCAAATGGCATGCGTCGAAAGGCATATGTACCAAAGGGACAGGTAAAGGTGGTCTTCTCCTGATCCTCAGGAGCGATGGCCACCTGGTTGTAGCCCGAGTACCCATCCAGGAAGCAATAATAGCTCTTCCCTGCCAGTCTCTCAATGATCTGGTCAATAAAAGGCAGGGGGAAATGGTCCTTCTTGGTGGCCTGGTTGAGTCTCTTGTAGTCAACACAGACCCTCCAAGAGGTGGGTACTCGTGTAGCAATCTCCTCTCCCGACTCACTGATCACAGTCGTGATGCCCGTCTTCTTGGGCACCACATGCAAGGGGCTGACCCACTTGGAGTCGGAAATGGGATAAATAAAATCTGCACTCCACCATTTTGATATTTCCTTCATCACGAACTCTCTCAGGTTGGGGTTCAGTCGCCGCTGGAACTCACGCGACGGCTTTGCCCCCTCCTCGAGATAAATATGGTGGGAGCACACTGATGGACTAATCCCATGGAGATCTGCCACGCTCCATCCGATTGCCTTGCGGTTCTTTTCAAGAACCCCCATCAAGCGGGATTCTTGCTCTCCAGTCAGATCGGCGGAGATGATGATTGGGTACATTTCAGGTTTGCCCGCAAGGAACCGATACTTCAGCGAAGTAGGGAGCGGCTTCAGCTCTGGACAACTGGGTGCTGGCAAATCTGGCCTCGGAAGAAGGTGCGTGAATGCTGCTAAGTCTGCCAAATCTGCCTGGGAGAAAGAATACGAGCTCTCGCAAACTGGATCTGGAGGAGGCTGCTCAACTGTGCTATCTCTGATCTGCTCTGCCTCTACCTCCTCCTCATCTGTAGGCTCAGGTAGACTCAGGTCTGGCATCTGGTCATCACATTCTGCCCAATCAGACTCTGAATCCGAGGGATCTGCATCAAATAAGGTGGCATCAGTACCACCATCACACAAGGTGGCCTCAGTACCACCATAACTAGAAACCGTGTCGCGGTCGAGAACCGGCTCTGCTGCCTCTGTAGTATCCTGGACCAGGGCTGTGCTCTCCCAGCTCTCCTCTGCTGTCATCTCTGCCTCAGTGGTGTCTGGAAATGAGAGGATGGCCTGTGCTAAAGGGTCTGCCCATGCTGCCTCATCATCTGTGATCACAAAATCACAGTCCTGGTGGATGTCTAGCCCGGCCTCTGTCAGCTGCTCTGTATCTATGCTGGTCTCTGAGCATGCTCTCTCTCTGGCTCTGTAGTCCTCGACCGTTTCTATCTGTACACTCTCGCCCTCGACGCGAAAGTATACCTTTCCGCTATCATGATCAGTCACCGCCTTGGCAGTGGCCAAGAACGGACGACCGAGGATGATGGGGGTATCAGCCACTGAGTCAGGGATCTCCATGTCCAACACTACGAAGTCCACGGGGAATTTCAGGCACTGAATAGTGACGATAACATCTCGCAACAACCCCTTCGGCCTCTTGACATATCGATCAGCAAACTGAAGAACTGTCCTGCTCTGTCGAAGAGTGCCCAACTCGAAGCGATCGAGAAGGGCTGCCGGAAGGAGGTTGATAGATGATCCGCTATCCAATAGAGTCCGGTCGAACCTCTGCTCACTAATCTGACATCTGACATACGGGGCTCCTGAATCTGGCCTCTTGGTTGGCAGACGGTTCTGGATCGCGAAGCACGTGGCTTTCGTCAGCACATGTATCTCTGAATGGTGGTTCCTCCTTCTCCTCCTGACTGTGGTCCTATCTCTCAAAGATCGCTGAAGAAGGGGGATGTGCTGCAAAGCCTCCTGAAGGGACAGCTGTATGTGAAATCTGTCGATCATGCTCTGGCTGAACTCCTCCTGCTCTCTCTTTTTTGGGTCTTTTTCTCTTTTCTTCCCCTTCCCCATCTGAAGGGCTCTAGGGAAGGGGATCATAGGGTCCTTCGTAGATGAAGGACTAAGAAAAGGTCTAGACGGCTCGACGGCCGGATCCGCACATACATCAATCACCACAGTGGGACCAAAAGAAACTAAACCTTTTCCTTTAATCAAAACAGTGTTCTGAGATACATCAGCATGAGGAAAAACAACATCTCTCTCTACAAAAACACCGGTGGTCTCAGTACCACCACGGGTTGGCTCTGCTGCTGGACGTCTCGCGGCCTCAGTACCGCGGGTTGGCTCGGCTACGCTGGTGGCATCAGCACCACCTCCTCGAACTGGTGAAGCGGCGGCCTCAGTACCGCCGGTGGAATCAGCATCCTTGGTGGCATCAGTACCACCATCATCATCGTGTGTGGCCTCAGTACCGCTCTCCTCCTCCTCATCTAGCGCCCTGGGTGGATCCTCGAGTCGTCGCTCAGATGAGGCGCCGCCTGCTGGTGCTCTACCGCTCCTAAGTGTAACAAAATCAGCATCAAATAGATCCGAAGACATATCATCAAATGGATCACTAGGAGTGGCATGCTCAGTGGAAACTACTGCTCAGATTTCCTCTTCAGGCTGTTCGGATTTGGCTCTATCTGTGCAGGGATGGCGGCCTTCCCTCTCATCAGGTCCCGCATCTCCTGGCGGAACTCATCCATCTCCCGTCGAAAAGTAGCCTGCTGATCCGTGAGGATGCGGGCTATGTCATCCAAGGCGGGGCTCTCATGGGAGCCCGACGGGTAGCCTCTCTGGTGCTGAGGCTGCTGGAACTGGTGATGCTGGTGCTGAGAGGGGTAGGAGGAAGAATGCTGCTGCTGGTATGACTGGTGAGCCTGCTGCTCACGTCTCCAAGACTGTCCCTGCTGCTGATGGGGACGAGGAACGAAGGACGACTGCTGGTGTGGCTGGTAGGCTGGGGGCTGCTGCTGCTGGTGATCTCTCTGCTGGCTATACTGCCCTCCCTGACCGGATGACTGCTGCTCGGGTTGGGTACCTCCACTCCCCACCTGAATCCGAGATGGTCTCGTCGGATCCTAGGCTGAGGACGGTCATACCAAATCCCGTTGACATCCATCAACGGCTCTGCATCGTACTGGGCAGGCGGGAGTACTGCCAGAGGCTGATCCGGCTGGTATACCACCATCTGCAGGTCTGGAGATGGTGGTGACTGGTAAGAGGGCTGCTGCGACTGGTACGGCTCCGCCTGTACAAGATGAACCTGTCTAGGCTGCTGAAACGAGCTGGAGCGCTGGGACGAGCTGCTGCTGCCGCCGGTATCGCCTCGCGACTGAAGACGGGGCTGGGAACCCGTCTGTGCCTCCTGGAGACACATGAGCTGGGTCTTCATGTCGCTCAGAGTCTGTGCCATCTGCTCCATCTGAGTTATGCCCTGGCACTGCTTCTTCTCGATCAGCTCCATGCGGTCCAACTTCTCGCTGATGATACCCATATCCGCAGCGGACGACTCTGCCTGTGCTGCTGCAACTGCGGATGAACTGGATGGACCGGCATCGACCCGTGCTATCCTCTGGTACTGCACGGGTCCTGGCTGCTGCTGGGGTCTCCCCTGAGTGTACAACCGGGTCTGGGACATCACCATATAGTTTTCAGCCATCTCCTCGAAGATGGCCCAGACCTGGTCGTGATCCTTGGCGAAATAGGACCCACCACAAGAAGCATTCACCAGGCCCTGAAGCTCTGGTGTCAGCCCGCTGAAGAAGCTCTGCACAAGGTTCGGCTTCGAGATATCATGGTGCAGGCATCGGTCTGTGAGCTCACGGAACCTCTCCCATGCCTCATGGAATTGCTCGTTGGGGAGCATGGAGAAGTTGCTGATCAGGGCCCTCGCTGCATTGGTCCGCCCGAGTGGATAGTACTTGTTCAAGTACTCGGTGCGGAGCTGCTCCTAGATGTAAACAAACTTCCCCAAATGCTTCAGCCAGGTGGCTGCTCTGTCTGCTAGGGAGAAGGGGAAGGAGATCATCCGAATCGTATCCTGGTCCACATGGCGGTCGTGGACAGTACTGCAGATCATCAAGAACTCCTGGAGGTGGAGATGGGGCTCCTCGGTGGCAAGTCCGTGAAAACGGGGAAGCATCTGCAGGGTGTTTGGGGGGAACTTAAAGTCCCCCACGATAGCCGGCAACACTACCCAATGATGCATCAGTGTAGATCCGGGGTTGTGCAACTCCCGCATCGGTCTCGGTGGTCCTCCTGCCGCGGCGGCTGCCGCTGCGGCGGCGGCTGCTGCTGCTGCTGCGGCTGCTGCGGCTCGTGCCTCTGCATCTGGTCCGTCCTCAGGCTCGCTCTGATCTCTCTCTGCTCTGAGTCGCTCCAACTCTCTCCTCATCTCAATCATGAAAGCTCCCTGATCCCTCAACTACTGCTGCACTGTCTCTAACGAGGCGATCAGGGTGGAGTTGATCGCTCCCTGGTCCATCACGATGTGCTCTGTCCTGGAGCGGTCCCTTGAACTACCGGCCATGACGTCTGCAAAATCAAATGAGCCATACTCAGGTGCTGTCAAATCTGTTATTCTCTCCTCTGGCTCATATCTCTCAGAACCGAAAGAAAGGGGGTCGACGGGGAACAGGGCGGAATCGTACTCGGGCTCGGACAACTGGTCTCGGCTCTCGCGGGCCAACCTAGTTGATTGGGTAGACGTGCCCGAAAGCGGTGCAGCCAAAGGCTGCCTAAGAGAGCGTCTACCCATCATCGTGATCTGGTCGAGTAGTGCGGATGAGATCTGGAAAAACTATGATCAAAATGCAAACCCCCGGTTCACCAACGCAACGCGAGCTGAAGACCGTAAAAGCTCGGTCAAATTATCTTGTCAATTTTTATTAGGTGAACACACAAGATATCAGAGCGCTTACGTGACCTGTTAGGATACCCGATACTACCCCAACCGACTGGCCCGCACGGAAGAGTCGGTAGTCAGCTGGAAATAGCACTGGAGGGCTCTACCTAGGGTGCGGGTCACTCTCTCGCGCAATCAAACCAAACAAGGAGGGGGTTGCTCTCCCCAAGACAGATTTTTAAGGTGAGCGTCTTTTAGGGTCAATAGTTTTAGCCAGTCCCAATTTTATGGTTTGTCTTTTTAGTATTTTTCAAATAAAAAACAAACGCCTAACGATTTTTTTGGTTCTCCTGATTATTAGGTCAAAAATAGGGGGAGAAGACGAAAAAGCCGATGCACGATAAATCAATGATGCATGCAAAGTCAGAAAGGCGTACCTGTCTCCAGCACTCTACATGCAATATGATCTGCGCATAAATGTAAAGACAGAAATTAAACTACCTAAATGATGCAGCGATGAAAACCGAGTCCTAGATCAACAATTTTTACTCGCAGAACCGTCTAACTGGTCACCGTCCTACAGGCCAAAGGTCCGGTCTTGGTCTACCCCTCCTCTACCCGACAAATCAGGGGTAGGAGAAAGCGCTTTGTGGGGTAGACTACGACACGTAAGCCACGAAGGAAAATGAGTCAGTTATTTTTATTAATTGATTATTAGTAGGTCCAATTAAGCGTACTATAGGAGCAGGCAGATAATTAAGTGTGGGGACCCTACTAATTACGGCACAAGCAAGTATAAAATCCTAAATCTAGGGGCTCGATCAAAAACCGCGTAAACACCGTAAAAGGCAGTAAAAAGGAAAGAAAACAAAACCGCGAAAAAGCCGCGAAAAACTCCTAAGGGTCCCCCCGAGCACACCAGTGCTCGGCGAAACAGACCCGCTAAGCCAACCACAGTCCAAAGGTCCAGTCTCTGAGTCCCTGTATTATTACAATAATAATCAAAAAATAAAAATAAAAAATCTAACTAAACCTCTCCCACTCAACTCTCTCTCTCGCTCTCTCCTGCAGCTCCGTAAAGAAGGGAGCCGCCTCCAAGTCCTGCGGTTGCGTCGGCTTCTCGAAAGTCGCCTCCGCGGTCCTCGGGCCCTCGCAAGAAATAGAGACAAGTGGTCAGTCCAAAATAATCAAATAATGATAAGAAAAATAAATGGAAATAAAAATGAGGGTATATATGCAAAAATGCAAAATAAAACAAACACTCAAAATAAAACAAAAATAAAAACAAAATAAAATAAAATAAAATAAAATAAAAATAAAATAAAAACAAAAGCCGCGAAAAAGCCGCGAGCTCTGAAAGAGCTGCGAAAAGCCGTGAAAACAAAAATGAAAAATAAAAACTACTAAGCCGTGCTCCCCAGCAACGACGCCATTCTGATGACCACGAAAACCAGCGACTAAGGCAATCAGGTATCTCTACTATAGTCGTCGCGACCTCGGTCACTCGATCGTGTCGATCAAGAAAAATAGACCACCAAGATGGATAAAATCGATCAAGAATAAGCTAGCGGTCTCGCTATTTATTTTAACCTGGTATAGCGACCAGGGTCGAACACAAGGAGCACGGGTTGGCCTCTCGGCCTACGAAGTAGTCAAAAAGACGTAAAAGAAAATAAAAGAAATGTTTTTGGTGGTTTTTGAATATTTTATATTTTTTTGGATTTTTAATGAATTAAGAAAATAATAAAAGCTAATAAACTACTCACTTCAACAATTTATTAAAAGCACTAAAAATCAACCAAAAATTCAAACAAAAATATTTTTATGTGTTTTATAATTTTTAGTGTTTTTGGTGAATTTTTGGGATTTTTCTGATGTTTATTTAATTTTCTAAAAATCAAAAAGTGACTAAAACAGTAGGTACTGTCCAGCCGAGCTAAAAGGGCCTAGATAAAATATCTAAAGGCCCCAAATTAGCTGGGAGGTAATTATCCTGTAAAGAGAATAAAACAAGGAAAATTTAGGCACCTATTTTATTGTTTTTGGATTTTTAATTGATTTACTAGAATTTTTATAAGATTTTGAGTGTTTTTCAATTTTTAGTGGTTTTCAGCAATGAAAAATAGCCAAAATTGGCTAGAAAATCAAACACAACAAAATAGACAATAGACAAATTTTTTGTAATTTTTAGACACTATTTAATATTTTTTGTGATTTTTAAAGTTAGACAGTGAGGAAAATAGATGTTTTTGAATTTTTAAAAATATCAAACGAAAACAAAAATGTCCTCAAAAATCCTCGAAAATTTTACACTATGCAGGAGCCATGTGTCCAATTTTCGTTGGATTTGGAGGTGATTTGCTATTTTATTCAAAAATAAAGAGGGAGCACAGTGCACAGGGACCAAAGTGCAAATACCGAAGAGTCTGGGGGATCTGGTGCAATTAACCCAGCGAAAAACACGTGCTACGTGCGTGCCTGGGGCACTCAGGGACCCATATATGAGAAAAATAAGTTCCGAGGGCCTTTTGGTAACATGTACCAAAAGCCCAAGGGCTTATCTACAAATAACCCAATATATAACGCACATGCTCAATTAAAATACGCACAGGGGTATAAATGCAAATAAGCACAAACTTTCATTCAATCATTAACAATCAGAACTACAGGGGCATGGAATGCAAATAAGCCAAAAGGCACGTGTCGATGCACATGTCAGACCATACACAGGGGCATAAATGCAAACTAAGTAGAGTACGTGGTCCTCTATGCAATAATCCCAAAAACTAAACAACTGGATTAACTAATTACAGGACTAACTACGAAATGCAATAAACAGAAGGGCCTAAGGGTAGTTTAGCCTTTATTAATGGAGCGGCTGGATGGAGGGCACGCGGATCATCTGACGGTTGGGAATAACAGGCACTCCACTGCTGGGCTCCTCTGGCGAATCCTACGGTGAGGGTCAAGCCACGTGGTGCATCGGACGGGCGTGGCTCTCTGCGGCTAACCCTCGAGCATCGGGCGGTCCAGATCTATCCACCTCAGATCGAACGATGACTGCTGCTCCTGAACGGACAGCCCGAATGAACCTGGAGCGAGAGGGATGATCGGACGGCGTCTGAAGGTCGAGGAAGAACAGGTGGCCGGCGAACTTCGCCGGCCCAGTGCGTGCGCTCCTGACCTCCTCGCAGGGCGCTGGTGATCGGGAAAGGTCTGGCGTGGGCCTCCGCGTCGGATGGGGTTCTCCGATGACCCGACCGAGCTCCGAGGAGCTCCGGCGAGGTCGGCGGAGCTGCGCCTTCTGGTTTGATGTCGAAGGACCTCAGACGTCCTTCTTTGAACCTGCAAAACAGTCCAGAAGACTCGCGGGTCGAGGGCAAACTGCCTCGACCCGGTTAGGCGGGGTGACGGTGGACGATGGGGCGATATGGACGAGCTCCGGCGAAGGGAGGACGGTAGAGCTCGAATCCCAGCTCCTGTGCGAGCTGGGTTGGATGGAGGGATGGAGAAGGCGCGTCGGAGGAAGGCGCAGATGTCTGTGGATTCCGATGATCGAATCTAGCTATGGAATGGTCGGAATCGGAGTAACACGGCGGAGCGACGATTTGGGCGTAAACGAAAATCAAAGGAAAAGAAGGGTCTAAGGGACTACCTAGGTGGACGAGGAGACTGGGGAAGAGCTAAGGAAGCTCTGGGTCTTCGCCTCAAGGAGCGTCTCCCTCCGAGGCTCGGGCTCCAGCTGGTGGCGGAGCGACGGCGGCGAAGCTCGCCGGATCGATGGAATCCGGTCCCTCTCCTCGCTTCAACAGCACGAGCAGTGAGCTGTCACTCTCACACACACACCGGAGCTCACAGGGGGTGGAATCGAATACCCAAAGATGAGAAATGAGGAGGCGGAGCTGGGCTTTATACGTGGGGATGATCCGGAAAGAGGCGCGCGGGTAGGGAAATCAAGAGCGCGGATCTCGATGCGGTAGCTCCGGCGAGGGTCTTGAGTGTGTCGTGAAGGAGTCGGACCCGGTGTTTAGGCAAGAGGGAGTCGGGTCTGCCTGGGAAAAATCCGAGAAGGGGAGTCGGGCGCTGCAGACCCGGGAGAGGTGGTCCTGGGGGGGGGGGAGTTGACCGGGCGGTCAACATCCCCCAGAGCCAATGGTGAGCGGCCACATGACTGGATTTTGAAAGTGAAATTAAACATAGAAAATGGCCGAATTAATAAAAACTTAAAACATGAAATATTTTTATTTTATTTTTTTTCTATTTTTTGTGATTTTTAATAATTTTTTCGAAATAAAAATAAGGTATATACAATATAGTATTATACATAGGTATATATACAATATGGGATTTTTATCCAATTTTATTCCCAATTTATATTTTATTTATTTACATTATAAAATGAGGAATAAAAAGATATTTTTATTTTATTTTTATTATTTATATACATATGTGAGATAAATACATATATACATTTATATACATGGTATATTTACAATATATTTTTGTGTTTTTAATTTTGTTATTTTTATTTGGTTTTTGTTTTGATTGTTTTTATTTAATTTATTTATATTATATAATATTTACCAAATTATAAAAATTAATTTTATTTATTTATAAGGATAAATAGGGATGATGGAACTATGTACAAGGTGCTTATGTACATGAATGAGATTTTTGGTTTCTTTTTAATTTTTATATTTTTATTTTGATTTTATATTTAGAGCTATTTACAAATATTTACAAGCCTATTTTTGTGAGGAAAATATTCTTATTTTATTTACATAAATATGTACACACATGAGCCACTATCTCCCTCTACTTTGGCTTTTATGCGGTCAGGCCCATGCTGAGCCCTCCCTTGGGTTAGGTTGCTCAATATTTATTCTAAATATTTCCCTCTTTTTCTTTTTAATCTTTATTCTTTTATTTTTGCATAAAAACATGCTAATTATAGGTTTTTACACAATGCATGCTTTTGGTAATTATTTGTATTTACACATATCTACATGCATTTGCAAAGGTTTTTGTAGCTAAAATATAAGAATAAAGAGTGATGAATGAGTATTCATCAACTTCCCTCCTCCACTTGCGTCAGAAATCGATCTTCATACCCCTCTGCTTCTTTGGCTTTTATCTTCAAATAACCCATGGTCGAGGCTTCTCTCTCGAGCCGCAAAGCACCTTGTAGGTTCAAGATGCATAGGAGGCTCAAACCGAGCCTCAGCTTTAGTGGCATAGATGCTCCTAGCACCTCGAGCTCCAGATCTTCATCCATCAATCCTTCGCTCCACTAAAGTATTCCAGTCAACGCGGAACCTCTTAAGCTTGGTGCTGAGACTCTCAAATGAGTCGATCAGAGCCTTGGAGCACCAGACATCATTGATTGAAGCTCGGTCTGCGTTGCATTCTTCCAGTTCTTTGAGATGCCTTCAATGATATTGGATGAGGAACCCCACCTCCATATTTGATCCAGACCACACGTCATCATCAAAAGCTGACCACCATATCTTTTCCTTACCACCATCTGACCACACATCTGCCACATTCTCTGAGCCGTCAGATCTGTCGAGCAACGGTCCATCAGGGCCGTACGTCAGAACCTCCTGGCACACTCGCCACGTGTCCGCAAGGGTATATTGTACTCTTTTCTCTATCGTTTCCTTTATTTCACTTTAGTGCATTAATTTAATATTAGTTAAAAACTATTTACAGTAGGGACCTTATAGTTTCTTTATTTGCATTTTAGTCTAGCCGAGTCAAACACGTGCTTGTATATGTGTTTTTGTGGGTATTTTGCGAACTTGACTTTGAGCTTTTAGTTGGTTAATGAAACAGAAAAGGTTTTTAGTAATTGCACACATTTTCTTTGGCCTTTTTGCATTTTGGCTTCTGACCTTTTATTGCTTGTTAATATCGGCCCCCCTGGAACTTAAATATTTGCATCTAGGTCCTCTATACTTTGTTTAATTTTTGCTCTCTCTTATTAATTATAATAAATAGGAAAACACTTCCAAAAGTTACATAAAAAATAGGTTTAGTTCTTGCTATTATGTTTTATTTGCGATGATTTTTGTTTATTATTCTTCGTTTATTTAATATTATTAAAAATTCAAAAACAACCTAAAAAGTCCATGTTTGCCTTAGAAAAATCATAAAAATTTGAAAAGTGCCTTAAAAATCAAAAAAATTAGAGTATATTTGTTTTTATTTGTTTGATTTTCTGTCCACTTTTCATTTCATTTGCTTTTATAAAACCCCAAAATTTTGCAAAACCCTAAAAAGACCATTCCTATAAAATTGTTGAAAAATATAAAAATTGTAATTTTGATCTCTGTTTGCATATATTTAACTGTTGTTTTTTCATAAAATTGGTTTCCATGAGTTCTGAGCTTAGTTGATATTTTTAATTTGAAAAATCGTCCTGATTGTGCACTGCTTGTGTTTTTCTTAGTTTTTTATTTTTATAAAATCCATAAAAATGTCAAAAATCACATAAAAATTAGCAAAAATAGTATAGAATATATAAAACACAAAAAATAATTTTATTTTAATTGTCTAAGTATTTTTATGCTATTTGAAAAATAAAAAAAGGGTGTTCCTGTATCTTATCTTCATTGTCTTTATTTGCCTTATTTCTTAAAAACTAAAAAAATGCAAAATTAAAAAGCACTAAAAACAATAAAAAGAAAATAAAAATTATTTGATTATCTTGAGTTAACTTCTCATTTTATCATAGTGCTCCTTGTGTTCGACCCTGGTCACTATACTAGGTTAATAAAAGTAGCTTAGACCACCGTTTGCCTTATTTAATTTGTTTGCGCTTGAACAATTTTCTTGATTTCTCCTTGGTTGATTTGGAGAACAACGACATCTTAATTAATCAACTTAACCTGAGTCAGTCGGGAGCACACCTGGAGCCTTAAAATGTCTTGAAACCCACTAGGTTCTAGACATCATAAGGATCGCTCATGAATTTTCTAGGAATTTTTTCAGTTTTTTGCTATTTTTGGTGATTTTTGAAAGTGCCAAGAGCATTTGTGTAATTTTGTAAGAAACCTAGGGGTCTGAATGTAAATAAAGTTAAAACTTAGGTCTTAATTGTGATCACTGAAAGAAATCTAGACAGAAATGAAATTTTGCCAAATAAAAATACTCTATGGGGAAATTGCAAGAAAACAAATAAACTTTACGAATGCAAATCAACCAATAAAGGACTAAAAATGTAATTTTGAAACTTGAATATAAAAAACACAAATGCACATAATATAATAATAATAATAATGGAAAAAATTATAGAATTTAATCAAAGGTTTAACAAAATTACATTTGAGTCGAAATTTTATAAAAAAAACTTAAACAAAAAATGAAATTATGAAGGGGGGACCCCTTCCTTCTTCTTCCCAAAGGTTGAAGTGGAGGAAGTTGGGCTCGCTACGGCGAGCGGAGGCGCGGAGGATGGCGACACAGGAGGGCGGTGACAGCGTCAGCTAGTGGCGGTGACGATGGGCGTTGGCAAGGCAGAGGCGGCGAGGAGTTGGGTGGTGAGGAGGAGGGTCGTAATGAATCTCCAAAATCGATTGAGGACCTCTTCTTGTGATGCCCCCTCCTCCCCTTTTGTAGTTGTTGTTGACGGGAGGGGAGGGGGCGACGGTTGTGTCGGAGGCGAGGGGGCGAAGGAGCTGTATTGGAGGTGAAGGCGGAGGGGTACGGGTGACATGCGACTAGAGCTTGAAGAAAGGGGGTCGCTGACGCCAGCATGACGTCAACGGACCCTTTTTATTTTTTATTTTTTAAATGCTGACATCATGCTGATGTAAACTATTTTGTCGTGTAGTAGTTTTTTTGCAAATGAAGAGGAAGGGGATTAAAGTCCCTTTGGGCCCCTTCTAAGTTAGGCTTGAAAAATAAAAAAAATAAAAATGTTAGATACTTAATATGAGCTTAGAGCCCTTATTTATTATAAAATATATTAATACAATTTTTTTCCTTTTTTAAATTTTATAAATAAAATGTTTATGGATTTTTTAAGTGATTTGAAATGCAATGCTTATGGAAATAATTAGATGAAAATTATGCACAAAATGAAGAAAATTGCAATTGATTAAACATGAAGTTTGCTCAATGCAAGGTATAAAAATATGATAAATCGTAGATTCATCATAACCCCCTCCTTAACTTTTGCTAGTCTCGAGCAAAATAATGATATGCAAAGAGAAATAAAAAATAATTAGAGAACACTCAAAGAGAGTTTGTAGCAGACACACCCACAAAGTCTTGAGATTTGAAAGCCAAGTCTGAACAAATAACAAATAAATACTAAGTTGACCTTTAGATTAACAACGGGTTCGGTCTCCTATTAGACTTGAGTATTCGATTCAATAGTCCTCAAGTTCTATCAATTCTAGTCGGTTCCATCCTTAGGTCAAGTCAGATCATCCTGATCAACATATATTCCCTTTAACCTTGAGTTGATTTTGAATTGTATGTGAAAGTTATAGCTCTTCCCAATTTGCAGACAAGTACACCATACAACCTTAAACATGTTACCAAGAGATTCACAAAATCTAAAGCCTCTATTCTCTTTAGGTCTTGGCTTATTCTCATTTCACCTGAATTTGTCAGCAAAAAATGAGTGCAAATTATAGAGAACTTGGATTTTCAGGGGTTTTCCATAGACCGCTTCGGTTCGTTGCTCTCTTTTTTCTTCTTTTTGCAGAGTATAACCTCGGGTATCTTTGGCCTCTTTTAAACTAGTAGCAACATGGGTCTGCTACTTGGCTTATTTGGTAGAGATGGGTTACTTGAGTAGATTTTTCTTTGGTAGATATTTGCTTTGCATTTGTATTTTGGGAACATGCATCCCTTATTGTGCATTCTTTTTGATAGGATTTTGTGGCATTGGGAATCAAGAGTGTACATGTATAAAATATGATTTTCACTTACATGTACAAGGCAAGTTTGCTGACAGATCCAAACATATAGAAAATAAGTGGTTTCTTAACTTAGATCATTGAATTATACTTTCCCGAGATTCATAGTCACTCCATTTCCTTGCTAGAGATCGAAACTATTCCTCGTACACACAAATTAAGTTGAACTAAGGTGTAATGTGTGATTTGTTCAATAATAAATCAAGATTAAAATATTACTAAAGCTATCAGGATGATCTATTTAGACACAGATTTTGGTTGCCGCATAAAATTAGCAGAACTCAAGGAATTAAGTCTAAAATAGGCCTAACGAAGCTGAATACTCAATCCTAAAGAAATCATCCGAATTAAGTGGATTGAGATCTTCTTAATCTAATTCCAAAACTTGTAAAAACCAGACTAAAAAATCAAAAAGTTAGGAAAAAGGGAAAATATTTTTGAATTTTTGGAAAAAAAATTTGTTGATTTTTTTGAAATATTTTTTGGGAATTTTGCAAATTTTATGGGATTTGGGGCATATGCAAATGTTTTTGGTGTTTTTTTTGTAAAACATGCAATAATGATGCACTACTTGGTTTTTTTAAATATGATTTTAAAAAAATGTGATAAAATATTTTTTATGGATTTTTTTAAAAATAAATAATTTATAATAGAAGGAATGCATGAAATGAAATGCATTTTTTAAAAGTGATAAAATAAAATGGCATGCATGAAATGCAATGCACCCCCATGCTTAGTAAGAACCATATCCCTATGATTATAATAAAATGGGAAAAAATAGAACGCCATGATTGAGGACGGTGCAAGATGTAACAAATAAATGATGTTTTTTTTATTTTACAATTTATTTTTATCATTTTTTCGGAATGGTTTCCCCCATACTTATGTTAAACTACAATTTAAGAGAAACGAAGTTAAAAATGCAAGCTAGAAAAATATCTGAAAGATAACTGTGGGGTTTCTCCCGTGATGTGCCGGTTTTAATGCAACAGCTAAGCTTTAGGGTTAGGAACCCTATATCTCGAGTGTGATCGACATTCGTGTTTGAAACATTGCAATGAGGCAGGTAGTTGGGGACGGTGTAGTGAAAGTGTGGAGAGATGGTAGACATAAATGGAAGGGAGTCTGACCTATATAACTCTATATATGAGTGGATAGTCGCGGGTCTGTATAAAGTGTCATGGTTGAGCCATACTGGTAGTATAAAATCTGAATCCAGTACAATCGGTACACTGAGCGATATTTCTTGTATGCCTTGCAGTTTGGTTGGATAAAAGGTAGGATATAAACCTCGAACAGAATGTGTGATTCACAATCATGTGATTCACAATCATTTCCCTCAATGACGTCACTATAAATATTCCATATGGTGTCCTTTGTTAATTCCGAATTAAATTTTAGATCATACAACTGGGAATTGTCGTCAATAAACTCAAAGTATGGGAGGGAGGTCTCTTTTATATTCAAAATTAACTCGGTGTCAGAAGATGTGGGCTGAAAATAATACACCGAGTTAAAATTTTCTTTTTCTCATTCGAGGCTGGAGGTAGCCAATGTTTCTTCGTCCCTGATAGAGTTATCAATGAGGACTTCCAACCTAAAGTCAAGGGTTGATGAAAAGTGTAGCACAAACACTTAATCTCTCAGTTTCTTCATTCATATCATCCAAGAATTCATTACACAAATCATAATCAGTTCCATCTCTTTTCTCAGATTTTATCTCAAAAGTTGAATTCTCCCATGAATCAATATCAATTCTTCTTCACCAAAATTATCCTCAATTTCATCATAAACTCATCAATTATTCTGATAATAACCAGTTAGAAATTATGTCATTTGAGTCATGAGGTTCATTCTGATTTATTTGAGCCAGGAATGTCAAGATTATATCATTGTGTTCTTTTTCAAAATCAAATTCAAAATAATCTCCATAATAAAAATTCAAAATTTACCATTCCAAATTGCACTATGAAGTCACATATTCAAAATCCTCAAAATTGTTTAAATTTACCTTTTTGTTTCTATATCGTTGGGACATTCTAGAAGCACATTCTGAGCATTAGGAATGTTTAACAGAATCATTCAAAAATGAAAAGGTGTGGATGGGAGCGTGACTGACCTGAGTAATTCTTCTTTTATATCCTCAAAATTCACGTTATTAGATTGCAAAATTATTCCTCGAGTTTAATCAAGAACATCTTCTATTCCTTCAGTCATGATTTCATAAAATTCCCTATACTTGTCTTTAATGATATCCTTGAATAATTCAGATGGCGTATAAGGGGGATGACATGATGTATCGATATCCAATGAATGATGCTCCTAAAAATGAATGACTCTAGAAAATCAGTGAGGGAAGATCAGATTGTGGAAAAAATTTGGGGTGTTCCTAAGACAGTGGATCTAAGGTTAAGGTTTTTTTGTGGAATTGGTCAATTTTGACTTTTGATTGAACAACTCTTTTCTTTTGTTCTTGATCCTCTTGATATTTGTGTACTAGATCCATAACCTTATCAATCTCTAATTGACAATAGTATATGAGGGTTGTATGGGGAGGAAATCGTTTTCTATACTCCATGTGATTCAACGCGATAGCCTGATTTAACTTTGTTTTCTCATGCATAACATCGAGAATAACTTTAGTTATTTCCATGATTAAGGATTTTCAAGCACAAACAACACACAAAAAACAAGAATGATTCACCAACTTACGCAAGTTATCGTACAAACGATTATCTTTTCAAAATTTAATTTATTGTTCACAAAAACTCAAGCACACAAAAGAATGATCTAAAATCAATTTGTAGATTAAGGAATATCCCGAATTCCTACGCTCAGTTGAATCCAATTTTAGCCAGTATGGGTGCAAGTATACGGATCGTAGAATGGCTACTCATATTCCTTGAAAACGGTGTCAAATGCGGTGTCCTTTAATCACCCACTCTGCTAAGGTTTCCCTCACTGAAAAGTGGCTAAACGTTTTAAATTCAGTAGTCAAGAAATCTATGTAGGATTTTTGGCTAAGACCTAAGGTTTGTTGTTTATGCACATGAATTGTGTACAATGTGCAACACTTCAAGCACTTCAATCTTCTCATGCGATGACTTTCCATATTTATCTGATTTTATGCGAGCAACAAAATTGTGATCTTTTTAAATTGTGAGTAGGAGGGAGAGAGATCCACAAATATGAATGCAGCAGAAGAACTTGATTTTATGATTTTCGATTTTTTAAATACACACACAAATGCAAGCACCTAGAAATGTTTAAGTGATTGGAAAGATCTTACAGTGTGCGACACGTTGGATCCATAATAAGAGCTAATGAGAATGAGAGAGAACAAGAGAGCGTGGATAGATCTACTTTTTTCGAATTTTTTTATCTACAATGAAAGACAAATGGAATTAGTTTACATAATTAAAATAAAAAGATAAAAATTCCAAAATAAATTACGAAGTTGGCGAGTCTCCAACAACGACACCAAAATGAAGACACGGATTTTTGGTGCGCTAAAAGTATGTTTTTCTGTGTCGTTGTGTGCGCATGCAAAAACTGAGATATTCAGATAATTTTTGTTCAACTACAAGCTAAAAAGTATCAAATAAAGCATAATACAAGTATATGATCGATCCATAGGGACTCGGACATTTTGCTTGAATTTTTATTCTATTTACAAGAGCATTTTTGACTTTATTGAACCAAATTAACTCATATTTTACTTGTTATTTCTGAGCTTTAATGTGTCGAAACCTCCGTCACTAGGTTTTAGACATCATCAGAATTACACATGATATTTATGAGAGTTTTTGGATTTTTTCTGCTATTTTTGATGATTTTTGAAAGTGCTAGGGGCATTTATGTAATTTTGTAAGAAACCTAGGAGTCTGAATGTAAATAAAATTAAAATTAAGGCTAGCTAGATGAACAGAAATGAAAATTTTCCAAATAAAAAATATTTTATGATGAAATTGCAAGTAAAGAAACAAACTTTACAAAAATTACAAAAAGTCCCTAAAGGACTAAAACATAATTTTAGAAACTTGAATATAGAAAACACAAATGCGCAAAATATAATAATAGAAAAACAGAAAAATTATAGAATTTAATTAAAGATATACCAAAATTACATTTGAGTCAAAAATTTATAAAAAATTAAAATAAAAAACAAAATTACGATGGGGTCCCTCCTTCTTCTTCCCGGGGGTCGTGATGGAGGCGATCAGGCTCATTGTAATGAGCGGAGGCACGGAGGATGGTGGCGTAGGAGGGCGGTGAAGGCGGCAGTCGGTGGCAGCGACGAGAGGTGCTAGCGAGGCAGCGACGACGAGGAGGGTGGTGAGGAGGAGGGTCATGACGGGTCTCCAAAATTAGTCGAGGGCCTCTTCCTGTGATGCCCCTTCCTCCCCTTTTGTAGTTGGCGTTGAGGGGGAGGGGGCAACGATTGTGCGAGAGGTGGGGGTTAGAGGAGCCGTGCTGGAGGCGAAGGCGGAGGGGCATGGGCGACGTACGACTGGAGCTTGAAGAAAGGAGGTCGCTGATGTCAGCATGTCACTAGCGATTTTTTTTATTTTTTTGAATGCTGATGTCATGCTGACATTAGATATTTTGTCGTGTAGTGATTTTTTTGTAAATGAATAGGAAGGGGATTGGAGTCCATATGGGCCTCTTCTAAGATAGGCCTGAAAAATTAAAAAAAATAAAAATATTAGATAATTAATATGGGCTTGAAGCCCATATTTATTATAAAATAAATTATTATATTTTTTCTTTTTTTAATTTTGTAAAGAAAATGTTTATGGAATTTTTACGTGATTTGAAATGAAATGCATGTGAAAATAATTAGATGAATATTATGTACAAAATGAATTAAAATGTAATTGATTAAACATGAATTTTATTCAATAACAAAGTATAAAAACATGATAAATATAGATTCATCAAGTTGTCTCTAATATCATGAATAATTTGGTACAATGGAAGAGAAAATAAAAGTGGACCTAGGGGATCACCTTACCGAACTTCGGTTGTTGACCATATATGATTGTCTCCAATATATTATCTGGAAGCTTGAGCATAAAGTAACTCCACCCATGATGAAATAGAAGGACATCGCCTCCTAACTTCACAAAGCATCGAAGATCCATCTATCATGTTAAAAGCATTAGATAAATCTACTGCTACTGTGAGCATAGATAGAGATCCGTCACCATGAAGCTTGCTCAAAAGCCAGTTGGTGCTATGTAAAATAGCTTCCGCTCCTCTAGATACACCAACACCAAATTGGAAGTTATTGAGATACTTAGACATCTCTTTGCCCACCCCTGTCATATAAATTCTAGATACTAGACGTCTCCAGATAATGCCCACTGCAATTGGCTGATCCTATTTTTTTTTAAAGATCGGGGTCTATCAAAACTTTTCCTAAGGGGATATGATGTGGTAGAGATGGTCTGAGAGCTCAACACATTTTAGTTTCCCTTTGTGGGGAGGGGTCTGCAGTTGCCACTGATCTCCTAGGTGCTATCATCATGGTGGGTTAATGTATGGCTAGACGGGAGATGTCCCATAAGTTTGGCTGAGTTTGTAGCCTCTACACCTCTTACTGTACTACTCAAACTTGATAATGGCATATGTCATATCGATGTGGGCACTATCTGAAGACATCTTATATACAAAGTTATTATGACAGGGGTGGGTAAAGATATGGCTAAGTATCTTAATGACTTTGAATTTGGAGTTCGTGTATTTGGAGGAGTGGAAGCCATCTTACATAGTACTAGCATGCTTTAGAGCAAGCTTCACGATAACGGGTTTCTCTATGCTTATAACAGATTTCTCTAATGCTTTCAACATAATAGATAGATCTTTGATGCTTTGTAAAATTAGGAGGAGAAGTCCTTCTATTTCTTTATGGGTGTATTTTATATATGCTCAAGCCGCCAGATTATATATTGGAGACAATCATATATGGTCAACCACTGGAGTGCAGCAAGGTGATCCTCTAAGACCACCTCTCTTTTCTCTTGCACCGCACCCACCTATTCATGAGATCAGAGATAATTGTAAACCTCTTCTTCATGCATGGTATCTTGATGATGGGACCATCATCAGGACACATTGGATGTGGCCAAAATGCTTGACATTATATGACACATGAGCCTAAAGATAGTAGTTGTTCAGAATATAAAAAAGTCGAGCTTTTCTAGCCTTCCTGTGATGGTCAAAAGATCCACAAAGGGTTGTTTCCTGTAGCTATTGAGAGGCATGTGATGGGAGTGGGATTACTTGGAGGTGCAGTGAGTAGGGACAAAGGTTTTGTTGAAGACCTAGCGATGAGAACGGTCACCGAAGGTGTTGTCTTAATACAATTACTTCCCCAGTCGGATGATCCATAAAGTGAGCTACTTTTATTACAGTCTTATATGGGTTCGGCCTAGCTAATGTTTGATTTAAGGACGTGTCATCCTGCATACATGGAACGAGATGCTACGTGGTTTGACAAAGGTCTACGTGGAACTATTGATGATATTGTGGTTTGTGTAGGTCCCTTCTTTGACGGTCTTCAATGACGGGTGGCGTCCCTTCCCGTCAGACACAATGGTTTAGGTTTGCAGTCAGCTATTGATGCTTTTTCATATATTTTTGTGGCTTTCATAGAATAATCTTGGGTGCTCCAAGATCACATTTATGAGATTGTGGGATACATGGTATGGGTTCCTATTTTCTATATGCTTTGGAGTGCCTACGTGTCACACTTGCATCTCTCAATCTTACATGTTTTGTTGTTAAGGATACCATACCTCCTAAATCCCAAAATACTTTGGCGAGTTCTATTTTTTGTTAAAGATATGGAGGTTGAGTTTGACATGACTGCTAGACAAAAGATGATTTTTTGTTGTTTATTAGCTGATCATGCTCAAGATTTCCTTCTTGCTATTCCTATTGATGGCCTTGGAATGCATATCTCCTATTGAGTATCGTACTATTCTCAAATATCACATTATGATTCCTCTATTCCCAGCTGATGACGTATGTCCAGTATGTCACATATCCCGCCTAAACACTTTTGGAGTGCATGCGGTTCATTATCGTGAACTCTCATGTTTTAAATATAAACACGATCTTGTTAGGGATGCCCTTTATGATGTACTCAAGGATGTTGGGGTTGCTTCCAAGAAAGAAGCCCCCGTAAACTTTTTGACTGATCCACAAGAGGGGTGATCGACGTACAGATGACGTATATATTTTAATATTTTGATGGGCTGGAGGGAAACATGCATGTATTGATTTGCTAAGAGTTTATTCGTTGGTGGGCCAGATAAGTGATGGGGCTAAGAATCGGTTTCGCGGCTTTTTAATTGAGGAAAGTGGTCGGTGTAGCAAAAGCCGCGAGACAAAATTCGATTCTTGAAACCTATCAAACAATTACGGTTTTCTTTCGGAAAACCGTTCACTAATATTTAACCAGGCAAGTGTTCCTGGGTCGAACTCAAGGAGGCAGAATAAATTCCTTAGATTTTTATCTTCGTAATTTTATTTTTAATCTCTTCTCTAAGTGATCAAGTCAAAACACCTCTTTTTTATTGATTTTTATTTTTATGATTTTTATTTGATTTTATTATTTTCAAATTTTTATTTAATTTTCAAAAAGGAATATTTAAAAAGATTTACTTATTATATAATAGATGGATATTATATAGGTGATAATATATAGTAGAATGAACGTGATCGAGCCGCGAGCTCGAACTACACAAGAAACCAAAACAAAACAAGACGATTTTCGAAGAATCAAAACGCGTCGAAAACTCGTCAAAATGCCACGAAAACTTTATACTAGATAGGTGGGGTAGTTTTGTAACTACCCTCAAGAAACCGTCGAAAAATGAGGTCACACGAGGTCGAAATAGCCCCTACAGCCCAGGGGCATAAGCGCAAGAAAAATCTAATTAAAAAGTTCTCAAAAATGTCCTCAGGGACTGTTCTGTAGAAAAAGATATACAAAGCTTTACATTTAGGTCCCTGCGGAGGGACCTAAATGTAAATATGGAAAACCTGGGGGGCGGAGATGAATCTCTGGAAACCTGCTGGGTTTAATATGAAATTTTTCCACCGTTTCGCTTCACACGGCCAGGATTAAAACTCGCGCGCGCCGATCGAACGCTCCAGTGGATGCCACGTGTCGGCCAATTGTAGCTCCCTTGTTCTTGGGCGGTTGCAGTCACTGGCGAGGGCGCTTCTTCTCCGACTTTCTCCAGCCAAACGCCTGCGTCTTTGGCACACCTGCGGGGCCAGAGGGGTGGCTCCTACACCCCTCGAGCTCGCCCGCTAAAGGATGGCGGCGGAGGTTGCTTCGAGCGACGGTGGAGCGCTGATGAAGATGGCGACCTCAACACCTGGCAGTTGACGAAGTTCTGACGAGGCTCTTTGGAGATTGATTCTGATGGTGATTGAAGGCTTCCAGATCCGAAGCAACTGGCTCGCGATGAAGATACATCTGCAAAGAATACGATCGTATGCTCGATTCTCCAAGGAATCGGCCCAGGGGTAAAAATATCAAGCTCAAAACGTGACGAAAAAATGTTAATTTCCAGACAAGCAACCAGAGGCGTGAAAACGATGATGTTTTGAGATGCAATTCAAGGCGAAATGAAGCGAGTCGAAAGGGGATTTCGAATGCGCGTCTAAGCTTAGGGATTAAGCTAACGAAATCGAGGATTAGCGTTGCTAATCAACGCACATCTATCGAGAAATAAAACAACGAAAATGGAGGAAGAGGCCTATGAGGTCTAGGTATATTACCTGGACAAAGAAGCTCGACGGCGGCCAAGACCGGAGCGGAACGCGACGCTTGGGAAGCGTTGCAAGGCTCGATGAAGCCCTAGAACGATCCTCCGACGTGCCCTCCTCCTCGCGAGCTCCTCCACGGCGCTGTCACCACCACGATGCGGCTGGAACAAAGCTTGGAAGTAGGGGGGTCGAGTAACCTGGAGCTGGGCTCTGGGGTTGTTGGAAAGTTAGGTATTAATGGCGACCTTGGAGGCTTTATATAGGAGAGATTTCGTGGGCTCCAAGTCGAGATCGACGGCCGGCGATGGAGAGGGTTGTTAGGAGGAGAGGATCAAGGGTTTAGGTGGGTCGGAAGGTTCGAGATGGATGCGGGAAAAATGCTTGAAGTCGGCAGGTCTGAGCAGGCGGGCATACCAGATTCTTGAAGAAGATGACCCCAGGTGCTGACAAGTGTCAGCACCTGGTTGGCCCAGAGCTGAAATTAGCTTATAAATTAAGTATAAAATAGTAAATTACATTATTTTAAATAGGTGTAAATACAAAAAGTGTAGATAAATTAATTTCCTAATTTATGGACTAATTACTTTTAATAAATAATAAATATTATTTAAAATATAAATATTATATTAATAAATATGTATTTATAAATAGGTTGTAGATTTTTAAGTTAATAAATAAATAACTAAAAATTAATTTTATATTTTCTTAATTATTAGAGTATTAAATAAGGTTTATAAGAATTTTTATAGATTTTAATAAATTAGTTTGCATATTTTAATAAATAAGGTTAGTATCTAAGTAGGTCATTTATACCTATATTTTGGGGTTTTTGATTTTATTAAAATAATAAATAGTTTCCAAAAATTATGAAATAAATTATGGTGAATTTACAAGATCATAAAATAATTTAAAAATTATAAAATTAAGAAAATGATAAATAGTATGTGTTACAGAAAATAAATAGCCCAGAAACCCTGTTGTCTTTTGGTCCCAAAACCGACTTTTTGCAAACGGACTCCGAATTCGATGAAACTACCTTCATTAATTAGAAAATATTATTTTATGAACTTTAAAGGTGAGTAGAGTGAAATTGGAGTTCGTATGAGGAAGTTATGATGTTCGGAAGTTGATATTTTGACAATTTGCAGGCTGGGTTTCTTGGCATATATACAGGGTAATATTTTTAACTTATTTTTATATTTTTATATACATTTTTAAGAATAATTAGGAGAAGAGTTTGGTGAAAAATATGTTCATATGAAATAATTAAAATTCTTTGAAGTTTTGTATTTATTGTATAAATAATGAAGAGTGTATATGTGTGTGTTAATTTATTTTTTTATGTTTTCTTTCCTTATCTCCCCCTACTTTTTGGTTTGTCGACCAATCCATGCTGACTTGGTCTCGGAGGTTGGGGCTATAAATATATCTTACAGCTATATTTATATTTAAGTCATATCGTATATATATACATATATTCAATCTGCCTCTTTTTGTTCTTTTCTTATTCTTTATTTATTTACATGATTTTAGTGGTTAAAAGTGAATAATTACACATGAATGGTGATTTGTTAAAATATGAGAATTAATGAATATTTACATGTATTTGTTAAGGGTTTTAAGACAAAATGCGACAGAAAAGTTAATGAATCATGGATTCATCAACCCCCTATACTTAAACTTTGCTAGTCCCTTAGCAAACACCTATTTTGAAAAAGTAAGTGAAAAAGAAAGAAAGTTAGAATGATTTTGTTTTCCTAAACCAATTCCTGAGAACAGACAAAGGACAGAGCTCGATCGGGCCTGAAACAAGCATTTTGTCGGAACCTTAACTAGGATTAGGATTTTATCCTCAACAGTCCTCAAGTTCCATAATCCTTACTCAAGATCACTTCATCGGCTAGTTCAGACTCACTTATTCATATCGCAAACTCTATCATCCATGAAGTCAACTTGTACAGTATGTGAATTGATTTAGCTCTTCCTGCTTAGAGAACGGAAGAAACCGTCAATCCCGGCTATACAATCCTATGGCTTCCTCATCTCGCTACTCTTTCCTCGGGGAGGGAGGTATTCCCTTCTGAGTTCAGTTCTGCTATGTCCACAATCGAATATAGGGAGAAGTTAGAAGAATGAGAAAAGAAGTGGAGTGCGACCAATGTAGATGCATCTCCTTGTAAAGCCCAACCGGTGTAGTTGAGTCTCCACTAAGATGTGCAGGCATATTTGGTGGAAGCTTGGACCATTGTGGTCTTATTTGGTGGCTTCTGTATTACTTTGACTTTGTAATTTGCTTGCACTGCATTCATCTTTTGTGCCTCGACGGATATAGCATCTTTTTAGTCCGTCCATTTTTTGAGGTCTTAGAAAAATTGTCAGCAGATCCTTCCCTCATCTGAAGCAACTATCGCAACCCCAAACTCTCCCATCTTTAGACGTCAATGCCGCAAAGATAAGGATAGAAACATACTACCAAGGTGTACTGCCCTTCGGGACTCCATGCGAGTCGAGCTAAGTGCAGAGTGCATGTGTTCAAGATTGGTTCACTGATGTAGAGTTGTACGGACGACTCCAAATGGTCTACTTAAGCTCAGATGACTTGATTTCCCGAATATGGTCTTACGGAACCCAAAGATTTAAGTCACAAGACCTGAAGAGTCTAAATTCCAGATCCTAGTCAGGCTCCTTACAACGAGAGTTAAAGGCCGTAATCAAGCTCCATCCTTTAGACTAGACTCAGTCCTTAGTTCCGGAAATCAAACTTATTCTGAAAAATGCGAATGCAAATGCAACCATGTTTTTGTGAAGTGAATTTTCTGAATTTTACTCATTTTTATGGATTTTAAGGATTTTGTAATTTTTATGAATTTTAGGACTATGTATTTTTTATGGATTTTTATGATTTTTATAAACAAGGTTTTATTCAAGATATATTTTATTCGAGTTAAGTGTCTAATGTATTTTACAAATTTTGTCTACAAAGTATTTTACAAGGGTTGAATGGTTTTTATACATGTTTTAATAAATAGGATTTTAAATAAGTATTATACATATTTTAAGGACAAATTTTAAGTACATATTTTAATTACAAGTTTTAATTACAAGTTTTAAGTACAATTTACTTATTTACAAGGATTTTATAAATAAAAAGTGGATTTTAAATTAACCCGTACCCACTTTTTCATGGATTTTATAGATATAGAAAATACATAAAAGTACGAGTTATGGACGAAAGTATATATACAATATATACGCACCCCCTATACTTAGCTTGAGCTATGTCCTCATAGTGTCAAAAGAGAAAAAGGAGGACATAACTCGTGCTAAGTAAAAGTGGGTGAAAAGGGATATCGATTACATGTCAGTCAACCCCCCCTATACTTACGATCAGGTCATCGTAAGTATCACGGGAGAGCAAAAACGGGATGACTGAATGAAAAGGTTAAATAACGAAAGTTCAAATGGAAAGGAATACGAAATCATCGAAATCACTCGGTCCCCCCTATACTTAGGATAAGGCATCCTAAGTATAGAAAAGAGTGTAGCCAAAAATTGGGGACCAGTGATTCGTGAAAAAGAATGGCTATACAAAAGAATCAGTACAAAAAAAACGTAAATCAGCGGACAATCGGTCCCCCCTATACTTAGGATCTGGTATCCTATGCATAGAAGACGAGCAAAAACGGGGACGATTGTGGTCTACGAAGAATGTACAAGTGTGGTGAATCTCCAGAAAAGAATGGCTCAAAAGAATTTGTACAGGAAGAAGTGAAGGAGTGATCATGATTCCTATACAAAGTAGATCACTTCAGTACGGGCCAGATGATCAGTAGTCTCTACAAAGTGCTTCAACATCTGCCCGTTAACCACGAACGGCTCTGCACCAGGTGACACATCTGATATCGCAATACTGCAATTGTCGTGCACCGTTCTGACTATGTACGGTCCTTCCCACTTGCTTTTCAATTTGCCGGGAAAAATTCTCAACCTTGCATTGAACAACCAGACTTTCTGCCCAGGGACAAAGCTCTTGTGCCGAATATGTCTGTCACGCCATTTCTTCACTTTGTCCTTATAGATGAGTGTGTTCTCGTATGCTTGATTTCGAATTTCTACCAGCTCATTCAGATCTATCTTTCTCTTGGCTCCTGCTTTCTGCATATCCATCAGTACCTCTCGAATTGCCCATTCAGATTTGTGCATGATCTCTACGGGCAAGTGGCACGGCTTTCCATAAACTAGCCTGAATGGTGAAGTGCCTAAGGGAGTCTTGTATGCAGTACGATATGCCCAAAGAACTTGATCTAGAAGAAGTGACCAGTTCTTCCTATCCGGACGTACTAGTTTCTGAAGTATTGATTTCACCTCCCTATTCGAGACTTCAGCCATGCCATTCGTATGCGGGTGATAAGGAGAAGCTACTCTGTGATCGATGCTGTATTGTTTGACTAGCTTTTTCACCTCCTTATTAATGAAATGGCTACCCCCATCAGAGATTAGAATACGTGGAATCTCGAACTGTGAAATGATGTGTTCCCTTAGGAACTTGCAAACGGTCTTGCTGTCTGCGGTTCGTGCGGGTATAGCCTCCACCCATCTGCTAACATAGTCTACAACAAGAAGAATGTACTCAAAGCCGCTGCTAGAAGGGAATGGTCCCATAAAATCTATGCCCCATGCGTCAAAGATCTCGCAGATAATGACGGGATGCATTGGCATTGCATCTCTGGCACTGACTGTCCCTACAGCTCTCTGACAATCTGGACAACTCTTCACGAATGTGCAGGCGTCTCTGGTAAGAGTTGGCCACCATAAACCGCTCTGTAGTACCTCCTGCGCTATCCTCTTCCATGAATGATGTCCTCCTAATTCTAGAGAATGACACAAAGTGAGGACATTATTATATTCCTCCTGAGGAATACATCGCCTGTAAACACAATCCGGACCTTCACGAAAAAGAACCGGATCCTCCCAATGGTAATATCGTGCCTCGGAAACTAGTTTCTCAACTCTGTTCTTCGACCAACCCTGAGGACTTTTCTGTGTGACTAGAAAGTTCACTATGTCTGCATACCACGGAAGTTCTGTAACCGCAAAGATGCTCTCGTCTGGAAATCTCTCTGCGATCTCTGGCGTGTATTCATCTGAAGGGTGATCTGACTGTAATCGGGAGAGGTGATCAGCTACCACATTCTTTACTCAAGGTTTATCCTTGATATCCAAATCGAATTCCTGAAGTAAGAGAATCCATCTAAGAAGTTGTGCCTTGGCATCCTTCTTTTCCATTAAAAATCTGATAGCTGAGTGATCAGTGTATATGGTGATTTTCGAGCCAAGCAGATATGATCGAAACTTGTCTAGTGCAAACACTACTGCTAACATCTCCTTTTCTGTCACTGTGTAATTTCTCTGAGCATCATCTAAGGTTCTGCTGGCATAGTGAATGGCAACGGGAAGTCCATTCCTCCTCTGCCCTAATACAGCCCCGACCGCAAAATCTGATGCATCTGTCATGATCTCGAAGGGTAGAGACCAATCAGGCGGCTGTAGGACAGGAGCACTGATTATTTTCTCTTTCAAGGTGAGGAAGGCATTAAGACATTTATCATTTAAAACGAACTCGATGTCTTTGCCTAGCAATTCAGTTAACGGTCGGGCAATCTTGGAGAAATCTTGGATAAACCGTCGGTAAAAGCCGACGTGCCCCAGAAATGACCGTAACTATTTGATGTTGGATGGTGGCTCGAGTTTCTTGATGACATCCACCTTGACAGGGTCAACCTCCATGCCTCGATGGGAGATGACGTGCCCCAACACGATCCCGTGAGTAACCATGAAATGGCTCTTTTCCCAGGATAGAACGAGATCTACCTCACAATACTTTTTCAGAACCTGGTCTAGGTACGCTAAACAATCGTCAAAGTACTCACCATAGACCGAAAAATCATCCATAAAAACCTCTAGAAAATCACCGACCATGTCCGCAAAAATAGCAAGCATTCACCTCTGGAAAGTCGTAGGAGCGTTGCACAATCCAAAGGGCATCCGTCTAAATGCATGCGTGCCGAACGGACAATTAAAGGTGGTTTTCTCCTGGTCTTCAGGAGCAATTGATACCTGGTTGTATCAGGAGTAACCGTCAAGGAAACAGAAGTACCCCTTCCCTGCCAACCGTTCTATGACTTGGTCTATAAAAGGCAAAGGGAAGTGGTCCTTCTTCGTCGCGGTGTCAACTTCATGTAGTCAACACATACTCGCCACGACGTATTTACTCTCTTTGGAATCTCCTCTCCACTCTCGTTTTTCACCATCTAAATTCCCGACTTCTTCGGGACAACATGTAATGGGCTAACCCATTCGGAGTTGGAGATGGGATAAATGAACCCTGCGTCGCACCATTTCGTGATCTCTTTCTTGACAACTTCTCGTAAAATCGGATTCAGCCTACGCTCAAACTCTCTGGAAGGTTTGCTGTCATGATCAAGATAGATATGATGTGAACACAAAGCAGGATTAATCCCGCGGAGATCGGATACAGTCCACCCAATGGCCTTGCGGTTTCTTTCTAGAATCTCCATCAGACGAGATTCTTAATCATCGGTCAAAGTTGAGCTGATAATGACCGGAAACCGTTGATGTGGACCCGCAAGGAAGGCATTTTTCATGTTTGGTGGCAAAGTTTTAAGTTCTGGCAAGGTAGTATCTGTATCTACCGAAGCATCATATGTAGTTGTATGGGGATCTGTATCGGTAGTTGATGTGTCTGCGATTTGATTCTCCACCATCTCAATGTGCTCTAGAGTCGGACTACATAAGATGTTCAAGACATCATCCGACTCCTCAGAATGATCAGAAGAGAATAAGTCAGCTAGATAGAATTCTGATTCATCTGAGATGGAGGAATTGTGTAGAATTTCTGATTCTGAAAGATCGACATTGATTTCATCAGAAGTCTGATCCCTTTAGTCCCGTCGGAAGAATTACCTCCTGAGGTCTCGGACCTGTCATCTGTCAAACATTCTTGGGTCTCTACTTGATATCTTTCGAGGTCATCAAGACGAACCTCATCCATGTAATCGCAGGAGGCTAAAGAGCTCAGAAAATCTGAAGATGCATCACTGAAAGTGTTCGATTCTCTCGCCATCTCTATATGTACCTTTTCGCCCTCGGCGCGAAAAGATACCTTCCCTGTATCATAATCAAAGAGAGCCTTTGCGGTCTCTAGAAAAGGCCTCCCGAGAATGATCGGGGTAAGGTGTAACTGTGCAGGGCAATTCATATCTAGGACCGTAAAGTCCACTGGGAATTGCAGACCCTGCACGGTTACGATAACGTTCTGAAGTATACCCTTAGGTCTCTTTACGGATCTATCAGCAAACTGAAGGATCGCGCGGGATTTGTAAAGAGGACCTAACTCGAGCTTCTCGAGTAAGGAAGCGGGTATCAGATTGATCGAGGAACCGTTATCTAATAGAGTGCGATCGAATTCAGCTTTTGTGATCTCGCACCTAACATAATGTGCACCTGAGTCTTTCTTCTTCTTCGGTATCTTATTCTGTATCGCACAGGATGTTGCCTTAGTCAAGACATGTTTTTCTGTTCGGGATCTCTTTTTCCTACGCGTGGTGCATCTATTTTTCAATTGATTCTTGAGCGTAGGAAATTGATCTAAGGCATCATGAAGAGGGATCTTTAGAAAGATGTGATCCTTGAGTAGCTTTTCGATCTGTGGAGATTCGAGATTATTTTTGGTCTTTTTCTTTCCTTTTCCAAACAAAGCATCGGGAAAAGGAACAAAATCAGGAGTCAGAAAATCAGAATTTTTATTCAATTCAGAATCAGCATTTACATCGAGAGTCTCAGAATTATTTACAAAACTCTCTAAAACAGGAGAAGAGATATTTTTGTCCGGGCTCTCTGCCTGATCTGGCGTGATGTCATCGTCTGAGTCGCCAGTGTCCATATCTGAAGTGTTGGCATTGCTCTCGTCTCTTGATTCTACGTATTGGTCCGCATCCTCTTGCGGTTTCTCCTCCTCGGCATCAGGATCATGCTCGTGCTCCTCTAGTGCCCTCTCCTCTTCTCCAGCAGGTGCTTGTGGTGATCTACCGCTCCTGAGACGAATGAAGTTAGATAAAAATTCAGGAAACGAGATCTTACCTGTAGTGTCTACCTGCTCTGGATGCCTCCTCTTGTTGTTCGGGTTCATCTGAGGCTGGGCTGGGAGAGTGGTCTTTGGCATGGTTAACTCGTCCAGACGACGGTTAACCTGCTCCATCTCAGTCTTGTGCGCGATCTGGAGCGTACTGAGCATATCCATGATCTGGTTGAGCGCCTGGGCCTGTGAAGACATCTCCGGTTCGGTGTGGTGGCCCTGGCTTGCTCCTCTCTCTTGCCTTGGCGTGAAATGCTGAGAGGTGGAAGGCTGGGAGTATCACTGAGGTGTGGAGGAAGACTGTTGCGGCTGCTGAAAAGAATAATTCGGTGAAAACTGGGCAGGGTGCTGATATGAAGGTTGCGGTCTCTGATGGTAGACATTCGGATGAGACTGCTGCGGTGTGAAGCTCTGGCGGTGCTGGAATTGCGGACGTCCATGCTGCGGCTGACCGTACGGCTGCTGCGGCTGCTGATTCGGTATACTCGGCTGCTGCATCGGAGTGTACCAAATCCCGTTGATCTCGAAAGTGGATTGTGGCTCCACCTCCATCTCTGCGGTGCTGATGATCTGGCCAGAATTGGCATGAGACTGATCCTCATGCCAATCAATCTGCGGAATCTCGGGCTCGCTCTGGATGTAGTGTATCTGACGGGTGGGTGGAGCGGGTGCGATCCTCCGTGCTGGTTGTGCGTTCGAAGAAGTCTGGTTCTGCTGGTACTGAATCTGAAGATCAGCGACCTTCTTCAATAGATCACTGTTTAACCCAAAAAGTCAAGCGGTCGTATTGACTCACAAGGCGCGTCAACAGTCGATGCGGTGACCGCTCGAAAATCCGGATTAAAACAACAATTAACCCACAACAAGTAAATCAAACAATGAAAGTAAATGTGCGGAGTTAAAATTTATTATAACTCTACAACAAGATGTGTATAGGTGCAAGTATTGTAGAGGTCGAACACAGGTAGATCGGGGCACGAATGCTCAAAAATGTGTGAGTTGTGATCAAATGCCTATTATGCTAATTTTTGTGGGGTTTTGAATTTTATATTTTTTATTTAATTTTTAATTTTATATTTTTGTATTTTGGTTTTTAATTTACTGATTTTGTATTTTCTTTTTATATTTTATATATATATTTTTTTATATTCTTTTTCAATATTGGAATATAAAAGTAATGTAATAAAAGGCAAGCTAAAGTATTTATAAAAATAGATAAAAATACTCAAAAATAAGCAAATAAAGTCTTTTTGGTCTTTTTATACTTTTTTACTGTTTTTGTGATTTTTGGGAATTTTTAAGAATGTTTTTGGTATTTTTAATTGGCAAAATAAAGCAAACAGTGAATAAAATGCAAGGCTGAAACTAAAAATGGAGAAATAAAATAGCAAACAGTAACAAAAATTCTCCAAATTAATTTTCACTTAAAGATAATAAAATAAAGAAAATTCAGGAAGAGAAAACACGATTTTTGGATTTTTTTATGGATTTTATAAATTTTTATGAAGGTTTTTAGAGTTTTGTGATTTTTTGGAGTTTTCTTTTGTATTTTTTAATGATTTTTGGTCTGAAGCTAAAACAAACTAAAAGACACAAAATATATTTTTTTGGGATTTTTCTAGAGTGTTTTTGTATTTTTTATGGATTTTAGAAGCTAGACAGTGCACAAAATGAGAGTTTTTGATTTTTAATAAATATAAAAATGCAATAATTACGAAAAATAAAAATATGGTGATGAAATATGAGGCAACAGGAACTTAATGCTATTTTTGTGGAATTTTTGGAATTGATATGATGTGTGCATAAAATACAAGAGACAACAAGAAACTACACATTCACAGGGGCATTTATGTAATAGAATGAAAGTTTGAGGGCCTGCGTATAAAAATACCACAGATATATAACTGATATAGAACCTTTTGGGACCAAAAAGAAATACCAAAGACACGAGGGTGTCCCCGCAAAACTCACAGCCTCACGTGCACAGGCACGCGCGCCTGGGAAGGGGCGACTTGCGATTATCAAAAACCTTGAGGGGACGAATGCAAAATTTCCAAAAGTTGTTATACTGCAATCTATTGTCTTAATACTAATGGCAAATGCTCAACAACACAAGGGGGTCCCCTGCAAAAACGCCGGCGGTCACGTGCTGTGCACGCGCCTGGCGGGGGGGGGGGGGGGGGGCAAACCTGCGATAATGTAAAAGTTGGGGGATATGTTCGCAAATTTGGCAGGAAAAACAATACAGCAGCTGAAAGTTTGCAAAGTAAATAGTAATTACAAAAACCGGCGGGCGATATTTGCAAAATGCCCACCTAGGCGCGGATCAGACGGTGGGTGCTCGCCCACTAATACACGTGTCAGCCCAGCGATGCACGATGCCGATTGGGCTCCGATGGCGTGGATTAGATCGCCACGAGGGGATCAATGGCGCTGGTTCGCTTCCATCGGACGCCTCCTGTAGCTCGCGAAGAACGGTCCTCAGATCGACGGCACGGAGGGAGATTGGAAGAACAGCAGATAAGCTCCGCCGGGGCGGAGCTCGACTTGCTCCTCTCCTCACTTGCGGCGTCCCCAGGGGGCGATGGAGGACGCAAAATGCCCCTGGGACTCCCCCGCACACGATGGAGCCTTCAAAAGTAGCCCAGGTCCGTCGGATTGGCGTGGCGGATGCACGCGACCTGGGGCTGCTTCTTGGGCGAGCTTCGAGGTGCTGGGACCTCGCCTGGGACCTGCAAGTAAAAGAAAAGCTCCCAGCAGTACACGTATGCAAGCCCAGGTCGTATTGGCGAAGAATGGCGTGGGGAATGGTGGAGGTGGTCGCCGGAGCTCTTGAGCTCCGGCGAGATGTTCGGTTTGCGAAGAGCGGGCGAGGTTATCGATTAAACCACAGAATAAAAGCACTAAACTAATCCTAGGACTAACAGCTACTTCAACTACAAGAGAAATGAACGAAAAATAGAGGAAAACGACCTCGATTAGCCCAACGGCCAAGAGATGAAACCTCACGGCTACTTGGCCGGAGATGAAGGTGGAAGCTCCTCCCGACCCTCGCCTTGCCTTGCGCGAAGGAGCTGGAGATCCCCCTGTCACAGGGATCGATCCAGAGCTCCAAAGCAAGTGCTCAACTTGGGTCAAAAAGGGTTCAAGAGTTGGAGGAAGTGTTTGGGGGGTTTTTGAAAGTTGGTCGAGGAGGCACTTTGATCGAGGCGTATCTTGCGCATACGGAAGATTTAGGAAGATCTACAAGGTTGGCGCGAATCACGGATGAATAGTGAACAATTTTCGTGAAGGGACCATCTTCCCTCGAGCAACGCAGCGACGGCGAAAAATTCGAGAAAAGGGAGTCACGGGCTTCTGACAAGGGGGCAGGCTAGGGCCAGGGAGTTGACCGACTGGTCAACATCCCAGGCCACCTGGTTGGTCCACGTGGACCAACCAGGAAAAAGCCCCCAAAAAAATGTTTTATTAATTACTTTTAAAATAGTAAATAGCATTATTAATTTATGGTTATAAAATAAAAAATGTTTATTATTTTATAAATAATTTTATTGTGATTTTTAATTATTTTTATGAAATGTATTTTTACAAGTTTGCATTTATACCCCTATAGGTACCTATATCTATATATTGTAGTCTTTTATTTTTAATTTGTGTGTTTAATTTTATTATTTTTATTTAGTATTTTATAAAGTTGTAAAATACTTTTATGTACATAAATATATTTTTAGTTTATTTTTCTGATATAATTTGTATATTTAATAAAATAGAAGTGTATTTTATATAGGTACAAGTATATGTATAATACCTATGTATCAAATGTGTATATAATTTATTTTAAGTTTTATTTAGGTTTTTATTCCAATTTTAATGTACATAATTATTATAAGTAATATTTACAACATTATAAAAATATAAAAATATAAAAATAATAAATAAATAATAAATCGAATATTTTAATATGTACAAGTATACAATAGGGGTCCAAAAGTCAACTTTCAAACCGTAGCTCCGCCAAATGCGAAACCATCGCCATTAATTAGCTTATTTTCTTCTATATACAATTAAAGGTGAGTACGCTGCATTTGGAGTTTTTATTTGTGAGATACGGGTCTGGGAAGTTGGCATTCTGGATTTTTATTCAGACCATAACTTTTTATCTGTACATTATTTTTCTGTGAAATCAATTTTGTATTTTTCTTTATAAAATTATCTACAACTTTCATGTACAAAGTTTCTTTATTTGATGTACAAAAAGTGGAACCAAAAATAGGTCCCAAAATGAATAAAGAATGAATAAAATGTATAGGTATTTTATCTGTATTCTGGCCCTTATCTCCCCCTACTTTATTCCTTGTCGACCTATTCATCAAGATGCCTAGGTCTCGGGGTTTCGGGTCATAAAATATTTACAATATTTTATTCTTTTTCTTTTCTTTTCTTTATTCTATAATTTTGGCACTAAAAACCGCATTTTATACAATATTTACACATATATACATGAATGCTAAAATGCATGAATTACGCCTATTTACACGCATTTACTAGGGTTTTTAAGGCCAAAATGATAGAATAAAGATGATGAAACGTGGATTCATCATCCCCCTATACTTGCCTTTGCTAGTCCCTAGCAAACACTTATGCAATAAGTGCAGAAAAAGAAAAATAAAGAAAAGAAAAAGAAGAAAGATGGACTAAATTTAATTATCAAACTTGTCTTCACAAAATCAAAGTTTGGAGCTCAAGTCGGACCTTTGGAATTTTAGTGCGGGCGGAACCTTAATGAGAACCGAATTTGAAATCCGACAGTCCTTGAGAATCTCAACACTCTGCTCAAGTCTCCTCAATAGCCAGGTCAGAAATACTTCAATTCATACGCAAACCCTTATGACGATGAATCTGACTTGTACAGTGTAAGTGATGGTGGCTCTCCCCAACTCGAATGACAAAGAAACTGACTTCTCCAGTATGACAACCCAATGATTCCCCAATCCAACAACTCCATCCTCGAGGAGCGGGGTATTCCCTTCTAAGTTCAAGTAGCAACCAGCTCAAGAGGAGGGGGTGAAGAGAAGAATGGACGGTAGCCAGTGTAGCTACCTATCCCGGGATGCAAGACCAGTGTAGTCAAGTCATCCTGCTGCAGGCTCACATATTTGACTTTGGAACTCAAGCTTGCTTATTGACTTTGTACATACATATTCACATACTTTGCAGGCTTTTTATTTTTGTTCATGCCTGAACTTTTTTTTTTCTTTTTTTTTGAAATACTATTCACAACAGCATTTACATAAGGAGTTTTTCCTCTTGAGCCAGTAGACTATCCTCTTTTGAAGCTTTATCGCAACCCACAGCCTCCTGTCTTTAGACTTCCTAATCACTGGACGGGTTGGGGTGCACTTCCCTCCCTAGAGGAGGACAAGTGTTTCCACTTGTGTGCGTCTCATACCGGCAAATCCAATCCCCTCACCACTCCAACTGAGTTGAGCCATGTGAAAGGTGCAGGTGTCCAAGTTAGGTCATTATCAAGAAGAGTCGTGCGTGTGCTCCGAAATACTCTACTTAGGCAATCAAGAATCCATTGAACTAAGTCCGTGATCCTCAAAGAATTAAGTCAACTAGACCTGGAGTACCTCAAATCCAGTTCCTATAAGGTTCCTGTTATTAGGTGGATTTTAAGGTCCAATCAAGCTCCAATCTCCGGATTTTACTTAGACTTGTTCAATTCTCAAACTCAATCCGAAAAATGCGAATGCTATGCAATGCAATGCAGAAAATATTTTTGTGATGCAATTTTCAAGATTTTGAACTTTTTATGGGTTTTGAAAATATGATGATGATGCATATGCAAATGCATTTTTTTTATATTTTTCAAAAGATTTTTCAAATGTTTTTGGATTTTAATTTTGCAAATGTTTTTGGGCTTTTTTGAAAACAAAAAGATTTTGGCTGAAAAATAGGTTAAAATATGTACACGGGAGTGCTTCTTATATATACAAGAAGTGAATTTTAAGAATTTACCGGGTAAGTGGTCAATTTTATACATACATACATAGTTAATTTTGGTGTGATGTGAATATTCCTCAAACTTATTTTGAAAACAAGCTTTCACACAATTTTTGAAAACTATAGTCCAAATAGTTTTACAACATTTTACACACATTTGAAAACATTTTGCAAAGGCTTTCAAAACAGTATATATAGGTTTTTCAAAACATTTTTGCAACCATTTTTCAAACCATTTGCAAATCATTTTTCAAACATTTTATTTCACACAAAGAAAATAAATTTTGCAAACCACACATTTTTACACAGGTTGAAAACGTGTAACAAAATATTTTTAAAATAGTTTTCAATAGATGTTCACAAAGATTTTCAAACTATTTTTCAAACATTTTGCAAAAAACATTTTCACCTGATTTATTAATCAGTATTACAAAAAGAATTTGAGGAATAACCACATCTTTTTATTAAGGATTTTAATGAATTTTAACGAATTTTTAGCCATATTTATTAAGAAAATACGAAAGTACGAGTTATGGCTAAAGTATATACGTAGTATATACGACCCCCCTATACTTAGCTTGAGCTATGTCCTCATAGATCAGAGAGAAAAGAGAAGACATAACTCGTACTAAGTATAGGCAAGTCTAAAGAATAAAGAAATACAGAGATGAATGAACGAATGAGAAATTGACCGTCCCCCCTATACTTAGGATCAAATAATCCTAAGTATAGCAGACTGTACACAAAGCAGGGAGGGTCAAGGGTGGGAATGAATAGATCGTACTCAGATTGTCTCCCCCTATACTTAGGGTAAGATATCCCGAAGTATAGACAAGAAGAGGAGACAATGGAGAGGATCGAAAGGAATAGAAAGACTCGGGGTGCCAATCCCCCTATACTTAGGACAAGGTACGTCCTAAGTATGGAAAACTGTCTACAAGGGCGGCACCTTTTCGGTAGATGAAGAAGATAGAAGAGGAAAAGAAGAAAAGAAAGAAAAGAAGAAAAGAGATCTGAATATGGAAGGATAGATCAGAGGATATATACATCACTCCCCCCTAAACTTAGGGTAAAAGAAGCCCTAAGCATAGGCAACAACAGGAGTAATAACACGGACGACAAAAGAGCACTCGGCTCGTCCACCCCCCTATACTTAGGACAAAGTACGTCCTAAGCAAGGCAAACACGAGAATGGGTGGACGAGCAATACGGGAGAAGGACGAAGATGAACATAAGAGGATGTACAACAGAGGTGGATGTACACATGATTAAGAAGGTAGAAAGCGAACCTTCTTGCGGGACCGCTGAGGAATAGATCTGGTGTGATGCAGGTCGACATCGGGGTCCACAGTGGACGGAATCCGATCAGGGTCGACGGGGTGTAAGTCCTCAGTGGCCCTAGGATGTGAAGGCACAGACGGGGTAGTGGAAGAAGTACGACTAGGTCCGGCCTTGGGAGTCTCGCTGTTGTCAAAGTGAAAAGGGACAAACTCCTCATCATCGGAAGTAGTGTAATCAGAGTCATCCTGCGAGGTCTCGTCCATGTCAAAACTAAAAGGAACGAACTCATTGGTGGAAGTAGTCGAACTCTGTTCGTCCTCTATAATCTCAACTGGATCATCTTTCTCATCAAAAGGCCCGAATCTCTGAAGAAAAGCAACAAAATCAAATTCGGCCTTAGTCTCATCAGTATCTTCATGGACAGGAGCGGACTCATCAGTGGAAGTAATCAGAGCATGTCCGTCCTGTATAGTCTCTAGATCTGCCCTCCGCTCAATGGTGTCAATCGTGTAGATCCCGCGGATGTCATCAACACAACGCCAAGTCCCAGAAGAAGGAACGTCGAGGTCCATGCTTTCCGAGGTTTCCTCAACCGGGAGGAATTCTCGGGTCTCAGTGGAATCCAATAGACAGCAAAATTCTCTGATAGTATCATCAAGGTCATGGTCCTCGAGGTCAGCCAGAACAGGTGTAGTCACATCAGGTGCAGGTCTCTGGTCGGCAATGGGTGTGGTGATCGAAACTTCGCTCTCATCAGCAGGGCGAAAGCGAATCTCTCCTGATCCATAGTCGATAACGACCCTCACAGAGGCGAGGAATGGTCGTCCCAGGATGATTGGAGAGTGCTCCCCTGTGGAGGTCTCCATGGGAAATACGACAAAATCAACAGTGTAGCTCGTGCCCTGAATCGAAATGACGGCGTCTTCAAGGATACCCTTCGGCCTCTTTATTGATCCATCAGCAAACTGTACGATCATCCTGGTCTTCTTGAGAGGCCCTAGGTGAAGAGACTGTACCAGCGAGAAGGGTATGATGCTAATCGAAGCACCACCGTCTAGGAGAGTGTGATCACATGTGTGGTCAGAGATGGTGCAGCTAATGAATGGTGTGGCAGTGTTCCTCTTCCGAGGAATGGGACGGTGTGTGATGGCATGGGCAGTGGCCATGGTCAAGATGTGACGCTCAGATCTGCTCCTCCGCTTTCCCTTCTTGGGAAGAGGAGCAGATAAACCAGTCATGGCCTGCTGAAGTGGGGCATGGATGATCTCATGAATGGTCGCCACCACTTCAGGTTCAGTCAATATTTTTTTGAATTTTTGGACCTCCTCCATACAAGGGAGGAAGTCGGAATCATCATATACACGAGGCATGCCAAGAGCAGTCTGTACAGCGGCATCCTCGGGGTCAAAGGTGGGACCGGGTGTGAAAGGCTGTGTGGTCAAAGGATCTGGCAAGTGGTACCTCTCCTCACAGTCTGGCTCGATCGTGTGTCTCCCGAAATCTTTTTGTGTTTTTATTTTTTTCTCATTTTTTTGTATTTTGGGCGGTTGCAAGCTCTCATGGTAATCCTCAAATGATTCCATATCCTCAAAGACTGGAGCGTCATTTTGGTTCTTATTTAAACTAGTAAGGTTGGCAATCCTCGAATTCATATGCTCCATCATCTGATTCAAAGTCTCAAGTGTGGATACCATGAAAGGTGACTCCAAAATCTCAGGATCGGGTGAGTCGAATGTGGGCGGTGGGTGTGGACAAAAATCACATTCCGGATCGGAATACTCAAGGAAGAGCGGGTTGTCGAAATGTGTAGGTGATGGTGGTGGAAATGACTGGTGAAGGTCAAAGTCCGGATCCTGAAATAGTGGGTTGGTTGGATATGTACAAAAATCAGGAGCAAAGTCCTCCTGGAAAAAAGGAGGTGGACCGGCTGGAGTGAACGAGTGATCCGCAAAGTCCGGATAGAATACGCTCCAGTCGGCCATCTCGAAACAAAAGAAAATGATCGGGAGAGCACGATGGTCAAGCCAAGAGAGGTGAGAAGAAGGCGCAAATGCGCGGGGATGATCTAGGACACACACAAAACAATCACAAACAAAAATGAAAATAAGATAAACCCTCAATTCACCTACTCAACTCGGTGAAGACCACAAATGCGGTCTTTTTATCTTGTCTGTTTTAGAGTTAGGTGAGAAGTCCAAAATTGCGCAAACACTTAGGGGGCTAAAATGGGATTTGGGCACTAATCCTTAGTGTGTGCGCGAGCAAGTAAAAAGCGAAGACAATGAGGGGATTACTCGCCCCAATACAAGATTTTCTTTTTGATGGATTTTAGGGTCGAGTAATATTAACAGTCCCAATTTTATTGGTTATCATTTTTTTGGATTTTTAATGAAAATGCACGATCATATCGGGGATTCAATTCCTTTGAGCACCTAAGTTGGCAAAAACAGAGGGAGAGTCGGAAAAGCAATGCAAGCGGCAAAAACGATGATGAATGTTAAAGCGTAAATGCTTACCTTGCCTCCAGCACTCTACATGCAAAGATGCTCAGCAGAATTGAAACCTAACTATATGCAAATGCAAAAGCCGATGAAATCGCCCTAAGTTTCAGAAATTGCTATTAGCGGGAAGAACCACAAGTTGACCGTCAATCCTCAACCCTAGAGTCCGGTCCTAGGCTCACCCCTCCTCTGCTCAACAAATTGAGGGTAGGAGAAAGCGCTTTGCGGGGAGAGCTCGCGGCGCGATGGATTGAAGGTGATGATCAACTGTTTAAAATTTGACTAAGTCCAAACGAGACTATAGGTGCATGCAAAATATTAGGTGTTTGGCCTTAGTCTATCGCAAGCAATCCTAGAACTAGGGGCTCAATCACACAAAAGAAATAAAATCGAAAAACAAAACAAAATAAAAAAATGCGATGAAAAGCCGTAAAAACCGCGAGAGCCCCCAAGTGAACAATCACTTGGAAATTAGGCTCGAATGTCCAAGTCCGGGGGTACCTGTATTATTACAATAAAGGAGTCTCTCTCTCACTTAAATTACAAACTAAATGCAAGAGAATAAAGGAAATAGAACTGTCTTCAAAATTCTCTCCTAGCCCGCCTTCGTGCTAAGTCAAGTAGCCTCACGTGGGTGCGCAGGTGCTCCTGGAAGAGAGCTCCTCCCTCGATCCACGTTCCTCGCAAGAAGTCAAACAAGAGAGAAGGTTAGACAGCTCAAGAGATATATCAAAAATAAAGAAAATAAAACAGCGAAAAATAAAAGCCGCGAAATAGACAATCAATCACAAACACAAACAAGACCCGAACTACGCGCTATTGCTCCCCGGCAACGGCGCCATTTGTTTTAACACAGATTTGCAGAGGTCGTGTTGACTCACAAGGCGAATCAACAGTCGCTGATTTGACCTCCAACGAAATCCGAAATTCAAACAACAATTAACCCACAACAAGTAAATCAAACAATGAAAGTAAATGTGCGGAGTTAAAATTTATTATAACTCTACAACAAGATGTGTATAGGTGCAAGTATTGTAGAGGTCGAACACAGGGAGCAGACAGGTAGATCGGGGCACGAATGCTCAAAAATGTGTGAGTTGTGATCAAATGCCTATTATGCTAATTTTTGTGGGTTTTTGAATTTTATATTTTTTATTTAATTTTTAATTTTATATTTTTGTATTTTGGTTTTTAATTTACTGATTTTGTATTTTCTTTTTATATTTTATATATTTTTTTTATATTCTTTTTCAATATTGGAATATAAAAGTAATGTAATAAAAGGCAAGCTAAAGTATTTATAAAAATAGATAAAAATACTCAAAAATAAGCAAATAAAGTCTTTTTGGTCTTTTTATACTTTTTTACTGTTTTTGTGATTTTTGGGAATTTTTAAGAATGTTTTTGGTATTTTTAATGGCAAAATAAAGCAAACAGTGAATAAAATGCAAGGCTGAAACTAAAAATGGAGAAATAAAATAGCAAACAGTAACAAAAATTCTCCAAATTAATTTTCACTTAAAGATAATAAAACAAAGAAAATTCAGGAAGAGAAAACACGATTTTTGGATTTTTTATGGATTTTATAAATTTTTATGAAGGTTTTTAGAGTTTTGTGATTTTTTGGAGTTTTCTTTTGTATTTTTTAATGATTTTTGGTCTGAAGCTAAAACAAACTAAAAGACACAAAATATATTTTTTGGGATTTTTCTAGAGTGTTTTTGTATTTTTTATGGATTTTAGAAGCTAGACAGTGCACAAAATGAGAGTTTTTGATTTTTAATAAATATAAAAATGCAATAATTACGAAAAATAAAAATATGGTGATGAAATATGAGGCAACAGGAACTTAATGCTATTTTTGTGGAATTTTTGGAATTGATATGATGTGTGCATAAAATACAAGAGACAACAAGAAACTACACATTCACAGGGGCATTTATGTAATAGAATGAAAGTTTGAGGGCCTGCGTGTAAAAATACCAAAGATATATAACTGATATAGAACCTTTTGGGACCAAAAAGAAATACCAAAGACACGAGGGTGTCCCCGCAAAACTCACAGCCTCACGTGCACAGGCACGCGCGCCTGGGAAGGGGCGACTTGCGATTATCAAAAACCTTGAGGGGACGAATGCAAAATTTCCAAAAGTTGTTATACTGCAATCTATTGTCTTAATACTAACGGCAAATGCTCAACAACACAAGGGGGGTCCCCTGCAAAAACGCCGGCGGTCACGTACTGTGCACGCGCCTGGCGAGGGGGGGGGGGCAAACCTGCGATAATGTAAAAGTTGGGGGATATGTTCGCAAATTTGGCAGGAAAAACAATACAGCAGCTGAAAGTTTGCAAAGTAAATAGTAATTACAAAAACCGGCGGGCGATATTTGCAAAATGCCCACCTAGGCGCGGATCAGACGGTGGGTGCTCGCCCACTAATACACGTGTCAGCCCAGCGATGCACGATGCCGATTGGGCTCCGATGGCGTGGATTAGATCGCCACGAGGGGATCAACGGCGCTGGTTCGCTTCCATCGGACGCCTCCTGTAGCTCGCGAAGAACGGTCCTCAGATCGACGGCACGGAGGGAGATTGGAAGAACAGCAGATAAGCTCCGCCGGGGCAGAGCTCGACTTGCTCCTCTCCTCACTTGCGGCGTCCCCAGGGGGCGATGGAGGACGCAAAATGCCCCTGGGACTCCCCCGCGCACGATGGAGCCTTCAAAAGTAGCCCAGGTCCGTCGGATTGGCGTGGCGGATGCGCGCGACCTGGGGCTGCTTCTTGGGCGAGCTTCGAGGTGCTGGGACCTCGCCTGGGACCTGCAAGTAAAAGAAAAGCTCCCAGCAGTACACGTATGCAAGCCCAGGTCGTATTGGCGAAGAATGGCGTGGGGAATGGTGGAGGTGGTCGCCGGAGCTCTTGAGCTCCGGCGAGATGTTCGGTTTGCGAAGAGCGGGCGAGGTTATCGATTAAACCACAGAATAAAAGCACTAAACTAATCCTAGGACTAACAGCTACTTCAACTACAAGAGAAATGAACGAAAAATAGAGGAAAACGACCTCGATTAGCCCAACGGCCAAGAGATGAAACCTCACGGCTACTTGGCCGGAGATGAAGGTGGAAGCTCCTCCCGACCCTCGCCTTGCCTTGCGCGAAGGAGCTGGAGATCCCCCTGTCACAGGGATCGATCCAGAGCTCCAAAGCAAGTGCTCAACTTGGGTCAAAAAGGGTTCAAGAGTTGGAGGAAGTGTTTGGGGGGTTTTTGAAAGTTGGTCGAGGAGGCACTTTGATCGAGGCGTATCTTGCGCATACGGAAGATTTAGGAAGATCTACAAGGTTGGCGCGAATCACGGATGAATAGTGAACAATTTTCGTGAAGGGACCATCTTCCCTCGAGCAACGCAGCGACGGCGAAAAATTCGAGAAAAGGGAGTCACGGGCTTCTGACAAGGGGGCAGGCTAGGGCCAGGGAGTTGACCGACTGGTCAACATCCCAGGCCACCTGGTTGGTCCACGTGGACCAACCAGGAAAAAGCCCCCAAAAAAATGTTTTATTAATTACTTTTAAAATAGTAAATAGCATTATTAATTTATGGTTATAAAATAAAAAATGTTTATTATTTTATAAATAATTTTATTGTGATTTTTAATTATTTTTATGAAATGTATTTTTACAAGTTTGCATTTATACCCCTATAGGTACCTATATCTATATATTGTAGTCTTTTATTTTTAATTTGTGTGTTTAATTTTATTATTTTTATTTAGTATTTTATAAAGTTGTAAAATACTTTTATGTACATAAATATATTTTTAGTTTATTTTTCTGATATAATTTGTATATTTAATAAAATAGAAGTGTATTTTATATAGGTACAAGTATATGTATAATACCTATGTATCAAATGTGTATATAATTTATTTTAAGTTTTATTTAGGTTTTTATTCCAATTTTAATGTACATAATTATTATAAGTAATATTTACAACATTATAAAAATATAAAAATATAAAAATAATAAATAAATAATAAATCGAATATTTTAATATGTACAAGTATACAATAGGGGTCCAAAAGTCAACTTTCAAACCGTAGCTCCGCCAAATGCGAAACCATCGCCATTAATTAGCTTATTTTCTTCTATATACAATTAAAGGTGAGTACGCTGCATTTGGAGTTTTTATTTGTGAGATACGGGTCTGGGAAGTTGGCATTCTGGATTTTTATTCAGACCATAACTTTTTATCTGTACATTATTTTTCTGTGAAATCAATTTTGTATTTTTCTTTATAAAATTATCTACAACTTTCATGTACAAAGTTTCTTTATTTGATGTACAAAAAGTGGAACCAAAAATAGGTTCCAAAATGAATAAAGAATGAATAAAATGTATAGGTATTTTATCTGTATTCTGGCCCTTATCTCCCCCTACTTTATTCCTTGTCGACCTATTCATCAAGATGCCTAGGTCTCGGGGTTTCGGGTCATAAAATATTTACAATATTTTATTCTTTTTCTTTTCTTTTCTTTATTCTATAATTTTGGCACTAAAAACCGCATTTTATACAATATTTACACATATATACATGAATGCTAAAATGCATGAATTACGCCTATTTACACGCATTTACTAGGGTTTTTAAGGCCAAAATGATAGAATAAAGATGATGAAACGTGGATTCATCAATCACTCAGCTTCTGAGGTAGAGATGAGAGTTTCCCAACTCTCGCAACGGCTGTAGGTCTTGGACCTGCTTGTGAATCACATCCACCAACGTCAATTTCTCGCTAATGAAGTCCATGTTGGTGTTGGATTCAGAGTCCGAGATATTCGCCACCTTGTGATGTTCTCGGTGATGTGGTGGCTGTGGGGCTTTCTGAAATGCCCGAGTAGAGTCTATGACTCTCGAGTTCTCGACCATCCCTTCGAAGATGGCCCAGACTGACTCGGCGTCCTTGTTCAAGTAACTGCTGCCACATGCGGCACTGACTAGCCCCTGAACTTCCGGCTGGAGTCCTCCGAAGTAGTTCTGCACGAGCACCTTCATCGGGATCTCATGATGCGGGTATCTCTCCGTCAGGTCCTTGAATCGATCCCATGCCTCATGGAATGATTCGTGTGGCAGTTGCGTAAAATTGGAAATCTGACTCCTCATCATGTTCGTCCTTCCTAGAGGAAAATACTTGCGCAGGAAGGTGGACTTCAGGTCGTCCCACATAGAAATTTCCCTCCCCAAATGACTCAGCCAATATAGGGCCTTATCGGCTAAGGCAAAGGGGAAGGCCTTGAGGCGCACGGCTTCCTGTGTTACTCCTGGATAACATGTCGTTCCGGAGATCATCTCAAACTGCTGTAGAAACGTGAACGGCTCCTCTGCGGCATTCCCATAGAACTTGGGAAGCAAGGAGATGAAGAACGGTCGGAGTTCGTATGGCCCTTGATTCAGCGGTATCCGAATCCAGTTATGGAGTGTTCGGGCGCCCGGGTCATACTCGTCCCGTAAAGTTGCGAGAACCGCAGGCGGTAACTGGTTCCTGGCCCCTGCTCTCAGCACGGCTATTTCAGCCCGCAGTTCGGTCTGAACTCTATACTGTTCTCGAATCTGTAGATTCATCTGCTGAAGTGTATCGAGAATTCCGATCATAACATCTGCGTTCAGCTCCGGTCTTCCCTCCTGATGTTCCACCGCTGGTGGCCTCTCGTCTGCTGTTGGTCCTTTCCCGCGAGCCATCTGATTGTCTGTAAAGTAAAAACTCTCATAAGAACTCAGCGAATAGTACTTAGGAGATCTAGATGATGTATTGAGGCCAAGGTCTGCCTCAATAGTCTGGCTAGGAGGCGAGGGAGTCTGGGTCTGACTCGCCTCGAGATCTGATGGGACCGGCTCGGGAAGAGGGTCATCCCGAGCCTGTGAAGACATACGCTCGACGGTGGATGGTCGAAAGCTCATAGAGTCTGAGCCGAAAAGACGTCGAGACGTCATCTTCGATTTCAAGAGAAAGTCGGGAGAACACGTTTTTCGATTCAAATGAGGGAGAAATGCGAAAGCCGCGGAAACTCACGCCCCGCAAACAAACACAAAGCAAATCCTGTTTTCACCAACTCAACCCTGATGAAGACCGTAAGAGTTCGGTCTTTTTATCTTTTCAGTTTTAGGGTTGTGATTAGCAAACGTTTCGATTACGCGGGCTGAGCAAGCCAATAGGTGCCCGCTAGTTTCCCCGAAACACTGGCCTGAATCCTTACACGAGACCGCTCGCACTCAGCCAGTATGGGAGTAAGTACGGACCGTTTCCGGCTACCCGTGTTACTTGAGGACGGAGCCTTGCGCAGTGTCCTCTAAACCTCCCACTCTGCTAAGTAAACCCGGACCGTTTCCGGCTACCCGAGCTTACCCACTGAGGAACAACGATCAAATGTATGGACCCAGTAGTATCCAGCGAGAAATACAGGGTTTGGGCTCTATCCTTACGTGTCGGCTCTCGAGCTCGCGCACTCTGAGAAATGTGCGGGGGTTACTCTCCCCAAATCACTTGAATCGATTTACGGCTTTAAGTCAGATAGATTTAGCAGTCCCGATTTTAGTTTTGCAGTTTTTTATGGTTTTTTCAATCAACGTCTATCGATTTTTTTTTCTTTTTGTGTAAAAATCCTAAAGCATGCACCTAGGTTGCGAGTCCTAAAACTAACTACGCAGCACAAACAGATAGAGTAAAAACCTAAACAATCACCTAGAAAAACCGCGAAAAACCGATGAGTAATAAAAAACCACGGTGGGTGCCCTGATCTTCGGATACACGGTATCCGGCGAATCAGGCCCCGAAGAAAATGGGGGGGTTGTTTATTGTAATTACAGACTCTCTCTCCTTTTCTCTCTCTTTTACAAAAATACCCTAACTACTCTGCCTACTGCAGCCGGATCGTGAAGAAGGAGCCGGCCTCTGCTCTTTCAACTGATTCGGCTTCCGAAGAAGCCGGCTGATCCTGCAGGCCCTGCAAAGATAGTTAGCAAAAGATCGATCGAGAAAGCTGCGAAAACCGTGAAGTCGAGAAAGCCGTAAGAAAACAAAAGAGAAACTTAGAAAATGAAACACGAAAAAGCCGTACGAAAAACCATACGAAAAGCGAAACAAAGAGAAGAGAAAAAATAAAATCACGAGAAATGAAAAATCAAAAGAATCTAACGCCTCCCCGGCAACGGCGCCATTTTGATGAGGCTAAGAATCGGTTTCGCGGCTTTTTAATTGAGGAAAGTGGTCGGTGTAGCAAAAGCCGCGAAACAAAATTTGATTCTTGAAACCTATCAAACAATTACGGTTTTCTTTCGAAAAACCGTTCACTAATATTTAACCATGCAAGTGTTCCTGGGTCGAACTCAAGGAGGTAGAATAAATTCCTTAGATTTTTATCTTCGTAATTTTATTTTTAATCTCTTCTCTAAGTGATCAAGTTAAAACACCTCTTTTTTATTGATTTTTATTTTTATGATTTTTATTTGATTTTATTATTTTCAAATTTTTATTTAATTTTCAAAAAGGAATATTTTTCAAAAAGATTTACTTATTATATAATAGATGGATATTATATAGGTGATACTATATAGTAGAATGAACGGGATCGAGCCGCGAGCTCGAACTACACAAGAAACCAAAACAAAACAAGACAATTTTTGAAGAATCAAAACGCGTCGAAAACTCGTCAAAATACCACAAAAACTTTATACTAGATAGGTGGGGTAGTTTTGTAACTACCCTCAAGAAACCGTCGAAAAATGAGGTCACACGAGGTCGAAATAGCCCCTACAGCCCAGGGGCATAAGCGCAAGAAAAATCTAATTAAAAAGTTCTCAAAAATGTCCTCAGGGACTGTTCTGTAGAAAAAGATATACAAAGCTTTACATTTAGGTCCCTGCGGAGGGACCTAAATGTAAATATGGAAAACCTGGGGGGCGGAGATGAATCTCTGGAAACCTGCTGGATTTAATATGAAAATTTTCCACCGTTTCGCGTCGCACGGCCAGGATTAAAACTCGCGCGCGCCGATCGAACGCTCCAGCGGATGCCACGTGTCGGCCAACTGTAGCTCCCCTGTTCTTGGGCGGTTGCAGTCACTAGAGAGGGCGCTTCTTCTCCGACTTTCTCTAGCCAAACGCCTGCGTCTTTGGCACACCTGCGGGGCCAGAGGGGTGGCTCCTCCACCCCTCGAGCTCGCCCGCTGAAGGATGGCGGCGGAGGTTGCTCCGAGCGACGGTGGAGCGCTGATGAAGATGGCGACCTCAACACCTGGCAGTTGACGAAGTTCTGACGAGGCTCTTTGGAGATTGATTCTGATGGCGATTGAAGGCTCCCAGATCCGAAGCAACTGGCTCGCGATGAAGATAGATCTGCAAAGAATACGATCGTATGCTCGATTCTCCAAGGAATCGGCCCAGGGGTAAAAATATCAAGCTCAAAACGTGACGAAAAAATGTTAATTTCCAGACAAGCAACCAGAGGCGTGAAAACGATGATGTTTTGAGATGCAATTCAAGGCGAAATGAAGCAAGTCGAAAGGGGATTTCGAATGTGCGTCTAAGCTTAGGGATTAAGCTAATGAAATCGAGGATTAGCGTTGCTAATCAACGCACGTCTATCGAGAAATAAAACAATGAAAATGGAGGAAGAGGCCTATGAGGTCTAGGTATATTACCTGGACAAAGAAGCTCGACGGCGGCCAAGACCGGAGCGGAACGCAACGCTTAGGCAGCGTTGCAAGGCTCGATGAAGCCCTGGAACGATCCTTCGGCGTGCCCTCCTCCTCGCGAGCTCCTCCACAGTGCTGTCACCACCACGATGCGGCTGGAACAAAGCTTGGAAGTAGGGGGGTCGAGTAACCTGGAGATGGGCTCTAGGGTTGTTGGAAAGTTAGGTATTAATGGCGATTTTGGAGGCTTTATATAGGAGAGATTTTGTGGGCTCCAAGTCGAGATCGACGACCGACAATGGAGAGGGTTGTTAGGAGGAGAGGATCAAGGGTTTAGGTGGGTCGGAAGGTTCGAGATGGATGCGGGAAAAATGCTTGAAGTCGGCAGGTCTGAGCAGGCGGGCATACCAGATTCTTGAAGAAGATGACCCCAGGTGCTGACAAGTGTCAGCACCTAGTTGGCCCAGAGCTGAAATTGGTTTATAAATTAAGTATAAAATAGTAAATTACATTATTTTAAATAGGTGTAAATACAAAAAATGTAGATAAATTAATTTCCTAATTTATGGACTAATTACTTTTAATAAATAATAAATATTATTTAAAATATAAATATTATATCGATAAATATGTATTTATAAATAGGTTGTAGATTTTTAAGTTAATAAATAAATAAGTAAAAATTAATTTATATTTTCTTAATTATTAGAGTATTAAATAAGGTTTATACGAATTTTTATAGATTTTAATAAATTAGTTTGCATATTTTAATAAATAACGTTAGTATCTAAGTAGGTCATTTATACCTATATTTTGGGTTTTTGATTTTATTAAAATAATAAATAGTTTCCAAAAATTATGAAATAAATTATGGTGAAACTACAAGATCATGAAATAATTTAAAAATTATAAAATTAAGAAAATGATAAATAGTCTGTGTTACAGAAAATAAATAGCCCAGAAACCCTGTTGTCTTTTGGTCCCAAAACCGACTTTTTGCAAACGGACTCCGAATTCGATGAAAATACCTTCATTAATTAGAAAATATTATTTTATGAACTTTAAAGGTGAGTAGAGTGAAATTGGAATTCGTATGAGGAAGTTATGATGTTCGGAAGTTGAGATTTTGACAATTTGCAGGCTGGGTTTCTTGGCATATATACAGGGTAATATTTTTAACTTATTTTTATATTTTTATATATATTTTTAGGAATAATTAGGAGAAGAGTTTGGTGAAAAATATATTCATATGAAATAATTAAATTTTTTTGAAGTTTTGTATTTATTGTATAAATAATGAAGAGTGTATATGTGTGTGTTAATTTATTTTTTTTTGTTTTCTTTCCTTATCTCCCCCTACTTTTTGGTTTGTCGACTAATCCATGCTGACTTGGTCTCAGGGGTTGGGGCTATAAATATATGTTACATCTATATTTATATTTAAGTCATATTGTATATATATACATATATTCAATCTGCCTCTTTTTGTTCTTTTCTTATTCTTTATTTATTTACATGATTTTAGTGGTTAAAAGTGAATAATTACACATGAATGGTGATTTGTTAAAAGATGAGAATTAATGAATATTTACATGTATTTGTTAAGGGTTTTAAGACAAAATGCGACAGGAAAGTTAATGAATCATGGATTCATCAATAAAGGGTGATTTTATTGTGGGATACATTGCACATAAAATTGCCTCAACTAAAGTTGCTAAGCATGAGAAGGCATGTAATAACAATCAACATATTTTCATCCCTTTCGGTTTTGATAAATTTGAGTTCTTGGCAATTGAAACGGTAGAGCTCCTCAAGAGGGTCCATAAAATTATGCATAGTAATGTTATGATTTTCAGGTATATGGATGTTGTGTTTCGAAGAATTGAATTTGCCATCGAAAAAGGATCAACGTCGCATCTTGTAGCCCGCTTAGCATCAATCTCTTTGTAAAATAAAGAAAGCAATTGCATTCGCCTTACATTCTTAAAAAAAGGATATGGCTTTTGAACATTAAGATAAAATAACAAATGACACGGATTTGAGCAAAATTTGGTATATATGCATAAATTAATCAAGGATTCATCTATGTGGTTGGATCTTTGGGATCGATTTCACAAAAAAGAAAGGATCACAGCTTATCTACTATAACTCGAGTCAGAACAGAGGCCCGCGCCCCATTCTTAATAGGCTAGATTGAAGCACTGTAACATAACCTAATTTTTAACTCTTTAAAAGGAAATGCAACTTATTTTTTTGCAAGCTAACATCATTTATTTAGAATTTTCTCAAGATAATCTATCTTAGAATCAATGACTATATTGTGATTAAATCATCTATTATATCTTTTACAAATCCCTTCGAGGCTGACTGATTGATCCGACGGGGATTACAGTCAGACCGATCAGACAATCCGGGTTCCGTCGCGTCCGATTATTCAAACATTAACCACACGTCAGTCTCCGTTCAATTCACGGCTACACAAATTACGGCCAGACCAATTACAGGCAGCTTGTGATCAATCACGATGTTGTCATCGGCCTCGTCTCTCGTCGTCACCTTCCTCCTTACACGGTGCGCCCACAACAAGTTGCATGGTGCGCCGCTCGTCATCTTCTTCTGCTATTGTCAGACGAAATTAAATCGAATATATACGACCCTGGAGCGGATACCTTGCAGCAGGAGGTTGTTGGGGGGTGGGGGGTCTAGGCTGCAGTTCTTCTCCTCTTTCCGAAAATTTCAAATATTTATCAAATTCTAACCGCATAAACTGAGATACTTATCTAAAGTTTTTTATGATCTAGAGTTTCATGGATTTCGATCTTATAAATTAAATTTTATGCTTTGAATTTAAAAAGACAAGAACAACTGTAGCCTCTAAAACGAGTCCCTGCTGAGGATCCACTCCGTACCAACACAGGAAGATGTTACTCTCTATGAGGCAACAGTGTTGTCTGATCTTCTCGATCTCCAGCGTGGGACATTCAATTCCATGCAAAAGTAGAGCAACCCTCCCTTCGTTTCATGACCGCAGAATTAAATGTGAGTATTCTTTGTTTTGTTTTTTTCGAATAAATGTGAGAAGCGACGTGAAGCAGATCATCTTCGACACGAACCTAATCTACAGTGCACCAAGCAGGAAAAAAGGGAGCACAGATTCAGCGACAAAACAATGACAATCTTCTTCTAAAAGAAGATGGCAGCAGCTGGTCAATGGAATATGGAGCTGCATCTAAATTCGATTGTAGGAGGCCTGTTGGGTCGCGAGGGCAAGGCGATACAGCAGAAGGTCGGATGAGCCTCAGATTTTCTAATAATTCTGATAATTTTTGAAACCACGTGTGAGGACTTTGTTTGAGGCCATATATAGCCTTGCATAGTAGACAAGCCTTCTGACACTCACCTTGAACCTTGAACTCGGGTGGTTGCTGCATATACACAACTTCTTGGAGGTCACCATAAAGGAACGCGTCTTTGACATCTAGCGGGAAACAGACCCATCTGGATTTTACTTCACTGTGAAGACCCATTTGGACCCAACAATCCTTTATCTCCTGGTGGTTCCACAAGTGTCCAGGTGTTCCGAGAGATTAGAGCAGACATGTCTTCTTCCATTGCCAAGCACCATTTTGAGTCATGAATTGCCTTTGTATGAGTATGAGGGATAACAGTACTCGAGATTGCTTGGGCGAACTGTTTGTATGTAGAGCCAAGTCTAGAGAAGGTTACAACAACAGAGATTGGATGTTCCGTACTGTATCGAGATGGACATTGTCTGGTCCCCTTCCGTAGGGCTATAGGTATGTCACTTGGGGCTTCCCTTGAGTTGCTGGAGATACATGTATCCAATGATGTGTCTGTATCTTCAGTTTGCAAAATCTCAGTCGAGGGACATACTTGAGGAGATGGTGCGCGCGTAGAAGGGGTGTGATCAACTTGGAGAAGAGGAACAGGAAGAGGAACAATGGTAATTGGCGGAGGTGATACATGTGTGCCATACCTAGAATAATATGGGAGAGACTCAAAGAAAGTAACATCATCACTTATGTAGTGTTTCCTGGAATGTGGGTTATAGCACCTATAACCTTTTTGATTCCGGGCATAACCCAGGAAAATGCATTTAACTGCCCTAGCAGAAAGTTTATCCCGACCAGGATTAAGAAGATGAACAAAGGTGACACAACTAAAGATTTTTGGAGGGACATGGAATATGGCTTTTCATGGAAAAATGACCTCAATAGGTATCTGTTCGTCAATGGGAGCAGAAGGCATACGGTTAATAAGAAATGTGACAGTCAATACGGCATCACCCCAATAAGTAGATGGCACATGATAGTGGATGAGTATCGTACGGACGATATCAAGAATATGTCTATATTTACGCTCTGCTACTCTATTCTGCTGGGATGTATGAGGACAAGTGGTTTGATGTAGGATCCCTTGAGACGACAAAAAAGACCGCATGTCATGTGAGACCAACTCCTTAACAATGTCAGATTTGGGAGTTTTTATGGGGTACCGAATTGATTCTTCATTTAATGTATGAATTGAACAATGATTTGAAAGACATCAGACTTATGTTTCATCAAGAAAAGGCCAAGATACACGAGAAAAATCATAGATAATAACCAAATAATATCTATTCCCAAGCCGATTAGGATAACGACTGGGTCCCCATATGTCAAGATGAACAAGTTCAAATAGACTACTAGAATGAATGGTACCAGACAATGGAAAAGAAAATCTGTGATGTTTCCTTAGTTGGAAGACCTCACACTCTATGTTAACAGTGGAGGGAGTTGGGGAATAACCCATCGAAGCTTGTGAAGGGAAGGATGACCCAGACGTTGGTGCCAGAGAGTACCAGAGGATGTAGAGAAAGTAGTCTCAGAATAGGCAATGGTATCAGAAGACTGGACAAGGTGGTATACACCCCCTTCTTCACGGCCCACACCAATCGTCCTCCCAGTTAGTATGTCCTGAAATACACAAGAAATTGCATCAAATATTGCTCGACAATTGAGTTCTTTGCAAATCTGACTAACTGGAAGAATACTGATGGGGAAATCTGAAACAAATAAAACGTTGTTGATTCTGATATTAGGCGTTATATGAACATCGCCTTTTCCTTTTATTGGGGAAAATCATCCATCAGCAACCTGTACAGTCCGACCAGGGGGGATACTACGCATCTGCTGTAGGAGGGTCCGCTCTCCACAGAGATGAGTGGAGGCACCCGTATCAATCAACCATTCTGATTTTGTAATTATATTGGCAATCGCGATAAAGATACCTGAGAGTGCCATTACTGCAGTGTCCGTAGTATCAGCCTGGTATGAGGTAGAGGACTCGTTCAGTTGCAATCTGTTGAGACGTTGCATCAGATCGTCGAAGTCTCGTTTAGGAACTTCAACTAGAGGACCATCTCCTTCATTGGCCATACGAGCACTAGGAGTAGGGTATCCCTGCTTACTGTAGCATACAGCCTCTGTGTGACCAAATTTGTGATAGTAAGTGCACTGTATTGTACTGCGACCTCGTCTCGGAGTAAAGCGACCTTGACCACGACTCCTGAAAGATCCACGACTCCCTCGCCCAGATGGGGCGGCGAGAGCAGAAACTTATCCATGATCATTGCTCTTAATATGTGCATGAGGAAGAGCAAGACGACTCAGGGAACTATAAGCTTCCTCAATAGTGGGAAGAGTGGATGCCGTGATCATCTGATCACTAGCAGCAGAATAGTCTGAATCAAGTCCGATAAGAAATACTAGGGCTGTCATTTGTTAACGATGTTGTTTCTGAGCAGGGCATGTGCAGCCTGGAATACATGCATTATATATCTCAAAAAGGGATTTTAAGAGAGAGAAGTACTCTGAGAGTGAGCGTCCTGCTTGCTTCATATTGAGCGTGTAAAAGTACATCTGATACTTCCTGCTTGAATTCTTGTCCTGACCATATGTGACTTGTAGGGAGGTCCACATATCGTAAGCAGTTTTGTAGTAAACAAGCTCATCGGCAATCCTGTCAATAATGCTGATCATAATCCACGAACTGACCATTCCGTCATCTTTGGTCCAAGTTGCACATTTACCTGCCTTTTCAGAAGGCTCTGACTCCACGAGGATGTGTTCTTTGTCGTATCCTTGTACGATCATGAGGAACATGCGAGACCACTTGGGGTAATTGGTGCCGTCCAATTTAGGGATCGACCCAAATGAGGGTAGTCGGGTGCTCCCTCCATCATATCCGGGTGATGCCACTTCTGCTTGTGACATGTTGGCAAAAGGAGTCAGACCTGCTATATAGATGAAATAAATAGGAGTGAACTATCCCTAAATAATGCCAGAGGAAAAGCTAAATAGTGGTGGTATGATCTATTTTTGTGATGAATTGATAGAGCGGGCCTACAGGGGAAAAAATGGATGATGTCGCTGGTGTAGGGGACTAAAGCACGGGTGGATGTAGGGGCAGTAACAGGAGACGTCTGCGGAGTGGGGGGTGCTCTGGAGTGGGCTGTAACGGGGAGGGGGGGGGGGTGAGGGAGGCTCTGATACCAAATTACAAAATATGCCTCTATTTTTCTTATTGAGAAAGGGATCACTAGAGCTCCTTATATAGGTAGAGAGACCTAGGGTATGTTTGGATGGTGGGTTGGGGCTGGATGGGTTGACCCATCCTGCGTTTGGATTGTGGGGTATGCGGGTTGGCCGGTGCGAAGAGGTGGGGTGGGCGATTGTCACGATGGGACTCTGCACCCTGACTTGACCTCTCAAATTGATGTTTCACAGTTCCTTTCTGCAAAGGCATGCAACCTTTCGCATCACTACCTGGGGCTCGAATGTTGGCGGAATAGGGGTCGTCGATCCTTCCGAGCGTCGTCTTCCCTACCTCTGTAATATCGCCATCAGCACAGGCTTTCCCATCTTGACCTCCGCTAGGTTACAGACGACTGATCACTGGCACCCTGCAACGACAGTTCACTGCCTACTCCGAGTAGCGATTGGCAGGACGATGGAGATGGAAGACGTCGAGGCGCACGCGTGGTTGAGGAGTCAAGACCCTCTACGATTGGCATCTCCAACGACATTACTCACATCCATGCCTAGGTACGCCTGCTCTTGTGAATCGACGGCTCCAGCATTGTCTCCTTTGCCACTGAGAGAGGGAAGGAGGTACATTAGGGTAGAAGAGGAGATCTACCTTATAAATTGTGTGCGACGGTTATTCTCGCTTTACAAGCTCTCCTTGCTGCCGACATCTCTGTAGGAGCGAAGGAGGTTGGAGAATTGTCGTGGTGCCTCAAGGCGGTGCTTGGAAGGTATGTCAACATCTTTCTCTCGTTTCCTCCCCCGTTCCAGCTGTAGTGAACGAGTCTTTTGGTTATGCTACTGTCATTTTAAATTTGTGGTATGACATTGGAGGAATATGTTCATATGAACTTGTACAATTGGAGATGCGCGGCCTTCATGATTGTGGCAGTACAGTTGAGAAGGTCCCAATAATTCCCAATAATTACGTCTTGGATTTTTAATGTCATTCATAACTTATTATGTGTTCTTCACTAACAACAAGTCCCAATAATTCCCCAAAAAAACTTGCCCATTGTCGGTAAGCCTACAAGCTTTACTGTCCACTTCTGATTTTTTTGGGAGGGGGGGGAGAGGGTGGTTGGGGGGGTGGGGAGGATAAGATCACATGAGCTCCATAGACACTGCAAGTTTGTATTTTGAATTCCTTCTCAATCTGTAAGTTGGAAAGGATAGGAATGGAATATTTAAATCTAATAGGCATTCTACTGTATTTGGGTGGCGTGAATGCGAGTATTTCAGCAACTGCATTGTATTGTTAGTGTTTTTCATAAGTTATATTCTGTTCTTAACTAATGCCAAGTCCCAGAAAAGGCAAAAATATTATCCCATCGTCGGTAGATGGTTTACGGTGTAAATTGGATGGTGGGGGGAGGAGGGGGGGCTAAGCAGATCACATTAGCTCTCTAACCACAGTAGTTAAGATCAAACATCCCCCAGTTTGTATTTTCAATCACTTTTCAAATGGAAGGGGTGTACTGTACTTGGGTTGCGTGAATGCGCTTGTTTCAGCTATTGTCTTGGATTTTTACTGCCATTCATTACTTGTTAATGTTTTCTTCACTAACAACAACTACCAATAATTTCAAAAAAAATTGCCCATAGGTGGGGAGCCTACATGGTTTACTGTCTAATTTTGATGGGGGGGGGGGGGTGGGGGGAAGACTAAATGAGCTCCATAAACACAACACTCTCACCAACTCATTAATTAAGATCAAACAACCCACGATTTTGTATTTTCAATCGCATCTCAATCTGTTCATCTAAATGGAGAGGAATGCAAATTTTTTATCTATGTAAGGGGTGTAATGTATTTGGGTTGCGTGAATGTGTTTGTTTCATCTATTTTCTTGGATTTTTATTGTCATTCATAACTTGTTAATGTTTTTTTCACTAACAACAAGTCCCAATGATTTCAAAAAAAATTTGCCCATCAGTAGGGAGCCTACAGGGTTTACTGTCTAATTTTGATGACGAAGGGGGGTTGGGGGGAGAAGATTACATGAGCTCCATAAACACATCATTCTCACTAACCCATTAATTAAGATCAAACAACCTACGAGTTTGTATTTTCAATCGCAACTCAATCTGTTCATCTAAATGGAGAGGAATGCAAAATTTTTATCTATGTAAGGGGTGTACTGTATTTGGGTTGCGTGAATGCGTTTGTTTCAGCTATTGTCTTGGATTTTTATTGTCATTCATAACTTATTATGTGTTCTCCACTAACAACAAGTCCTAATAATTCCAAAAAAAATTGTCCATTGTCGGGAAGTCTACAGGGTTTATTGTCTGACTTTGATGGTGGGGGGAGGGGGTGGGGAGGGTAAAGGAGAGAGGGGGGGGGAGGGGAGAGAATTATGGATTGTATCTGAGTTGGGTTATGGATTGTACTGTATCCGGGTTGCCTGAATGCGTGTTTTTCAGCTACTGTATTGGACTTTTTATGTCAGTCATAAGTTTTTTTGTATTCTCCACTAACACCAAGTCCCAAAAATTCCGAAAATTTCTTGCCCATTGTCAAGAGATATGTCAGACTGGATGGGGACTAACGATGGAGAGCTAGGAGGAGCATCTGAAATACCCATAACAGGAGCGACACAAAATGCACATTGAAACTCAGTACTGGATAAGCTCTTTGTTGACGTTATCCTAGAGCACGAGACTTCATGGACAGGAAGAACCTTCACAGTCCCCGGTTGGCATTCTATCGTGAGGAGGTTCAACGAAGTTGCTTGTCGAAGCTATACGAAGATACAACTGCAATATCGCTGGAAAAACCAGAAGAAAGACTATGCCTCATATTTATACCTCCGCAACAAGTCTGGATAGGGCTGGGATAGCATCTACAACAAGCCTATTCCCTCCTCAGATAGTGACTGGTTCAAGGTAATACTTCCGCTTGAACTTAGTCACTTCAGGTCACTTTTTTGTCTAATTCAATTTTTCCATACTAGGTTCCAGATAGATATCGTAAATACCGCAACAAGCCAAACATGTACTTTGGTGAAATTCAAAGGTTCTTGATTAGGGACATCACAACAGGATTTCATGCAACCTCTTCGCGAGCTGCAAAGGACAAGCAAACAATGGGGGAAGGAAGTTCACGCCCACCAGCGACCCGGAGGGAGTTGAATTTCGACGAAAATCTTGACGAGTGTGTGCCAGAACCGGTCGAGGATACATACGACAATGATGCAATGACTCATACACCGTTATCTCGGAAAAGAAACAACGGTGGATGACGTACATGAAGCAAAAAATCAAGGAGTGGGGGCTCCATGAGTGCAGCGGTCTAGGAAATGTTGGAGAAATTTCTAAGTAATCTCCCAGAATCTTTTGCTAAAGTGAGGGATGATCCCGACAAACTGGCTAACGAAGCGTGAAGGGAAATAAGTGCCTTCAGACCGGATCTTGACATCGAGCAGTTTGAACGGATTGCAGAGAAGTTGGCTATAACGAGCGATAGGAATGTCTTCTACCATGTCAAGGGGGATCCGGAGAAGCTGAATGCATGGATCGAGAGGACTATTCGTCCTTAACGGATGGGATACTGAAAAACAATTTAGGTAGTTTTCTTTTCATGCTTGGACAATTTTTCAACTTGCTATCCCGAGTTTCTATCAAATTAGGGCTCCTTCATATGATGTGTAGATTTGTTACATTTCATAATATTTTATTTCGTGCATTGCAGGTAGGTTTTAATAGCTACATGTTTTCTATTTTTCATTTCTGCGTGTAGGTATAACTTGCTTCTACGTCTTTACATGCTTAGTGACATGTTTACTCATCTTTAGCTGCTTCTTGCAGGTTAACTGGTGCCTGCAACATGATGTGCAGGAAACTACTACTTTGCTTATGTTTACAAGTCCAAAATTTGGGGAAATTTTCTTTAGCTATGTCTGCTTGCCGTATGTTTTCATCTGCTGAGAAATTTTCTTTAGCTATGTCTAAAAATATGTTAGGGGGTATGTACTGGTAATTGTATAATACAAACATTCCTTGTTAAAGAAATTTATGGGACGCGCGGGCTAAGATAGCTGATACGGAGGTACTTAAACGAAATCGTATTTATCACTTTAAACAATATCTTCTTTTCAAAGTGTTGTTTTTATTAGAAATTTTATATAGAGGGTTTTACTGTAAATTCTCCAAAAAACTAATTATTGGAATTAAGTACAATACTTTTTCAATAAATTCCCAATCCTCACAGCTCCATCAAACTCAAAATAACCACACTCACTCATCACATCAATTCAAGTCATATCCACATCCCACTCCAACCCACCCCAATAACCAAATACTTACGATTACAAACAGGATATCCACCTCACCATCCCTATCAAATGGGAGATATCCTATCCCCACTCAACCCACCAACCAAAGAATTAGGGTTGTGATTACAATAGAATTTGACTAATATAATCCTAGGGTTTATAACCAGAGTTATTCTCAACAGTGCTCCACTTGTATGATCTGGTTGAGATCACTTGTATTGAATGGCATGGCATCTTCTACCATACGCCTATTCCATCCTATTAATGTGCGGGTGGAAGAGTAAAAAACCATAAAATTCAAATGACACTATCTTGGAGAGAATCAAATAAGAAAATGGTAATATAAAGCAGGAGCAACTCCCGGGAAACCAGAGGAGCAAGATGTCATGTCCATCTCAACTGACATCTGAAAAAGCAGGAGAGGGTGGGGGAAAAAGAGAAAGCGCAGTACATCAATGCCATTCTAAATGAGATGGTGGAGGGAGATTGGGGAGTAGATGCTTGTCCTCTTTTCTGAATCGACCATATATGCTTGCCAGATTGACGCACGCACGGGTCCACTCTACACACTGAGGCAAAAACAGATAACAAATTTTATATAATATTTCATACAAATACGCACAGGATGATATGCAGTAAAATATTACGTAGCAGCCTGTTGCTCCTCACCTTTCAATAGCACGGGGAACCATTTTGTTGCGGTAGGAATGGTATCATGGTGTCTTTTCTTGTTCCGAGTGAAAATCCATGCAGCTGAAATGATTCAAATTATCCATGGTCAAACCCATGTCTTATAAAGGTATGGCCAAGAGTTAGCGGAGGATGTTTTGGTGATCCTTCCTGAAACATATGTTAGCACAGCATATCAAACACGGGTGATGAGGTTGAAATGGCGAGGTAAGGAGGAGAATGGATCAATATATGTGATGAGAGACCAAACGGGACACGCAAATTGCAGGACCAGAGCGATACTCACGGGAGGAAATCAAGGGTATTAAATGGGAAGGTACTAAGTGGGTAACAGAGGGGACAGGATGTGGGAAATCTCGCCATCGCACGCCCACGTGCAGAGAGAGAGAGACGGGGGGAAATCCCTCGGCTTTTACGGGACTTGTCGTCAAATTGTTTCTTTTGTTTAGTTCCAGCACTTTAGTCACGTCCGTACAGACTCCCCCGTTTGTAGGGGCTATTTTGCACGCACATAAAAGTAGATGGACCGATCTGCAAATGTGGTCTTCAAGCTTTTGTGACTTTATCGAGAGAATTCAATAAAAATGGGACTGAAAAAGTAATGAAAAATATGGAAGGACATAACGATCCCTATCCAGCTTCATGAACTAAAAAATAAAGGGAAAAAACGATTAGATAGAGGGAGGATGTGAAACGGTAAAGACAAAACGGCTGTTGAGGAAATTAATGGAATTTTGACTTAAAAAAGAAGTCTGAGATTATGTTCGGAGAGCATTAAACACATGTTGCATGGCTGTTTTACATCTTAGTACGAATGCCAAATATTTTGAGCTCTCTTGGTTACTCAGATGAGTGGGTTGGGGTAACCTCCCTAGAATAGTAGCTCTTTGGATGGTTACGATGGTTGACATATGGTTGGAATAAGGAATGTGATGTGATGTCACATTAATTTGTGATGGAATTCAAATTCAGGATTGCCCCAGAAATGCAAAGGGTAAATCGTACCTCGAGGTAACCCGATAACCAAACGAAGCTTATGAATTTTGATTCCTGCAGCTATCTCAATTTTCATTATTTTATTATTTGTAAAACTTTCATATAAAAAAAGTATTTAAATAGAAAAGTTGTCATTCTATTCATATGCTTTATGCATTTACAATTATGCCCATATGTTTTAGTTTTACTTATATTCAAGCTCTTGAACTTTTTATAAAGGGATTTTATCGGTTGTAACCTCCTTGCTATTGCAATACCAGTTATGAACCTTGATTTTTTACGATATCAGATGTACCATCGAATTCTTCCACAATGATCACTTTTACTCGCGAGTTTCTTGTCGTCCATCTCCGTCCCAAACAGACATTAACTTTGGAGATACACGAGTAATAAGATAAAAAATCGATTGTGAACTCTTTTTTGTCTCCTTTTCTTCACATTATTCCTCTCTCCTCCTCCCTCTCCAGCACTTCCTCCTCGTCTGACCACCTCCTCCTCCGCTCCTCCCCCTCCGGCACCTCTTACAACCTCCTCTCCTCTCCCCCACCCCTCCAACCTCCCTCCTCCCACCCCTCCTCCTCCTCCTCCTCCCCGCGGATGACCTCAGGAGCAAGAAAGGTCGCAGCTTTCTCTCCCCTCCACCTCCGCCAAGTCAAGGGACTCCCTTTTCTACGCGTAGACCCTCTCTCTGATCGTCCCTTCCTCCAACCCCCACTCCCAGTCCCTTCTTCTCCCTCCCATCCTCCCTAGCCCCTCCTGAAGTAATCACTGGTTGACAAAACAATCACCTGAACTCAAGTAGCAGCTGGAGCATCGCGGATAGGACATGCATATGGAGCTGACATCACCTGGAGATTTTAGATGACTTGCAGCCTTCAGTGAACCATAGAGCACCATAGTTCGAAAATCTCCACAATCTAAATCGTATGATATTGAGCATCCATCCTCTACATATGAAGCCATCAGCTGCGAAATCAGTAGCAGCCTCGAGAAGATCTGAATTGGGGAAGATCAACGGATGAACACGAGATGCTCCGGCTATAAATCTAACCGTCTGATCGATTGATGAAGGGCGATGTTAATGGAGGCTCCTATTTAGCCATTTGACTCAACGCAAATCTAAAGCAAATCGACGTGCATGATACTTGTGCTGACGAATGATGAGGTTAGGGCGGAGAGGGTCGAGGATGGGGAAGCAGAGGGGTTGTGGGAGGAGAAAGAAAGAGGGCTTTTCCCATTATACCTTTTTTAACGACACCATGGTTTAATTCAACTCTTTGACGCCTAGTATGACAGAAGGGCACAAGTAATAATAGAAGAAGAAGTCAGATGCACATTTGATATTGTAAAAAAGGAAAGAGGCATAAGAGATAAAGCCCATTTATAAAACCACACTTATATTCATGCAATTTCAAAAAATCATCAAAAATAGCACAAAAATTCAATAAATTTCTATAAAGGTATTGTGCAATTACATTGCAAAGTAAAAATATGTGATTTCTTTAAAGTTATAGAACATCTGGAATGGTGTATATTGTAAGAGCGGTTTTTTTATAATATATGATGATGACATATTAAAAAGAATGTTTGAGACCGTGCATATATCAGCTTGTTAATGAACCTTGTGCTTCGTGTATATATCAGCTAGAGTTTCTCTTTTAAATTCTACCGTAACTCCGCTTACAACACATCTACTCTCATGTATTAAAGCTCCAGCAAATGTTATCGATAAGATCGACAAAATTAGACGAAGATTTCTATGGAATGACAACTCAAGCAATGCAAACAAGGCCAAAGTGTCGTGGAAAAAATTTGTAGACCGAAAGATAACGATGGGTGGGGTATTATCGATCTGAGGCAATTCAATAAGGCTTTGCTTACAAAGTCTTTGATTAACATCATCGAGCACAAGAAACCTTGGCTATCGAGGTTGGTCAGTGCTTGTGCTTATAGGGGTGGTCCGATTGTTTTGTCCCAAACCACAACGAAATCCTTTTCACCTATTTGGAAAGATCATATTAAGGGTGCAAATGTGTTGAGACCTGTCATATTTAAGCAACTCGGATCAGGAAGTCTCCCATCCCTTTGGAAAGATCCACTCTTGGGGAAACCTCCCTTACGTGAGTCTTTCCATTCATTATGGAAGTTAAGTCGTAATAAAAATTCATCGGTTATGAAGGGCTTGTCCTCTTGGAGTGCTAAGAATAATTGGTTTAAAAGGCTCGGGAATAGAGCACCAATTGGACTTTGGAACCAACTTAAGCTCCTTCAATCCAATATTAATGAGATTGCCTCATCCTTAGGAAGATTTGAATGTGATCACTGTTTCATTCCTTCAAACCCAAACAACAACCGACTTTCTATCAATAAAATCATCTACAGATTGCTGGTTAACGGGGGTGTATCATCCTGTTTCGATTCTAAATTTTGGTCAAAGCTATTTGATCCTAGGGTTACTTTTTTCATATGGTTATTGACACATAAAAAACTTCATACACAAGATATGCTCTATAAGTTGAAGATATCTTCAGTTAATAGATGTTACCTTTGCCATGCTGACTTTGAATGTTATATGCATCTATTCGAATTTTGTCCCGTAACACAAAAATTTTTTATTGATACTGGTTTCGCACCAAGTCAAATAGGATTTCGTAACTTCTTAGAAGCTACATCAAATTCTGTAAGCATCACTGAATCTTGGCAGATGATTGTAATGAAGGCATCTCTTTGGTGGTCGATCTGGAAGGCTCGATGCAAGAATGCTTTCGAATGTGTCCCGATTACTACCGTCAAAATTAATGCGGAAGCATCACAAATTTGTTGGGTACGTCTAGTATACCAACTACCAATATTAATGACTTGAATATTTCTTCCAATTTTTAAATATGATTTGATTTGAAGAACTTTGGAACAATATACTACTTTCTCCTTTCAGATCAGAGTGAAGATACGACAAAGATTTCCTCACTAAAAAGCGCAAAAAGCCCGAACAAGGACGATTCATCTAAGAAGCTGAATTCTGTTCTATCTCTTAAGAAGCTTTAATTTGTTATGGGGAACTTTGGTAAGATTTTGTGATTGGCTTGAGTTGGGGGGAAATGTCAGTTTCTGCTGCGCCAACTTATTAGGATTGCTCGTCGTTTTTTGTTGTCTCGATGGATGATGTTTTTTTGGAGAGTCTGTAACATTTGCTGTTTTTAGCTTCGCCTCTGCATGATCCTGTGTTAGGGTTTATCATGTATTTTACCGCGCTTGTGCGGGTCTTTACTTTGGTGGTATGTACTAAAATCTGTAACTGCTTTGCTTTGATGAATGAACTCTAATTGATCGTTTTCAAAAAAAAATTGTGCTTCGTGTATATGTACGATGCTTTTTTTCCTATAATAATGGCATTTTCTACTTTCATTGATTATTAAATAATAATACGATGCTTTGAATACATTAAATCGATCCGAGAAGAATATCAACTATTATATAGATAAGATGCTATAAATATCTGACGGTACATATTGGATTCTTTTTTTTTTGGTGTTTCGGTTCCAGAAGAAAAAGTTTTCTAGACAGATATCTGCATCCTATATAATAAATAGCGAACATTGTACGTTATCTAAATATTTATTAACATCAACCGAGCAAGTACTTCAAGGCCTCATTTGGTGATTTTATAACATTAGGTTTGAACAAACTCTCTGAAGATTATTGGTAACACGAGCAACCTTTTTGTCAATCAGGTTGTTTATATATGATTAGCAAGGTTCCAATGCTGAATGTGAAGTCATATCATGCCATGCTGATTATATTTCTGATTATGTTATATTTCTAAGTTAATTGTAGAGCTAGTTAGAGTTGTCATACCAGTAACTTGATTTAAACACATAATGCATTAAATTGACTTGAGTCGACCAATAATTTTACATTCATTGAATATTATTCACTATTTGATTCCTTAAATTCACAATAATTAACAAACTGTTGTTCTTCTTATCACTGCAAAAATTAGCAACGATATTTAATACGAATTCTACTGCAACAAAATTGACCTAAGGCAACGAATAATTCAATATTCATTATCATATCAATCCATAGAGAGATATATAACAAAGAATAATATTCGTTACTTGCTTCTTTGAATTCGTAAAGATGATTGCATTCATTGTTATATTTCTTACAAAGAATCATATACCGATTATCCATTATCGTCGATAAATTTAGCAATGATTAGTACAACTTGTAGTGTTTTATCAAATAAGCCAGTGATAAATCACCATTATATGAACCTGTAGCAACGAATATATGACATTTGTTTCTAATTAAAAAAACAAATGCTAATTTTGCTATGAACTATTTTCATTGTCGTACATCCAAATATCGAAAAATATGCTAATGAATATTCAAATTATTCAGTGACATTATATCATTTTTTTGTGGTAACATGTATTATGAGGTAAACTATTTATTCTAAACGGGGTCCTTTAATTCAATCCAAATGCTCCACTACCGTTAGTACCGATATTATTTATATCACTACAAAATATTTTTTTATATCTAATATTCAGAGTGTGGAGTTTGTATTAAGTAGTGTAAATTATTACCTGACCTGTAAAAAGGAAAAAGTAATTCCTATGAAAAGGGAGTTGATGCCCACACAACAGAAGGTGATATCGACCTATGGGCCTGTTCGGTAGGAGAATAAGCAGGAATAAGGATGGGGAATAAGGGGAATAAGAATCTATTCTCCGTTCGGCTGGAGGATAAGAATAAGGAGAATAAGGTGAAATAAAGGTAGGTAAGGTGGGATAAAGTTAGGAATAAGAGTGAAATAAGATGAAATAATTAGGATTAGTCGTGCCACGGGGAAGCGTGTTGGAGGCTTATTCCCCTTGTTCCATTTCTTCACCCAAACGAATAAACTCTCGGTCATTGCCACAGGGAACTTAATTAATGATAATGAAGCTATTAAATTCTGCCACTATGGTCCCTTTAAGAACTTGGAAGAAATGTATCGGACACAGATAACGATATAAATGTCAATAACGTTGTCATCCATTGACACAAAAACGACAAAACCACCAGTATTCAACTGCAGGGTTAATGGCATTCAAGCCTATATGGCTCTCCAGCACAGACTGATGATATGTACAAACGACAGCAATAACTGCGACTAATACATTCACATCTTTTATTTTCCGATTTGTGAAACATATGACCACATATATATTCTTTCCAAATTAGTGTGCGTTCCTTATTCTACACAAATATATATCATACTGTAATCAAAGTACATATCCTCACAGATGGTTCAGGCTCACCTACACGAATCTAAGTTAGGTTCTGGTTACCCTACATATATTATCAAGGTATCATTCTTCTCTCCCGATACAATTTCACGCAAAACAAATACACATATATAGTCTTATTTATACGTAATTAGGAACCAAATCAATCAATCAAACAATTGATGTTAAAACTAAAACGTATCCATCAGTATTCGGGTCGTAATTGGGCAGCAACTCCTCCTTCATAGTACACACCTGAAGAGCTATGGCAACCTTCACGAAGGCCGCTACTGATCATGCTTTTGGAGTCCTTCAACGACGATGCCGGCTGTCGTGGCTGCGTCTGGTAAAAGACTTTGGAGACGACAAGCTCGCCGTCCTTCTCATCGTCGTGCGAGCCAAGGTGGTACTAGTGCATGACCCAGCTGGTCTTCTCTGGCTTCCTTTGCTTGCCGTAGTTGCTATATAGGACTAGTATCTTCTTCTGGCCTCTCACCACGCCGTCGATGAGTATGGGCCTTGTCTTGCCGGTCTTGTGCCACCGCGTCTCACCGCCGTCGTCGGACTCCACCTTCCGACGCTTTCGTGTGCCTGTTGTGTAGGCCTTCGACGGACGGTGGAAGAAGTGGCTGATTTCACCGTTGGTTTTTATGCCTGTGAGTGACATTAGCGATAAAATCTTATAAGATGCATGACGTTCAATGAATAATAATGTCATTAGTATTATTGCCATACACGTTTTAAAATAGATAATACATATTTTAAATTCCATAGACGATTCAATCTTGCCTTAATTCACATAACCCTGCCATGGAATGTCTAGTGCTTTTATTTGAACGTTGAAGTGTAAGTATTAGAAGCGATTTGACAACTGAGATTCTCTTAACACATTCAACAACCGGAAAAGAAATTTGATCAAATATGCAAAGGAAGTCAAAAGTTTAGAATGTACGTCCATCAGCACTTTTAAAAAGGAAAAAAAGTTGCGAAAAGAAATCAAAAGGAGATGATGTTGATAGTTGTTCTAAGATCATCATCATGCTGCCGCGATTGCAAGGTTCATGTATATCTGTTCTGGATGCTTTGATGTATAACTAATATGTATAACTTTCATGGTTTTTAATATCGCTTCAAAATGATCTGCACTCGAGCTTGAAAAGAACAAGGAATCTTATACATCTTAAAGGCAAAATAAAGACGATACTTTTCAACAGGGGTACCACTTCTATGGCAGCAATAGCATGCATGTTGTGTTCATTTGGTAGCGACTCGATGTTTTGAAGTTGGCGAAAATATAAATATGTAAATAAATACAGTGCCGTGTACCGTATATGATAACTTAATGATATGATTGTGATATATTCCTGCCGAGACAGTAGATCACATGTCATACCAGAACCCCCTCTAATAATCCGCAGAATCCCTCTAATAATCAGGTGGTAGGTAGAAGCAGTATTTGTGAAATATTTATAAGAGACATCCATGTAAAAATTTCACGAGGACTAAAAAAGTTTAAATGTATATTTTTAAACATAGAAGGGGCATATAGGTAAATAAAGCAATTTTTGTAGGGAATAAGTACAAATATGTAACATAGAAGGGTATTTGTGCAATATAAACTTTTTACATAAAATCCATATAATAATGCAAATTAAAGTCTTATAAATCATATCAACATCAAAGTTTAATGCATGTAGTTACAGTTAAGTTTTTTCAAATGATACACATCATTCAACAATTTATCAAGTATTATTTAAATATATTGTTATTTCTCTATAATATTTTTTAGTAAATAGAGAAAATGATGTCTTAAAGTCTTGAACCCACCACGTTGCAAAGAAACATGTAAAAATGCTTGACAATTCCCCAATTCATCACCTTTATTCTTTCATTTTGGCCTTTAAATCCTAGCTAAATGCATGTATATATCATTATTTTGCATAAATTAACATTCATCATTTATTGTATTTGTATAAAATATATTGTATAAAAAAGCCAAATAAAAGAATAAAGAAAAGAAAAAGGAATAAAATGCCAAAGGAATTTTATGACCCAAAAATCCAAGACCTAGGCATCATGATGACCGGATCGACAAAGAATAAAGTAGGAGAGATAAGGATCAAAAACATAATAAAAACACTAATTATTACTCTTCAATAATGCATTTTTGGAATCTATTTTATTCTTTATTATTTATACCTCAGATCAATAAATTTTGTAGAAAGTTGTAGATAAAAATACATAAAAAATACAAAAGTTACTCTACACAAAAATAATACAAATTGCATATTCTACACTCAGAATAAAATTTCAAAATCCAAACTTCCCAGACCCATATCTTTTTCATATGAACTCAAAATGCATCAAAATCACTTTAATTGTATATAATATTTTATTAGTTATTTAATGAGGGGTTTCATTTAATTTGAAGTTAAGATGCAAAAGTTAGGCTTGGACTCCTATTGTACTATGTACCTAAATAAAATATTCATTTTACTTATTCTTTACATTTTTCATCATTTTATATTTTTATAATTTTGTAAATATTCTATATAGAGCATGTACCTATTTAGAATACAATAAAACCATAAAATATACACTCAAATAAAATAATATAGAAAATACATAAATGAATTACCTATACTTATACCTATGTAATAAAAACTTTATTTATTTAAGTGTACTTATTATATCAAAAAATAGTAAAAAATATATTTGTGCATATTTAAATAATCTATAAATATATAAATTCATCGAATAAAATAATACAATCTAAAATACAAAATAAAATACAATATACAATATATATGTAAATATACCGTAAATATACTTGAGAAAACTAACCTATAATAAATTAATCCATAAAAATAAATAAAAATCAGATTAAAATACTATAAAATAATACATAATTTTTATTTTATTAATTAATTTATTATTTATTTGTAATTATTTACCATTTTTTCATTTTTTGTCTTCTTACGTGAGTGGACCTATGAGGTCCAAGGATCGGTTGACCTCAGGTCAACTAGACCCTTGACCTAGGCCATCTACATATTAGAAGATTTGACCCCACTTCTCCCTTTTTCTACAATCGATGTGATCATAGATTTTGAATGAAGTCTTCATCGACTTTCTTCCTCGATCGAAGGCCTTTTACACCGGATCCTTACATTGATTCGAGGGCTTCTATATCGAGATGTGCACCTTGATCTTTCCTCCCGTCCTTTACTTGTACAAAACCACCTCCGCCTTCTTCCCCTTAAACCGAGCCCTGGGGCTAGAGCTCGGTGTCAACGAGCTTGCACGACTATTTGCAGGGTGGAAAGGCGTTGAGAGGGTGCTTCCCAACCATCTCCGGCAGTCCTCCGCCATGAGGTTTCATCTCGTGGCCTCCGGCCACTCATGTTTTCTTGCTTTCTAGATAGCATGTTGCAGTAGGTTTTAATTTATGACTTTAGATTTGAGTTTAATTATCCCCAGTAGCGTAGAATCACCGTCCCATAGTTCGTCAGAGCTCTGCCCGACAAGCTTTCCACTCTCCCTCGTCCGTGCTCCGACCCGTCGTCCGCCACCATTTCAACCCCTTCGCTCTCTTTACACCTCGACCCTCTCCATTCAGCCCAGTCCTCACTGGATCAGGAGTCCAGCACTCCTCCTCCGCCACTCGCTGGAGCTGCCACCGCCACACCTCACTTCACATCCATTTCCTCCACTAACGGGTCGAGGCAGTTTGCCCTCGACCCCCCCTTTCTTCTTGCGTAGGTACTTTTGCGACCCCATTTCTAGCCAAATGGTAATTTTGGAGCCGAGGAAGGTATCCAGGCCTCTTGACCTTCACCAGCCTCCATAGACTACTCTGGCGGTCTGCAGAGCTTTTTGAGCCCTCCGACATCCAGAGACACCTCCAGGAATCCTTGGTCCCATCTTGTAGCGAAGGAGGAGGTCGGAGGCCCCATATTCATCAACTCGAAGCTCGCTTGGGCGAACGTTCTTCCCTGTTCGTCAAGATACCTTCTCGCCCGTTCGATTTTTCTTGAACTCCAGGTGGAGCAGTAGTCATTGGATGCAAGAGCCTGCCATTGTCAGATCTCCTTGGGAGATCTATTTCTAGCCGCTCCCGATGGAGCGTCATCGTGCAACCACATAGCGCAATACGTCAAGTCAATCATCCTTGACCGCACGATCCACACTTATAGGGGATAAATTGTAGATCTCCCCCTCGATTTTGTTAGCATTTCTATTTGGTCATGTAGCATATTTAATACACTTGATATTTTCTGTTTTATTTGCATGTGACCCCTTGTTTGGGTCCAATCTATCTCAGCTCATGTGCCGTCCCACGTGAGCTGGGCATTTTGCACTATTACCCTAGCAGATTTTTGTATTATAGTTTAGTATTTAAAATCTGAATATTAGTTATAAATTTTTGGGTTATTTGTACCTTCGCCCCTGACTTTTATTTTAATAGTGAATATACACTTGCTAGTTCATGTAATTTTTGTTTTTTTCTTTCTATTTTCTAAAAATATCATATGTTCTCCAAAATTATGAAAAATAAGAGAATGCGCTTGATTGCTTGATCTTTCATGTTATTTTTTATTTCAATTTTAAGCATTTTTCCTATTTATTAAAAATGAAAATAGCATGGTCTTGTTCCTGTTTGACTTTAAAAATACCAAAAAATAGAAAAACTAATTAAAAAATTCCAAAAAATTACATTTTATCTATTATTGTATTTCGTACCTTCAGAACAAAAATCCCTAAAAATAAAAAGAAAATCATTAAAAAAAGCTCCAAAATCCGTATAATAATTATAAAAGTTTTTTAAAATCCAAAAATATTTGTTTCTATGAATTTTTTATCAGATATTATAATTAAAAATAGTTTTGAAAAATTTTGAATTTATTTAGTATTTTTAAACTAAAAAAAATTAAACCTAAAAATTAGGCTTAATTGTTTTGATTTTGTGTATTTAGGACTTTAAAAATATCTAAAAATTAGAAAAAAATTCTAAAATTGCAAAATAATAGAAAAAGATAAAAAAAATTACAAAAATATTTTATTATGCAATTCTTATTTATTTTTATTTGTATTTATAAATATATTACCCTATATTATTTATATAGTTATATATAAACCTATATTTTTTTGAAAAGAAAAAGGAAATAAAATAAGAAATTATAAAAAAATAAAAATTTAAAATAAAAAATTTATGTTAAAAAATCCATAAAAATATAAATAATTGAAAACCCACATAAAAATACAATAAAAAGACAAGAGGAAAGGGAAACTTTTACATTCACTTGCACAATCTATCATGTTTGCTCCCTGTGTTCAGCACTCTACATACTTATACACATTTTGTAAAGTTATAATAAATTTTAACTCCACATGTTCATTTTGCATTGCGTGATCTATATTGTGAGTTAGTTGGTGAATTATTCAGGTTTCATGAGCGGTCGCCTCGACGACTGTTGATCCGCTTTGTGGATTGATAAGGCCCTCACGAGATCTGAGTTTTCAAGGCTATTATAAAATAATAAAAAAATATCCATAAATCCTGAAAATTCATCTTATGTAAATACTTAATTCTAAAAATAATCCAAAAATATCCAAATTACGGGGCTCCTCGTATAGATGCACGGCATACCTCTGCCAAAACTTCAGACATATATCTTTTTATATTAACTCCAATTGCTCTAATTCTTTTTACCCCTTTCCATAAAAAAGATAAAAAAACAATAATATTGACGTGCACATATATCAAAATCCAAACCCTAATTTTTAATGAACCCTTGTTGTATATGAATACATTGTTATTTTTTGGTTAAATAATTTGTATAAATAACATATTATACCCCTTTTACTTACTTTTAACTTTGTAAAGACATTTTAATTCTCTAGTTTTACTTAAAAATATAAAACAACACAGACATTTCAAAATTACAATAACCTATATTAAAAATCATTAAGATTCCAAGGTCATGGTTTAATTATTAAGGATCATGTTATATTTACAAAGATCAATAGGTTCTATGGCGTAAATTTGAACAATATTTTTGGGACCATGGTGATGAATCCACATTTCATCATCTTTATTCTATCATTTTGGCCTTAAAAACCCTAGTAAATGCGTGTAAAGAGGCTTAATATAGGCATTTTAGCATTCATGTATATGTGTGTAAATATTGTATAAAATGAGGTTTTTAAAGCCAAAATTATAGAATAAAGAAAAGAAAAGAAAAAGAATAAAATATTGTAAATATTTTATGACCCGAAACCCCGAGACCTAGGCATCTTGATGAATAGGTCGACAAGGAATAAAGTAGGGGGAGATAAGGTCAGAAACACAGATAAAATACCCATACATTCTATTTATTCTTTATTCATTTTGGGACCTATTTTTGGTTCCACTTTTTATACATCAGATAAAGAAACTTTGTACATGAAAGTTGTAGATAATTTTATAAAGAAAAATACAAAATTGATTTCACAGAAAAATAATACACAGATAAAAAGTTATGGTCTGAATAAAAATCCAGAATCCTAACTTCCCAGACCCGTATCTCACAAATAAAAACTCCAAATGCAGCATACTCACCTTCAATTGTATATAGAAGAAAATAAGCTATTTAATGGCGGTGGTTTCGCATTTGGCGAAGCTACGGTTTGAAAGTTGAGTTTTGGACCCCTATTGTATACTTGTACATATTAAAATATTCAATTTATTATTTATTTATTATTTTTACAATTTTGTATTTTTATAATGTTGTAAATAATACTTATAATAATAATGTACATTAAAATAAGAATAAAAACTTAAAAATAAAATACCTAGATACATTACCTATATATATACCTATACAAAACATACTTGTATTTTATTAAATATACAAAACATATCAGAAAAATAAAATAAAAATATATTTATGTATATAAAAGTATTTTATAATTTTATAAAATAAGAAATAAAAATAATAAAATTACAATCACAAAATAAGAATAAAAGAATAAAATATGTAGATAATATACCTATATAGGGGTATAATAGCAACTTGTAAAAATATGTCCCATAAAAATAATTAAAAATCATAATAAAATAATTTATAAAATTTTAAACATTTTTTATTTTATAACCAAAATTTAATTAATTCATTTTCTATTTTAAAACGAATTAATAAATCATTTTTCCAAGGTTTTTCTGGTTGGTCCACGTGGACCAACCAGCTTCAGCCCTTGGTTGACCTTGGTCAGCTCTCTGACCGAGGTCTGTACATGGCAGACTTGCATTTTCTTAGTATCTTCTCTGAATTTTGGAGGTCGCGCCATGCATCATCTCATGATTCTTTCTTCACAAAACTTGTTCCCCTACCATCCAGCTACCACGCCCTAGCTTAATCTCGAGCCGAGCACCATCACAGCACCCGTGACTCCCCCTCGAAAATCGCCCCCCGCCATTGCTCAAAACCGAACCCTCAACCTTCATTCACTCTTTGAACCGCCTTAGGAAGAGCTTCAAACCTCCGGGTGCTGGTATATCGGGTCTCCGGTGACAGGGGATCGACCCAAACCCCTTCGTAGAGGTGATGCGAGGCTAGAGGTCGCGTTCCAACCTCCATCTCCGGCCTCGCGGCCGTGAGGTTCAATCTCGGGCATATCCCTTGAGATGTGTGTTTTATTTGTTTTTTTCTTGTATTTTTAGCTTCCTGGTAGTTGTAGAAACCATACCCTACGTTCCATTTCACCTCGCGCTCATCCATCATCCGCGAAACCACCTCGCCGGAGCTTGCTCCGACGAGCATCTATTCACATCAAGCGCCGCCCATTCGCTCTCCGTTTGCTCTGGAATCCTTCCTGCTGTTGTGTGTTCATTGTGCAGGGTCCCAGGTGCCAAGGACCCTCCTGGGAGGGTCGTTTTTGCTGCAGTTCAGGTCAACTGGAGTCGTCCTCCTACGTTGACGACGCGGCGGTGTCCCGGCCGCTCTCCGGCCATTTTGAGGGCGCTGTCGTCTCGAGTATACTTCCAGGAGCTTGGAGAGGCCGTTAGAAGAGGTCGTGCACCTCGGAGTAGCGAGATTTTGCAGATTGAAAGTCGCTGAAGGCTGGTTCTTCGCGTGTTCATCCTCCATACCCCTAGGCCGTCCGATCTCCGCCTGTTCTTCCAGCGCTACAGCCGCCGTTGGATCATGCGCATCCCCTGCCGTTGATCTCCACCGCCTGATCTAATCAGTGCCGTCCGTTGCGAAGGGGTATCGCGACGCGGATCGGTGACACGTGTTTAAGTGGCGTTTATCAGCCGCCCGATCCAAAGGACGTTGGGTATTTTGCATAACTTTCCCAACGAGTTTTGTATTTAATATTTGGCACATAATCCTTCATCTGCTGTTATTTAATTTGTGTATTATTTACGAACCAACCCCCGTACTTTCACGTATTTACATATAGGACCTCGGCCACGTCACCTCACGTGCCCGTATGCGTGAGGAGCGTGGCCATTTTGTAGATAGGCCCTCGGGCATTTTTGTATTGGTCAGCAGTCCAAGAATATTTAGATCACGTGTAATCTTTCTGGCCATTTTGCATCTACGCCCCCGAGTTTTCATGATATTGCATCCGTGCCCCTGCCAAGCACGCGTGTAACGCACGTGGCCTTGGTGATTTTTGTAGGATAGCCCTTCGGCCATTTTGTATCAGTTGTGAGTCCAGTAAGTGCATTTCGTATATATTTATTTTCTGGAACTATTGCATATAGGCCCCTGGATTCTTGCACAATTACGTTAATGCCCCCGGCCTGCATGTGGTTTCTTGCTGTTATCTCTAATTTTTGCATGCATCCATAAATCGCTAAAAAATCCACAAAAATTGCATTAAACTTCCTGTTGCATTGTAGATTTATGTCATATTTTTATTTTTCATACTTATTTTATTTTTATATTTATTAAAAATCAAAAATAGCCTTTTTCAGCACTGTCTAGCTCATAAAATACCAAAAAAATATAAAAACACTCCAGAAAAATCCCAAAAAAATATATTTTGTGTCTTTTAGTTTGTTTTAACTCCCAGCCAAAAATCATTAAAAGTACAAAATCAAACTCCTAAAAATTGCAAAACTCCAAAAACCTTCATAAAAATCTTAAAAATTCTACAAAAATCCTAAAAATACAAACTTTGCTTCTAAATTTTCCTCATTTCACTATCTTTCATTGAAAATTAAAGTGGAGAATTTTTGTTACTGTTTGCTATTTTATTTCTCCATTTTAGTTCCAGCCTTGCATTTTTCCCACTGTTTTCTCTATTTTGCTAATTAAAAATACCAAAAACATTCTAAAAATTACCCAAAAATCACAAAAACAGTAAAAAAGCATAAAAAGACCAAAAAGACTTTATTTGCTTATTTTTGAACATTTTTATATATTTTTATAAATAGCTCTTTCTCCCTTTTATTACATTGCTTTTATATTCCAATATTGAAAAAGAAAATAAAAAAAATATAAAATATAAAAAGAAAATATAAAATTAGAAAACTAAAAATCAAAAATCAAAATAAAAATTAAAAATTAAATAAAAAAATATAAAATTAAAAACCCACAAAAAAATAGCATAGTAGACACTTGATCACTTTCACACACATTTTGAGCAATTTTTGCCCCGTTCTACCTGTCTGCTCCCTGTGTTCGACCTCTACACATACTTGCACTATACACATCTTGTTGTAGAGTTATAATAAATTTTAACTCCGCACATTTACTTTCATTGCTTGATATATTTGTCGTGGGTTAATTGTTGATTAATTCGGGTTTCGTGAGCGGTCGCTCAGCGACACAGTAGTCCCGCCTTGTGTGGACTATTTTGACCCTCGCCAAATCCGAGTTAAACAAATGGCGCCGTTGCCGAGGAGCAACAGCGCGTAGTTCGGGTCTTGTTTGTGTTTGTGATTGATTGTCTATTTCACGGCTTTTATTTTTTGCTATTTTATTTTCTTTATTTTTGATATATCTCTTGAGCTGTCTAACCTTCTCCTTTGTTGACTTTGTGCGAGGAACCACGGATCGAGGGAGGCGCTCCACCCTAGGCGCCTACGCACCCACGTGAAGCCGGCATCTGCCCGCTTAGCACCGAGGAGACAAGGAGAGATTTTTGAAGACCGAGCTCCACCTTTAGTTGTAGAATTTATTTCCTGCATTGATCTTTGCAATTTGTTGTGAGAGAGAGACCTTTATATTTGTAATAATACAGGTACCACCGAACTTGGACATTCGAGCCTAATTTCCAAGTGATTGTTCACTTGGGGGCTCACCGCAGTTTTGACGGTTTTCATCGCATTTCTTTTTACTTTGTTTTTCGATTTTCGATTTTCTTTATTTTGTGTGATTGAGCCCCTCGTTCTAGGATTGCTTGCGATAGACTAAGACCAAACACCTAATATTTTGCATGCACCTATAGTCTCGTTTGGACTTAGTCAAATTTTAAACAGTTGATCATCACCTTCAATCCATCGCGCCGCGAGCTCTCCCCGCAAAGCGCTTTCTCCTACCCTCAATTTGTTGAGCAGAGGAGGGGTGAGCCTAGACCGGACTCTAGGGTTGAGGATTGGCGGTCAATTTGTGGTTCTTCCCGCTAATAGCAATTTCTGAAACTTAGGGCGTTTTCATCGGCTTTTGCATTTGCATATAGATAGGTTTCAATTCTGCTGAGCATCCTTGCATGTAGAGTGCTGGAGGCAAGGTGAGCATTTCTCTTTAGCATGCATTATTGATTTGACGCTTGCATTGCTTTTCCGACTCTACCTCTGATTTTGCCAACATAGGATCTTAAAGGAATTGACTCCTCGTTAGGCTCGTGCATTACTTATTAAAAATCCAAAAAAAGTGATAAACCAAATAAAATTGGGACTGCTAATTTTACTTGACCCTAAAACCGATCAAAAAGAAATATCTTGTATTGGGGCGAGTAATCCCCTCATTGTCTTCGTTTTACATTGCTCGCGCACACACTAAGGATTAGTGCCCAAATCCCATTGAGCCCCTAAGTGTTTGCGCAACTTCTTGACTTCTCACCTAACTCTAAAACAGACAAGATAAAAAGACCGCTCTTTGCGGTCCCTACCGAGTTGAGTAGGTGAATTGAGGGTTTGCATTCTTTTCATTTTTGATTGTGATTGTTTTGTGTGCGTCCTAGATCATCCCTGCGCATTTGCGCCTTTCTTCCCACTTCTCTTGACTTGACCATCGTGCTCTCCCGATCATTTTCCTTTTGTTTTCGAGATGGACCCCTGGAGCATTTTCTATCCGGACTTTGCGGATCCTTCGTTCACTCCAGCCGATCCACCTCCTTTTTTCCAGGAGGACTTTGATCCTGATTTTTGTACATATCTGACCAACCCACTATTTCAGGATACGAACTTTGACCTTCACCAGTCATTTCCACCACCATCACCTACACATTTCGACAACCCGCTCTTCCTTGAGTATCCCGATCCGGAATGTGATTTTTGCCCACACCCACCGCCCACATTCGACACACCCGATCCTGAGATTTTGGAGTCACCTTTCATGATATCAACACTTGAGACCTTGAATCAGATGATGGAGCATATGAATTCGAGGATTGCCGACCTTACTAATTTAAATAAGAACCAAAATGCCGCTCCAGTCTGTGAGGATATGGAATCATTTGAGGATTATCATGAGAGCTTGCAATCGCCCAAAATAAAAAAAATGAGAAAAAATTAAAAACACAAAAAGATTTCGGGAGACACACGATCGAGCCAGACTGTGAGGAGAGGTACCACTTGCCAGATCCTTTGACCACACAGCCTTTCACACCCGGTCCCACCTCTGACCCCGAGGATGCCGCTGTACAGACTGCTCTTGGCATGCCTCGTGTAGATGTTGATTCCGACTTCCTCCCTTGTATGGAGGAAGTCCAAAAATTCAAAAAAATGCTGACTGAACCCGAAGTGGTGGCCACCATACATGAGATTATCCGTGCCCCACTTCAGCAGGACATGACCGATTTATCTGCTCCTCTTCCCAAGAAGAGAAAGCGGAGGAGCAGATCTGAGCGTCACATCTTGACCATGGCCACTGCCCACGCCATCACACATCGTCCCATCCCTCGGAAGAGGAACACTGCCACACCTTTCATTAGCTGCACAATCTCTGACCACACATGTGATCACACTCTCCTAGACGGCGGTGCTTCGATTAGCATATTACCTTTCTCGCTAGTACAGTCTCTTCACTTAGGGCCTCTCAAGAAGACCAGGATGATTGTTCAGTTTGCTGATGGATCAATAAAGAGGCCGAAGGGTATCCTTGAAAACGCCGTCATCTCGATTCAGGGCACGAGCTATCACGTTGATTTTGTCGTATTGCCCATGGAGACCTCCACTGGGGAGCACTCTCCAATCATCCTGGGACGACCATTCCTCGCCTCTGCGAGGGTCGTTATCGATTACGGATCAGGAGAGATTCTCTTCCGTCCTGCTGACGAGAGCGAAGTATCGATCACCGCACCTACTGCCGACCAGAGACCTGCACCTGATATGACTTCACCTATCTTGGCTGACCCCGAGGACTATGATCTATATGAGGATATCAGAGAGACCTTCTTTATGACCGATGATGAGACCCGAGAATTCCTCTCCAAGGAGGAAAGCTCGGAAAGCATAGACCTTGGTGTTGCTGCTTCCTGTGATTGGCGATGTGTTGATGACATCCGCGGGATCTACACGATTGACACCATTGAGCGGAGGGCAGACTTAGAGACTATACAGGACGACCATGTTCTGACTACTTCCATTGATGGGTCCGTTCCTGTTCATGTAGATACTGATGAGACTAAGGCCGAATTTGATTTAGTTGCATTTCTTCAGAGATTTGGGCCTTTTGATGAGAAAGATGATCCGGTTGAGATTATAGAGGACGAACAGAGCTCGACTACTTCCACCGATGATTTCGTGCCTTTTGATTTTGACCTGGATGACACCTCGCTGGACGACTCTGAGTATACTACTTCCGATGATGATGAGTTCGTCCCATTCCACTTTGATATCAGCGAGACTCCCAAGGCCGGACCGAGTCACACTTCTTTCACTGATCCGTCTGTGCCTTCACACCCTAGGGCCACTGAGGACTTACACCCCGTCGACCCTGATCGGATTCCGTCCACTGTGGACCCCGATGTCGACCTGCACCATACCAGATCCATTCCTCAGCGATCCCGCAAGAAGGTTCGCTTTCAACCTTCTTGATCATCTGTATATCCATCTCTGTTGTATCTTCACTTTTGTGTACCTCTGTTCTCTCTACCGTATTGCTCGTTCGCCTATTCTTCGCGTGTGCCTTGCTTAGGACGTACTTTGTCCTAAGTATAGGGGGGTGGACGAGCCGAGTGTCGTTCTTTGTTCCGTTTCGTCACTCCTGTTGTTGCCTATACTTAGGGCTTCTTTTACCCTAAGTATAGGGGGAGTGATGTGTACATCCTCATGATCTCTTCTTTCGTCTTCATCTCTTTTCTTCTTTTCTTCTTTTCTTCCTCTTCTATCTTCTTCATCTACCAAAAAGGTGCCGCCCCTTGTAGACAGTCTTCTATACTTAGGACGTACTCTGTCCTAAGTATAGGGGGATGTGCACCCCGAGTTTTTCTATTCTTTTCGATCCTCTCCATTGTCTCTTCTTCTTGTCTATACTTAGGGATATCTTACCCTAAGTATAGGGGGGGACAATCTGAGTACGATCTGTTCATTCCCACCCTTGACCCTCCCTGCTTTGTATACAGTCTGCTATACTTAGGATTATTTGATCCTAAGTATAGGGGGGACGGTCAACTTCTCATTCATTTATTCATCTATTATTCCTTTATTCTTCAGATTTTCCTATACTCAGTACGAGTTATGTCTTCTCTTTTCTCTCTGATCTATGAGGACATAGCTCAAGCTAAGTATAGGGGGGTCGTATATACTATGTATATACTTTAGCCATAACTCGTACTTTCGTATTTTCTTAATAAATATGGCTAATAATTCTTTAAAAATGCTTTAAAATTCATTAAAAATCCTTAATAAAAAGATGTGGTTATTCCTCAAATCCTTTTGTGTAATTACTGATTAATAAATCAGGTGAAAATGTTTTTTGCAAAATGTTTGAAAAATGGTTTGAAAATCTGTGTGAACATCTATTGAAAACTATTTTGAAAATATTTTGTTACATGTTTCAACCTGTGTAAAATTGTGTGGTTTGTAAAACTTCTTTTCTTTGTGTGAAATAAAATGTTTTGAAAAATGATTTGCAAATGGTTTGAAAAATGGTTGCAAAAATGATTTGAAAAACCTATATATACTGTTTGAAAGCCTTTGCAAAATGATTTTCAAATGTGTGTAAATGTTTGTAAAATGTTTGTAAAAATTATTTTGGACTATAGTTTTCAAAAATTGTGTGTAAATTGTTTTCAGATAAGTTTGAGGAATACTTACATCTCACCAAAATCCACTATATATATCTATATGTATAAAATTGACCACTTACCCTGTAAATTCTTAAAATCCACTTCCTGTAAATATAAGAAGCACTCCCGTGTACATATTTTTCACCTAGTTTTTAGCCAAAATCTTTTTCTTTTCAAAAATCCCAAAAACATTTGCAAAATTAAAATCCAAAAACATTTGAAAAATTTCTTTGAAAAATAAAAAAAAATTGCATATGCATCATCATCATATTTTCAAAAATCCATAAAAAGTTCAAAATCTTGAAAATTGCATCACAAAAATATTTTCTTCATTGCATTGCATAACATTCGCATTTTTCAGATTGAGGTTGATAATTGAACGAGTCTAAGTAAAATCCGAAGATTGGAGCTTGATTGGACCTTATAATCTACCTAATAACAGGAACCTTATAGGAACTGGGTTTGAGGTACTTCAGGTCTAGTTGACTTAATTCTTTGAGGATCACGGGACTTGGTTCAATGGATTCTTGACTGCCTAAGTAGAGTCTTTCGGAGCACACGCACGACTCTTGCTGATAATGACCTAACTTGGACACCTGCACCTTTCACATGGCTCAACTCAGTTGGAGTGGTGAGGGTATTGGATTTGCCGGTATGAGACGCACACAAGTGGAAACATTTGTCCTCCTCTAAGGAGGGAAGTGCACCCCAACCCGTCCAGTGATTAGGAAGTCTAAAGACAGGAGGCTGTGGGTTGCAATAAAGCTTCAAAAGAGGGATAGTCTACTGGCTCAAGAGGAAAAACTCCTTATGTAAATGCTGTTGTATATAGTATTTCAAAAAAAAAAGAAGTTCATGCATGTACAAAAATAAAAAGCCTGCAAAGTATGTACATATGTTGTAAAGTCAATAAGCAAGCTTGAGTTCCAAAGTCATATCATGTGAGCCTGCAGCAGGATGACTTGACTACACTGGTCTTGCATCCAAGGATAGGTAGCTACACTGGCTACCGTCCATTCTTCTCTTCACCCCCTCCTCTTGAGCTGGTTGCCACTTGAACTTAGAAGGGAATACCCCGCTCCTCGAGGATGGAGTTGCTGGATTGGGGAATCATTGGGTTGTCATACTGGAGAAGTCAGTCTCTTTGTCATTTTAGCTGGGGAGAGCCACCATCACTTACACTGTACGAGTCAGATTCATAGTCGTAAGGGTTTGCGTATGAATTGAGATACTTCTGACCTGGCTATTGAGGAGACTTGGGCAGAGTTTTGGGATTCTCAAGGACTGTTGGATTTCAAATTCGGTTCTCAATAAGGTTCCGCCCGCACTAAAATTCCAAAGGTCCGACTTAAGCTCCAAACTTTGATTTTGTGAAGACAAGTTTGACAATTAAATTTAGTCCATCTTTTTTTTCTTTTTCTTTTCTTTGTTTTTCCTTTCTGCACTTATTGCATAAGTGTTTGCTAGGGACTAGCAAAGGCAAGTATAGGGGGATGATGAATCCACATTTCATCATCTTTATTCTATCATTTTGGCCTTAAAAACCCTAGTAAATGCGTGTAAAGAGGCTTAATATAGGCATTTTAGCATTCATGTATATGTGTGTAAATATTGTATAAAATGAGGTTTTTAAAGCCAAAATTATAGAATAAAGAAAAGAAAAGAAAAAGAATGAAATATTGTAAATATTTTATGACCCGAAACCCCGAGACCTAGGCATCTTGATGAATAGGTCGACAAGGAATAAAGTAGGGGGAGATAAGGTCAGAAACACAGATAAAATACCCATACATTCTATTTATTCTTTATTCATTTTGGGACCTATTTTTGGTTCCACTTTTTATACATCAGATAAAGAAACTTTGTACATGAAAGTTGTAGATAATTTTATAAAGAAAAATACAAAATTGATTTCACAGAAAAATAATACACAGATAAAAAGTTATGCTCTGAATAAAAATCCAGAATCCTAACTTCCCAGACCCGTATCTCACAAATAAAAACTCCAAATGCAGCATACTCACCTTTAATTGTATATAGAAGAAAATAAGCTATTTAATGGTGGTGGTTTCGCATTTGGCGGAGCTACGGTTTGAAAGTTGAGTTTTGGACCCCTATTGTATACTTGTACATATTAAAATATTCAATTTATTATTTATTTATTATTTTTACAATTTTGTATTTTTATAATGTTGTAAATAATACTTATAATAATAATGTACATTAAAATAAGAATAAAAACTTAAAAATAAAATACCTAGATACATTACCTATATATATACCTATACAAAACATACTTGTATTTTATTAAATATACAAAACATATCAGAAAAATAAAATAAAAATATATTTATGTATATAAAAGTATTTTATAATTTTATAAAATAAGAAATAAAAATAATAAAATTACAATCACAAAATAAGAATAAAAGAATAAAATATGTAGATAATATACCTATATAGGGGTATAATAGCAACTTGTAAAAATATGTCCCATAAAAATAATTAAAAATCATAATAAAATAATTTATAAAATTTTAAACATTTTTTATTTTATAACCAAAATTTAATTAATTCATTTTCTATTTTAAAATGAATTATTAAATCATTTTTTCCAAGGTTTTTCTGGTTGGTCCACGTGGACCAACCAGCTTCAGCCCTTGGTTGACCTTGGTCAGCTCTCTGACCGAGGTCTGTACATGGCAGACTTGCGTTTTCTTAGTATCTTCTCTGAATTTTGGAGGTCGCGCCATGCATCATCTCATGATTCTTTCTTCACAAAACTTGTTCCCCTACCATCCAGCTACACGCCCTAGCTTAATCTCGAGCCGAGCACCATCACAGCACCCGTGACTCCCCCTCGAAAATCGCCCCCCGCCATTGCTCAAAACCGAACCCTCAACCTTCATTCACTCTTTGAACCGCCTTAGGAAGAGCTTCAAACCTCCGGGTGCTGGTATATCGGGTCTCCGGTGACAGGGGATCGACCCAAACCCCTTCGTAGAGGTGATGCGAGGCTAGAGGTCGCGTTCCAACCTCCATCTCCGGCCTCGCGGCCGTGAGGATCAATCTCGGGCATATCCCTTGAGATGTGTGTTTTATTTGTTTTTTTCTTGTATTTTTAGCTTCCTGGTAGTTGTAGAAACCATACCCTACGTTCCATTTCACCTCGCGCTCATCCATCATCCGCGAAACCACCTCGCCGGAGCTTGCTCCGACGAGCATCTATTCACATCAAGCGCCGCCCATTCGCTCTCCTTTTGCTCTGGAATCCTTCCTGCTGTTGTGTGTTCATTGTGCAGGGTCCCAGGTGCCAAGGACCCTCCTGGGAGGGTCGTTTTTGCTGCAGTTCATGTCAACTGGAGTCGTCCTCCTACGTTGACGACGCGGCGGTGTCCCGGCCGCTCTCCGACCATTTTGAGGGCGCTGTCGTCTCGAGTATACTTCCAGGAGCTTGGAGAGGCCGTTAGAAGAGGTCGTGCACCTCGGAGTAGCGAGATTTTGCAGATTGAAAGTCGCTGAAGGCTGGTTCTTCGCGTGTTCATCCTCCATACCCCTAGGCCGCCCGATCTCCGCCTGTTCTTCCAGCGCTACAGCCGCCGTCGGATCATGCGCATCCCCTGCCGTTGATCTCCACCGCCTGATCTAATCAGTGCCGTCCGTTGCGAAGGGGTATCGCGACGCGGATCGGTGACACGTGTTTAAGTGGCGTTTATCAGCCGCCCGATCCAAAGGACGTTGGGTATTTTGCATAACTTTCCCAGCGAGTTTTGTATTTAATATTTGGCACATAATCCTTCATCTGCTGTTATTTAATTTGTGTATTATTTACGAACCAACCCCCGTACTTTCACGTATTTACATATAGGACCTCGGCCACGTCACCTCACGTGCCCGTATGCGTGAGGAGCGTGGCCATTTTGTAGATAGGCCCTCGGGCATTTTTGTATTGGTCAGCAGTCCAAGAATATTTAGATCACGTGTAATCTTTCTGGCCATTTTGCATCTACGCCCCCGAGTTTTCATGATATTGCATCCGTGCCCCTGCCAAGCACGCGTGTAACGCACGTGGCCTTGGTGATTTTTGTAGGATAGCCCTTCGGCCATTTTGTATCAGTTGTGAGTCTAGTAAGTGCATTTCGTATATATTTATTTTCTGGAACTATTGCATATAGGCCCCTGGATTCTTGCGCAATTACGTTGATGCCCCCGGCCTGCATGTGGTTTCTTGCTGTTATCTCTAATTTTTGCATGCATCCATAAATCGCTAAAAAATCCACAAAAATTGCATTAAACTTCCTGTTGCATTGTAGATTTATGTCATATTTTTATTTTTCATACTTATTTTATTTTTATATTTATTAAAAATCAAAAACATCCTTTTTCAGCACTGTCTAGCTCATAAAATACCAAAAAAATATAAAAACACTCCAGAAAAATCCCAAAAAAACATATTTTGTGTCTTTTAGTTTGTTTTAACTCCCAGCCAAAAATCATTAAAAAAATACGAAATCAAACTCCTAAAAATTGCAAAACTCCAAAAACCTTCATAAAAATCTTAAAAATTCTACAAAAATCCTAAAAATACAAACTTTGCTTCTAAATTTTCCTCATTTCACTATCTTTCATTGAAAATTAAAGTGGAGAATTTTTGTTACTGTTTGCTATTTTATTTCTCCATTTTAGTTCCAGCCTTGCATTTTTCCCACTGTTTTCTCTATTTTGCTAATTAAAAATACCAAAAACATTCTAAAAATTACCCAAAAATCACAAAAACAGTAAAAAAGCATAAAAAGACCAAAAAGACTTTATTTGCTTATTTTTGAACATTTTTATCTATTTTTATAAATAGCTCTTTCTCCCTTTTATTACATTGCTTTTATATTCCAATATTGAAAAAGAAAATAAAAAAAATATAAAATATAAAAAGAAAATATAAAATTAGAAAACTAAAAATCAAAAATCAAAATAAAAATTAAAAATTAAATAAAAAATATAAAATTAAAAACCCACAAAAAAATAGCATAGTAGACACTTGATCACTTTCACACACATTTTGAGCAATTTTTGCCCCGTTCTACCTGTCTGCTCCCTGTGTTCGACCTCTACACATACTTGCACTATACACATCTTGTTGTAGAGTTATAATAAATTTTAACTCCGCACATTTACTTTCATTGCTTGATATATTTGTCGTGGGTTAATTGTTGTTTGAATTAGGGTTTCTCGCGGGTCGCCTCAGCGACATTGTGATCCCGCCTTGTGTGGATTACTTTAGACCTGTGAAAAATCTTGTTCAACACATGGTTACAAACCCAATTAATTTATATTTCCATTTTGGAAATTTATTTTTCATCTTTTCTTGTAGATAATATATATTTTAATATATGAGAAAAGTTTGCATCAAATAACATTTCAGTTGCAAGCACGTGTGAGGTAGGAAGAGGATCCTCTGATGTAATGAGAGCTACAACAGAGGTGTTGTAATCCTCTTTATCTTTTTTTTTCAATTTTGCTTCCAAAAATCCAATCATATCGATTTAATCTTAGTTTAATATTCTACATATCCTTCAAATTTCACTCAAAGTCGAGCTTATTTACTATTTTATCTTAATGATCAAACATTTAGTCAAGATCTAAGCATCTTAAATTCCATTTACCATTTAAAAAATACATATCTTAATCTATTAAGATAAAATAGCAAATAAGCTCGGATTTGAGTGAAATTCGAAAAATAGGTAGAGTACTAATATAAGATTCAATCAATAAGGTTGGATTTTGGAATCAAAATCATAAAAAAAAACTAAAGAGAATTACACAACATCCTCTTCCGTGGGGGCGAAACGTCCTTTTTTAGTTTCATGTGATCGAATTTAAATAATATTTTTACATTGTTTTTAGTTCCACATAGCATCAACCTCCACAAAGGAGGATGAAATTCAATGTAAATCAATTTCTGTTATCTTGGATTTATGTTACTTTTTGAGAAACTGGAATACATCATGTTCTCTGCGTGCATGCCAATACGTGTGTGAGGGGGAAGAGGGGTATGCTTTAGCCCTTGCTTCTACATCATCTCTTATTGGGTTAGCAATATTTCTATCTAATCTCTTACAGTTAATCCTTAGAGTAAAAACAAAAAACAAAATCCATGTCAAAATTATCCTCGAATTTTCACTGCCTTAGTTAAAAGGTTTACTGCGTAAGATAGTTTGGCTCAACGGTCCATCCTTAAATACCCTTTTAATTTCTCGTGCGAATTCTTACCCAAATGCAAACAGTGAAATTTTCTTTCATAGAGTGCAATTTGTTCTTTAATTCTTAAATCATGTTATTCTTTATTGTTATTATAAGAGCCTAACGAGGTCAGGATCAGCTCGTTCATCAAAGATAACCAGAGATATTAAACAAAAATTACCGGGAAGCTTTTCTGGATGCGTGCAACAGATCCCATTCTCCCCTTGCAGCGTAGGGATGAACTCATCAATAAGAGGGTGGCTCCTCCCCTCGCCGTCGCTCCTCGTCTTCCCTTCCAGGTGTTCTAGCAGCTCCGCATCGTTCGGGTCGAACCTCACCCCGGCTGGCAATCCCGGCAGCAAGCGCATACTCTCTTGCTTCTCCTGCAGAATAACAAACGTATATTTACCATGTAGAAGATGACCAAGACGCTCGTGCCACAAAAAGACATTCAAGTGAATTGTAATCCACCTCTTGATGATGATGACGGAATTGGTGGCCGCACGAGGGGCAGGCTACTTCAATTCCCGACGATAGCTTGTCGGTAGCGGTGGCCGGAGGGGCGGAATTGTTCGTGCAGGTGCTACTGTCTACTTCGGCGGCAGCGTGGGCGTAGGGCACCATGGTGGATGCGTGGGAGGGATGCGGTGCAACAGCAGGAGCATGATCTAGTGGCAAAGGAAGCAAAGGAAAAGGGCGGGCCGTCCCTTGTAGTGCAAGTATTCCCTCGACAAGGCAAGAAGAAGCTTCTCCAAGATTACGATTTCTAGTTTTTTTGGTAAAGGGACTACGCATGTTATTGCGTGCTGAGGTTGCTTGCCCCTTAAGTTTCTCCCACCGATCAATATTTCCGTTGATATTATATTCTACTTGCATGGCCCTCTCGAACTTTCGCAATTGAATTGTAGTCCGTCTTCTTCTTAAAATAAATAGTATATCTTATATTAGTTGCATGATTGTTTACATTTGAGTTAGAATTGATTTTGAGGTCAAAGCATAAAGCAAGGTTTTAAAAATCAAATCGGACATTAAATCGTGTAGGTATTCGTTTTTGGTTTTTATGATCGGATCAATAGAACCAATCGATCGAATCGGTGATGACATCAGCAGTACATCAAAATCGAAAAAGATTGGTCCATATTGTTAGTTTGCTTCATATGATTCAACGAGTCGAATCGAGTTAGACCAGGTATATCATACAAATAAATATGAAAAATGCTACATCATATCTTTCGAGGGTTTGTTAGTCTTCTCCTTCTAAAAATTTCCAATAGCACATATACTCATATTTTTTTATACAATTACATGTGTACCCCTATACTTTTACAAAATACATAGTAGTGACCTTTTATTAGTACACTTATGTTCCTATATTATACCAACATAGGCATAATATTGTGATTTTTAAAGAATATATACTAGCATAAGTGAATTTGCTTAAAAGTGAGGGGTATAAAATTTATTAAAAAAACTCGAAAGGACATAATAAGCACATTTCATAAAATTCTTATAATGCATATATGCGATGAGAAAAATTAATAATATTAAACTATTTAAACTCTAATTAATGATACTTGTTGTCAATTTATTGTATCTCATAGCACGACTATGATACCGTCTTCTTCGTTTGTTATTGTTATAAGTGAACAATCTCATACAAAATGTGGGAAGAGAAAGGCAATGCTCATATGACAGGAATGTCATGCAAAGGAGAAGAGATAGAAGGATACTATACCGTGGTTAAGAATGCGCCTATATCATGAATATTTCTGAAAAGTTTGTTTTGTTAATTTATTGGAAAATATTTTTTTGACAAAAATGGATGGTTAAACGATTTAGTTCAATTTTTTCGATAAAAGATCAATTTTCATTCATCATAGTTTTGAGATGTCCCTTTTAGGGTAAAACAAAAAGTGGGCTTCCCTAGAGGGGAAGTTGTGAAAAAACAATTCATCACAGCCCAAACAGAAGTCCCAGAATGCAGAAAATTAGAAGCAACACAAAAAAGAGACAGATCTCCATGAAGGGCAGACTGAATCATCAAAAAGGAAGATTTTCCTCCAATCTCCACCAGTTTGTGATGAGACCTTGTACTCAAATGAAACTTGACGAAAGATTTGTAGGGGTCTTTCCCACGCGCAGGTTCGCAGAAGATCGTTCAGCCCAATTTTGAAGATTTTGATCCTTACCTGTACACAAAGGGCCTAATAGAGTAGTAAAGCATATTTCAAAAGTAAGTTAGGAGAATTTGTAAACTTCGAAGATAGTAGTATATGCTAAAAAAATAGTTGTCCATTCAATTAGCTTAAAATTTCCTCTCTAATATTCGTAATGATAGTTGCTTCTTTTAGCAAAGAGTCAATCTGTAAAGGTTTTCCTACATAGGCAATGGCACATCTTGCTTTCCAAATTAACCATAAAATAGTAGCTTGATGTGCTATCTCCTTCCAGTTGATCATCGCGTCATTCCACACAATATTGTTTGAGAGAATAAGGAGTAGATTTGTGCCATTTGTAAACACTCTACTTTTGACAAGAATAGTTCTCGTAACTTCGCATTCATTGAATAGATGTGTATAACTTTCACATTCTTTTTTACAAAGATGGCAACGATTTACTGAAGTTATATTGAATTTTCCCAGCAAATCTTGGGTTATCAGCTTTCGGTGACCCAACAACCATGTAAAAAAAGTAACCCGAGGCTCGAAAAGAGGCCCCCAAAAATTGGGATGGAGATTTGGTCTAATTCCACCATCCACAAGCAAATTGTATATGATTTTATTTATCTTTTTCCCGGTCTCTTTTCCTTTTGATGGAAAGTTTACGCGATCGATTTCGTTTGAGTTCAGGGATGAGTGGATTCGATCAATAGAAGACTTGGCTTTGTTTAGCACATTTCTGAGCCTCACAGGAATTTTAGATGCCATGTATTTGAACCAGTTGAATTTAGCTGTCCAAGTATTTAGACCTTTGGCGATAGAAATTTTTTTGTGTTTCACAAAAGGCCATAATTCAGGATATAAGCACCTCAATGGAATATTACCACATATCGAATCTTCCCAAAGAGAGGATGTCTCACCATTTCCGGTTATTTTTGAAAAAGTAGGGATTAACTGTTTTGCCCCCCGTAAAGACCTTTCCATGTCAGTGAATTCGAGGGACACTTCTTTGATAAGCATATAGGCCCTCCCTGGTAGCATGAAGCCCTAATAATTGTAGGGACCCACGGTTTTTGATTTTCCACAATTTGAATTGTTGATTTAGTCAGTAGGGAATTGTTAAAGCAACGAAGATCAAGAATGCCCCATCCATCATTTAGCTTTGGTCTAGTAATTTTTGACCAGGCCACCTTGGCTTTTAGACATTTATTGGTGTTTCTCGACCATAGGAATTTTCTTCTGATTTTGTCGATTTTAGAAAGGACCCCTTCCGGAAGCTTTAGACACGTTAAAATGTGGATTATTTGTGGGATGAGTGATGAGTTTAGAAGAGCTACCCTAGCTGGAAGAGGTAACAATTTGGCTTTCCAGTCCTGGAGTTTCGATGAAAATTTCGAAATAACATCGGACCAGTCAGTAGTGGATAAGCCATTCACTGATAGGGGGAATCCTAAATAAGAGAAGGGGAACGATCCCTCCTTCCAACCTGAAAGTGCACCAACCTTATTTTTTTCATCTTTCGACAGGTTGATGGCATAGAAGGCTGATTTGGCTTTATTTATTTGAAGCCCAGACATAGAGCAGAAAATATCGATGGTAGATAGGACATTTAAAAGATGATCTTCATTGAATTCAACAAATATAAGAATATCATCCGCAAATTGGATATTCGTAACCATGGAATCCATGCCCTTTTTCCAATACCCTCTACACCGACCAGAATCCGCTAGCTTAACTAACATGGCATCAAGGACGGATAGTGAATGAATGAAGAGAAATGGGGATAAGGGATCCCCCTGACGAACATCTCTTTCTGGTTTAATAAAACCTACAAGTGGTTATTAATTTTAAAGGAAACCCTAGAAGTCTCAAGAATTGATCTTATCCAAGAGATAAAGATTTCTGGATAATCTGCTGTTTGGAGAGTATCTAAGATAAAAGACCATCGGATAGTGTCAAAGGCCTTACGGAAATCGATTTTAAACATAATTCCTTTATTTTTTAGACGATTCCAATCTCTAATGATAGTCGAGGCGACGATGAAAGCATCATAAGCCGATCGATTTTTGATAAAAGCACATTGAGAGGGAGGTATAGTGGCCTTCAAGATTGGGGCCCAACAATTTGCAAGCACCTTTGAGATGATACGCATTGGAAGGTTTATTAAGCTGATCGGACGATAGTTTGAGATTTGAAGAGGATCTCCATGTTTGAAAATCAAAGAAATCAAGGCATTATTTAAGTGCCTCAAGTCTTTGCCATCAAAGTCCGTGGCTATCATCCAGTGTAACAAGGCTTTGAAATCATCCTTGATTATAGGCCAAAATCTTTGTATGAATTCAATAATGATCCCATCCGATCCTGGAGATTTGTTTTTTTAAAGGATTTAATGGTCTCAAAGATCTCAGATTCAGAAAAAGGGACAATAAGGGAGGTCGAATCTGATAATTTGATAATTAGGTCACTGGGGATGATCACATTTTGATCCGAAGGGTTTGCATCTTGAAAAAGTTTTTTATAAAAGGATATCACCACCTCCCCAATACCAGCAAAATCGTGGACGGTCTCACCCTTATCATTTTGCAGAGCCATGAAATGATTTCTCGTCGCTCTAGAACTAGCTAAGATTTTGAGAAGTTTAGTATTAGAATTTCCGTCTTTAATATATCGCACTTTCGCGCGTTGGTTCCACATCAAAAATTCATCTCTTCTTAAAGCTTCCAGTTTTTGATGTAATTCAATCAGAAGCTCGACATTTGCATCTAAAGACATGCTATCTTTTTCCAGAGTAGTGACGGAATTTTCTATCTTTGTAATTTCCTTTTGAAGATCAGGGATCAAAGTACGACACCAGACTTTGATTTCTTTCTTAAGTCTACCCATTTTAACCTTCCATCTATGGAAAGGGTTATCAGATGTTACTGGATATCCCCAAGAATTTTTGACTAGGTCATGGAAGGAGGGCTTGTTTAGCCAAAAGTTTTCCATACGGAAGAAACGACCCCCAGGGGTAAAACAACCTGCCTTGATATGCAGGGGTGAGTGGTCTGAAAAAGTCTTCGAGAGAAGTCTAGTATTTGAGTTTGGGAAGGTATCCAAGAATTCCAAATTTATCAGAATTCTATCTAAGATTGCCCATGATTCAGTAGATTTTGAACCACACCATGTGAACATGGTCCCTCTTTCTTTTAAATCCAGCAATCCCCTTGAGTTTATCCAACGATCAAATCTTTTATCGTAACATCTATGGGGAGCTTTTGAAATTCGATCCTCCCTGACTCTAATGAGATTAAAATCTCCCACCACCATCGTCGGAATGTTTTCCAGTAGGAGACGATCAAGGTCATCAATGAAGTTTTTCTTAAGATCATCCCCTGGAGGTCCATAGACATTAATCAGTTGTAAACGTAGACCATTATCTTTTCTCACAAATAGGAAGATCGTGAAGAAATCACTGTCCGTCACCTGCAAAATGTCCAGGATATTTTTGCTCCAACCGGTAAGCAAACCCCATGTATTGATTTTATAATTTGAATGCCAGGAGAAATCCTCCCATGATTCCGGAATAAAAGAGCTCGCTTCAACTCCGAAGCGAGTCTCTTGGAGGCAGATGATATTTAGATCCAATGAGGACCTTAAATTTTTCAAACGGTTCCACTTGACGGCACTTTTAACACCTCTTATATTCCATGAGAGCAGACTTAAACTCATTTCAAAATTTATAGAAAAAGCTTCTCACAAAGAAACGTCTAGCACCGGCTTTTTAAACTACAACATCATATCATGGGATGTTTAGGGATCCCTCTACGGACTCTTTGTCTAAGTGGTCCTTATCCTCATAGATTTTCCTAATAAATTTTGTTTTTTCATGCGTGTCCTCAAAACCAAATTCAAAAAAATTTAGCATGTTTGCAGTTCTTAGAAAAGTGGTAGGTGAAATAAAGCAATCCTCTGAAAAGCTTAAATCTGAATCTAAAGATGTACCTTTTCCTTTCTCATTTGGGATCGACAGTGGAGAAGCCTCCAGATCTGGATTTGGAATACCCAAATCCACAACCAGGTTGAGATGATCAGTAGATATTCCATCATTCTTTGTGCCTGTGTCCTTCAGAACCTTTAATTCTTCCCAAACAAGTGGATTGATTTGTTGACCCTTGTTTTGAAGCCATTTAAGAGCCCACTCTAAGCTTGAAGTGTTTGGATCTTTTTTGGAATCCTTTGAATGCGGTATCGTATGGCCTTTATGTGTCGGGAACGGTACAACATTAAGATTTACTTTCTCCCAGGCACTTCTCGGACATAAATCAAAAGCCTCGGTCGACAGTTCCACCATCGGTTCACTTTTACAATCATCTCGAGACCATTTAAAATTTTTTGCTTTAAACTCCTCTTCTGTATAGTAGGATCTCTTCGAGTTTTGAAGAAAAGAGGATTCAACCAGGGGAGTATTGTAATTCCAGAATTGGACGGTCCTGTTATTTGTTAAGGGATGGAAAGTCACTTCAAAAATTCCATCTACTGTAACTACTTCCACCGCCCGAGGAATATTTTGGACATCAGGGATGTCAATAAGCAGGTGAATGCATGCATCATCTTCATTATCCACAGAGAGATCAGGACACTTAAAGTCTAATAACTTGTCGAATTGCTTGACCATACTGGCGAGGATAAAAGGATAGCGATGATGAAGGGGAAGCCCTAATGCAGTCACCCAATATGCAGGGACTTTTTCTACCCTCTTAGCCCCAAAGGATGGAGACCATTTGTAGAACCAGACCCATAGACCCTCCATACCTTGGATTGAAGTATGAGCAAGGGAATCGTATATCTTCTCTGAATTTGTTTGAGCAATGAGCTGATAGTCAGAAATCTTCCACATTTTCTGGAATGCCCCGGGTGTGATTTTTTTTTCCAGTGTTACCCTCGCCCATGAGAGTAATGTAATCTTTTCAGAAAATTCCACTATTAAGCAGTGGCGAAAGTCCTCACGCAATTTTTTAGCTTCCTCGCAACTATCCGATTTCCAAAAAGGGAGTAAAGTTTTACCTCGGATATCCACCTGTGATCTTTGGCCCCTGGCAATGGGACGATGAGAATGATCTTCGGGAGGGGGAGCCATGGGTTCCATCCCCTGCGTATCCGAGTAGAGCACAGGAGCGGAGGAAGACCTGGGCCTTTTGTTTGGGTGAAGGGGAACCATGGGAGCCGTCAAGGTGGAGGGAGAAGATGCTTTAACTTGAGGTAAAGGGCAGAGGGCGATTTTATGTCCTATCTCTCTGCATCGGAAACATACGATCTCATTTTGGCAGAAACGAATGGTATGCCCTATTTTCAAGCATTTAAAACATCGGCGTGAATCGACTGCCACCTCATCTCTACGCGATGTTCCAGACTCAGCACGCAAAGGTGGGATAGACGAGGCAGAAGAAGACAATCTTTTCTTTGGGAGCCAAATCGATTTTGTTTTTGGTTTATCTACCTCGAGATTTACCCATCTCCTATTAGGAGGATGGAAAGTATTCTTTTGTGTCCTGTAGCTTTTGTCAGTATCATGAGACTGTTTTGCGTGTGGTTTACCCCTGACAACAGTGTGATTTAGTTCAATTGATTTAACTTGATTTTGATGGTCCAATTGAGTTTTGACTGATCTTAACTTTCTGAATAAAAATCAGGTGATTGGACCGTTTTTCCTTTGATTTTTTATTTAACCGGTTCAATCCACCGGTTTGGTTTGATATTTAAAACATTGCTATAAAGAGAAAAGAACTGATTGCGATATGAATGCACACAATGTTCCGCCAACCCTATCGATTTTAGAGTACTTCAACGAGAGGCGATCGGAGTCGAATATACTATTTTTAAAGCTAACAGTTTGGTTTCTCTTTGGTTTATCATAGTTATATTCGTACGATATTGTTTACACCAGCGGGAGATCACATTGTTACGTTTGGAGACCACAGTATTACCTTCAAATTAGTTTGGGACTCGAATGGTTGCATTCGCACATTTAGACACCCAATTGATATCAGATAGAGAGGTTGCGACCTCCGTGTAAATTACTATTTATTTTCATATGTTGAGTATCGCATATATTGTTATTATACAGGATTACAGTTATTTTGGATACTATTTCAGATCTGATGTTAACACTACAAGATCAATCGATTTTTGCAATGAAATTCTCGTTGTCACACACACTTTCAATGTCTTCGAGAACTAAACATGACGTAGAGGAAAACCTTTTCACCTCATAGGCAGTTAGAGTGAAGGAGTGTAAAGATGCAGTAAATGATATATGCAGATTTCTGTATGGCTTAATTAGGTACCCACTGACTGCTCTCTCCACAAAAAGGAGGCTCGCTAGGGGTTGGAAAAAACTAAGCTTAAACATGAGTCAAACCTATAGGAAATGCTGAGCCATACACCTTATCTTGTCATCTAAACTAACAGTAGCCAGTTGGTGTTGAGGTCGTCATGTCTAGTCTCTAGCAGCTAGGAGGCAGAACCTCCCTCCATCTGCATCACTCAATCTTATATCACTTAATCTTATAGCATGCCTCCTTTGAAAAAGCAATCCTTCATCCTCAAACCTGCCCAAAGGAGAAGGCACCGCTCGAAGCTCCAAGGTCAATACTCGAAGATCAATCGGAAGGAAGCGAGAGATGCTCCAAGTCTAATTAAGACTAGCACCTTTAACGCTAACTTATATACGTCGAAGCAGTATTTCATACCTAAAGTTCTACATTACAGTTAGTGATAATGACAACACTATAACAAAGTTGACCTATAACAACCAATAATATAAATATTTTTTATCAGCTCTTATGATGTTGAATATGTAGCAATTAACACTATTCGTTGCAAAATTAACTTTTGTTGTTGTAGTCCCTAATGAATTTCATATCAGTTTCTAAATGAACACCAATTTATCTACTATTTTTTTTTATTAAAGTTGTGTTAGTGGTTGCTACCAACAGGGATTTAAAACTCGGTAGATAAATATCGTTAAATGATCAGCTGCTAGCAATATAACACCAATTGAAATATTTATGAAAGTAAAGAATCAAATATGTTTTTCAACAAATATCAATAATTATTATATATTTAACTTCGAAAGGTATGTTAACAATATTAAGTTATTCGTTACCATGCATGAACCAATTTTGTGCTGCAGTATATATAATGACCACCGTCACAGTCTACTTTATAGCAATGACAATTCGTTTGTCAAAAATATTTTTTTTGTTTTTTAGTACGATTATATAACGACATATGTTCATTGCGGAACTATTGAATTTTTATTAGCCATAATTAGTAAACAAATATAAAAATATCAAATACATAAGCATTGCTACATGATTTGTTTATCACAACGTATACGTACTAATGCATATTTTTCGTTACAGACTTCAAATATAAGAAGAATATTACCATGAACAATGATAACTATATGTTTGATTAACGACGTCGTCATGTTTGAAATTATCGCCGTTATGTAAAAGAAATTGTAAAATATATTGGGAAGATGCCTAAATTTAGTGTGGCTCACCATATATATGGTGAGACCCCGCCTCATTTGAAGTTTCTCCTATATATATGAGACCTTTCAAATGAGGTGGGGGCTTTTCTGAAATTGTAAAGGCCACTGTGAATTTAGTAAAAACTCTGTAACAGTTTTGTAAAAGGTATAAACTGCACATTGTAAAAAATGAATTTTGTAAAATATAACATCCAAATTTAAATTAACATTTCCATCCAATATAATAATATTTTCATAATTTTATTTCACTATACATTTTCTGTTAATATTTATTGTTATTTGTATATTGGGAAGATGCCTAAATTGAGGGTGACTCACCATATATATAGTGAGACACCGCCTCATTTGAAGTTTCTCCTATATATATAGGACTTATCCAATGAGTCATGTGTCCATTAGCAATCTAAAGAGCACGTGATATGAGCCATTCGTTTCTTATCTACAAGTGTTATTTATTGAATGAAAACCACTGAGTGGTTTTACAAAAAAGGTATCTAATTGCTTCCACTTTTAAATGTTTTGGTGAGCAGCAAACATGAACTCTCCACGTATATTTTCATTTGAGCTGTTACCTATTTCAAAGGAGTACGGTTTTGGAAGGATATTAATATGCTTGAGGCTTTTATATTTTCAATTATATCGTGTCCTTAAAAAAACAAGATGGTTTTGGAAAGACAAATTCAAATCCTTAATTTCTAGGAGAAGAATCAGTCGTTGTACATTTTTTCAGTATTGTCCATATTGTACTCAAGTAATTATTTGTTGCAAGATCGGTAATACTGAAATAATGGTTAGTAATTTAAATCTGTAATATTATATTGTGCAGAGATCAATATTTCATATACGTTACTCAAGTAATACATATTCAGTTCTCAAGTAAGTATTATTGTGAGTTCAATATTATAATCAAACGTGCTTTAATATTATATCTTAATGTGATGTGTTAATGATTATAATTACTGATACAAACATGCTTTAAAACTAATGTGATCAGCAATTCATGCACATTACTCAAGTAATACATATTCGGTTCTCAAGTAATTATTATCGTGAGATCACTATTGTGAGATTATAGTTATTCGAACGAGTATTGAATATCGATGTCCATATTACTGAACTCAGTTGATTGGTTATTGATATTATAATTACTTAGTAGTTTTGAATTATTACATGAAGGTAAATTAGTAATGTACATACAACAAAATACTGACTATTAATATTCATATTACTAGTTTTGTTTTGATTATTACTGATATTATGATTAACAAGTACTATGTTCATGGTACTCACTGAAGGGATTTACTGAAATTATAATGAGTTACTGTTGTTAGTTTATGAGTTACTGATATTATTTATTTTGTGTTTTGAATTTGTTAATTAATTTTTATACTAGTTACAGTTTAGTTCTTATTCAGAGTTTATGAGTTACTAATGATTAGTTCTTAATAATATTATCAAAGATTTTCTCTTCGCATCTCCACTTCCGAAGTAATATAATGATCATCAATGCTTCATTTTTTCACATCTTCATCCAAGAAACATAAGAAATGTTCAGATATCTGGCATACCTGAAAAAATTGAATAGTAAATCATTAAGTGCGAGTTGTAAGAATTTAATAGTAACCAGTAACAAAAAGAGACACTTTTAGTACATTAAGATGGAACATAAGTAACACAAAGCTATTTCAAATTTAACACACGGCCAGTAACAATTCTGTAATCACTAGTAAACTATAAGATCTTGTTAGTAAAAATAAAAATGCATCGGTAATTCAGTAATGATGTGAATATAATTATTCAATTAGTAGTAACAAATTTTGAAGTATAAGTATTTTATTAATATACATAAGTAATTTGTTATGATACGTAAGTAATGAAATAACAAGTAACTATTTTTTTAAATCAGTAACACTTTGCAAAAGCTTAAGTAATTTGTTAAGATAGATAAGTAATAAAGAGAATATAAAAGAATTAGTAAGAATGTCAGACTAACAAGTAACACATACTATTTTCTTAAGATATTGAATCGGTAAGAATAATATATAGAAAAATGCCATATTGTCCGTAACTTAAGCAAATGCCATAAGTAACTCGGTAAATTTTTTTAGCAATTTGACTCAGTAAAACAATGCGATATAAGTAACTTTTAAGGATTCAAAAGAAATATAATTTCCATTCACCGTTCATCACGATCAAAATCTAATCAGGAAGTACCGTTCATCATTACTTCTGAGAAATCATGATTAATTTCCATTCTCAAATCATCCATGATGTTTGAAACTGAAATCAAATCTAAAAAAAACGATTAGGCTATACCAAGAACGATAAATATATTAAAACATATAATCTTCAAAAACAATACATTGCATTAGAAAAAATCGATCGCCTCAGTTTACAAGATCAATCGCCTTGCAAATCACAAGATCAATCACCTCGCGTTACAATACAATATGTTACCTTGTTCGTGGCATTTACATATCCCATTCTCATGCCGCATACAATGAATTCATGGAGATTTCAACGTAGTCGTGGGATTGTAGATGCATGCGTTAAAAAAGAAAAATAGGCTTGCTTTCCTATTTTAATGGTGAGAGAATAATGAGAGAAAAATATCTACCATAATCACTTTTCGAATATGAAAGATTCCAAAACCACATTATGTGTTAAGAGTAGTTTCCATTGCTGGCATTGGATTTAAAATCGACGGATGAGGTGGAGTGCTCATCAAGTTCCTAATGGGCACATGGCTCATTGGATAATTTCCCTATATATATATATGTGTATATATATATATATATATATATATATATATATATGGTTAAATGGGGCTGCCCCCAGGGACATTAAAAATCCTGCGACCGTTAAAAAAATGACGTCTGGATGGAAGGCCTAGGAGTCTCTGTTTCTGACGAAATTTTAATAGAATGTTAGAGGGATATAGTGATGAATATACAAATTTTTTATTTTCCAAAGAAATAAAAAAATTAGGGAAAAATAGGGGTGGGAGTAGCCAAGTTGGCTACTCCCTGGGGGCAGCCCCATTTTGCATGAAACTTGAAACACATATTCCTCTCAATATATTAAGAAAACCCCCCTAAGTTTTCATTCAAAAAAACTCAAAAATCATGTCAAAAAAAGGCCGGGTGTAGGTAGTTACCTACACCCTGGGCTTAGGCTCCCAGCTCCCTATATGAGAAAAGGGAGCCTACACCCCTGGGTGTAGGCTCCCTTTTCTCATATATATATATATATATATATATATATATATATATATATATATATATATATATATAGGGAAAAAGGAGTATGCTCCCTGGGTGTAGCTAACTTACATGCTCCCACCTCTTTTCCCCTATATTTTTTTATTTTTCTGAATTGAAACCTATTGGAATTTAGATCACAATATGTCACCATGATGTCATTCAAATTTCGACTTAATTCGATACTTCTATCCCCTCCATCAAGACTGTCAAATTTTAACGGTCTCAGAATTGCTGAAAATGACCCCCTTCAGATGGAGGGCATAGGAGTCTCTTTTTCTGACGAAATTTGAATGACATGTTAGAGGGATATAGTGATGAATATACATATTTTTTATTTTCTCAAAAAATTAAAAAATGGGGGGAAATAAGGGTGGGAGTAGCCAATTGGCTACACCCAGGGTGTAGCCTCATTTAACCCATATATATATATATATATATATATATATATATATATATATATATATATATATATATATATATTAGGTATTGTGAAGGGATCATGTAGATGCGAATGAATGTGAATATATCTTAATTCACATATATTCATACTTTGTTTCCAGAGAACACATGCATCCTCGTTCAGATCTAAGGAATACGCTTTTTTTCTCCTAATTTTTATACGAATATAAATACGAGTATCTTATCATGATTTGATGCTTAGTTTGACTAATACGAATTGGAAACTTGAAAAGCAAATGCCATATATTTGTTGTTGCAAGTGTGTATAAAATTTTTATTTGTAACTATAAAATTTAAGAAGTATATCACATTTGAATTTATTCTGTTCCTATACATGTATTCGAATTTTATCGACAAGATACTATTTCATCGCGAATTAATGGATTATCGTGTATTGGTCTCCTCCAGATAAATACTATTTACAGTTACTTTCTTTTCCTGTAATTACAGTATAGCCTGTAAAAAGGGAGGGAAAATGTGTGAAACGCCTCCTCAGGATAACACATAAGAATCACGAGGAGAGGATCGCCTCTTATACTGTTTGATCAGGATCGGACAATCCTCATAGAGGACCCATTATCCTTGCCTCTATGAAGGCCATCCGATCTTTATTGGACAGTCTCCTATACACATGTTGTATTACATCAGACAATCAATATCCAAGAATGTCGTATATCGGTAAATTTCAGCATCGATAAATCTCACTTGTTCTTTATCCAACATAACACTGGAAGATCAAACAGACGTTATGTACAACAGAGATTTGATGTCAAATATTGAACGTTCTAAATCTCATCAGTGTATTCAATTATGTAGATATTTCGCATGGAAATGGTGGGTGATGCGGTAGTAAAGTGAGAAGGTGAGGGTTGAGTGAAGTTGGTGCAAGCGAGAAGACAGAGACGTCCGAGCTCCCCCTCCTCTGGAGACGTGATCTTTGGGCAAAACAACAAAGCTTGACGATGTATTGTATTTCTCCCTGGCCTTTTTTGGAGTGCCCTCCAAGGCACGTATTCTTTTTGTTGTCTACCTGTGTACTGCCAACACACGTTAGATGCGCATAGAAATCAGCATCGGTCGAATGTGTTTGATTATTTCAATTCCCACCACCTCAGCCAACCAATTCAGGCTCGGTTCGGTTCGTTTAGCATACTATTAAGCTTAGGTTCGGTTCGACTCGATAAAATGAAATCTGCTATTAGGTTCGGTTCACCTCGAGTAAGGTTCGTAAAGATTTGGTTCGGCTCGTTAAAGGTTCATTTAAGAATCAATGTTGTACATATGTTTCTATTCAAAGGAAAAAATCGTAGCCTCAGGGAAGGATTTTGTGGGGTTTCGTGAATAGAGAATAGTGACCTAGGGAGTGGATAACTGGATGAATTTGGGAAAATAAGGCCTTGTTTGGTTGGAGAATAGGCCCTGGAATAAGGGGTCAATTCTCATCCCGACACGGTTCCCAGTGGTACGACTATTCCCCATTATTCCATCTTATTTCACTCTTATTCCTATCTTTATCCCACCTTACCTACCTTTATTTCACCTTATTCTCCTTATTCTCATCTTCCAGCCGAACGGAGAATAGACCCTTACTCCCCTTATTCTTGCTTATTCTCCTACCGAACGGGCCCTAAGTGAATAGCCCTTATGTTAACATAAAATGTATTTTTCCTTATATATACAATATGTATGTATATATACTTTTATATATGTATGTGTGTATATAATCGAACTTTTAACGAACCGAACCTGAGCGAACCTATGTTTTTGAGGTTCAGTTAGTCTATTTAATCGAGCCCAAACTCATGTTCAGGTTCGGTTAGTTTATTTTCAATCGAATCCGAATTGAACTCTTAGTGAGCTGAATCTGAACGAATGTCGAATATGAGAATTTTTTGACAACCTTACTCGTTGGCCAAATTATTCAATGCTTACGTGATGATGCCAAAGTAGTAGATTAGACTTCACGTTTCGAATAAGTCGATTCAATATCTAGTGAAGGCTCAAAATAATAATAATAATAATAATAATAATAATAATAATAATAATAATAATAATAATCACAAGCAACGCCCTTTAAATAGGATTTTGTTAAATAACGTTTGTGATAAACTCGTGCAAGTAGGAGGTGTTCAACCTTGACACCTACGGGGGATTAGTGTAATAATCCATATACATATATATAATTACACACACACACACATATATAGGGGGCAGGGAGCTTGCACTCTGGGGTGTAGGAAACTCCCTGCAGCCACCCCATTTTTTGATTATTTTGTTTCGTTTTTCGAATTAAAATTTGTGGGGATTTACTTAATATGTTGAGGGGAATATGTGTTTCAAAGTTCATGCAAAACAAACATTCCTAACACATTCATCTAGACATGGGCGATTTCAGCAATTCTGAGACCGCTAAAATTAAGTAGTCTTGATGGAGATGATAGAAGACTCGAATTAAGTTGAATTTGGAATGACAACATGATGATACATGGTGATCTAAATACCCCAAGGTTTTATTTCAAAAAATAAAAAAAATGAAAAATTAAGCCGGGTGTAGAGAGTTTCCTACACCTGCCGGTGTAGGGTCCTTTTTTCTATATATATATATATATATATATATATATATATATATATATATATATAGAGAGAGAGAGAGAGATAGACTGATCTTATGAGATGTGCTTTTGTGAGATGGCGAATTGGGAAATTCTGGACCACTAGTTTCAATATGGAGAGAGAAAATCAGGAGACAGAAGACATAATCTAGTGGTCCAGAATTCCCATCTCATCATCTCACAAAATCCCACCTCACAGGATCGTCATTCTCTCTCTCTCTCTCTCTCTCTCTCTCCCATTTTTCACATATTTTTTCTTTTGTTTGAAAATAAAAATAGTGTAAATTCATTATTATATCCCTATATTATGTCATTCAAATTTCATGTGGAACAGAAACTCATACGATCTCCATCCAGACATGGTCGATTTAAAAAATCCCGGGACCGTTAAATATTCACAGAAAAAATTTTCAAAAACAATAAAAATTTGAGAAAATGAGACGGGGAGAGGGGGGTAAGTTAGCTCATCGTAGGGGACAACCCCATTTATCTCTCTCTCTACACACACGCGCACACATACACACGCATCAAATACTTTACATATTGAAAACTGAACTTTACGCATTTAGATGGTTACCAATTGGTCTAATTGGGTCCAAATCTAATAACTCTTGGAGCCGATTTTAGTTGATAACGACTTGAGTTTAGGTCAAACATTACAATTAGTCTCGCAGTTGAAAAGATGCTCCATTAGATTAAGTATGTGATCTATTTTTCACTTTTATTTTGTATGATGACTTTCCATAATCAACATTTTTTATATAAATATCTTAAATTTATTTTCTTATGTGGATGATATGCAACAATGATGGGTCCAAGGTAATTTTTTTAACTATACAAATATGTATATAACTAAGTTGTCCTTGTTTTTATTTTCAATTTCTCCAATTGTATATGGCCTAACCAACACGATTTCTATTTTTTTTACTAAACATCAATTATTCATCCCAATGAGGGAGAATGCAAGAAGGAACACACATCATGCCTGAAGATCCCCACAATTTGGATGGTGAAATAGACCTAAGAGGATCTCGATGTGTTGTGCTGTCTGATTCTCCTGTAGTCTCACACTGTAACCACTCTCACCCCTCATATTCAGTATCTTCCACTTCAAATCCTAGTTTCATATTGATAAAGCTATACACAGCTCTTCGACAATAGCAAGACAACAAGACATGTCTTCCCTTCATCATATTCTTCTTCATAGTGAGGTTTGAGGTCTGATGAATCTCTATTTCATCACCTTTATTTTATCATTTTGGCCTTAAAAATCCTAGTTAAATGCATGTAAATAGCATTATTTTGTACACATTACATTAATTATTTATTCTATTTATTTTATATAAAATATAGTTTTTAATGTCAAAATTATAGAATAAAGAAAAGAAAAGAAAAAGAATAAAATACCAAAGGTACTTTATGACCTTAAACCCGAGACGTAGATATCTAGATGACTTGGTTGACAAGGAATAAAGTAGGGAGAGATAAGGGTCAAAAATCTAAAAAATTCCCATTCTTTTATTCATCAACAAGTCCTTTTTGGACTATATTTTATTCTTTATCATTTATATCTCAAATAAAGAAACTTTGTACATGAAAGTTGTAGATAAAATTATATAAAAAAATACAAAATTATTGTCACACAAAAATAATATACAGTACATTTTTAATACTCAAAATAAAAAGCTAAAATCCAAACTTGCCAAACCCATATCTTCTCCATATGAACTCAAAATATATAAAAAGTATTTTAATTATATATAACTTTTAATAAGCTAATTAATGAAGATGGTTCCATCCAATTTGGAGTTAAGATGAAAAGTTACATTTTGGACCCTTATTGTCTAACATACCAGAATAAAATATTCATTTCATTTATTCTTTATTTTTTTATAATTTTTATATTTTTATAATTTTGTAAATATTACTTATAGTAAATGTACATATTTAGAATAGAATAATACCATAAAAACATTAAAATAAAATAACATAGAAAATACATAGATGAATATATAATACTTATACCTATTAATATATAACCCTATTTATTTAAGTGTACAAAATACAATAGAAAAAATATATAAAATTTTTATGCATATAAAAATAAGTTATAAATATATAAATTGAGATAATAAAAGATAAAATACAAAAATAAAACATTTAAAACATAGGTCAATATACCTATAAAATACCCCTAAAAATTAACTTGTTATAAATAAGCTCTTAAAAATAAATAAAAATCATATTAAAATACTAAATAAATTTATAAACATTTTTATATTTTTAACTAAAATAAAATCATTTACTAATTTATTTTCGATTTTATCCTTTTGACGTAGTCCCAATCAAGGCCTGTCACCTGTTGACTTGAGTCAACTATCTGACCCAAGTCGTAGACTCTGTCAGACCAACCTAGGACTCCTTCTTTCTCGATTTTTGTTGCCTGATCTAGTCATCGATTCAGGTTGATTCCTCTTTCGCTTTTCTCCTCGATCCTTGCTCCATCACGCCAGCATGATTTTTCAATATGAGGAATGCTGCATTGAGCCAACGACCTCGATCTTGCATCCATGTTTACCATCTGTACATAACCGAGCTCCTCCACCATTTTTTATTTTGAATCACTTCTACCCCATTTTCTCCCCTCCTTTTATGCCTGGAAGCTTGAGCTTCGTGACGGGGAGTTCTCCCTGCACTTCAGGATAGGGGAGGCGAAGTAGAGGACGGTTCCACCATCTCCAGGGGTGCGCCGCCATCGAGGTATTATCTCCTTGGCTCCAACCAAGTGAGGTTTCTTTTCTTCGCTTTTTAGATAGTTTTTATGTTCTAGTTTAATTTCTACCGTTAGATTTAGTTTTTATTGCTAGCATTAGCTTAGATTAGCTCCTTCATAGTTTGTCGGAGCTTAGCTCCGATGAACCATTCCATTGTGCTCTGCCTTTTTACTACTGCCAATCACCGCATTTTCTTTCCCCTTTGTTTCTTCTTCGCCCCACGCACTATCATCCACCCAGATCCTTCATGGATCTGGAGATCAGAGGTTCTCCACCACATGTTGTCGGATCTCACCGCCTGCATTCACCGTCGTCTCTCATTCCGACCCATCGAAAACCCCAGGAACCCCCATTTTTGTATGTGTATGCTTTTCTTGTAAGACCTGGAGTCAAAGGACCCAACTGGGTTGATTTTGGGTAGCAAGGAGGTTCCCTGGAGCTCCTTTCTTCCTCGAACCTCTAGGTGCCCATGGAATGATGTGAGGAGATCTGCAAGTGCGGAGGGGCCCTAGCTCCATTTTGAGACCCCTGCGAAGACTGCCGGAGGAGCAAGGAACAACCGATTGTAGCTCTCCCACGACCGTGTTCTTCCATGTTCTTCCAGGGGGTCCAAAACCGTTGGATCGTGCATTGTCCCTAGGTGTCCCTGCTGTTGTTGGATGAGACGCTTTGCCACCATTTGAGCGCCAGCCGGGATCTAATCCCAGCCATTCACTCCGAAGCGTCATTGCGCGCCATGGGCGCGACACATGGATTATTGGATCAACCGTCGTCGTTCGTCCGCAAGAAGGAGGGGATACATTGCATACTTAGCCCCCATTTTGTCTTTTTATTTTTAGCCTTGCCATTTATTTAATTAGTGTAAAACTTTTGGTAAATTTGCATTGGAACCCGTGATTTCCTATAATTGCTTTTAGGTCCAGTCACGTGATCTCACGTGCGGTCCCATGTGAGGTGGCAATTTTGCATGTAAGCCCTTGTGGCTTTTTGAATTTCGATTTACTTTAGAAACTTTTAATGTTAGTTGAAATATTTTAGATAATTTGCATATTGATGAGCCGCCCGAGCGATTAAGGTAAATCAAGTGTCAATGGTCGTTGCGACCTCAACCTCTCGGGACTCAGAGCTCAATCAAGAAAAGAAATCAGACCACCAAACAAAGATATAAATCAAACAAAACAGAGATAGCGGTCCTGGCTATATTATTAACCTGGTATAGCACCCAGGGTCGGTCTCAGGGAGCACGAATTGGCCTCGCGGCCTACGAAGTAATCGAAAAACTAAAATAAAATAAACACAAATATTTCTGGTGGATTTTTAATTAATTTTTATATTTTTTTAATGAAGGAAAATAGGAAAAAGGCTAAATCAAGCAACTTCAACAAATTATTTAATCACTCAAAAATACTCCAAAAATTCAAACAAAAATATTTTTATATTTTTTACGTTTTTTAGTGTTTTTGGTGAATTTTTCAGATTTTTCTAATTTTTATATAATTTTCTAAAAATCAAGAAAGCCAAAAACAAGGGGCTACTGTCCAGCCAGACTTGAAAAATACATTTAAAGTATCAAATGGATCTTTAAAAATCTGGAGGTAATTTTTATGACAAATATAAACAACAAAGAAAATTCAGAAAAAGAGTTTATATTTTTTTATGTTTTCTAAAATTTTTTAGAATTTTTATAAGATTTTTAGGGTTTTTATAGATCCAAAAATCACCAAAATTGCATAGAAATTCAAACACACTAAAACTAAAAAACCTAATTTTTTTTTTAGAATTTTTAAAATAGTTTTTATATTTTTTAATAAATTTCTAAATCAGATAGAAGCAAAAACAACAATTTTTGAATTATTAAAAATATCAAAAATCCTAAAAAATGTACCAAATTTTTAGTGAAATTTTTACACAGTGGCAGGAGCCACCTATCCAAATTTCACGCAATTTGGATTTAATTTGCTATTTTATTTAAATAAAATAAAGGCTCACAGTGCACAGGGACCTAAATGTAAGAGAAAGTAGTTCCAGGGGCCAATCAGTAACAAGGAAAGAATGTGCAAGGCCCTTTGTGCAAAAAGTCCACAATACACGTGTGATGCATGTGTTTCAGGCACGGAGGGGCACATGTGCAAATCCTATTTCTAAAATATCAAACAATAACACGCAAGAAACACATGATCGGAAGTGTAAATAACCCAAATCTCACGTGTTGATGCACGTGAGTCACATATATAGGGACTGAAATGCAAATAAGGAAAACATGAAGGTCCACAGTGCAATATCTCCAAAATAAAAACAACGTACTAGAATATTTACAGGACTAAATAGCAAAAACTAAAAGACAGGGGCCTAAGGAGAATTTACCCCTCTTATTATCGGACGGCTGAAGGCGACGCCACGTGGAGGATCTGACAGTGGGAAGCAGCTGGCGTCTCTTTAATGACCGTAGGCTCGGATCGAACAGACGAGGGCGCCCCACGTGGATGATCTGATGGCTCTAGTGCGTGCACACCTCTCCTCTGCGACCGACTGTTCAGATCGAACCCTAGCTGGATCGGACGGTGTACGTGTCTCGCTGGTGGACGGTCCGGATTACATCTGGAGAAGAGGGCTGATCGAACGGCAATGGAAGGTCCTGGATGAACTCAGCTCCGGCGAACTTCGCCGGAGCACCACGGGCGCGCTGGACCTCCTTTGGAGCTGCTGAGAGGGTGGAAATGATGCTCAAAGGCTTCCGCAGCTAATGAGTGCCTCCGATGAGGCCGACGACCACCGGAGTGGCCCGGCGACGATGGAGAGCTGGAGCTGCTGTGGCTAAGTGCTCGGACCCTCAGAAGGGCCTCCTTCGACTGCAAAACAACACAAATGAGCTCCTTGGTCGAGGGCAAATTGTCTCGACCAAGTTAGGGGTGAAATGGGTGAGTGTAGGCGTCGGGGCGGCACCCTCCGGCGAGGCGACAACGGAGAAGGGTGAGGTACCTGCTCCAGGGCGAGACAGGGGGATGAAGGGGTGCAGCACGTGGAGAGGAGTATGGCGAAGGTGGTGGTCGGGTCAGAGAGGCAAATGGACGGTCAGAATGGAGTGAATTAGCCGGCGAAGCCAGCAGTGCGATTTGGGGGAATTCCAAAATTACGCTAACCTACAAGCTATCTACGTTACCTGGTGGAGGAAGTCGACTAGGCTGAAGCTCAGGGAGCTCCGGGGGTCATTGCCTCAAGGGTTCGTCGCTTCCCGAGGCTGAGCGCATCTCGCGGCGGCGCACGACGATGGTCGTCACCGGATCAGTGGTTCCCGGCTGCCCGGGCCTCGCTGCAACCCTCCTCCGCACGGATGTCACTCTGGCGAAGAAGAGGAGCTCACTAGCGTCGAGGGGGAAAGCCAAAGATGGAGGGGAAAGTTGGCCGGAGGTGGAGCTTTATACAACTGAGGGTCCGAGAAGAATAGGTCAGGCATGGATTTGTGAAGCTAAGATCCCTAGATTCAACCCCGGGCGAGGGTCTCAGATGAATGATCTGTAAATGGAGCCCGGGGTTTCGATCAATGATGCTCGGATCAGGACGCAAAAATTATGAGAAATCGGGTCAGGGCGCACAGATCCGGTTCTGGTGGTCCTAGGGGGAGAGTTGACCGGGGGTCAACAATCCCCCGTGGACCAATCACAGACCGCCAATTATTAAAGATTTGTAAATTAAATTAAAATTAATAAATGACTTTATTTCGAAGAAGTTAAAACATGAAAAATGTTTATTTATTTTCAAATTAATTTTTAGTGATTTTTATTTATTTATTTGAATATAAATTATGTATTTACAAAATATTATTATTATATATAGGTATATACATATATGTAATTTTGACTTTCATTTTTAATTATTTATTTTTATACAATTTTTTCCAATTTTATATTTTTATAGAATAAAATTTGGAATAAAAGGGTATTTTTATTTTATTTTTATTATTTATTTATATAGGTTAAATAAATACTTTTATTTAAATATTTACATGGTATATATACAAGGTGGATTTTGATTTTATTTCTTTTTCTTTTTATTTTATTTTTTTCTGATTTTTATTTTATTTATTTACACCATGAAATATGAAATGTGAAAATATTTTTATTGCATTTTTATTAATTTATTAATTATTCTATACATAAGGTCTATGTATACTGGTGAGGGGGATTTTATTTATTTTTATTTTTATTTTGTTTTTCCCATTTTTATTTTAGTTTTATATTTACAAATATGTACAAAACACTTTTTATTTTTATTAAGAGGAAAATAATTTTATTTATATACATAGGTATATGTACACATGATTGACCCTATCTCCCTCTACTTGGATTCTTTTGCGGTCAGGCCCATGCTGAGCCCTCCCTTGGGATTAGGTCACTCAATATTTATTCTAAATATTTCGCTCTTTTTCTTTTATTTCTTTATTCTTTTATTTATGCACAAAAACATGCTAAATAATGCTATTTGCACAATGCACGCATGATGATAATTTATTCTATTTACATGAATATACATGGTGTTTTGCATAGGTTTTGTAGCTAAAATAAAAGAATAAAGAGTGATGAATGGGTATTCATCACCCCCCTATACTTAACTTTGCTAGTCCCTTAGCAAACACTTATTTGAAAAAGAAGTGAAAAAGAAAAAGAAAAGGAGGAAAAAATGCAAGGATTAATGCTGATTATAAAACTCGCCTTCATTAAATTGAAATATGGAGCTCGATCAGATCTTTGGATTATTAATGTGTCAGAACCTTATTTGGACTTAAGTTTAAAACTTAACAGACTCTAAGATCCACTAATCTATAGTCAAGACTCCTCAATAATCCAGATCAGAACAAGTCTACATACACAAACCCTGAAGACCATGAATCTTTCCTTGTACAGTGTCTGTGAGGTATAGCTCTCCACCTCAGAAGTAGCAAAATGACAACCCTCCCCAACAAGGTAACTCTATGACCCCAATCTGGCCACTCATTCCTCGAGGAACGGGGTATTACCTTCTAAGTTCAAGTTCAACCGGCTCAAGAAGAGGGGGAAGAAGAAAATGGACCATGGCCAGTGTAACCATGTATCCTTGGGAGCTCAACCAGTGTAGCTAAGTCTCCCTGCTGCAAGCTACATAAGATGGAACATGAGTCACAAGCTTTGCTTATTGCACTATATACATACTCTGGTGTGATTATCATTTTCTATCAGACCCACCACTCTTTTGGAGTTTTTTTTTCAAGTGCATCTGTACAACATATTTACAAGGTGCAGCATATGTACATAAGGAGTTTTTTTTCTCTTGAGCCAGTAGACTATCCCTCTTTTGAAGCATTATTGCAACCCACAACTCCTGTCGTTAGACCTCATGGCAACCAAACCAAGTTGAGACGCACTTCCTTCACTATAAGAAGAAGAGAGGTTCCGCCTAGAAGTACTACCCTCATATGCTACCCCAAGTCAAGGAAGACTGCCTCCTCACCACCTCATCCGTAGAGAGCTCGGTGTAAAGTGCGGGTCCAAGTCAAGCCATTGTCTATCTGAGTCATGTGTGTGTTGTTAAGTGCTCTACTTAGGCTCATTGAGATGACATATGATTATAGCCTAGTGGACTCAAAGAATTAAGTCACCATGGACCTGAATAGCCTTAACCCTAAGCCCTATAAGGTTCCTCTTATACTTAGGTGGATTAAGATCTTAACCAAGCTTCATTTTCCAATTTAATTCCTGGCTAGTTTAAATGTTAACTATAAACCTGGAAAAACTATACAAGTATTTACAAAGATGCTATTTACACAATATTTACACATGTGCAAAATTTTTGAAAAATGTTTTGAAACCATGAATGTATGCATGAATGCAAGTTTTGCAAAATATTTACACAAATTTACACAAGGTTTTTGCAAACTTTTGATTTTCAAAACATTTTGGAAAAATTTTGTACTATATACATAATTTTGATAAGAAAATATTTACAGACTATTTACACAAAAAGTTTTTACAAACATTTTTACAAAAATAATTTGTACAATAGCTATGTATGTGCAATGAAAGAATGTTTATTTACAAGGAAATTTTTTAATTTTTATGGATTTTTGGGTTTTTAGCCATTTTTATTTATTAACACACTCACACAAAGTACGAGTTATGGCTAAAGTATATATGAAATATATACACAACCCCTGTACTTAGCTCGAACGATGTCCTCAGAGTCAAGAGCGATGAAGAAGACATAACTCGTGCTTAGTATAGGGAAGTGAAAAGGAAGGCTATATACAAAGACGAATGAAAGAATAGAAATCAAGAGGTTCTCGGCATTTCCCCCTATACTTAGGATCAACTAATCCTAAGTATAGCAGGCTGTACACGAAGGGAAAGCCGAGTGAAGAATGTACATGGTCTACCCCCCCATACTTTGGGTAAAATATCCCTAAGTATAGGCAGCAAAACAGAGGTAGAAAGACATGAAGAAAAAGACAAATATATACAAGATGGAAGGGCATCACTCCCCCTATACTTAAGGTGAAGAATCCTTAAGTATAGGCAACAACATAAGTGATGAAACGGAACGGAAGAGAAACTCGGTGTTTCCACCCCCTATACTTAGGATGAGGTATATCCTAAGTATAGCAAAGATAATCCTATACGAGACCTGGGGTGAAAACAAAAACAGAAGACAGAAGGATCAAATCAAGACGAAACACGTATATACAAAAGGGTAGAATGTTGAGGTGCCTCTCAACAAGCGCTAGTTTTTACGCCCCTAGTTGGGCGAAAAGGCTAGGATAACGCTGTGTCAAGGTTCAGGACGACATCTGTAAGATGAATGCCGTACTGTCGTCGCAGTCTCGGTATGCGAACAACGATGAAATCAACAGTGAAAAGAAAGACACCCAGGTATATAACCAGGTGGGTGCCTGCTACCGGCCAAGGATATGGGAATATGTGATCGGGATCCGGTAGCACAAAAGAAATCATCGGCTCGGAATTAGATTGGAGTGGAAGTGTAGAGCCGAAGAAGTCAAAGTGGAGAAGGATGCATCAGTCATGGAATCCTCCACGTCGATCAGTGTCTCAAAAAGGTGTGGACAGTCAAGATCAGGAGAATCTCTAAGAGAACTGATATCTGATGCACATAATGAAGAGAAATCAGACAGATCATCGAATATCTCAAGGATCAGCTCATCCTCGCGAGGGTTGTCGAGGTGAGATGACTCAGAATCAGAAGGATCAGAAGACTCGGTTTCATGATCCGCCAGATGGGATACACTCTCAGAAGGTGAAACCGAGTATTCATTGTGTGTGGCATTCTCCCACAGATAACCCTCGGGGAGGAATGCAAGATCATCAGTGAGAAAAAGAGGATCAAGATCTAGAAGGGCATCTGCGCTGCTGTCAAGTATCCACTCGGTGCACCAGACTGCATCATCATCTGAAGTGTGGCTCTCGGTAATCTGGAAGCAGGAGAAGGTACTGGTCAATACCGCGGAGGCTGGCAATGTGTCTGCGGCTGATCCTCGCTCTGCGGCAATGCTGACTGCCATCAGGTCCTCAGCAAGTGTATCTGTCTCGTCAAAGTGGAGGACAAAAGGCTCGAATACGGGACTATCTGTGTCTGGTCTCTCAAAGTGGTGTCCCATATCGAACTGTGGCTGCTGGGCTGAGTCCTGATCTCTGTCGGACTCCGAGAAGTGTCTCTGCAGAAAAGAAGCTGACTCCTCTGGAACTAGACACTGCAGTGGCTGAATCAATGGGTGTAAAAGCGGGGTCTCCTCCGGTTCCTGGAGTATCAGAAGATCTGATATCCAAGACTCGTTGACTGAAAACTCTGGGGGTAACTCGAACTCTAGCTGGACAACCAACGGGAACTCGAGTAGACTCTGGGTCAGAACCTCTGCTATCGCAGTCATCTCCTCTGTACTCTGTGGTGCTGGGGTATACAAGTCCTTGGGCTGGTGTGTAGAAACTATATCCTCATGTCGTGTGACACACCCCACTGGTACTGCAACATCCTCATGTGTTGTCCCGACTATGGTATCTCGTGAAGATGATCTCTATGAAAGTATTCTCGAGATGGTATCCAGTAAGTGAATGTCAGAACTGCGGTGTGAACCGCCACATGTGGTCATCACCAGTGCTATCTGCTCTGCGATCATCCCCTGCATGGAGATCTCAATAATGTCTATCAGTGGAAGTCCGTGCTCGGGAAATCTCCTTAAGAGGTCAAGAAACCTCGGCCATGCCTCGTGCAATGGCTCCTGGGGGTCTACTGAAAACTCGGTGATCAAAGAACGCATCATATCAGCTCTACGCTGGGGAAAGTATCTCTGTAAAAACTCTCGGCGTAGCTCTCCCCATGTAGCGAATCTCCTCCCCAATCGTCTGTGCCATCTCATGGCTCTGTCCTGAAGTGTAAACGGGAAGGTCCTCAGCATCATCTCCTCTACAGTAATATCTGAATAGATCTGTATCCTACAAAACTCCTCGAACTCGGACAAATGAAGATAGGGCTCTTCGTGCGCCACCCCTGAAAATGTCGGCAGTCTCTGAAGAATCTCTCGATCCAAAATGAATGGACCTAGTGTAGAAGCTGACTGAGCTCCCTGTCGTATCTCCTCATCCACCATACTGGAATAGGATATATCTGATAATCCCATCTGCTCTCTCTGATCACGAACGGAGTGCACTCTCAACTCAGCAATGGCATCGTCCAGGTCTCGCATCTGCTCCATCTGATATCCGCGGACGTCTAGCGTAGCATGCCCAGAGTAGTGAAAGGGATGGGTGGGAGGGAGCGGGAGGTTGGTTGGAGGTCCGACCTCCCTCGAAGGTGGACTGGACTGATGGTCAGAATATGGAGAAGAAGCCGCAAGAGTCGGTCAAAAGTGTTGGGGATCTATCATCCAGGGGTACAGTAGAGGAAGAGAAAAGACTTAAGGGAGGGTGGGTGGGAGAAAGAAGAGAAGATAAATGGAGAGAAGACAGAAGGGATCTGGAAAACACACAAGATGAAAAAGCAAACCCCCGATTCACCTACGTACACTGAGTTGAAGACTGTAAGAGATCGGTCAATTATCTTGTCAATTTTTATTTTAGGTGATCAAGTCAGTCTTTCAGAGTGATTACGTGAGCTGATAGGAATCCAATATTCTCAACCAACTGTTCCGAATAAAAGCCCGATAGTCAATAAAGAAATCGGATATGGCTCTAGCCTAGGATGCGGGTCACTCTCTCGCTCATCCAAACCAAACAAGAAGGGGGTTACTCTCCCCAAGATAGAATTTGAAATGATGTGTCTTTTAGGTCAAGTGTGATTAGCAGTCCCGATTTTATTATTTTTCTTTTTATGTATTTTTCAAGAAAACGTCTAATGAATTTTCCGATTTCCTTTTATTCCTAAGTCCAGAAAACAGGGGGAGGAATTCAGAAAAGCTGATGCGCGACAAATCAATGATGCATGCACGAGATAGAAGATGTACCTGACTCCAGCAGTCTACATGCAATTATGATTCGCGCATAAATGTAAAACTAATCTATATGGAATGCAGTGCGAGAACCGTCCTAAACAGAAGCTCCTATTATCATGAAGCACTGATTTTATTTGCCTAGATCCAAACGCAATCTACAGGAACAGATATTCTTATTAGGGCTGTGGACCTAAGGCTACCTGGCTCAACGAAATAAAAACCTAGATCTATGAGCTCAAGCACAGAAATCCTCGTGAAATCAAATAAAAGAAAAACAACAAAAACCACAACAACGGTGGGGTCCCCCGAGCACACAGGTGCTCGGCGAAACAGACCCTGCAAAGTCACAAGTCCGAGAGTCTGGGTACTTGTATTATTACAATAATATAATCCTGCTGAAAATAAATCTAAACTAAACTACACTAATCCGCGCCTATTCCCGCACTCCTGCTAGTCTCCTCACGCTCTCCTGCGGCTCCGTGTAGAAGGGAGCCGCCTTCGAATCTCGCGGTTGCGCCGGCTCTTCGAAAAGAGCTGCCTTGGTCCTCGGGCCCTTGCAAGCAAACAAAAGAGGTGTATCAGACACATTTTATTATGAAAATAAAGCAAGAAAGATAAAATAAAACAAGCTATATACAGAAATAAAAATAAACACACAAAACAAAAAAACAGAAATAAAAGAAAATAAAATAAAATAAAAAGAAAACAGAGAGAAAACAAAAAGCCGCGAAAAACCGCGGCAAACCAAAAAGAAAGCCGCGGAAAATCGCGAAAAATAAAAGAAAATAAAAATCGAAGAAAAAGAAAAATGGACTACTAAGCCGTGCTCCCCGGCAACGGCGCCATTCTGATGAGCCGAAAAATGACCAAGACCCGGGTGAAGGTAATAAGACAAGGGTCGTTGCGACCCGGATCTCAGATAATCAACTCGATCAAAAAAAATAAAAGAGAACCACCAAAATCAGAGAGATAAAACAATCAAAAACAGAGATAGCGGTCCTGGCTAAAAGATTAACATGGTTCAACACCCAGGGTCGGTCTCAGGGAGCACGAAATAGCCTCGCGGCCTACGAAGTAGTCTAAAAATAAAATAAAATAAACAAAAGTATTTTTGGTGGGTTTTTAATGGGTTTTAATTTTTTTTGGATTTTTAATAATGAAGGAAAATAGGAAAAAGGCTAAATCAAGCAACTTCAACAAATTATTTAATCACTCAAAAATGCTCCAAAAATTCAAACAAAAATATTTTTATGTTTTTTAGGTTTTTTTAGTGTTTTTGGTGAATTTTTCCGATTTTTCTAATTTTATATAATTTTCTAAAAATCAAGAAAGCCAAAAACAGTGGGCTACTGTCCAGCCAGATTTGAAAAATCTATTTAAAGTATCAAATGGATCTGTAAAAGTCTGGAGGTAATTTTTATGACAAATATAAGCAACAAAGAAAATTCAGAAAAAGAGTTTATATTTTTTTGAGTTTTATAGAATTTTTTAGAATTTTTATAAGGATTTAGGGTTTTTAATTTTTAGGATTTTCATATATCCAAAAATCACAAAAATTGCATAGAAATTCAAACACGTTAAAACTAACAAAACCTAATTTTTTAGAACTTTTAAAGTAGTTTTATATTTTTTAATGATTTTCTAAATCAGACAGAAGCAAAAACAACAATTTTTGAATTATTAAAAATATCAAAAAGCCTAAAAAATGTACCAAATTTTTAGTGAAATTTTTACACAGTGACAGGAGCCACGTGTCCAAATTTCACGCAATTTGGATTTAATTTGCTATTTTATTTAAATAAAATAAAGGCTCATAATGCACATGGACCTAAATGTAAGAAAAAGTAGTTCCGGGGGCCAATCAATAACAAGGAAAGAAAGTGCATGGCCCTTTGTGCAAAAAGTCCACAAAACACGGACGATGCACGTGTTTCAGGCACGGAGGGGCATATGTGCAAATCCTATTTCTAAAATATCAAATAATAACACGCAAGAAACACAGGATCGAAAGTGTAAATAACCCAAATCTCACGTGTCGATGCACATGAGTCACATATATAAGGACTGAAATGCAAATAAGGAAAACATGAAGGTCTACAGTGCAATATCTCCAAAATAAAAACAACGTGCTAGAATATTTACAGGACTAAATAGCAAAAACTAAAAGACAGGGGCCTAAGGACAATTTACCCCTCTTATTATCGGACGGCTGAAGGCGACGCCACGTAGAGGATCTGACGGTGGGAAGCAGCTGGCGTCTCTTCAATGAACGCAGGCTCGGATCGGACAGACGAGGGCGCCCCACGTGGATGATCTAATGGCTCTGGTGCATGCACGCCTCTCCTCTGTGACCGACGGTTCAGATCGAACCCTAGCTGGATCGGACGGTGTACGTGTCTCGCTGGTGGACGGTCCGGATTACATCTGGAGAAGAGGGCTGATCGAACGACAATGGAAGGTCCTGGATGAACTCAGCTCCGACGAACTTCGCCGTAGCACCACGGGCGCGCTGGACCTCCTCTGGAGCTGCTGAGAGGGTGGAAATGATGCTCAGAGGCTTCCGCAGCTGATGAGTGCCTCCGATGAGGCCGACGACCACCAGAGTGGCCCGGCGACGACGGAGAGCTGGAGCTGCTGTGGCTAAGTGCTCGGACCCTCAGATGGGTCTCCTTCGACCTGCAAAACAACACAAACGAGCTCCTTGGTCGAGGGCAAATTGCCTCGATCAAGTTAGGGGTGAAATGGGTGAGCGTAGGCATCAGGGCGGCACCCTCCGGCGAGGCGACGACGGAGGAGGGTGAGGGACTTGCTCCGGGGCGAGATAGGGGGATGAAGGGGTGCAGCACGTGGAGAGGAGTATGGAGAAGGTGGTGGTCAGGTCGGAGAGGCAAATGGACGGTCGGAATGGAGTGAATTAATCGGCGAAGCCGACAGTGCGATTTGGGGGAAATCCAAAATTACGCTAACCTACAAGCTATCTATGTTACCTGGTGGAGGAAGTCGACTAGGCTGATGCTCAGGGAGCTCCGAGGGTGATGGCCGAAAAATCACCAAGACTCGGGTGAATAAAATTGATCAAGGGTCGTCGCGACCCGGATCTCGGAGACAATTCATTCAATCAAGAAAAAGGAAAGCAGACCACCAAAATAAGGTAAAAATCAAAGGAACTCAATAGTGGCCCTGGCTATTAGATTTGCCTGGTATAGCGACCAGGGTCGGACTCAGGGAGCACGTAATGGCCTTGCGGCCTACGAAGTAGTCGGAAATGAAATAAAATAAAAGAAAGTGATTTTTTGGTGGATTTTTAATCTTTTTATATTTTTTTTTGGATTTTTAAACTAATGAAGAAAATAAGAAAACAAATAAACAAGCAACTTGGACTATTTATTTAACTACTCAAAAAGGCTCAAAAAAATCAAACAAATTTATGTTTTTTTATATTTTTTACTGTTTTTGGTTAATTCTTGATATTTTTCTGATTTTTATAGAATTTTATAAAAATAAAACAAGGCTGGAAATAAAAGACACTGTCCAGTCAGACTTGGAGGACCAAAATAAAATGGATAATGGTCCTATCAAGGTCTGAAGGTAATTTTCCTGTAAAGTTTAAAATACAAGGAAAAATTAGGCACTGGATTTATTAATTTTTTATTTTTCTTTATTAGATCTTTTATGGGTTTTTATGGGTTTTGTAATTTTTATAGGTTTTAGAAATCTAAAAATGGCCAAACTTGGTCAGAAAATCAAACAACACAAAACAAACAATATCTAATTTTTTTTTGTAATTTTTAAAGTTGTTTTAATATTTTTTTGTGAATTGTCTATCTAGACAATAAGAAAAATGCGTGTTTTTGAATTTTTAAAAATAGTAAAAAAAGTCAAAAATGTCTCCAAAATTTAGAGAAAATTTACACCATGGTAGGAACCATGTGTCCAATTTTCATCAAATTTGGAGTAGTTTTGCTATTTTATTAAAAATAAAAACAAAGGCATAATGCACAGGGACCTATCTACAATTAAATTAAGTTTCAGGGCCCCCTGAATGACAAGGCTGGAAAGTATGGGGCTCAAAATTTAAAAAGCCCAGAGAACCACGCGCACTGCACGTGTGTTACACTCAGAGGGGCATTTCTATCATTCCAATTTATAAAAATATAAAACGTAACATGCCAGAAACCTAGGGTAAATCATGCAAATACACCAAAGCTCACGTGTCGATGCACGTGTCCATCACACACAGGGGTATAAATGCGAATCAAGTAAACAACAGGGTCCTCTATGCAATATTTACAAAAATAAAAGAACTACAAAACATATTTACAGGACTAGATAATAAATGCAAAAACTAAAGGGGCCTAAGAGCAATTACCCCTTATTTTATACCGATGGTCGGATGAGCGCCACATGTGATATCCAACGGTCAGGGGTGGGTGGCGCCTCGGCAAGGGACTCCTCGGCGGTGATCCAACGGTTGGGGACGTGCCACGTGTATGATCAATGGTCGAGAGGTGGCGGTTCCCCTTCGCTTGATGAAGGATTGAGAGGTGGCCACGTGTTGATCCGACGGTGGCTGCTGGGCCTCCTCTTAGCCTCTGATCGAACGGTCCTCGGAAGATCTGGAGCGTGGATGCGCAACGGACGGTCCTGGAGGGAGCACGAAGAACAAGTGGCCGGCGAACTTCGTCGGCCTGGTGCACGCACGGTGACCTCCTCGTGGGCTACTAATGATCGAAGAAGATGCGCCTGGGCCTCCCGCGTCTGACGAAACCCTCCGATGGTGCAGCGGAGCTCCGGAGAGCTCAGGCGACACCGGCGGAGGAGGAGCTGCTGCTCCAGAAGGTCGAGCCCTCAGATGGACTCGCTTTGACCTGCAAAGCACGATAACAAGCTCCTGGGTCGAGGGCAAAGTGCCTCGACCCGGTTAGCGGTGGTGGAGGTGAGCTGTGCGTCGGGATGAGGGGGGCTCCGGCGAAGCGACGACGGTGGAGCCCTAATCCTAGTTCCTATGCGAACTGGGTTGGATGGATGGGTGCAGAAGGTGCGCGGGGGAATGACGAAGATGGTGGACGATTCCGATGATCGAGATGTGAGCGAGAGTGGTCGGAATCAGATGTCGTCGGCGACGGGGTGATTTGGGCGAAACTCTAAATTAGCTAAAAAGAGAAGGGAAGAGGGCTACCTACTGGATGAGATCGACTGGGGAAGAGCTGGGGAAGCTCCAGGTCCTAGCCTCGAGGGCCTTCGATGCCCGAGGCTCGAGCACCACGGCTGGGCGGCGCACGGCGGCGTGAAGTCGCCGGATCAGTGGTCCGTCCACTCCTTCCTCGCTGCGACACGTCCACTCGCAAGCTGTCACTCCGGCGGTGGCTGTGGAGGTCCTGGGGTGGAATGAAATGATCCAAAGATGCATGAAAATGGAGGCGGAGCTCAGGCTATATACGAGTGCAGGTCCGAGAAGAGAAGGTCGGGCTGGGTTCCACGAAGCGCGGATCCCAACGCGGATGAACGGGCATGGATCTCGGATGCACGAGGAAGAAGAAAAGCCTGGGATTTGCGGATTTAGGCATCGGATCGAGTGGGGATAATATCGAAAAATCGGGTCGCGGGCTCGGATCCGGGGCTCAGTGGTCCAGGGGGGAGTTGACCGAGGGATCAACATCCCCCTTGGACCAATCAGAGACGGCCATGTCATAAAGATTTGAAAATTCGATTTAAAATAGGAAATGGTCGAATTATTAAAAACTCAAAACATAAAAAATGTTTATTTATTTATAAACTAATTTTTTTGTGATTTTTAATTATTTTTTTTGAAATAAAAATAGAGTATTTACAATATAGAGCTATATATAGGTATATATACAATAATGATTTTTAATTTTTGATTTTAAATTAATTATTTTTTTACATTTTTATTCCCATTTTATATTTTATTTATTTATAACATAAAATTAGGAATAAAAAGGTATTTTTATTTTATTTTTATTATTTATTTACAAGGGTAAAATAAATAGATATATACATTTATATACATGGTATATATACAATGCTCTTTTTGGTTTTTATTTTTGTTCTTTTTATTTAATTTTTGTTTTTATGGTTTTTATTTATTTATTTACACCATGAAATATAGAATATATACAATTTTTATGGGATTTTGATTTATTTATTTACAAGGTAAAATAAATATATGTGTGGTCTTATGTACATGGTGAATATGTACAAGGAAGGTTATTTTTATTTTCTTTTTAATTTTTCTATTTTTATTTTGATTTTGTATTTACAAATATTTACAAATATATACAAACCCATTTTATTTTATTTTTAGAGGAAAATAATTTTATTATATTTACTGGTATATTTACACACATGAGCTTCCTTATCTCTCTCTACTTTGGCTTTTATGCGGTCAGGCCCATGCTGAGCCCTCCCTTAGGATTAGGTTGCTCAATATTTATTCTAAATATTTCCCTCTTTTTCTTTTAATTCTTTATTCTTTTATTTTTGCACAAAAACATGCTAATTATTAGTTTTTATATAATGCATGCATTTTGGTAATTATTTGTTTTTACAAAAATATACATGCATTTGCAAAGGTTTTTGTAGCTAAAATATAAGAATAAAGAGTGATGAATGGGTATTCATCACCCCCTATACTTAACTTTGCTAGTCCCTTAGCAAACACTTATTTGAAAAAGAAGTGAAAAAAAGAAAAAGAAAAAGAAAAAGAGGAGAATGTACATGGATCAAGGTTGAATATTAAACTTGCCTTCATTAAATTGAGATATGGAGCTCGATCAGATCCTTGGATTATTAGTGTGTCGGAACCTTATTTGGACTTCAGTTTAAAACTCAACAGCCTCTAAGTTCCACTATTCTATAACCAGGACTCCTCAACAATCCAGATCAGAACAAGTCACCATACACAAACCCTGAAGACCATGAATCTTTCCTTGTACTGTGAATGTGAAGTATAAGCTCTCCACCTCAGAAGTGACAACTTGACAACCCTCCCCAACAAGGTAACTATATGACCCCAATCTGGCCACTCTTTCCTCGAGGAGCGGGGTATTCCCTTCTAAGTTCAAGTTCGACCGGCTCAAGAAGAGGGGGAAGAAGAGAATGAACCATGGCCAGTGTAGCCATGTATCCTTGGGAGCTCAACCAGTGTAGCCAAGTCTCCCTGCTGCAAGCTACATAAGGTGGGACATGAATCTCAAGCTTTACTTATTGCACTATATACATACTCCGGCGGGATTATCATTTTCTATCAGACCCACCACTTTTTTGGAGTTATTTTCTTTTTGCATTTTTTTTCAAGTGCATCTATACAACATATACATGTGCAGCATATATACAAGGAGTTTTTCCTCTTGAGCCAATAGACTATCCCTCTTTTGAAGCATTATTGCAACCCACAACTCCTGTCGTTAGACCTCATGGCAACCAGACCAAGTTGAGACGCACTTCCTTCACTAAAAGAAGAAGAGAGGTTCTGCCTAGAAGTACTACCCTCATATGCTACCCCAAGTCAAGGAAGACTGCCTCCTCACCACCTCATCCGTAGAGAGCTCGGTGCAAAGTGCTGGTCCAAGTAAAGCCATTGTCCATATGAGTCATGTGTGTGTTGTTAAGTGCTCTACTTAGGCTCATTGAGATGACATGTGATCATAGCCTAGTGGACTCAAAGAATTAAGTCACCATGGACCTGAAAAGTCTTAACCCTAAGCCCTATAAGGTTCCTCTTAGAATTAGGTGGATTAAGATCTTAATCAAGCTCCATTTCCCAATTTAATTCCAGGCTAGTTTAGATGTCAACTATAATCCAGGAAAAACTATATACAAGTAAATACAAAGATGCTATTTACACAATTTTTACACAAATGCAAAAATTTTTGAAAAATGTTTTGAAATCATGAATGGATGAATACATGAATGCAAGTTTTGCAAAATATTTACACACATTTACACAAGATTTTTGCAAACTTTTGATTTTTAAAACCTTTTTGGAAAAATTTTGTACTATATACATAATTTTGATATGAAAATATTTACACAAACTTTACACAAAAAGTTTTTGAAAACATTTTTACAAATATAATTTGTACAATAGCTATGTATGTGCAAATAAAAGAATGTTTATTTACAAGAAAAATTTTAATTTTTGTGGATTTTAGGGTTTTTAGCCATTTTTATTTATTTACACACTCACACAAAGTACGAGTTATGTCTAAAGTATATATGAAATATATACACACCCCCCTATACTTAGCTCGAACGATGTCCTCAGAGTCAAGAGCGATGAAGAAGACATAACTCGTGCTATGTATAGGGAAGTGAAAAGGAAGGCTATATACAAAGACGAATGAATGAATAGAAAATCAAGAAGATCTCGGCTTTCCCCCTATACTTAGGATCAAATAATCCTAAGTATAACAGGCTGTACATGAAGGGAAAGCCGAGTGAAGAATGTACAGGGTCTACCCCCCATACTTAGGGTAAAATCTCCCTAAGTATAGGCAGCAAAAAAGGGGTAAAATGATTCAAAAGAAATACCCAAAGGTCCTACATCCCCCCTATACTTAGGGTAAAGTACACCCTAAGTATAGCATAATCAAAAGATGAAGAAAGGGATGTGGGACTAAAGAATGTAGTGATATGGACATCTGGATCTATACAGGTCGGATGAACAGTGATAATCAGGCGTGAGATGCAATAGATATGAGTCAAAAGACCACATCTCACGCAAAATGAATAGGGGCAACATCAACGACCCGCGGCTCATGATCTAAAAATGGCTTGAGCCGCTGGCCGTTCACTCGAAAGGTACTCTCAGAAGACAACTCGGATATGTCAATGCTACCGTTGTCGTGTACCTTCCTCACTAGATATGGGCCCTTCCATTTGCTCTATAGCTTCTCTGGAAATAGACGAAGCCTATCATCAAACAACCATACTCTCTGTCCAGGCTCAAAATGCTTGTGGCTGATGTGAGAATCATGCCACTCCTTCACTCTCTCCTTGTACTGTAGGCTGTTTGAGAAGGCAGTATCTCTAAGCTCCTCCAAGGCTGTTAACTCCGCCCTCCTCTGATCTCCTACACTATCTGGATCCATAAGAATATCCGTGACTGCCCAAAGTGACCTGTGTCTCAGCTCAACGGGTAAATGGCACGACTTGCCATATACGAGGCAAAAGGGAGACGTGCCCAATGGTGTCTTGAAAGACGCCCTATATGCCCACAAGACCGAGTCCAAAAGCTGTGACCAATCCTTTCGGTCAGGGCGGACGACTTTCTGCAAAATAGTCTTGATCTCCCTGTTCGACACCTCGGCTAGACCATTCGTCTGAGGATGGTATGGAGTGGCAACTCGATGGTCTATGCCGAACTCACTAGCAAGGGCCTTCACTTGGTCGTTGATGAAAGGAGACCCCCCATCAGAAATCAACACTCGAGGGACCCCAAACCGCGTAATGATGTGCTTCCTCAAAAATCTGCAAACTATCCTGGCATCAAACCCAACGACTCACATAATCAACGGCCAACAGAATGTACTCAAATCTCTTATTCTCAGGGAATGGACCCATGAAATCGACGCCCCATGCGTCAAAAACCTCACAGAAGTGAAGGGGCTGCATCGGCATCATATCACGCTGTCCACAAGTGCCCATCCTCTGACAATCAGTACACCTCTTCACTAACTCATCATAGTCCTTGAAGAGGGTAGGCCACCACAAGCCGGATTGGATTACTTTCTGTGCCGTTCTCCTCCCAGAGTGATGCCCTCCTGCCTCAAGCTTGTGGCAGTAAGTGAGGACGCTATGGTGCTCCTCCTGAGGAATGCACCTACGCCAGACGCTATCCCCTCCTTTGTGGTAAAGGATGGGATCCTCCCAGTGGTAGGACTTGGCCTTCGCAAGGAAGGTCTCAAGCCTCTGCCTGGGCCAATCTTGTGGAACTTTCTTAGCAACAAGAAAGTTCACAATATCGGCGTACCATGGGAGAGAGGCGATGGCATGGATTGCCTCATCTGGGAAGGTCTCACAAATAGGATCGATCTGCTCAGAATCCTCAAGGTGCTCTAGTCGGGAGAGATGATCCGCCACCACATTCTTGACTCCACGTTTATCCTTAATCTCAATGTCGAACTCCTGGAGTAGAAGGATCCATCTAGTCAGTTTGGCCTTGGCATCCTTCTTTGCCATGAGGTACCTGATGACGGTATGATCAGTAAACAGGGTCACTCTAGATCCAATAATGTACGATCTGAACTTATCTAGGGCGAACACTACGGCTAGCATCTCCTTCTCTGTGACTGTATAGTTCCGCTGCGCGGAATCCAATGTGAGGCTAGCGTAGTGGATAGAAAATGGAACTCCATCCCTCCTCTGTCCCAACATGGCCCCCACGGCAAAATCGGAGGCATCCGTCATGATCTCGAATGGGAGAGACCAATCAGGCGGCTGGAGAACATGATCCTCAACAACACACTGCTTGAGAGTCTCGAAGGACAAAAGACACTTGTCATGGACAAGGAACTCGGTGTATTTCATCAGCAGGTCAGTCAACGGTCGGGCAATCCTACTGAAATCATGAATGAATCGTCGGTAGAAACCGACGTGCCCCAGGAATGACCGTAACTGCCGCAAATTGGGCGGCAGTGCGAGTTTTCTAATGACATCTACCTTGGTCGGATCAACCTCCATGCCCCTGTTGGAGATGATATGGCCAAGCACCATCCCTTGAGTCATCAAGAAGTGACTCTTCTTCCAAGATAACACCAAGTGAACCTCTATACATCGCTGAAGTACTCGGTCTAGGCAGTCAAGACAGGAGTCGAATCCGTTGCCGTAAACCGAGAAATCATCCATGAAGACCTCCAAGCACTCCCCTACCATGTCCGAAAAGATCGACAACATGCATCTCTAAAAGGTCGCAGGGGCATTGCATAGCCCAAATGGCATGCGTCGGAAGGCGTGTGTGCCGAAGGGACAGGTAAAGGTAGTCTTGTCCTAGTCCTCGGGAGCGATGGCCACCTGGTTGTAGCCCGAGTACCCATCCAGAAAACAATAGTGGCTCTTCCCCGCCAGTCTCTCAATGATCTGATCTATAAAGGGCAGGGGGAAATGATCCTTCTTGGTGGCCTGGTTGAGTCTCCTGTAGTCAACGCAGACCCGCCAAGAAGTGGGTACCCGTGTAGCAATCTCATCTCCAGACTCACTGACCACTGTAGTGATGCCCGTATTCTTGGGCACCACATGCAAAGGGCTGACCCACTTGGAGTCGGAGATGGGGTAGATAAAATCGGCGCTCCACCATTTCGAAATCTCCTTCATGACAAGCTCTCTCAGATTCGGGTTCAGCCGCCGCTGGAACTCACGCGACGGCTTCGCCTCATCCTCGAGATAGATATGGTGGGAGCACAGGGCCGGACTTATCCCCTGGAGATCTGCTACGCTCCATCCTATTGCCTTGCGGTTCTTTTCAAGAACCCCATCAGACGGGATTCCTGCTCTCCAGTCAAATCGGTGGAGATAATGACTGGGTACATCTCATGCTCACCCGCAAGGAATCTATACTTCAGTGAAGTAGGGAGCGACTTCAGCTCTGGACAACTGGGTGCTGGTCGATCTGGCCTCTGAAAAGTTTGCGTGAACGCTGCCAGATCTGCATGGGAGAACTGAAACTCTCTATCACTCTCAGAAACTGGAGAAGGCTGCCCTGATGGACTGTCTCTGCTCTGCTCGGCATCTTCCTCCTCCCTATCTGCAGGCTCAGTGGAAGTCAGGTCTGGCATGTAATCATCACAATCTGCCCAGTTAGAATCTGACTCCGAGGGATCCGTGTCATCCAAGGTGGCATCAGTACCACCATCATCACAAAAATCAGTCTCGCAGTCGAGAACTGGCTTTGCAGCCTCAAAAGTATCCTGAACCAGGAATGTGCTCTCCAAGCTCTCCTCTGCTGTCGTCTCTGCATCAGCGGAATCTGAAAGTAAGAGGATGGCATGTGCTGTTGGGTCTGCCCAAACTGCCTCATCGTCTGTGATCACAGTCACAGTCCTAGTGGATGTCTGGCCCTGCATCTGTCAGCTGCTCTGTGTCGGAAGTAGTCTCTGAGCATGCTCTGTCTCTGGCTCTACTGTCCTCGACCATCTCTATTTGTACACTTTCGCCCTCGACGCGAAAGTATACCTTCCCGCTATCATGGTCGGTCACTGCCTTGGCTGTGGCCAAGAACGGACGACCGAGAATGATGGGGGTATCGGTCACTGAATCAGGGATCTCCATGTCCAACACTACGAAGTCCACGAGGAATTGCAGGCCCTGAATCGTGACAACAATGTCTCGCAACAACTCCTTCGGCCTCTTGACAGATCGATCAACAAATTGAAGGACTGTCCTGCTCTGTCTAAGAGTGCCCAGCTCGAAGCGGTCGAGAAGGGCTGCCGGAAGAAGGTTGATCGACGATCCGCTGTCTAATAGAGTACGGTCAAACCTCTGCTCTCTGATGTGGCATCTGACATATGGGGCTCCAGAATCTGGCCTCTTGGCCGGAAGACTGTTTTGGATCACGAAACAAGTGGCTCTCGTCAGCACATGAATCTCTGAGTGGTGGTTCCTCCTCTTCCTCCTGACTGTAGTCCTGTCTCTAAGGGAACACTGAAGAAGAGGGATGTGCTGCAAAGCCTCTTGAAGAGTCTGCTGAATGTGGAAACGATCTATCATCTGCTGGCTGAACTCTTCCTGCTCTCTCTTTTTGGGATTTTCCTTTTTCTTCCCCTTCCCCATCTGAAGGGCTCTAGGGAAGGGGATCACAGGGTCCTTCTCAGATGAAGGACTAGGAAAGGGTCTAGACGGTTCGACGACCGGATCCACACATACATCATGCACCACAGTGGGACCAGAAGAAAATAAACCCTTTCCTTTATTCACAGAAGTGTTCCGAGATACATCAGTAATAGGAAAAACAACAGGAATCTCAGAAGACTTGGTGGCATCAGCACCACCATCGGATGGAAGACTCGCGGCCTCAGTACCGCGCTCTGGCTCGGCATCATGGGTGGCCTCAGTACCACCTCCTCCAACTGGTGAAACGGCGGCCTCAGTACCGTCGGTGGGATTAGCATCCATGGTGGCATCAGTACCACCGTCATCATCTCTAGCGGCCTCAGTACCGCTCTCCTCCTCTCTTGGTGCTCTGGATGTATCCTCAGAGTGTCGCTCAGACGAGTCGCAGCCTGCTGGCATCCTACCGCTCCTAAGTATGACAAAATCAGTATCAAAAAGATATGTAGACATATCACCAAAAGTATCACTCGGAGTGGCATACTCAGTACAAGCTACCTGCTGAAAAGCGAGAAAAGCGAGGGCCGCTAAATAGTGGTCTGACAAGTCAGACTCACTGTCGCTGATGCGACTGCTCAAACCACCTCGGTCTTCAACAATTAACCCACACAATCAATAAAGCAATCAAGAGCAAGGATTAAAATTTATTATACCCTACTAAAGATGTACAATGGCAAGCAAGTAGGGGTCGAACTCAAGAAGCAAAGGTGTAGAGCATAGATAAAAATCCAAACCTAGGTCTAATAAGCAACTTAGCCAATCTAGAATTTTTGTGGGTTTTTAATTTTTTAATTTTTATTTAATTTTTAATTTTTAATTTTTGTGTTTTGATTTTTAATTTTCTAATTTTTATAATTTTATATTATATATTTTTTTATTTCTTTTTCAACATTGGAAAATAAAAACAAAGGAATAAAAGACAAGGTCAACTATTTATAAAAATGCACAAAAATAACCAAAACTTAAAAATTAAATGTTTTTGATATTTTTATGATTTTTACTGTTTTTGTGATTTTTTGGGGATTTTTCTAGGTGTTTTTGGTATTTTTAGATACTGAAATAATAGAAAACAGTGGAAAATGGGCTGGCTGGAAACAAAATGAATTTTGAAAGTAGCAAACAGCAATCAAAACATTTCACACTATTTTTCAAATAAAGAGAGCAAAATAAAGGGCAACCAGGAACTGAGTTTGCATTTTTTAGAGTTTTCTTTGATTTTATAAATTTTTTTGAAGTTTTAGAGTCTTTTTAAATTTTTAAGGTTTTTCTTTTGAGATTTTTAGTGAATTTTGGTCTGCAACTAAAAGATAGTAAAATAGACTCTATGGAAATTTTTTGGAATTTTTCGAGACTTTTTAATATTTTTTGGCATTTTCTAAGCTAGACAGTAGAGAAAAAGCATGTTTTTGATTTTTAATAAATATGAAAATAAGATAAAATCCAAAACTAAATATATAACGTGAAAATAGAGCACACAGGAGCTTAACCCTATTTTTTAAAAATTTTTCGCAATTAAAAAAGGTATTAAATAAATAAGCTAAGCATACAAAAATTCTAAGCCCGGCAAGGGCATAAATGCAATTACGAAAACATCCAGGGGCTCAGATGTAATTTCCACCAAAAAGACACGTGCAGCTCACGTGAAACACCATTTATAGGGGCATAATTGTAATTAAAGAAAACCGGCTGGGCATACATGCAAAACTTCCAAAAACATATTATATACTCCGCGCACAGGGACGAAATTGCAAATACACAAAGGTTCTGGGCCTAACTTGCAAAATACCCAAAAGTCACACGCCACCGTCACGTGAGGTGACGTGTGATAACCCTAAAATCCCTAAGACCCGGGTGGAGGTAATAAAACAAGGGTCGTTGCGACCCGGATCTCAGAGGATAGGTATATCAAGAAAAATCGGACCGCAGAATAAATCAAAGATCAATCAAACAAGGCAAAGCGGTCCAGCTATGAGATTAACCTGGTATAGCACCCAGGGTCGAACACAAGGAGCACGGGTTGGCCAAAGGCCTACGAAGTAGTAAAAAGAGAATAAAATAAAAGACAAGTATTTTTAGTGGTTTTTAATAATTTTTATATTTTTTTGGATTTTTAAAATGTGAAGGAAATAAAAGAAAGTAAACAAAAGCACACTTTAGCTAATTATTAAAAGCATCAAAAATCAAGCAAAAATTCAAGAAAAATTGTTTTTATGTTTCTTAGGTTTTTTAATGTTTTTGGTGAATATTTGGGATTTTTATGAGGTGTATTTTATTTTCTAAAAATCAAACAGTGCTAAAAAGACAAGGTACTGTCCAGCCAGGCCCAAGACCCGAAGATAAAATATCTAAGGATCTCAGAGGGACCTGGAGGTAATTTTCCTGTATACTAGAGAAAACAAGGAAAATTTGGGCACCAAAATTATTGTTTTTGAGTTTTTAATTTATTTATTATAATTTTTATGGGTTTTTAGGTGTTTTTGAATTTTTAGGGTTTTTACTCGATGAAAAATAGCCAAAATTGGTTAGAAAATCAAAACACACAAAAGAAACAGTACCTAATTTTTATAGAATTTTTGGGGGTGTTTTTATATTTTTTTGGGATTTTTAAACCTAGACAGTAGCTAAAATAGAAGTTTTTGAATTTTTAAAAATAACAAATAAAATCAAAAATGTCCTAAAAAATTCTCAAAAATTCTACAACATGGCAGGAGCCATGTGTAAAATTTTTATCAAATTTGGAGGTGATTTGATATTTTATTCAAAAATCAAAAGGGGGCACTGTGCACAGGGACTTAAGTGCAAATACCCGAAGATCTGGGGGTCCAGGTGCAAATAACCCAGCAAGTCACGCGCGTGGCGCGTGCCTGGGGCACTCAGGGACCTTTTTGCAAAGAAACTAAGGTCCGGGGACTGTTTGGTAACTCGTACCAAAAGTCCAGGGACCCCAGATGCAATTTACCCTACAATACACGCACATGTGCAATTAAAACATTCACAGGGGTAGATATGCAATTCCTAAAAAGTTTTCATTCATTAACAAAGCACCCAGAACTACAGGACTAATATTGCAAATAACCCAAAACTACACGTGACGAAGCACGTGGCTCACATACACAGGGGCATAAATGCAAATATAAACAAGCACGAGGTCCAATGTGCAATTTACCCTACGTAAATAAAAGACCTAAAATATTTACAGGACTGACACGTAAAACAGAAACTAAGAGGGGGCCTAAGGTAATTTACCCCTTTATTACGTCGACGGCTGGATGGTGGACGCGTGGCGGATCCAACGGCTCTGGTGCCTGGCGCCTCTCTCCTCTCCCGCACGTGGGCCGATCGACGGCGCAGAAGAGGGCACGTGGACGATCGAACGGTGCTCAGGTGCTGTGCCTCTCTCCTCTGTGCTAACGGTCCGGATGAAGCCTCGAGATGATCAACGGTGTCTGCTCCTCGATGAATGAACGGCGACGATTGAAACTGGAGCTCCAAGGGCTATCGGACGGTGATGGAGGACCCTCGAAGAACAGGTGGCCGGCGAGGTTCGCCGGCCTCGTGCGCGTGCTGTGGGTCTCCTCAGCTTCTTCTGATGATCGGAAAAGATCGGCGATAACGTCCCACAGCTGGTGGTGGCCTCCGATGGCCCAGCCGAGTCCTGGAGGGGCTCCGGCGAGGTCGGCGGCGTGAAGCTCCTGGCCTGGATGTGAGGGGGCCTCAGATGGCCTCCTCTTGACCTGCAAAATAGCTCAAGAGCTTCGCGGGTCGAGGGCAAAGTGCCTCGACCCGATGAAGCGGCGTGAAGGTGAACTGTGGGTCGGGGCGAGCGAGCTCCGGCGAGCGGAGGACGGTGGAGCTCGAACCCCAGCTCCTGTGCGAGCTGGGTTGAACGAAGGGGCGGAGAAGGTGCGTCGAGGGATGGCGAAGGTGACAGTGTGTCCCGATGATCGAAAAGATACGTGATATGGTCGGAATCAAAGGAACTCGACGGAGCTTCGATTTGGGGGAAACAAGAAATTAAGCTAAATAAGCGAGCTAGAAGGCTACCTGGGTGGAGTGGGAGGCTGTGCTGAAGCTTAGGCAGCTCCTGGTCGTTGCCTCGAAGGTCGCCAAGGCCTGAGGCTCGAGCTCCTGCACTGGGCGGAGCACGGCGGCGCAACGTCGCCGGATCAGTGGTCCGGCCACCCCCTCCTCGCTGCGACACCGGCAATCGAGAGCTGTCACCTCAAGGGATGCAGTGGAGGTCACGGGAGTGAGAGTGGAGAGCCAAAGATGAGAAATGAATGCGGCGGAGCTCAGGCTATATACTGCGGAGGGTCCGGCAAGAATCGATCGGGTAGGTCGAGCTGGTGCGCGGATCCCAAGGCAAAGGCTCCGGCGAAGCTCTCGGATATGACGTGAGCATTCCGGACCCGGAGTTGGGGCGAAAAGGATTCGGGTCTGCAAGAGAAAAATCTGAGAACATGGGTCGGGCGCAGCAGACCCGGCTCTGGTGGTCCTGGGGGGAGAGTTGACCGGGGTCAACAATCCCCCGTGGACCAATCAGAGCCCGCCAAGCATTTAATTTTTATTTGATTTTTTTGGGCCATATAATGACCGAATTTTCAAGAACTTAAAACATGAAATATTTTTAATTTATTTTTTTCTATTTTTTTGTGATTTTTAATTAATTTTTGGAAATAAAAATTAGGTATTTATAAAGTATAGCTATACATAGGTATATATACAATATAGGGTTTTTGATTTTGATTTTTAATTAGTTATTTTTATACATTTTTATTCCTATTTCATATTTTATTTATTTATAGAATAAAATGAGGAATAAAATGCTATTTTTATTTTATTTTTATTATTTATATACATAGGGGAAATAAATAGATATATACATTTATATACATGGTATATATACAATATATTTTTGTATTTTTAATTTTGTAATTTTTATTTGATTTTTGTTTTGATTCTTTTTATTTATTTTATTTACAATATATAACATAGAATATTTACAAAAAGTTTTGAAAATAATTTTATTTATTTGTAAGGTTAAATAAATAAGGAAGGTGGTCTATGTACATGGTGAAGGGATATTTTTGGTCTTTTTGATTTTTTAAATTTTTATTTTGTTTTTAATACTTTATAAATATGTACAAATATTTACAAATATTTACAACCTATTTTTGGGTGAGGAAAATATAATTTTATTTATTTATAAAAATATATACACATGAGCCCCTATCTCCCTCTACTTGGCTTTTATGCGGTCAGGCCCATGCTGAGCCCTCCCTTGGGTTAGGTTGCTCAATATTTATTCTAAATATTTCCCTCTTTTTTCTTTTTCATCTTTATTCTTTTATTTTTGCACAAAAACATGCTAATTATAGGTTTTTACAAGAATGCATGCTTTGCTAATTATTCCTATTTACACATATCTACATGCATTTGCATAGGTTTTTGTAGCTAAATATAAGAATAAAGAGTGATGAATGGGTATTCATCACCCCCCTATACTATACTTTGCTAGTCCCTTAGCAAACACTTATTTGAAAAAGAAGTGAAAAAGAAAGAAAGAAAAAGAAAAAGAGAATGTACATGGATCAAGGTTGATTATTAAACTTGCCTTCATTAAATTGAAGTATGGAGCTCAATCAGATCTTTGGATTATTAATGTGTCGGAACCTTATTTAGACTTAAGCTTAAAACCTAACAGCCTCTAAGTTCCACTACTCTATAATCAAGACTCCTCAATGCTCCAGATCAGAACAAGTCATCAAGCACAAACCCTGAAGACCATGAATCTTTTCTTGTCCTGTGAAAGTGAGGTCTAAGCTCTCCACCTCAGAAATGGCAACTTGACAACCCTCCCCAACAAGGTAACTCTATGACCTCAATCTGGCCACTCTTTCCTCGAGGAGCGGGGTATTCCCTTCTAAGTTCAAGTACAACCGGCTCAAGAAGAGGGGAAGAAGAGAATAGGTCAAGGCCAGTGTAGCCAAGTACCCTTGGGAGCTTGACCAGTGTAGCCAAGTCTCCCTGCTGCAAGCTACAACAGGTGGATCATGAAACCAAGCTTTGCTTATTGCACTTATATACATACTCCGGTGGGATTATCATTTTCTCTCAGACCCACCACTTTTTTGGAGTTCTTTTCTTTTTGCACATTTTTTTTTTCGAGTGCATCTATACAACATATACATGTGCAGCATATATACAAGGAGTTTTTCCTCTTGAGCCAGTAGACTATCCCTCTTTTGAAGCCTTATTGCAACCCACAACTCCCGTCGTTAGACCTCATGGCAACCAGACCAAGTTGAGACGCACTTCCTTCACTATAAGAAGAAGAGAGGTTCCGCCTAGAAGTACTACCCTCATATGCTACCCCAAGTCAAGGAAGACTGCCTCCTCACCACCTCATCCGTAGAGAGCTCGGTGCATAGTGCGGTTGTCCAAGTAAAGCCATAATCTATATGAGTCATGTGTTGTTGTTAAGTGCTCTACTTAGGCTCATTGAGATGACATGTGATCATAGCCTAGTGGACTCAAAGAATTAAGCCACCCTGGACCTGAAAAGCCTTAAACCTAAGCCCTATAAGGTTCCTCTTAGAATTAGGTGGATTAAGATCTTAATCAAGCTCCATTTCTCAATTTGATTCCAGGCTAGTTTAAATGTCAACTATCATCAGAAAAACTATATACATATGTACAAAAAGATGCTTATTTACACACTATTTCACAATGATGCAAAAATTTTTGAAAAATGTTTTGAAATCATGAATGATGATGCATGAAGTGCAAGTTTTGCAAAAAGGTATTTACACACATTTACACAAGATTTTTGCAAACTTTTGATTTTCAAACATTTTGGAAAAATTTTGTACTATATACATAATTTTGATACAAAAGTATTTACACAGGCTTTACACACAAAAGATTTTTGAAATCATTTTTACAAAAATAATTTGTACACTAGCTATGTATGTGCAAATAAAAGAAGATTATGTACATGAAAATTTTTAATTTTTGTGGTTTTTAGCCATTTTATTTATTAACACACTCACACAAAGTACGAGTTATGGCTAAAGTATATATAAAATATATACACACCCCCCTATACTTAGCTCGAACGATGTCCTCAGAGTCAAGAGCGATGAAGAAGACATAACTCGTGCTATGTATAGGGAAGTGAAAAGGAAGGCTATACAAAAGGAGAATAAAAAGTCAAGAGGAACTCAGGTCTCCCCCCTATACTTAGGATCAAGTAATCCTAAGTATAGCAGGCTGTATACTAAGGGAAAACCTGAGTGCAGAATGTACAGGGTCTACCCCCCCTATACTTAGGGTAAGATATCCCTAAGTATAGGCAGCAAAACAGGGGTAAACAGAAACAAAAGAAATACCCGAAATGTCTCACATCCCCCCTATACTTAGGGTAAAGTGCACCCTAAGTATAGCATAATCACAAGATGAAGAAAGGGATGTGGGATTAAAGAATGCGATGATATGGACATCTGGATCTATATACAGCGGAAGATCAGTAAGGCTCAGGCGTGAGATGCATTAGATGTGAGTCAAAGACCACATCTCACGCAAAATGAATCGGGGCAATATCAACGACCCGCGGCTCATGATCTAGAAATGGTTTGAGCCGCTGGCCGTTCACTCGAAAGGTACTCTCAGAAGACAACTCGGATATGTCGATGCTACCGTTGTCGTGTACCTTCCGAACCAGATAAGGTCCTTTCCATTTGCTCTGTAGCTTCCCTGGAAATAATCTAAGCCTAGCATCAAACAGCCATACTCTCTGTCCAATCTCAAAATGCTTGTGGCTGATATGAGAATCATGCCACTCCTTGACTTTATCCTTATAATGTAGGCTGCTTGAGAAAGTTGCATCTCTAAGCTCCTCCAGGGCAGCTAGCTCTGCCCTCCTCTGGTCTCCTATACCATCTGGATCCATAAGTATGTCTGTAACTGCCCAAAGTGACTTGTGCCTCAGCTCAACAGGTAAATGGCATGGCTTGCCATATACGAGGCGAAAGGGAGATGTGCCCAAAGGGGTCTTGAAAGACGTCCTATATGCCCACAAGACCGAGTCCAAAAGCTGTGACCAATCCTTTCGGTCGGGGCGGATGACTTTCTGCAGAATAGTCTTGATCTCCCTATTCGACACTTCGGCTAGACCATTCGTCTGTGGATGGTACGGCGTAGCAACACGATGATCTATGCCGAACTCGCTAGCAAGTGCCTTCACCTGGTCGTTGATGAAGTGATATCCCCCATCTGAAATGATAACTCGTGGAACCCCGAACCGCGTGATGATGTGCTTCCTCAAAAATCTGCAAACTGTCCTCGCATCAGCGGCTCGGGCGGGGATAGCTTCCACCCAACGACTCACATAATCAACGGCCAACATAATGTACTCAAATCCCTGACTCTTAGGGAATGGACCCATGAAATCGATGCCCCATGCGTCAAAAACCTCACAGAAGTGAATGGGCTGCATCGGCATCATATCACGCTGTCCACAAGTGCCCATCCTCTGACAGTCAGTACACCTCTTCACGAACTCATCTGAGTCCTTGAAGAGGGTAGGCCACCACAAGCCAGATTGGAGCACTTTCTGTGCCGTTCTCCTCCCAGAATGATGTCCTCCTGCCTCAAGCTTGTGGCAGTAAGTGAGGACGCTATGGTGTTCCTCCTGAGGAATACACCGACGCCAGACGCTATCCCCTCCTTTGTGGTAAAGGATGGGATCCTCCCAATGGTAAGACTTGGCCTTCGCTAGGAAGGTCTCAAGCCTCTGCCTGGGCCAATCTTGTGGGACTTTCCCAGCAACGAGAAAGTTCACAATATCGGCGTACCATGGGAGTGAGGCGATAGCAAGGATCGCCTCATCTGGGAAGGTATCTCGGATAGGATCAATCTGCTCAGTCTCCTCAGGCTGCTCTAATCGGGAGAGATGGTCCGCCACCACATTCTTGACTCCAGGCTTATCCTTAATCTCAATGTCGAACTCCTGGAGTAGAAGGATCCATCTAGTCAGTCTGGCCTTGGCATCCTTCTTTGCCATGAGGTACCTGATGGCGGTGTGATCTGTAAACAAAGTCACTCTAGATCCAATGATATATGATCTGAACTTATCCAGGGCAAACACTACGGCTAGCATCTCCTTCTCTGTGACCGTGTAATTCCGCTGGGCGGAATCCAATGTGCGGCTAGCGTAGTGTATAGCAAATGGGACTCCATCCCTCCTCTGTCCCAGCACTGCCCCTACGGCAAAATCGGAGGCGTCCGTCATGATCTCGAATGGGAGAGACCAATCAGGCGGCTGGAGGACAGGAGCCTCAATAACACACTGCTGGAGAGTAGCAAACGACGAAAGACACTTGTCATCGACAAGGAACTCGGTGTCTTTCGTCAAGAGGTCAGTCAATGGCCGGGCAATCCTGCTGAAATCCTGAATAAATCTCCTGTAAAATCCAACGTGCCCCAGAAATGACCGTAACTGCCTCAGATTGGACGGCGGTGCGAGTTTTCTAATGACATCAACCTTGGCCGGATCAACCTCCATGCCCCTGTTGGAGATGATGTGGCCAAGCACCGTCCCTTGAGTCACCATGAAGTGACTCTTCTCCCAAGATAGCACCAAGTGATACTCAATACATCGCTGGAGTACTCGATCAAGGCAGTCAAGACAAGAATCGAATCCGTCGCCGTAGATCGAGAAATCATCCATGAAGACCTCTAAGCACTCCCCTACCATGTCCGAGAAGATCGACAGCATGCACCTCTGAAAAGTCGCAGGGGCATTGCATAGCCCAAATGGCATGCGTCGAAAAGCATATGTGCCGAAGGGACAGGTAAAGGTGGTCTTCTCCTGATCCTCAGGAGCGATGGCCACTTGGTTGTAGCCCGAGTACCCATCCAGGAAGCAATAATGGCTCTTCCCTGCCAGTCTCTCAATGATCTGATCAATAAAGGGCAGGGGGAAATGGTCCTTCTTGGTGGCTTGGTTGAGTCTCCTGTAGTCAACACAAACCCTCCAAGAGGTGGGTACTCGTGTAGCAATCTCCTCTCCCGACTCACTGATCACAGTCGTGATGCCCGTCTTCTTGGGCACCACATGCAAGGGGCTGACCCACTTGGAGTCGGAAATGGGATAAATAAAACCTGCACCCCACCACTTTGATATTTCCTTCATCACAACCTCTCTCAGGTTGGGGTTCAGACGCCGCTGGAACTCACGCGACGGCTTCGCCCCTTCCTCGAGATAGATATGGTGGGAGCACACTGATGGACTAATCCCATGGAGATCTGCTACGCTCCATCCGATCGCCTTGCGGTTCTTTTCAAGAACCCCCATCAAACGGGATTCCTGCTCTCCAGTCAACTCGGCGGAGATGATGACTGGGTACATCTCAGGCTTGCCCGCAAGGAATCGATACTTCAGCGAAGTAGGGAGCGGCTTCAGCTCTGGAATGCTGGGTGCTGGCAAATCTGGCTGTGGAAGAAACTGAGTGAAAGCTGCAAGGTCGGCCAAATCTGCCTGGGAAAGTGAAAGCATACTCTCGCAAACTGGATCGGGAGAAGGCTGCTCTACTGCACTGTCTCTGCTCTGCTCTGCATCTACCTCCTCCTCATCAATAGGCTCAGATGGACTCAGGTCTGGCATCTGATCATAGCAATCGGCCCAATCAGACTCTGAATCCGAGGGATCTGTATCAGAAGTGGTGGCATCAGTACCACCGGAAAACAAGGTGGCCTCAGCACCACCATCACTAATCATCGTGCTGCGATCAAGGCCCGGCTCTGCTGCCTCAATGGTATCCTGAACCAGGTCTGTGCTCTCCAGACTCTCCTCTGCTGTCATCTCTGCATCAGCTGTGTCTGAAAGTGAGAGGGTGGTCTGTGTCTCAAGGTCTGCCCAAGCTGCCTCATCATCTGTGATCACAAAATCACAGTCCTGGTGGATGTCTGGCTCTGTGTCTGTCAGCTGCTCTGAGTCTGTACTCGCATCTGAGCGGGATCTGAATCTGGCTCTATAGTCCTCGACCGTCTCTATTTGTATACTCTCGCCTTGGACGCGAAAGTACACCTTCCCGCTATCATGATCAGTCACCGCCTTGGCTGTGGCCAAGAACGGGCGACCAAGGATGATGGGGGTATCGGTCACTGACTCAGGGATCTCCATGTCCAACACTACGAAGTCCACGGGGAATTGCAGGCCCTGAATCGTGACGATAACGTCTCGTAATAACCCCTTCGGCCTCTTGACAGATCGATCAACGAACTGAAGGACTGTCCTGCTCTATCGAAGAGTGCCCAACTCGAAACGGTCGAGAAGGGCTGCCGGAAGAAGGTTGATCGACGATCCGCTATCTAGAAGAGTACGGTCGAACCACTGCTCACTAATCTGGCATCTGACATACGGGGCCCCTGAATCTGGCCTCTTGGCTGGCAGTCGGTTCTGGATCGCAAAGCACGTGGCTTTTGTCAGCACATGTATCTCTGAAGTGTGGTTCCTCCTCCTCCTCCTGACTGTAGTCCTCTCTCTCAAAGATCGCTGGAGAAGGGGGATGTGCTGCAAAGCCTCCTGGAGGGTCAGCTGGATATGGAATCGATCAATCATGCTCTGGCTGAACTCCTCAAGCTCTCTCTTTTTTGGATCATTTTTCTTCCCCTTCCCCATCTGAAGGGCTCTAGGAAAGGGGATCACTGGGTCCTTCTCAGATGAAGGACTAGGAAAAGGTCTAGACGGTTCAAGGACCGGATCCACACATACATCATGCACCACAGTGGGACCAAAAGAAAGTAAACCTTTTCCTTTATTCATAGCAGAGTTCCGAGATACATGAACACGAGGAAAAACAACATCACTGTCTGTACAAACACCGGTGGCCTCAGTACCACCACGGGCTGGCTCTGCTGCTGCTGCTGCTGGTAGACGTCGTGCGGCATCAGTACCGCTGGCTGGCTCGGCTGAATGGGTGGCATCAGTACCACCTCCTAGATCTGGTGAAGCGGCAGCCTCAGTACCGTCGGTGGGATCAGCATCCTTGGTGGCCTCAGTACCACCGTCATCGTCTGGAGCGGCCTTAGTACCGCTCTCCTCCTCCTCCTGTGGCGCCTCGGGATGGTGCTCAGATGAGGCACCGCCGCCTGCTGGGGTCCTACCGCTCCTAAGTGTGACAAAATCAGCATCAAATAGATCCGAAGAAGTATCATCAAATGGGTCACTAGGAGTGGCTAACTCAGTATGTACTACCTGCTCAGACTTCCTCTTGAGGCTGTTCGGATTGGGCTCTATCTGGGCTGGTATGGCGGCCTTCCCTCTCACCAGGTCCCGCATCTCCTGGCGGAACTCGTCCATCTCCCGTCGGAATGTAGCCTGCTGGTCCGTGAGGAGGCGGGCGATATCATCCAAGGCGGGGCTCTCGTGGGAGCCCGACGGGTGGCCTCTCTGTGGGTGAGGCTGCTGGAACTGTTGTGGTGGGTAAGAGGGGTAGGATGGAGGGTGCTGCTGGTATCCCTGGTGAGCCTGCTGCTCACGTCTCCAAGGCTGTCCCTGCTGCTGATAGGGACGCGGACCGTAAGATGACTGCTGCTGATATGCTGGGGGCTGCTGTTGCGGCTGGTGCTGGTCTCTCTGATGGGAGTACTGCCCTCCCTGTCCTGACGGCTGCTGCTGGGGCTGGGCACCACCACTCCCCCACCTAAATCCGGGATGGTCTCGTCGGATCCCAGGCTGGGGACGGTCGTACCAAATCCCGTTGACATCCATCAACGGCTCGGCATCGAAGGGGGCTGGCGGGAGTACTGCCAGAGGCTGATCCGGCTGGTAGACCACCATCTGCATCTCTGGAGATGGTGGAGACTGGTAGGTGGGCTGCGGCTGCTGGTACGGCTCCGCCTGTACAAGGTGAACCTGTCTAGGCTGCACGGGGGTGCTGGAGCGCTGGGACGAGCTGCTGCTGCTGCCGGTGTCGCCTCGCGACTGAAGACGGGGCTGAGAAGCCGTCTGTGCCTCCTGAAGACACATGAGCTGTGTCTTCATGTCGCTCAAGACCTGTGCCATCTGCTCCATCTGCGTGATACTCTGGCACTGCTTCTTCTCTATCAGCTCCATGCGGTCCAACTTCTCGCTGATGATACCCATGTCTGCAGCTGATGACTCTGCCTGTGCTGCTGCGGCTGCAGACGAACTGGAAGGACCTGCATCTACTCGTGCTATCCTCTGGTACTGCACGGGTCCTGGATGATGTGGCTGGGTCATCTGAGTATAGAGCCGGGTCTGGGACATCACCATGTAGTTCTCTGCCATCTCCTCAAAAATAGCCCAGACCTGGTCGTGGTCCTTGGCGAAGTAGGACCCGCCACAAGAAGCATTCACCAGGCCCTGTAGCTCTGGTGACAACCCACTGAAGAAGCTCTGAACTAAGTTCGGCTTCGTGATGTCGTGGTGCGGGCATCTGTCCAGGAGCTCTCTGAACCTCTCCCAAGCCTCGTGAAACTGCTCGTTGGGGAACATGGAGAAGTTGCTGATCAGGGCCCTCGCTGCATTCGTCCGCCCGAGTGGATAGTACTTGTTCAAGTACTCGGTGCGGAGCTGCTCCAGGTATAGACAAATCTCCCCAAATGTTTCAGCCAGGTGGCTGCTCTATCTGCCAGTGAAAAGGGGAAGGCGATCATCCTGATCGTGTCCTGGTTCACATGTCTGTCGTGGACAGTGCTGCATATCATCAAAAACTCCTGGAGGTGGAGGTGGGGCTCCTCTGTAGCAAGTCCATGGAACCGAGGAAGCATCTGCAAGGTGTTCGGGGGGAACTTGAAGTCCCCCACGATAGCCGGAACCACAACCCAATGGTGCATCAGTGTAGATCCGGGGTTGTGCAACTCCCGCATAGGTCTAGGTGGTCCTGCTCCTCCTGCGGCTGCTGCCGCTGCGGCGGCGGCCGCGGCTGCTGCTGCTGCTGCTGCGGCTCGTGCCTGTGCATCTGCATCCGGGATCTCCTCGGGCTCGCTCTGCTGATCTCGCTCTGCTCTGAGCCTCTCCAACTCTCTCCTCATCTCTATCATGAATGCTCCCTGATCGCGGAGCTGCTGCTGGACTGTATCGAGTGATGCGATCAGGGTGGAGTTGATCGCTCCCTGGTCTAGTACAATGTGCTCTGGTCGACGGGAGTGATCATCAGAACTGCCTGCTCCGGCCATATCGACGTCTGCAAAATCAAACGAGCCCAACTCAGGTGCGGTCAAATGTATCAGTCTCTCCTCGGGCTCGTGTCTCTCAGGAAGGTCAGAAAGGGGGTCGAGGGGGAACAGGGTGGAGTCGTACTCGGGCTCGGAGAGCGGGTCTGAGCTCTCGCGAGCCAACCTAGATGATGAGGTAGACGCGCCCGAAAGCGGTGCAGCCAGAGGCTGCCTAAGAGATCGTCTACCCATCATCTTGATTTGGCGAGTAGGGCGGATGAGATCTGGAAAAATTATGATCTAAAAACAAACCCCCGGTTCACCAACGCAACGCGAGCTGAAGACCGTGAAAGTTCGGTCAAATTATCTTGTCAATTTTATTTTGGTGAACACTCAAGATATCAGAGCGCTTACGTGACCTGTTGGGATATCCGCTGCTAACCCCAACCGACTGGCCCGCACGGAAGAGTCGGTAATCAGTCGGGTTTAGCAACGGGGGGCTCTACCTAGTGTGCGGGTCACTCTCTCGCGCATACAAACCAAGCAATGAGGGGGTTGCTCTCCCCAAGACAAAATTTTTAGGGTGAGCGAGTTTTAAGGTCAATAATTTTAGCAGTCCCAATTTTATGGTTTCACTTTTTAGGTATTTTTCAAAGTAAACAAAATCGCCTAACGAATTTTTCGATTCTCCTGATTATTAAGTCAAAAACAGGGGGGGAGAAGTCGAAAAAGCCGATGCACGAAAAATCAATGATGCATGCAAAGTCAGAAATGCGTACCTTGCTCCAGCTCTCTACATGCAATATGATCCGAGCGTAAAATAAAAGACAGAAATAAAACTAAGCTAAATGATGCAGCGGGAAGCCGAGTCCTAGACGAGCAACTTCTAGCGAAGAACCGTCTAACCGGTCACCGACCTCCAAGCCAAAGGGTCCGGTCTTGGCCCGTCCCTCCCCTGCCCGACAAATCGGGGGTAGGAGTAAGCGCTTTACAGGACGGGCTACGGCACGTAGGCTACGGAAGCTAGCGAGTCGGTTATTCTTATTATTTATTTTAAGTAGGTCCAATTACGGTATATAGGAACAGATATGCAATTAAGGGGTGTGGATCCTACTTAATTACGTCACAATCACCAGAAAGTCCTAAATCTAGGGGCTCGAGCAAAAACTGCGAAAAACCGGAAAAGACAGAAAGAAAGAAAAAGAAAGCCGCGTAAAAACCGCGAAAAACCGCGAGGTCCTAATGGGTCCCCCGAGCACACCGGTGCTCGGCGAAACAGACCCGCTACCGTAGTCAAGTGTCCAAGCAGTGCAAGAATGTCCTATATTATTACAATAATAATAAAATAAAGAATAAAATCCTAAGCTATCCTCACCCACTCAACTCTTTCTCTCTCGCTCTCTCATGCGGCTTCGTAGAGAAAGAAGCCGCCTCCAAGTGCCGCGGCTGCACCGGCTCCTCGAAAGTCGCCTCCGCGGTCCTCAGGCCCTCGCAAAACAGAGAAAAGAGTGGTCAGACCAATAAAAATAATCAAATGAAAAGAAAAAGAAATGAAAATACAAGTCAGGGTATATATGCAAAAATGGAAAATAAAATAATCACACAAAATAAAACAAAAATAAAAATAAAAGAAAATAAAAATAAAACAAAATAAAACAAAAAGAAAATAGATACAAAAGCCGCGAAAAGCCGCGGGCTCCGAAGAGCCGCGAAAAGCCGCGAAAAATAAAAACGAAAAATAAAAACAAAACTACTAAGCCGTGCTCCCCGGCAACGGCGCCATTCTGATAACCCTAAAATCCTAAGACCCGGGTGGAGGTAATAAAACAAGGGTCGTTGCGACCCGGATCTCAGAGGATAGGTATATCAAGAAAAATCGGACCGCAGAATAAATCAAAGATCAATCAAACAAGGCAAAGCGGTCCAGCTATGAGATTAACCTGGTATAGCACCCAGGGTCGAACACAAGGAGCACGGGTTGGCCAAAGGCCTACGAAGTAGTAAAAAGAGAATAAAATAAAAGACAAGTATTTTTAGTGGTTTTTAATAATTTTTATATTTTTTTGGATTTTTAAAATGTGAAGGAAATAAAAGAAAGTAAACAAAAGCACACTTTAGCTAATTATTAAAAGCATCAAAAATCAAGCAAAAATTCAAGAAAAATTGTTTTTATGTTTCTTAGGTTTTTTAATGTTTTTGGTGAATATTTGGGATTTTTATGAGGTGTATTTTATTTTCTAAAAATCAAACAGTGCTAAAAAGACAAGGTACTGTCCAGCCAGGCCCAAGACCCGAAGATAAAATATCTAAGGATCTCAGAGGGACCTGGAGGTAATTTTCCTGTATACTAGAGAAAACAAGGAAAATTTGGGTACCAAAATTATTGTTTTTGAGTTTTTAATTTATTTATTATAATTTTTATGGGTTTTTAGGTGTTTTTGAATTTTTAGGGTTTTTACTCGATGAAAAATAGCCAAAATTGGCTAGAAAATCAAAACACACAAAAGAAACAGTACCTAATTTTTATAGAATTTTTGGGGGTGTTTTTATATTTTTTTGGGATTTTTAAACCTAGACAGTAGCTAAAATAGAAGTTTTTGAATTTTTAAAAATAACAAATAAAATCAAAAATGTCCTAAAAAATTCTCAAAAATTCTACAACATGGCAGGAGCCATGTGTAAAATTTTTATCGAATTTGGAGGTGATTTGATATTTTATTCAAAAATCAAAAGGGGGCACTGTGCACAGGGACTTAAGTGCAAATACCCGAAGATCTGGGGGTCCAGGTGCAAATAACCCAGCAAGTCACGCGCGTGGCGCGTGCCTGGGGCACTCAGGGACCTTTTTGCAAAGAAACTAAGGTCCGGGGACTGTTTGGTAACTCGTACCAAAAGTCCAGGGACCCCAGATGCAATTTATCCTACAATACACGCACATGTGCAATTAAAACATTCACAGGGGTAGATATGCAATTCCTAAAAAGTTTTCATTCATTAACAAAGCACCCAGAACTACAGGACTAATATTGCAAATAACCCAAAACTACACGTGACGAAGCACGTGGCTCACATACACAGGGGCATAAATGCAAATATAAACAAGCACGAGGTCCAATGTGCAATTTACCCTATGTAAATAAAAGACCTAAAATATTTACAGGACTGACACGTAAAACAGAAACTAAGAGGGGGCCTAAGGTAATTTACCCCTTTATTACGTCGACGGCTGGATGGTGGACGCGTGGCGGATCCAACGGCTCTGGTGCCTGGCGCCTCTCTCCTCTCCCGCACGTGGGCCGATCGACGGCGCAGAAGAGGGCACGTGGACGATCGAACGGTGCTCAGGTGCTGTGCCTCTCTCCTCTGTGCTAACGGTCCGGATGAAGCCTCGAGATGATCAACGGTGTCTGCTCCTCGATGAATGAACGGCGACGATTGAAACTGGAGCTCCAAGGGCTATCGGACGGTGATGGAGGACCCTCGAAGAACAGGTGGCCGGCGAGGTTCGCCGGCCTCGTGCGCGTGCTGTGGGTCTCCTCAGCTTCTTCTGATGATCGGAAAAGATCGGCGATGACGTCCCACAGCTGGTGGTGGCCTCCGATGGCCCAGCCGAGTCCTGGAGGGGCTCCGGCGAGGTCGGCGGCGTGAAGCTCCTGGCCTGGATGTGAGGGGCCTCAGATGGCCTCCTCTTGACCTGCAAAATAGCTCAAGAGCTTCGCGGGTCGAGGGCAAAGTGCCTCGACCCGATGAAGCGGCGTGAAGGTGAACTGTGGGTCGGGGCGAGCGAGCTCCGGCGAGCGGAGGACGGTGGAGCTCGAACCCCAGCTCCTGTGCGAGCTGGGTTGAACGAAGGGGCGGAGAAGGTGCGTCGAGGGATGGCGAAGGTGACAGTGTGTCCCGATGATCGAAAAGATACGTGATATGGTCGGAATCAAAGGAACTCGACGGCTTCGATTTGGGGGAAACAAGAAATTAAGCTAAATAAGCGAGCTAGAAGGCTACCTGGGTGGTGTGGGAGGCTGTGTTGAAGCTTAGGCAGCTCCTGGTCGTTGCCTCGAAGGTCGCCAAGGCCTGAGGCTCGAGCTCCTGCACTGGGCGGAGCACGGCGGCGCAACGTCGCCGGATCAGTGGTCCGGCCACCCCCTCCTCGCTGCGACACCGGCAATCGAGAGCTGTCACCTCAAGGGATGCAGTGGAGGTCACGGGAGTGAGAGTGGAGAGCCAAAGATGAGAAATGAATGCGGCGGAGCTCAGGCTATATACTGCGGAGGGTCCGACAAGAATCGATCGGGTAGGGCGAGCTGGTGCGCGGATCCCAAGCCAAAGGCTCCGGCGAAGCTCTCGGATATGACGTGAGCATTCCGGACCCGGAGTTGGGGCGAAAAGGATTCGGGTCTGCAAGAGAAAAATCTTAGAACATGGGTCGGGCGCAGCAGACCCGGCTCTGGTGGTCCTGGGGGGAGAGTTGACCGGGGTCAACAATCCCCCGTGGACCAATCAGAGCCCGCCAAGCATTTAATTTTTATTTGATTTTTTTGGGCCATATAATGACCGAATTTTCAAGAACTTAAAACATGAAATATTTTTAATTTATTTTTTTCTATTTTTTTGTGATTTTTAATTAATTTTTGGAAATAAAAATAAGGTATTTATAAAGTATAGCTATACATAGGTATATATACAATATAGGGTTTTTGATTTTGATTTTTAATTAGTTATTTTTATACATTTTTATTCCTATTTCATATTTTATTTATTTATAGAATAAAATGAGGAATAAAATGCTATTTTTATTTTATTTTTATTATTTATATACATAGGGGAAATAAATAGATATATACATTTATATACATGGTATATATACAATATATTTTTGTATTTTTAATTTTGTAATTTTTATTTGATTTTTGTTTTGATTCTTTTTATTTATTTTATTTACAATATATAACATAGAATATTTACAAAAGTTTTGAAAATAATTTTATTTATTTGTAAGGTTAAATAAATAAGGAAGGTGGTCTATGTACATGGTGAAGGGATATTTTTTGGTCTTTTTGATTTTTTAAATTTTTATTTTGTTTTTAATACTTTATAAATATGTACAAATATTTACAAATATTTACAACCTATTTTTGGGTGAGGAAAATATAATTTTATTTATTTATAAAAATATATACACATGAGCCCCTATCTCCCTCTACTTGGCTTTTATGCGGTCAGGCCCATGCTGAGCCCTCCCTTGGGTTAGGTTGCTCAATATTTATTCTAAATATTTCCCTCTTTTTCTTTTTCATCTTTATTCTTTTATTTTTGCACAAAAACATGCTAATTATAGGTTTTTACAAAAATGCATGCTTTGCTAATTATTCCTATTTACACATATCTACATGCATTTGCATAGGTTTTTGTAGCTAAAATATAAGAATAAAGAGTGATGAATGGGTATTCATCAACGTGGCGTGGACTGAAGTGCAAATAGTGAAAACGTGAGGGTCTGCTTGCAAATATTACAAAACTTTTTAAACTACAACTAAAAGTTACTGGACTAAAAAGTAAATACAAAAATCGTGGGTTAAAAATGCAAAATACCCACGGGGCGCGATCCAGCGGTCGATGGCGGCCCACTTGTCCACGTGGCGCGCATCTGACGGTGCGTACCCCTTCGTCGCGGACGGCTGAGATTAGATCTTCAAGGCTTGATCGGACGGTTGGGGGCGAAGGCGATCGAACGGCTGGCGTCGTGTCTGGCGGAGGTGGTCGATCCAACGGCAGGGAGGGGTTCACGAAGAACACCTCCCCGGCGAACTTCGAGCTGCGATTGCGGCCGAGACACGGCCGCTCCAGCCCCCGGATCAAGGGCAAAACGATCCTGGGGCCCTTCCGCGTCAGCAGGTGGTCTCAGGCGGGGCAGGGACGGCGCGAGGTGCTCGGACGGCGGAGGTGACCTGGGCGGCTGGTCCTGGGGTCGTCGAAGGTCGATTGAGCCTTCTCTTTGGCTCAGACCTGCAAGGTTAGGCACACAAAATCCAGGCGAACAAAATGGTGGAGTCCGATGGTTCAGATGAGGCGCAAGGTGGTACGGGCGAAGAGCTCCGGCGAGCGGCGGAGAGGGGAGCTCGGTCGGCTCGATCTGAGCGAGATCGAGGGGAGATGATGGGTGGTGCGGAGTGACGGAGTGAAGGGGAGAAGGATGAAGGTGTTTTGGACGGCGATGGATCACTAGAGTGGCCGGAAACGTCGGGCGGAGCTCAGCTCCGCCGTGGCTTCGATCGAGGATTCTCGGCGATTGGGTGAACGAAACTAAAAACTGCTATAAATCTACACTAACCTACGCTACAGCTACAAGAAAATGAAGAGAAGTGAGGAGGGGACTCACCAGAGACGTCGGGCGATGAAACACGGCGGAACTCCGGCGAGGGTCGAATCACTTCGATTCTACACCAAATGCCTTGAACCCAGGCTCTATTCGACGCCTGCTGTCACCAGGAGCACGAAGGACACGGGGTTTGAGGGTGAAAATGGCGGAAGAAGGATTAAAATTTGAATCGAAGTCGGGGGCTCTTTTTGTAGGGTTGACGAACGGCGTGGAAGACGAGGGTCCAGCGGTGGCTACAGTGGTCCATCGTCCAAGATAACGCGAGGGCGGGCATGCCCATAGATCGAGGCATAGATTTGCAAGAGGAACCATCACGAAATGATGCAAGGAATAGCCACGAAAAAGCCAAGAAGATGGCTCAAAAACCAACTTCTGACAGGCGCAGGGGGTAGGGCGTCCAGTTGACCGAGGTCAACTGTTGACCCCTCCTGGTTGGTCCACGTGGACCAACTAGGAAAAACCCTGAAAAATTAATTTATAAAATCAATAAAAAATAGAATGAGGTCGAATTAATTAATAGTTATAAAATAAAAAATGCTTGAAATTTTATGTAGTATTTTATGATGATTTTTAATTATTTTTATGAGTTATATTTTTACAAGTTGCCTTTATACCCCTATATAGGTTTTTTTTTCTATATATTTTAGTATTTTATTTTTATTTTTGTATTTTTAATTTATTTATTTTTGTTTATTATTTTATAAAATTATAAAATACTTTTATATATGTAAAGATATTTTTATTTTATTTTATTGGTGTGTTTTATATATTTAATAAAATAAAAGTATGGATTCTATAGGTATAGATATATGTATTAATACCTATGTATATATACAAGTATTTTTATTTGAGTTTTATTTATGTTTTTATTCTGATTTTAATGCACATAATTATTATAAGTAGTATTTACAACATGATAAAAATATAAAATTATAAAAATAATAAATAAATAATAAATTGAATATTTTAATATGTACAAGTATACAATGAGGGCCCAAAACTCAACTTTCAAACCGTAGCTCCGCCAAATGCGAAACCACCGCCATTGGATAGCTTATTTTCTTCTATATTCAGTTAAAGGTGAGTATGCTGCATTTGGAGTTTTCATTTGTGAGATACGGGTCTGGGAAGTTGGGATTCTGGAATTTTATTCAGACCATAACTTTTTATCTGTACATTATTTTTCAGTGAAATCAATTTTGTATTTTTCTTTATTAAATTATCTACAACTTCCATGTACAGAGTTTCTTTATTTGATGCATAAAAAGTGGAACCAAAAATAGGTCCCAAAATGAATAAAGAATGAATAGAAACTATAGGTATTTTATCTGTATTTTGGCCCTTATCTCCCCCTACTTTATTCCTTGTCGACCGAGTCATCGAGATGCCTAGGTCTCGAGGTTTCGGGTCATAAAATATTTACAATATTTTATTCTTTTTCTTTTCTTTTCTTTATTCTATAATTTTGGCATTAAAAACAGTATTTTACACACATATGCATGGATGCTAAAATGCATGAATTACGCCTATTTACACGCATTTACTAGGGTTTTTAAGGCCAAAATAATAGAATAAAGATGATGAAACGTGGATTCATCATCCCCCTATACTTGCCTTTGCTAGTCCCTAGCAAACACTTATGCAATAAGTGCAGAAAAAGAAAAATAAAGAAAAGAAAAAGAAGAAAGATGGACTAAATTTAATTGTCAAACTTGTCTTCACAAAATCAAAGTTTGGAGCTTAAGTCGGACCTTTGGAATTTTAGTGCGGGCGGAACCTTATTGAGAACCGAATCTGAAATCCAACAGTCCCCGAGAATCTCAAAACTCTGTCCAAGTCTCCTCAATAGCCAGGTCAGAAATATCTCAACTCATACGCAAACCCTTACGACTATGATCTGACTCGTATAGTGTAAGTGACGGTGGCTCTCTCCAGCTAGAATGACAAAGAGACTGACTTCTCCAGTATGACAACCCAATGATTCCCCAATCCAGCAACTCCATCCTCGAGGAGCGGGGTATTCCCTTCTAAGTTCAAGTGGCAACCAGCTCAAGAGGAGGGGGTGAAGAGAAGAATGGATGGTAGCCAGTGTAGCTACCTATCCTTGGATGCAAGACCAGTGTAGTCAAGTCATCCAGCTGCAGGCTCACATGATATGACTTTGGAACTCAAGCTTGCTTATTGACTTTGTACATACTTTACAGGCTTTTTATTTTTGTACATGCCTGAACTTTCTTTCTCTTCTTTTTTTTTTGAAATACTATTCACAGCAGCATTTACATAAGGAGTTTTTCCTCTTGAGCTAGTAGACTATCCCTCTTTTGAAGCTTTATCGCAACCCACAGCCTCCTGTCTTTAGACTTCCTAATCACTGGACTGGTTGGGGTGCACTTCCCTCCCTAGAGGAGGACAAGTGTTTCCACTTGTGTGCGTCTCATACCGGCAAATCCAATCCCCTCACCACTCCAACTGAGTTGAGCCATGTGAAAGGTGCAAGTGTCCAAGTTAGGTCATTATCAACAAGAATCGTGCGTGTTCTCCGAAATACTCTACTTAGGCAGTCAAGAATCCATTGAACCAAGTCCTGTGATCCTCAAAGAATTAAGTCAACTAGACCTGAAGTACCTCAAACCCAGTTCCTATAAGGTTCCTATTATTAGGTAGATTTTAAGGTCCAATCAAGCTCCAATCTCCGGATTTTACTTAGACTTATTCAACTATCAAATTCAATCCGAAAAATGCGAATGCCATGCAGAAAATATTTTTGTGATGCAATTTTCAAGGATTTTGAACTTTTTATGGATTTTTGAAAAGACGATGATGATGCATATGCAGATGCATTTTTTTTGTATTTTTCAAAAAGATTTTTCAGATGTTTTTGGATTTTAATTTTTGCAAATGTTTTTGGGAATTATGAAAACAAAAAAGTTTTGGCTGAAAAATAGGTTAAAATATGTACACGGGAGTGCTTCTTATGTTTACAAGAAGTGGATTTTAAGAATTTACAGGGTAAGTGGTCAATTTTATACATATATAGTGGATTTTGGTATGATGTGTATATTCCTCAAACTTATTTGACACAAGCTTTTCACACAATTTTTGAAAACAATAGTCCAAAATAATTTTTACAAATATTTTTGCAAACATGTACACACATTTGAAAATCATTTTGCAAAGGTTTTTCAAACAGTATATATAGATTTTTCAAATATTTTTGCAACCATTTTTCAAACCATTTGCAAATCATTTTTCAAAAATTTTATTTCACACAAAGAAAATAAATTTTACAAACCACACATTTTTACACAGGTTGAAAACACGTAACAAAATATTTTCAAAATAGTTTTCAATAAATGTTCACAAGGATTTTCAAACTATTTTTCAAACATTTTGCAAAAAACATTTTCACCTGATTTATTAATCAGTAAATACAAAAAGAATTTGAGGAATAAAACACCTTTTTATTAAGGAATTTTCAATGAATTTTAAAGAATTATTAGCCATATTATTAGGAAAATACGAAAGTACGAGTTATGGCTAAAGTATATACGTAGTATATACGACCCCCCTATACTTAGCTTGAGCTATGTCCTCATAGATCGGAGAGAAAAGAGAAGACATAACTCGTACTAAGTATAGGAAAAACTAAATAATAAATGAATAAATCAATGAATCAATGAATGAGAAGTTGACCGTCCCCCCTATACTTAGGATCAAATAATCCTAAGTATAGCAGACTGTACACAAAGCAGGGAGGGCCAAGGGTGAGAATGAACAGATCGTACTCAGATTGTCTCCCCCTATACTTAGGGTAAGATATCCCTAAGTATAGACAAGAAGAGGAGACAATGGAGAGGATCGAAAAGAATGGAGGAAACTCGGGGTGCACACCCCCCTATATTTAGGACAAAGTGCGTCCTAAGTATAGAAACTGTCTACAAGGGGTGGCACCTTTTTGATAGATACAGAAGATAGAAAAGGAAAAGAAGAAAAGAAGAAAGAGATGAGATTGGATATGAACAACTCGGGATGCACATCCCCCCTATACTTAGGATAGAGTACATCCAAAGTGTAGCAGTGATGAAAGGGATGGCATCAATTCGGTAGAACAAGATGAAAGAAATTGAAAAGAATAAAAGAAGAAAAGCCGAAAAGGAAAATCATTCAAAAATATTTTTATGTGCTTCGCCTTCCTCTGCCTGTCTCGAGCTGTTCAGCTCATTCTCATATATTACTTGAATGGAGTCAACGACAGCCATGAATGTGTCATGTTCAAGGTATGGCTTCAGAAGCTGTCCATTGACTACAAAAGGTTGTGCGTCAGATGACAGATTAGATATCAAGACGCTTCCGTTGTCACGCACCTGCCTAACCAAAAACGACCCAGTCCATTTGCTCTTTAATTTGCCTGGAAAGATCTTTAATTTCGCATCGAACAACCATACCTTCTGACCTGGATCAAAGGACTTGTGGCGGATGTGCTTGTCATGCCATGTTTTGACCTTTTCCTTGTACATCAGGCTGTTGTCATATGCATAATCTCTGAATTCCAGTAATATGTTCAGATCCAGTTTCCTGTTCTGTCCTGCTTGCTTGGAGTCCAAATTACAGATATTAATAGCCCATAAAGATTTGTGAATAAGTTCCACGGGCAAGTGGCACGGCTTGCCATACACCAGGCGGTAGGGAGACATTCCCAAGGGTGACTTGTACGCTGTTCTGTAAGCCCAAAGAACGGAATCAAGCAGTTGAGACCAGTTCTTGCGATCCGGACGCACAAGTTTCTGTAGAATTGTTTTGATCTCCCTGTTTGAACATTCAGCTAAGCCATTGGACTGCGGGTGGTAGGGTGAAGCAACACGATGCTCAATGCAGAATTCCTGGGTCAGCTTCTTCACCTCCCTATTTATGAAATGACTGCCCCCGTCAGATATAAGAATCTTGGGAATCCCGAACCGTGCTATGATGTGATCTCGTACGAATCGACAGACAATCCTACTGTCGGCGGCTCGGGCGGGGATAGCCTCCACCCATCGACCGACGTAATCGACAGCAAGCATAATATACTCATAACCTGACTGTTAGGAAACGGGCCCATAAAGTCGATGCCCCATGCGTCAAAGACATCTGAGATCTGAATGTACTTCAGAGGCATCGTATCTCTCATTCCTATGGTTCCACCCATCTTCTGACAGTCAGTGCAACATTTGACGTATTCATCTGCATCTTTGAACAATGAAGGCCACCAGAGGCCACTTTGGAGAACTTTTGCTGCCGTCCATTTTCCTGAATGATGTCCTCCAGAATCTTGATCATGACATAAAGTGAGGACACTTGGAACTTCCTCCTGAGGAATACACCTTCTCCAGATGCAATCTGCTACCTCACGAAACAGATACGGACCTTCCCACTGGTAGAAATGGATTTTAGACAAAAATCTATCTATTTTCAACTTAGGCCAGTCCTGTGGGATTTTCTTGGCAACTAAATAATTCACAATGTCCGCATACCAAGGAAGTGAGGCGATGGACAGAATCGATTCATCTGGAAAGGTCTCTGTGATAGGCTGCAAGTTCAACTTAGGAGATTCTGGTTCAGGAAGCCTTGACAGATGATCGGCCACTACATTCTTTACCCCAGGTTTATCTCTGATCTCCATGTCAAACTCCTGGAGGAGAAGGATCCACCGGATGAGACGTGGTTTGGCATCCTTCTTCTGCTGTAAATACCGAATGGCCGAGTGATCAGTGTAAATGATAACTTTAGACCCAAGAAGGTAAGATCGGAACTTTTCCAAAGCAAAGACTGCCGCTAGCAGCTCCTTTTCAGTAACAGTATAGTTTCGCTGAGCTTCATCGAGCGTTCGGCTAGCGTAGTGAATTGCAAACGATACATTGTCTTTTCTCTGTCCCAGTACAGCTCCGATGGCATAATCCGACGCGTCGGTCATAATCTCAAAAGGCTGAGTCCAAATCGGTGGCTGTAGGATAGGGGCCTGCGTGATGAGCTCTTTCAACTGATTAAAGGCAAGGAGCACACGGTTGTCTACAATGAATTCATTGTCCTTACCGAGCAATTCAGTCAGCGGTCTGGCCAGTTTGCTGAAATCTTTAATAAATCGTCGGTAAAAACCGACATGGCCCAAGAATGACCGGACTTGCTTGATATTCGTAGGTGGCTCCAACTTAGAAATTACATCCACCTTGGCTGGGTCAACCTCCATGCCACGTTTAGAAACCACGTGACCCAGCACGATTCCTTCGGTCACCATGAAATTGCTCTTCTCCCAGGAGAGCACAAGATTCACTTCGCAGCACCTCTGTAAGACTCGGTCTAGATAGTCCAAACATTGATCAAATGAATCCCCGTAGACCGAAAAATCGTCCATAAAGACCTCGAGAAAGCTACCCATCATATCGGCAAAAACTGCAAGCATACACCTCTGAAATGTAGCTGGGGCGTTGCAAAGCCCGAACGGCATCCGTCTGAAGGCATATGTGCCAAAAGGACAGGTGAACGTGGTCTTCTCTTGATCTTCAGGAGCAATGGCAACTTGATTATACCCAGAGTAGCCGTCCAAGAAATAGAAATATTCCTTCGTGGCCAATCTCTCCAAGATCTGGTCGATGAAGGGTAGCGGAAAATGATCCTTCTTGGTGGCGAGATTGAGTCTTCTGTAGTCTACGCACACTCGCCAAGAAGTCGGTACTCTGGTTGCGATCTCCTCTCCTTTGTCATTTTTTACAATGGTGATCCCTGATTTCTTGGGCACCACATGCAGAGGGCTCACCCATTTGCTGTCGGAGATGGGATAAATGAATCCCGCATCACACCATTTCTGGATTTCTTTCATAACCACCTCTCGCAGATTCGGGTTTAATCTTCTTTGCAGTTCACGAGAGGGTCTGCAGTCGTCTTCCAGAAAGATGCGGTGCGAGCAGAGTGACGGATTGATCCCATGGAGATCGGACGTTCGCCAGCCAATTGCCTTGCGGTTGCGTTCAAGAACCTCCATCAGACGAGATTCTTGATCCTCGGTCAGATGTGCATTAATGATGACCGGGTGCATATTCGGTTCTCCCGCAAGGAAGGCATACTTCATATTGGAGGGCAAGGGTTTTAGCTATGGTGGGGTCTGAGCTGCATCAGCAGTGACCTCAGCTATTAGTACAGGTGGTGATTCTTTCAACTGTGCACTGTCCACCATAGTCTGCTCTGTTTCTTCTCTCAGATCCTGACAGAATTCTGCAATGATGTCTTCTTCATCAGAGAATGCTTCAAAACTTGGCTCTTGGTTCTGACGGCACATCACCCCCACGGTAGTATCTTGTAGCGTATCAGCGAGTTCCTCATCTTGATCGATACAAGGAAATTCGACTGCGGTCTCCACTTCCTCCTCGGAACGGAGGAGTCCATGGATCTCATTATCATCCAGGAATAGGTTGGTATCTTGAATTTCTGCCAGAAAATCGCAGTCTTCATCGTGCTCGATCACCCTTGCACATGATGCAGATGTCGGTTCAGCTGGCGTTTCCTCAGACAGGGTCTCAACTCGGATAATTTCATTGCCAGCTCCAAAAGTGATTTCTCCCGTCCCATAATTCACCACTGCGTTTGATGTTCGCAGAAATGGTCTTCCGAGTATGATCGGGGTAAGGAGCAACGGAGCAGGGACGTCCATATCTAAGACCACAAAATCGGCCGGGAACGACTTTCCCTGAACCATGACGATCACGTCCTCCAACAGGCCCCTAGGCCGCTTGACTGACTTGTCTGCAAACTACAGAATCATCTTTGTAGGCTTGAGCGGTCCTAACTTGAACTCCTTGAGTAGTGAGGCTGGCATCAGATTGACAGATGACCCACTGTCGAGAAGTGTTCGCTCGAATTCTTGCTCGAACATCTGACAACGTACAAGAGGTGCTCCCATATCTGGCTTTTTATCCGGGAGGTTGCTGATGGCGTTGACGGTGGCCATAGTGAGGATGTGTTTTTCAGACTTGCCACCTTTGCTTCTGGAATTATGGGGAGTTGGCCTGCGCTTGGTTGTACATGCCTCTTTAAGACCTTTCTTCACTGCTGGCATGTACTCAAGAGCCTTCATCAACGGCATGTTCAAGACCAAATTTTGAATGATTTCTATAATAGCAGGATCAGACAAAGCACTTTTCAAATTTTTCATTTTTTTGTGTTTTTTCATTGCTTTAGGAAAAGGAATATTTACAAACTCTTCACCAATATCATTCAAAATAGTGTCCATGTTGTTGTTTACAGGTAGATGACAAAAAGGAATGGATTCATCTACAATTTACGGACCAAAAATGACAGGCTCGGCTTCAGGTGCTGGCGTTGGACTCGCTGCAGGTGCGGTGCTCCTCCTGTCAGGAGCTGGCTGTAAGGCAGGTGCAGGCGTCTCCAATGCTGGCTGATCTCCACCGAGGTTGCTGCTATCTTTTTGTGTTTTTCTGTTTTCTTCATTTTTTTGTGGTTTTCTGGATGCTGGTGCTGCTCCCAAAATACTGTCTTGCCCTGGTGTTGGCTGGACTGACGATTCCCCGTCAGATGCAATGTGCTTTCCCTTCGCCGTCGCCGATGGCTGGAGTGTCCTACCGCTCCTGAGAGTAACAGCGTTAGATAAAAAACAATTAATTTCACCTGATTCAGGTTGGACACTGCCGGCTACCTGCTCCTTGCGTCGGAAATTGTTAGGGTTAGCTTCGACCTGGGCTAGTATGACGGTTTTGGCTGCCGTCAGGTCGTCGATCTTCTGGTTCATCTCAGCCATGTTTTTCATTAACTGCTCTAAACAAGCCAGGGCCGGATTGACAGGTACAATCTCAGAGGATTCCCCTTGCTGGGGTCTAGAATGCTGGTATTGCGGCTGAGATTGCGACTGGTATCCTTGTGCAAATTGTTGAGGAGGGGGGTTTGAGGAGTACTGTGAGTTGTGCTGATTGAATTGGGCGGCCGGCTGTTGGTGGTATCCCTGTCCTCGATATCCGGACTGCTGAGGACCATGTTGGTAATTCTGCCTCCAAGTGTTCCCGTGTGAGGGAGGCTGGTACTGATAAGGCTGCTGGAAGGGTCTCCCCCCTGCTACTGCTGATGGAAGGGCCTGTTGCCCATGTTCTGACCCTGAGAGTGTCCCTGAGGACGGGTCAGCTACGCTTCATTGTTCCAAACGCCATTGATCTCCTGGATCAGCGGCGGGGGTGGAGAGAACTGCTCGGAGTATGAGGGCTGGTGCTCTGGTTGGTATACAACCATCTGCGTCTGAGGCTGCGGTGGCTGCTCCGGAACCTGCACGTAGTACACGTTCTGGACAGGCTGGGGCTGCGGTGGAGTCGGCTGAGGGTTTTGCTGCACTGTAGGCTCCTTCTTCTCAGCGTTCGGCTCGACAGAGGTAAACACAGCGTTGCACATGTTTGCATTCAATGCTCGGACGAGCTGCTCCAGCTGCTGGGAGATCTGGTCGAGCTTCTCCAGACCTTGGGTCCTCTTCTCTATGACTGCCAGCTTTTCGAGGTCCTGTGACCTCTTCTCGATGATATCCACTTTGGACAAGTGGCTCCCAATGATGCTCAAGTTGGGGCTCTCATCTTTGTCCTCGGTGTGAGAAGCCATGTTAACTGGCTTGCTGATGGCGGTTGGTGTCTTCATGTAAACTCTAGACGAGGATTGGGCTGCTTCTCCCTCAGCCATTTCTTCGAAGACGTTCCATACTACATCCTCGTCCTTGTTAAAATGTGAACCGCCGCAAGCTGCATCCACGAGCTTTTGGCTCTCAAATGATAGCCCCCCGAAGAAATGCTGTACGAGACTGGTTTTTGGTATTTCATGGTGGGGGCATTTTTCTTGGAGATCTTTGAATCGTTCCCACGCTTCATGGATAGTCTCGTGGGGCTGCTTGCAGAAACTGGAGATCCGGGCACGCATCTGATTTAATCTCCCCAGGGGATAAAATTTATGGAGAAAGGCAGATTTCAAACTCCTCCCAGGTGGTGACGACCTTCCCGAGATGGTCGACCCAGTAAAGGGCCTTGTCTTGAAGGCTGAAAGAGAACGCGGTCATCTTGATCACATCCAGGGGAACTCCGGGGTAGTGAGCAGTGGAGCAGATGCGGTTAAACTTCTTGAGAAAAATATATGGCTCTTCAGTGGTGTTCCCATGAAAAGTGGGAAGCAATGACAGAAACTGCGGCTTCAGCTCGAAGTGGGCGTGCATACGTGGAATTTGGATCCACTCAGTGATGCGCCCTGCTCCTAGGTTGTATGTCTGCTTGAGTGTGGGCTTGGGATGCGGTGGATCTTCTTCTGCTGCTTCATATTCGGGTCCCACTGAAAACTCATCATTGATTTCATGGTCATTGGGATCGTAGTTCGGATCATCCTCCCGTCGGCCGTCTCTCACATCGGCCCTTCTCCTCAGATCATTCAGCATGTCCTGAAAGGCTGTCTGGGCCAAAAGGCCTGATTAGTCAACTGCTGCTGAATGGCTTGAATGGAAGCCAGCAGTTGACTGTTGACCTCACCCTGCGTAGTGTATTGTCCTTCTGCTGCGTTGTCTTCAGGCTCCTGCTGGGGCTGTGGTCCTTTTCCCCTACTGATGAATCCACATTTCATCATCTTTATTCTATCATTTTGGTACCAAAAACCCTAGCAAATGCCTGTAAATAACATTAAAATCACCATCTTAGCATGCATGCATGTGCATTCAATTAGTGTATAAAATGCTGTAATTAAGGCCAAAATTATAGAATAAATAAAGAAAAGAAAAAGAATAAAATATTGTGAATATTTTATGACTCAAAACCCCCGAGACCTAGGCATCTTGATGAATAGGTCGACAAGGAATAAAGTAGGGGGAGATAAGGTCAAAAACACAAATAAAACACCTATACATTTTATTCATTCTTTATTCATTTTGGGACCTATTTTTGGTTCCACTTTGAATACATCAAATAAAGAAACTTTGTAAATAAAAGTTGTAGATAATTAAATAAAGAAAAATACAAAATTGATTTCACAGAAAAATAATGTACAGATAAAAAGTTATGGTCTGAATAAAAATCCAGAACCCCAACTTCCCAGACCCGTATCTCACAAATAAAAACTCCAAATGCAGCATACTCACTTTAATTGTATATAGAAGAAAATAATCTATCCAATGGTGGTGGTTTCGCATTTGGCGGAGCTACGGTTTGAAAGTTGAGTTTTGGACCCCCGTTGTATAGCTATACCGATTAAAATATTCAATTTATTCTTTATTAATTATTTATTCATGTTTATATTTTTATAATGTTGTAAATATTACTTATAATAAATATGTGTATTGAAATCAGAATAAAAATGTATATAAAACTCAAAATAAAATACATACATATTTGATACATAGGTATTATACCTGTACTTATATCCACATAAAATATACTTCTATTTTATTAAATATACAAAACATATCATAAAAATAAAACAAAAATGTATTTATGTGTATAAAAGTATTTTATAATTTTATAAAATAAGAAATAAAAATAATAAAATCAAAATATACAACATAAAAATAAAAGGATACAATATATAGATAGTGTACCTACATAGGGGTATAAAAGCAACTTGTAAAAATATATATCATAAAAATAATTAAAAATCGGAATAAAATAATTTATGAAATTATAAGAACTTTTTATTTTATAACCTAATCAAAATAATATCATTTGTTATTTTTTATTGATTTTACAAAGGGTTTTTCCCTGGTTGGTCCACGTGGACCAACCATGTTGGTCTGACAGTTGACCTCCGGTCAACTGTCTGACCCCCCCTGTGGCCTTTATTAGAACGAGTTTTTGACTTCTTTCGCGATTTTTTCGATGCTGTATCTTTCACCATCTGGGGTTGAAGTCTTCTGCAAAATTGTAGCTCAAAGACCCATGAATCACGCCCAGCTCTTATCTTGGACTTCGGATCATCACATTGCTCGATACGCCTCGTTGAAGGAGCCCCGTCGTCAACACCTTAAAACCAACTTCTGATTCCCTTTTGAGAGTTTGAACCGCGATAGACCTAGTTCTCTTCCACCTTTGGAGCGTCTTGGAGATCTGTTGGTGACAGCAACGGGCCGCCATCGCCAAGAGGAGGAAGAGCAGCATCTCAGGCGAGTTCCGCACCTCCGGCAGCCGCCGTCGAGGTATCCCCTTCCCTCGCCCAACCTGGGCTCGAGGCAATGCTAACCTTTATTTTTTCATCGTCGTTTCCTTTCTTGCATTCCCCTCTTCATTTCCCCCCACCGTCATCCACCACCGTCATCCACCACCGCCGTCTCTGAGCCCCTCTCTCACCGTTTCTTCTCCCCCATTTTGCCACCGGAGGTGCTCGGCATTTTACCCGAGCTCTCCCTAACTTTTTGCAGGTTTTGGAGGCTCGAAGAAGCCCACATGGGTCTCGATTTTGCGGGCACCAAGCCACCGGAAGCTGTCCCAGTCCACCCACGTCGTGGCGGCGCACCGGCGTCTCCCTCGCCATTTTGGCACCGCCACATGCAAGAGGAAGCTCCCAGGACGTTCATAGCGCCTCCATAAGGGAGAGATCGGCGTCAGGCGCGGAGATTTTGGCATCCGAGATTCATTCTGGCCGTGTTCGTCACGAGTTCTTCCTCCGCGCCCAATCGCCGTTCGTTCGCCCCCAGCTCTTCACACGCTACAGCTGCTGTTGGATGCCGTGCAACCACAGCCATTGATCTGCTTCAACGCGATCTAATCCTGTCCATTCGGAGCCCAAGGGGTATCGCGGCCTACTAGTTTGACACGTGGTTAAGTGGGTTTAATCCCACCGTTCGTTGCCGCCGAGGCCTGGGTAATTTTGCTATCGTACCCAGTGCCTTTTTGTACTTAATTAAAACTCTCTAATCTTTCCTTTGCCGTTGATATCTTTTGCAATATTTTCATAGCAGCCCCTCGGGCTTTAGATAATTACCAGACTGTCCTCCCCTGACGCGCGTGCTCTCGCACGTGCCTCAGGGGAATTTTGCAAGAATGGTGCCGCGCTTTTGACCATTTCATGTTGAACCTGAAATTTTAAGATGCAAGTATAAACTTTTCGGGTATTTTGCAACCAAGACATCCGCTTTTGAGCTTATAGCAACTGTGCCCCTCCCAGGTCCACGTGCGAGCGCGCGTGACCCTTGGATTTTTACAGAGAAGCCCCTGCGGGTTTTGTCTTTGCTTTTTGGTCCTGAAAATATTTTAATTAGTAGTAATTTTCTTGGCAAAAGTGCATGTATGCCCCTGGAGTTCGCATATTGCATGTATACCCCTGCCAGCCCTTTAATTTGTGCTTGTTTTGTCTATTTATTTGGAGGCTCATTTTAATCCTAAAAATTCTGAAATTTTGAACTTAAGTTCCTGGATAGTTGTACTTTAACGCTATCATTTTAGTTTTTGATTTTCTTTTATTTTCATATTCATTAAAAATCAAAAACAGCCTTTTTGTGTATTGTATAGCTTAGAAAATGCCAAAAAAATATTAAAACCCCTCCAAAAATTCCAAAAAAATTACCTAGTGCCTATTATATCCTATTTTAGTGTCAGTCCAAAAATCATTAAAAATCTCAAAAGAAAAACACTAAAAATTTAAAAACACTCAAAAACGTCAAAAAAATCTATAAAATCAAAGAAAACTCCAAAAAATACAAACTCAGTTTCTGTTTGTTCTTTATTTTGTTCTCTTTATTTGAAAAATAGTGTGAAAAATTTTGATTGCTGTTTTCTATTTTCAAATCCCATTTTACTCACAGCCAGCATCTTTTGCACTGTTTTGCTTTATTTAAGTATTTAAAAATAACAAAAACACTTTGAAAAATCCCCAAAAATCACAAAAACAGTAAAAAATCCTAAAAATATCAAAAACACTTTATTTCTGAATTTTTGGTTATTTTAAATCATTTTTATAAATATTTTATCTTGCCTTTCATTACATTGTCTTCATTTTCCAATATTGAAAATTAAAAAATATATAAAATATAAAATTATAAAAATCAGAAAATTAAAATCAAAATACAAAATTAAAAATTAAAATAAAATAAAATAAATTAAAAATTAAAAACCCACAAAAATTTCCTTTGCTTGTTTGCTTAGTGTAGACACTTCACACACACACATTCACTTGAGCACATTTGCTTGAACTACCCTGCTTGCTCCCTGTGTTCGAACTCTCTACATACTTGCACCTATACATCTTTTATGTAGAGTTAAAAATAAATTTTAACTCCACATTAGTTCTAATTTATTGATCTTTAGTGTGGGTTAATTGTTGATTAATTTCAGAATTTGTGTGGTCAAACACCGACTGTTGACTCGCCTTGTGAGTCGACACAACCACATCGATTTTTGAGATTATCAAATGGCGCCGTTGCCGGGGAGCAACAGCGAGTAGTTTACATTTTGCTTGTGTTGATTGTCTACCATAGCTTTAGTTCATATCTCTTGCATTTTTGATACATATTGATTGAGCTATCTGACCATTTCTTTTCTTGTCTTCTTGCGAGGGACCGCGGAGCAAGGCGGATCGCCTAGGTGACCCGAAGCAACCTTGGGAGGCGGAGCCGGCTATTCTTTAGCCAGGCCGGCAGGAGAGAGCAAGAGGAGTGAGGGAGAGAGATTAGATTAGCTCTTATTTTATTTTTGTGAGAGAGTGATTTATTTAATTGTAATAATACAGGTACACTTGGACTCTCGGACACTTAGACACTACCGGGCCTAATTTCCGGGTGTTTGTTCACCCGGGGGCTCACCGCAGTTTTGATCGTGTTTTCATCGCTTGTCATTTTCCGGTTTTGTTTTCATTTTTCTTTTCTTTTGTGGATTGAGCTCTTAGATTAGGTCCTGCTTGATTCGATTAGCCTAGGTCCAAACACCCTAATAACTCTTGCATGTTCCTATAGATCGTTGTTGGACTTAGACTAATTAAACAGTTGGCTAGTAGCTTCCGATCCACGCGCCGCGAGCTCACACCCGAACAAGCGCTTTCTCCTAACTCAAATGTGTTGAGCAGAGGAGGGGTGAGCCTAGACCGGACACTCGGATTAGGAGTTAGTAGCTAGCTTGTGGTTCTTCACGCTAGCAGTTGCCTGTTCTAGGACGATTTCCGCTTGCATATCGCCATGTAGTGTAGGTTTAAAAATTCTGCTTTGCATCCCGCATGGAGAGAGATGGGATTCGCTGTAAGTCTTCTTACTTTGCATGCATCATCTAGGCACAAAGGTGAGATTTCCACCTTGGTGTCGACTTGCACGGCTTTTCCGACTCTATTCTCCCTCTGTTTTTGGAACAAAGTAGGATAAAGGAAAAATACAAAAACCGTTAGGCGCTTGTTTGAATTTACTCAAAAGAAGCGATAACACCAAAAAAATTTAAAAAGGGACTGCTAAAGAAAACTTGACCAAAAATAAAATCTATAATTGGATTCATTGCTTGGGGTGAGTAATACCCTCACTTGTATTCAGGTTGCATGGAAAGGTTTCCTTCCAAGTGAGGTGAGTGCTTCGTAAGGATTAGAGCCAAAAACCCAACTTGTGGCTGCCTTGTGTATCGCCTGGATTTCCGAAGTATTGGCGCTACTATCGTACGTAGTCGAGTAGGACTTGGTCGCCATTAGTGACTCACTATTGTGTGAGCACTGACCTTGTTCGAAGTACCGAGCTTAGGCCACGCCTTTACGGGTGTGTCTGTCTCACCGGCTGCGTCCGAGTAGGACCTTGTACGCTCACGGGTTATTCCGTTGCGAGCAAGGTCCGAAGTATCGGTTTCGCCTATCGGCTTCCTCCCTCTATTTCTTTGGCTGAGTAGGGATCCAGGAAGGGTTACAAGGACCTCAAAAAGCGCAAGTTACAGGTTACACAGGAGGAGGACAAGTACGGGGACACTTTCCTGGCAGTACTCTCGCTCCTATAGGCGTAGCGTTCTAAGGACTCGTGACAAGATAAATACCTGAAAACAAGCTAAAGTTGATAAGATAAAAGCCGAACCTTCACGGCTTCACGTGTTGAGTTGGTGAATTCACCCCTGCTTTGTGTTTGATTTCTCGAATTATTTAGGTCAAGATCAAAAACACAGCACAATTGTGCGCAATTTTGTTGCATCTCATTTCCTCTTCTTCTTCTCTTGCATTTTCCCTGCTCTTTCCGAATAATCAAGATGATGGGACGGAGATCTCTTAGGCCGACCTTGTCGGCACCGCTATCCAGCACTCCTCCTCATTCATCTAGGAATACCTCGGAGAGTCCGCTCTCCGAGCCCGAGTTCACATCCACCCTGTTCCCCCTCGACCACCCTTCCCACTCTCCTTCTCTCAGTCCAATTGTTTCAGAATTCAGTGCATCATAGAGTTCAGCTCATTCGACAGCACCTGAGATGGCCTCTTTTGCTTTTTCAGAAAATCCAGCAATGGCAGACAGAGGCGAGCACCCAGATGACCACGATCACCCTCCATTTATAATCGATCAGGTGGCCATCAACAATTCCTTGTTAGCGTCCCTGGAGACAATGCAAAGACAGATCCATGACCAGGGAACATTCATGGGTGATCTGATGAGAGAAATAGCGCATATGAGAGAGAACCGACCTGGGGGCGGTGGCGGAGGTAGAGGAGGAGGACCCGATGCAGAAGGAGGGGATCCAGACGCTGAGCGACCGCCGCAGACCATCATGAGGGAGCTGCACAACCCAGCTGCATCCCTCACTCACCGGTGGATCAGACTCCCGCCCATTCACGGAGATTTCGAGCTTCGGCCCCACACGATCCAACTGCTACCCAAGTTTCACGGGTTGCCGACTGAAGAGCCGCACCTCCACCTCCAGGAATTTGAGATGATTTGCAGCACTATCCATGATCGGTTGATGACCGAGGACACCATCAAGATGATCGCCTTTCCTTTCTCTTTGGTTGATAGAGCCGCATATTGGCTCAAACACCTTGGGCGATTCGTCGATACATGGGCAGATCTCCGGACCGCATACCTCAAGAAGTATTACCCTCTCGGCCGGACCAACGCAGCTCGAGCCATGATCAGCAACTTCGTCATGATCCCAAACGAACAGTTCCATGAAGCCTGGGATCGATTCAGAGAGCTCATTGACCGGTGTCCACATCACGATATATCCAAGCCCAACTTGGTGCAGAGTTTCTTTTGTGGGCTGACACCGGAGCTGCAGGGGCTAGTGAACGCCTCTTGCGGTGGGTCTTATTTCTCCAAGGGAGAAGACGACGTTTGGGCCATCTACGAAGGCATGGCAGAAAACTCCACAGTGATGGCCAAGGCCCGTGTCTATACACAGCAGAAGCCCCCGCAAGGAGCGGGATCATTTCAGAGGATCGCCCGCATCGATGCCGGTCCCAACACAACGTCGGTAGCCGCAGCCCAAGCCGAATCAGCCGCAACTGACATGGGCATAATTAGTGAGAAGTTGGACCGCATGGAGATCCTCGAGAAGAAGCAAAACCAAGGTCTTTCTCAGATGGACCTTCTCACCAAAACCATGAGTGACCTGAAAACTCAAATCCTATGCATTCAGGAGGCACAAGCTCACGCCCAACATCCTCCCAGGTCACGGGCTGACCCCAGCAATAGCAGCTCCGACCAGCCCTCTACATCGTACCGACAGGTGAATCATATCCAGGCAGAGCCGGTTCCACTGCTGCAGTACCATCCAGAGCAACCGCCGTCTCAGGAGACTCAGATGGTGGTCTATCAGCCCGAGCAGCCACTGGCAGTTCTTCCTCCACCTTCCTTTGAGCAGGAGCCATTGATGGAAGTCAATGGGATTTGTTACGACCGGTACCCTCAGCCCGGGATTCGTCGGGATCACCCCGGATTCCGTTGGGGCAATGGTGGCTCCTCATCCCAATAGCAGCCTCAGGCCCAAGGACACCAGAACAGCCAGCCACAACAGCATAACCAGCAACCCCAGTATGCCCAGCCGCAACAATATCACAGTGGTCCTCGTCCCACCTATCAGGGACAACAGTGGAGGCAGCGCCAGCCGCCTCAGCAGTCCTATCACCAGCCTTCCCCCCAGTATCAGCAGCAACACCAGCAGCAGCAGCCCCATTTCCAGCAGGGACAGACATCCGGTTCTCAGGGTCCAGCCTTTGAGAACCCAGCCCTCGATGATCTTGCCCGCTTGCTATCTGAACAGCGAGCATCTTTCAGGCAAGAAATGGATGAATTCCGGCAGGAGATGCGGGATATTCTCAAAGGCAAAGCCGCCATACCCGCTCAGATCGAACCTAACCCTAATAACCTAAAAAGAAAATCTGAGCAGGTAGAGTTCACAGAGGATACCTCTCCTAGTGACTATTTGAGTGACATGTCTTATTCCTATTATGATGCTGATTTTGTTACTACTAGGAGCGGTAGGATGCCAGCCGGCGGCGCCTCTTCTGAGCGACAACCAGATGATGAACAAGGAGCGCCAGAGGAGCAGAATAGCGGTGCTGATGCCGCTAATGATGATGTTGAAGACGGTGGTGCTGATGCCACCAATGATGGAGTCCAGGACGACGGTGCTGATGCCGTCGTGATACCAGATGCAGACGGTGGTGCTGATGCCACCATTTTGGATGCTAAACCAGAGCGCGGTGCTGATGCCGCGAAGACCGGTGCTAGTGGTGGCACTGAAGCCACCACATCCACTTTTGTTGAGCCGCCATCTGTGATGTTGCCACATTTTGTACCTAGAGACTGTGGGAACAAAAACAAAAACAAAAATTTTAATAAAGGAAAGGTTTCTGTTCAAATTGCGGATCCATATGTGGTGAATGATGATAATTGTATGGATTCTCCTTCTTCACAGGCACAGGGACCGATTCCTAGTCCTCCATCTGAGGAGGCCCCTACCATCCCCTTCCCTGAGGCACTCCGCCGAGCGAAGGGGAATAAAAAAGAAAATCCAAAAAAGAGCCAACAGGTAGAGTTCGGCAACGAAATGATTGACAGATTTCATATTCAGCTGACTCTACGAGAAGCATTTGAGCATATCCCCTTCTTCAAGAAGAATTTGAAAGAAACAACTACTGTCCGAAGGAAGAAGAGGCACAGAGATCAAATCCATATGCTCACTCATGACACTTGCTGCGCCATTCAGAACACATTGCCAGCCAAGCGACCCGATACAGGAGCTTCCTATGTCAGATGCAAGATCCAGGAGCAGCGGTTCGATCGTACTCTATTAGACAGCGGGTCTTCGATCAACCTCCTTCCGGCAGCCTTACTCAAGCAGTTCGAGTTTGGCCCTCTTCTTCGAAGCAGAACGGTCCTTCAGTTTGCTGATAGGTCGATTAAGAGGCCGAAGGGGTTGTTGAAGGACGTGGTCGTTACCATTCAGGGCCTGAAATTCCCCGTGGACTTTGTTGTATTGGACATGGAGATCCCTGAGTCGGTAACCTATGCCCCCATCATACTTGGACGCCCATTCTTGGCCACTGCCAAAGCGGTATCCGATCATGACAGTGGGACGGTATGTTTTCGCGTAGAGGGCGAAAGCATACAAATAGATATGATCGACCAGACCAGAGCCAGGGAGTTGGCGTGCTCAGAACAGTCCAGCAAAGCCGAGCAGATGACAGAGGAAGAGCTAGACATCCACCAGGTTTGTGATTTTGAGATGACTGATGATGAATCCAACTGGAAAGATACCGTAGCACCGTCCCTCGCGTTGCCTACAGATTCACTGTATCTCAAGCTCGTGGCAGTCGAGAGCCGGGAGAGCACATCCCTGGATGAGGATATCTCTGAGGCTGACAGTGTTGTGATTAGTGGTGCTGAGGAATTTCAATCATGCTCATCTTCTTCTGATCCCTCGGATTCAGACATAGACTGGGATGACTTTGATGATTATTTGCCTTGTCTGATTCCTTCTGAGCCAACAACCGTGACAGAGTGCGAGCCAGTGAAATTTATAGATGATTCAGCAGGCCACCCTTCGTCAGAAATTCATGCAGAGCGAGAGTTCTCTCATGCAGACTTGGTAGCATTTACACAGACATATCAAAAGCCAGATCTGCCACCCCCCAGTTGTCCAGAACGGAAACCTCTGCCGCAGTCGATGACATATAGATTCCTTGCGGGTGAGCCAGAAATGTACCCAGTCATTATCTCAGCAGATTTGACTGGAGAACAAGAATCTCGTCTGATGGAGGTTCTTGAAAGAAACCGCAAGGCAATCGGTTGGAGTATAGCTGATCTCCAGGGGCTGAGCCCAAATCTTTGCTCTCACCACATTTATCTTGAGGATAACGCTAAGCCGTCGCGTGAGTTCCAACGACGGCTGAACCCGAATCTTCGAGACGTAGTCATGAAAGAAATTTCCAAGTGGTGGAGCGCCGATTTCATCTATCCCATCTCCGACTCCAAATGGGTAAGTCCGCTACATGTGGTACCCAAGAAGACGGGTATCACTACAGTTGTCAATGAGTCTGGAGAGGAGATCGCGACCAGAGTACCAACTTCTTGGAGGGTCTGTGTGGACTACAGACGATTGAATGAGGCCACCAAGAAGGATCACTTCCCGCTACCATTCATTGATCAGATTATCGAACGGCTAGCTGGGAAGAGTCATTATTGTTTTCTTGATGGGTACTCTGGATACAATCAAGTGGCCATTGTGCCCGAAGACCAGGAGAAAACGACATTCACCTGTCCGTTTGGGACTTATGCTTTCAGACAGATGCCCTTTGGTCTATGTAACGCTCCGACGACATTCCAAAGGTGCATGTTGTCCATCTTCTCGGACATGGTGGGTGACTGTTTAGAGGTCTTCATGGATGACTTCTCGGTCTATGGCGACGGGTTCGACGCATGTCTTGACTGCCTAGACCGTGTGCTCAAGCGCTGCATTGAGGTCAACCTTGTTTTATCCTGGGAGAAGAGTCATTTCATGATGACTCAGGGGACGGTCCTCGGTCATATCGTCTCCAACAGGGGCATGGAGGTCGATCCGGCTAAGGTGGATATCATCAGAAAACTCAATCCACCGTCCAATTTGCGTCAGTTACGGTCTTTTCTGGGGCATGTCGGTTTCTACCGACGGTTCATTCAGGACTTCAGTCGAATTGCCCGACCGCTCACTGACTTGCTGACCAAAGACACCGAGTTTATTGTTAATGATAAGTGTCTTGAATCTTTTGACACTCTCAAGAATATGGTTGTTTCAGCTCCTGTCCTTCAGCCACCCGATTGGTCTCTCCCATTCGAGATCATGACGGATGCTTCAGATTTTGCCGTTGGGGCTGTGCTTGGACAGAGGAGGGAGGGTTTACCTTTTGCCATTCACTACGCCAGCCGGACTTTGGATGCCGCGCAGCGGAATTACACTGTGACTGAGAAAGAGATGCTGGCCGTAGTGTTCGCTCTTGATAAGTATAGATCTTACATTCTCGGATCTAGAGTGACCATTTACACTGATCATACCGCCATCCGGTATTTAATGGCTAAGAAGGATGCCAAAGCATGTCTCACCAGATGGATCCTTCTACTCCAGGAATTTGATATTGAGATTAAGGACAAGCTTGGAGTCAAGAATGTGGTGGCGGATCATCTCTCCAGATTGGAGAATCTTGAGGAATCTGAGCCCAGCGCACCTATCACAGAGACATTTCCAGATGAGGCGATCTTGGCTGTCACCTCGCTCCCATGGTATGCTGACATTGTGAATTATCTTGTTGCCAAAACGGTTCCACAAGGTTGGCCCAGGCAGAAACTCGAGACCTTCCTGGCGAAGGCCAAGTTCTACCATTGGGAGGATCCCATCCTTTATCACGAAGGAGGGGACAGTATCTGGAGAAGGTGCATTCCTCAAGAAGAGCATCATAGCGTCCTCACATACTGCCACAAGCTTGAGGCAGGAGGACATCATTCTGGAAAAAGGACAGCACAGAAGGTGCTTCAATCCGGCCTATGGTGGCCTACTCTCTTCAAGGATTCTGATGAGTTCGTGAAGAGATGTACTGACTGTCAGAAAATGGGAACCTGCGGACAGAGAGACATGATGCCCATGCAACCCATTCACTTCTGTGAGGTTTTTGATGCATGGGGGATTGATTTCATGGGCCCATTTCCTAAGAGTCAGGGATTCGAGCATATTTTTCTCGCTGTGGATTATGTCAGCCGATGGGTTGAGGCCATCCCCGCCCGAGCCGCAGATGCTAAAACCGTTTGCAAATTTTTGAGGAAAAATATCATTTCACGGTTCGGGGTACCTAGAGTCTTGATTTCAGACGGGGGGTCTCATTTCATCAATGACAAAGTCAGGGCCCTTGCAGACGAGTTCGGCATTGACCATCGGGTTGCCACTCCTTATCACCCTCAGACTAATGGTCTTGCCGAAGTATCGAATCGGGAGATAAAGACAATCTTGCAGAAAGTTGTCCGCCCAGACCGAAAGGATTGGTCACAACTTTTGGACTCGGTCTTGTGGGCTTATCGGACTTCTTTCAAGAATCCATTGGGGACATCTCCCTTTCGCCTCGTCTATGGCAAGCCGTGCCATTTGCCAGTGGAGATCAAGCACAAATCTTTTTGGGCAGTTACTGAGTTGCTGTTAGATCCGGAGAGTATAGGAGACCAGAGAAGAGCAGAATTGGCAGCCCTGGAAGAATTGAGAGACACAGCCTTTTCCAACAGCCTACAGTATAAAGGAAAAAGTGAAGACATGGCATGATTCGCACATCAGTCATAAACAGTTTGAGCCAGATCAGAGAGTATGGTTGTTTGATTCCAGGCTGAAATTATTTCCAGGGAAGTTGCAAAGCAAGTGGAAAGGTCCGTATGTGGTCAGGAAGGTACATGACAATGGCAGCATCGATATATCCGAACCGTCATCTTCCTCTACCTTCCGCGTCAATGGTCAACGCCTGAAACTATATCTAGATCATGATCCGCCGACCATTGACGTTGCCCCCATTCTTCTGGTATGAGATGTGACCTTTGAATCTCATCATCTGCATCTCATACATGGTGATCAATTCCATTCCCCGCTGTACAAGATCCGTCTGTCTAGATCACTCTTTCGTCTGTTGATTTATTTTCTTCTTTTCTTCTTTTCTTCTTTTCCTTTGCTATCTGCTTTATCTATCAAAAAGGTGTCGCCCTTGTAGACAGTTTTCCATACTTAGGACGTACTTTGTCCTAAGTATAGGGGGGCTGGCACCCCAAGTTTCTCTATTCTTTTCGATCCTCTCCATTGTCTCCTCTTCTTGTCTATACTTAGGGATATCTTACCCTAAGTATAGGGGGAGACAATCTGAGTACGATCTGTTCATTCCCACCCTTGACCCTCCCTGCTTTGTGTACAGTCTGCTAGACTTAGGATTATTTCATCCTAAGTATAGGGGGGATGGTCAACGTCTCATTCGTTGATTCCTTCATTTGTTTGTTATTCTTTAGATTTGTCTATACTTAGTATGAGTTATGTCTTCTCTTTTCTCTCCGATCTATGAGGACATAGCTCAAGCTAAGTATAGGGGGGTCGTATATACTGCGTATATACTTTAGCCATAACTCATACTTTCGTATTTTCCTAATAATATGGCTAAAAATTCTTTAAAATTCATTAAAATTCCTTAATAAAAAGATGTGGTTATTCCTCAAATTCTTTTTGTATTTACTGATTAATAAATCAGGTGAAAATGTTTTTTTTTGCAAAATGTTTGAAAAATAGTTTGAAAATCTTTGTGAATATCTATTGAAAACTATTTTGAAAATATTTTGTTACATGTTTTCAACCTGTGTAAAAATGTGTGTTTTGTAAAATTTCTTTTCTTTGTGTGAAATAAAATGTTTGAAAAATGATTTGCAAATGGTTTGAAAAATGGTTGCAAAAATGATTTGAAAAACCTATATATACTGTTTTGAAAGCCTTTGCAAAATGATTTTCAAATGTGTCTAAAATTTTATAAAAATTATTTTGGACTATAGTTTTCAAAAATTGTGTGTAAATTGTTTTCAAATAAGTTTAAGGAATACATACATCACACGAAAATCCACTATATATATATATGTATAAAATCGATTACTTACCCTTGTAAATTCTTAAAATCCACTTCTTGTATATATAAGAAGCACTCCCGTGTACATATTTTAACCTATTTTTCAGCCAAAATCTTTTTGTTTCAAAAAGCCCAAAAACATTTGCAAAATTAAAATCCAAAAACATTTGAAAAATCTTTTTGAAAAAGACAAAAAATGCATCTGCATATACATGCATCATCTTTTGAAAAAATCCATAAAAAGTTCAAAATCTTTGAAAATTGCATCACAAAAATATTTTCTGCATTGCATAGCATTAGCATTTTTCGGATTGAGTTTGATAGTTGAACAAGTCTAAGTAAAATCCGAAGATTGGAGCTTGATTGGACCGTAAAATCTACCTAATAACAGGAACCTTATAGGAATTGGGTTTGAGGCACTTCAGGTCTAGTTGACTTAATTCTTTGAGGATCACGAGACTTGGTTCAATGGATTCTTGACTGCCTAAGTAGAATATTTCGGAGCACACGCACGATTCTTGTTGATAATGACCTAACTTGGACACCTGCACCTTTCACATGGCTCAACTCAGTTGGAGTGGTGAGGGGATTGGATTTGCCGGTACGAGACGCACACAGGTGGAAACATTTGTCCTCCTCTAGGGAGGGAAGTGCACCCCAACCCGTCCAGTGATTAGGAAGTCTAAAGACAGGAGGCTGTGGGTTGCGATAAAGCTTCAAAAGAGGGATAGTCTACTGGCTCAAGAGGAAAAACTCCTTATGTAAATGCTGTTGTATATAGTATTTAAAAAAAATGTTCAGGCATGTACAAAAATAAAAATCCTGCAAGTATGTACAAAGAAAATAAGCAAGCTTGAGTTCCAAAGTCATATCATGTGAGCCTGCAGCTGGATGACTTGACTACACTGGTCTTGCATCCAAGGATAGCTAGCTACACTGGCTACCGTCCATTCTTCTCTTCACCCCTCCTCTTGAGCTGGTTGCCACTTGAACTTAGAAGGGAATACCCCACTCCTCGAGGATGGAGTCATTGGATTGGGGAATCATTGGGTTGTCATACTGGAGAAGTCAGTTTCTTTGTCATTCTAGCTGAGGAGAGCCACAATCACTTACACTGTACGAGTCAGATTCATAGTCGTAAGAGTTTGCGTATGAATTGAGATATTTCTGACCTGGCTATTAAGGAGACTTGGATAGAGTTTTGGGATTCTCAAGGACTATTGGATTTCAAACACGGTTCTCACTAAGGTTCCGCCCGCACTAAATTTCCAAAGGTCCGACTTAAGCTCCAAACTTTTATTTTGCGAAGACAAGTTTGATAATCAAATAAAATCCAAGTTCTTCTTTTTCTTTTCTTTCTTTTCTCTTTGCACTTATTGCATAAGTGTTTGCTAGGGACTAGCAAAGGTAAAGTATAGGGGGATGATGAATCCACATTTCATCATCTTTATTCTATCATTTTGGCACCAAAAACCCTAGCAAATGCCTGTAAATAACATTAAAATCACCATCTTAGCATGCATGCATGTGCATTCAATTAGTGTATAAAATGCTGTAATTAAGGCCAAAATTATAGAATAAATAAAGAAAAGAAAAAGACTAAAATATTGTGAATATTTTATGACTCAAAACCCCCGAGACCTAGGCATCTTGATGAATAGGTCGACAAGGAATAAAGTAGGGGGAGATAAGGTCAAAAACACAAATAAAACACCTATACATTTTATTCATTCTTTATTCATTTTGGGACCTATTTTTGGTTCCACTTTGAATACATCAAATAAAGAAACTTTGTAAATAAAAGTTGTAGATAATTAAATAAATAAAAATACAAAATTGATTTCACAGAAAAATAATGTACAGATAAAAAGTTATGGTCTGAATAAAAATCCAGAACCCCAACTTCCCAGACCCGTATCTCACAAATAAAAACTCTAAATGCAGCGTACTCACCTTTAATTGTATATAGAAGAAAATAATCTATCCAATGGTGGTGGTTTCGCATTTGGCGGAGCTATGGTTTGAAAGTTGAGTTTTGGACCCCCGTTGTATAGCTATACTGATTAAAATATTCAATTTATTCTTTATTAATTATTTATTCATGTTTATATTTTTATAATGTTGTAAATATTACTTATAATAAATATGTGTATTGAAATCAGAATAAAAATGTAAATAAAACTCAAAATAAAATACATACATATTTGATACATAGGTATTATACCTGTACTTATATCCACATAAAATATACTTCTATTTTATTAAATATACAAAACATATCATAAAAATAAAACAAAAATGTATTTATGTGTATAAAAGTATTTTATAATTTTATAAAATAAGAAATAAAAATAATAAAATCAAAATATATAACATAAAAATAAAAGGATACAATATATAGATAGTGTACCTACATAGGGGTATAAAAGCAACTTGTAAAAATATATATCATAAAAATAATTAAAAATCGGAATAAAATAATTTATGAAATTATAAGAACTTTTTATATTATAACCTAATCAAAATAATATCATTTGTTATTTTTTATTGATTTTACAAAGGGTTTTTCCCTGGTTGGTCCACGTGGACCAACCAGGTTGGTTTGACAGTTGACCTCCGGTCAACTGTCTGACCCCCCTGTGGCCTTTATCAGAACGAGTTTTTGACTTATTTCGCGATTTTTTCGATGTTGTATCTTTCACCATCTGGGGTTGAAGTCTTCTGCAAAATTGTAGCTCAAAGACCCATGAATCACGCCCAGCTCTTATCTTGGACTTCGGATCATCACATTGCTCGATACGCCTCGTTGAAGGAGCCCCATCGTCAACACCTTAAAACCAACTTCTGATTCCCTTTTGAGATTTTGAACCGCGATAGACCTAGTTCTCTTCCACCTTTGGAGTGTCTTGGAGGTCTGTTGGTGACAGCAACGGGCCGCCATCGCCAAGAGGAGGAAGAGCAGCATCTCAGGCGAGTTCCGCACCTCCGGCAGCCGCCGTCGAGGTATCCCCTTCCTCGCCCAACCTGGGCTCGAGGCAATGCTAACCTTTAGTTTTTCATCTTCGTTTCCTTTCTTGCATTCCCCTCTTCATTTCCCCCCACCGTCATCCACCACCGCCGTCTCTGAGCCCCTCTCTCACCGTTTCTTCTCCCCCATTTTGCCACCGGAGGTGCTCGGCATTTTGCCCGAGCTCTCCCTAACTTTTGCAGGTTTTGGAGGCTCGAAGAAGCCCACCTGGGTCTCGAATTTGCGGGCACCAAGCCACCGGAAGCTGTCCCAGTCCACCCACGTCGTGGCGGCGCACCGGCGTCTCCCTCGCCATTTTGGCACCGCCACATGCAAGAGGAAGCTCCCAGGACGTTCATAGCGCCTCCAGAAGGGAGAGATCGGCGTCAGGCACGGAGATTTTGGCATCCGAGATTCATTCTGGCCGTGTTCGTCACGAGTTCTTCCTCCGCGCCCAATCGCCGTTCGTTCGCCCCCAGCTCTTCACACGCTACAGCTGCCGTTGGATGCCGTGCAACCACAGCCATTGATCTGCTTCAACGCGATCTAATCCTGTCCATTCGGAGCCCAAGGGGTATCGCGGCCTACTAGTTTGACACGTGGTTAAGTGGTTTAATCCCACCGTTCGTTGCCGCCGAGGCCTGGGTAATTTTCTATCGTACCCAGTGCCTTTTTGTACTTAATTAAAACACTCTAATCTTTCCTTTGCCGTTGATATCTTTTGCAATATTTTCAAAGCAGCCCCTCAGGCTTTAGATAATTACCAGACTGTCCTCCCCTGACGCGCATGCTCTCGCACGTGCCTCAGGGAATTTTGCAAGAAAGGTGCCGCGCTTTTGACCATTTCATGTTGAACCTGAAATTTTAAGATGCAAGTATAAACTTTTCGGGTATTTTGCAACCAAGACATCCGCTTTGAGCTTATAGCAACTGTGCCCCTCCCAGGTCCACGTGCGAGCGCGCGTGACCCTTGGATTTTTACAGAGAAGCCCCTGCGGGTTTGTCTTTGCTTTTTGGTCCTGAAAATATTTTAATTAGTAGTAATTTTCTTGGCAAAAGTGCATGTATGCCCCTGGATATTTCGCATATTGCATGTATTCCCCTGCCAGCCCTTTAATTTGTGCTTGTTTTGTCTATTTATTTGGAGGCTCATTTTAATCCTAAAAATTCTGAAATTTTGAACTTAAGTCCTGGATAGTTGTACTTTAACGCTATCATTTTAGTTTTTTGATTTTCTTTTATTTTCATATTCATTAAAATCAAAACAGCCTTTTTGTGTACTGTCTAGCTTAGAAAATGCCAAAAATATTAAAACCCCTCCAAAAATTCCAAAAAAATTACCTAGTGTCTATTATATCCTATTTTAGTGTCATTCCAAAAATCATTAAAAATCTCAAAAGAAAAACACTAAAAATTTAAAAACACTCAAAAACTTCAAAAAAATCTATAAAATCAAATAAAACTCCAAAAAATACAAACTCAGTTTCTGTTTGTTCTTTATTTTGTCCTCTTTATTTGAAAAATAGTATGAAAAATTTTGATTGCTGTTTGCTATTTTCAAATCCCATTTTACTCACAGCCAGCATCTTTTGCACTGTTTTGCTTTATTTAAGTATTTAAAAAATATCAAAAACACTTTGAAAAATCCCCAAAAATCACAAAAACAGTAAAAAATCCTAAAAAAACCAAAAACACTTTATTTCTGAATTTTTGGTTATTTTTAATCATTTTTATAAATATTTCATCTTGCCTTTCATTACATTGTCTTCATTTTCCAATATTGAAAATTAAAAAATATATAAAATATAAAATTATAAAAATCAGAAAATTAAAATCAAAATACAAAATTAAAAATTAAAATAAAATAAAAAAATTTAAAAATTAAAAACCCACAAAAATTTCCTTTGCTTGTTTGCTTAGTGTAGACACTTCACACACACACATTCACTTGAACACATTTGCTTGAACTACCCTGCTTGCTCCCTGTGTTCGAACTCTCTACATACTTGCACCTATACATCTTTTATGTAGAGTTAAAAATAAATTTTAACTCCACATTAGTTCTAATTTATTGATCTTTAGTGTGGGTTAATTGCTGATTAATTTCAGAATTTGTGTGGTCAAACACCGACTGTTGACTCGCCTTGTGAGTCGACACAACCACATCGATTTTTGAGATTATCACCTACCTCCTGCCATTTCTGTCTCTGCTTGGTTGACTGGCTCGAGCTCTAAGTCTGCACATGGTAGAATGCCCCGATCAGTCTGAATTGCAGCACCAGATAGAGAGATGCGGTCTGTATCAAGATCAACACAGAACTTCGTTAAGGATGGCGATGTGTAAGGAGTAAAATCAATGGCCATCCAAAACGGACAGAGTTCGGGACGAGAGTGGTCCCGGTTTATTGAAGAGGGCAGGGAGTCTGGAGGTCAGTTCATAGGGTTTGAACCGGTGTCTCGGGAATCGCCCTGAATTATTGGAGATGGCGAACGGATGGAACTAATGTGGGTGCCGACAGAGCCTCGACTAAACTGTCCATTCGCCGCCATCTCGAAGATCAAGAGGAAGATCGATGTGGATGAAAGATACGGGGGTCAACAAGAAACAAATGGAATGTAAAACAGTAGAAGGCTCACAATGAGCGAGGGTCAACTAGGGAAAACAAAATTGCGCAACGGCGCGATATTTTTTTTAATCTTGACCTAAATGTGATTAGCAATCAAACACAAGACAAGGGAGTTCACCAACTCAACGCGTGAAGCCGTGAAGGTTCGGCTTTTATCTTTGTAATTTTTATCTTGATTTCAGGGATTTATCTTTCAACGAGTCCTTAGAGCGCTACGCCTATAGGAGTGAGAGTACTGCCGGAAAAGTATTCCCGTACTTGTCCTCCTCCTGTGTAACCTGTAACTTGCGCTTTTTAAGGTCCTTGTAACCCTTCCTGGGTCCCTACTCAGCCAAAGAAATAGAGGGAGGAAGCCGATAGGCGAAACCGATACTTCGGACCTCGCTCGCAACGGAATCACCCGTGAGCGTGCAAGATCCTACTCGGACGCAGCCGGTGAGACAGACACCCCCGTGAAGGCGTGGCCTATGCTCGATACTTCGGACAAGGTCGATGCTCACACAACAGTGAGTCACCAATGGCGACCAAGCCCTACTCGACTACGTATGATAGTAGCGCCAATACTTCGGTAATCCAGGCGATACACAAGGCAGCCACAAGTTGGGTTTTGGGCTCTAATCCTTACGAAACGCTCACCTCACTTGGAAGGAGACCTTCCCATGCAACCTGAAAACAAGTGAGGGTGTTACTCTCCCCAAATCAATGAGTCCAATTACCAATTTTATTTAGGTCAAAGTTTTCTTAGCAGTCCCTTTTTGAATTTTTTTGTGTTATCGCTTCTTTTGAGTAGATTCAAACAAGCGCCTAACGATTTTTGTATTTTCTTTATCCTAATGTATCCAAAATCAGAGGGAGAAAAAGAGTCGGGAAAAGCCAATGCAAGTCGGCACCAAGATGGAAATCTCACCTTTGTGCCTAGATGATGAATGCCAAGTGAGAAGATTTACAGTGAATCCCAGCTCTCTCCATGCGGGATGCAAAACAGAAATTTATAAACCTAATCTAGATGCCGGTTATGCAATGCGGAAATCGTCCTAAAACAGGCAACTGCTAGCGTGAAGAACCACGAGTTAACCGTTAATTCCCAATCCTAGTGTCCGGTCTAGGCTCACTCCTCCTCTGCTCAACACATTTGAGTTAGGAGAAAGCGCTTGTGTGGAGTGAGCTCGCGGCGCGCGGGTCGAGAGTCAACGATCAACTACTTAATTAATCTAAGTCCAAATACGAACTATAGGAGCATGCAAGAGTTATTAGGGTGTTTGGACCTAGGTTACTCGAATCAAGCAGGACCTAATTCTAAGAGCTCAATCCACAAAAGAAATGAAAAAGAAAACAAAACCGGAAAATGACAGTCGGTAAATCGCGAAAAAGTCGCGGTGAGCCCCCGGGTGAACAAACACCCGGAAATTAGGCCCGAAGTGTTCAAGTGTCCAAGTCCTGTATTATTACAAATTAATCAAATACTCTCTCTCACAAAAATAAAAGCAACTCTTTCTCTCTCTAGTTCTCCTGCTCTCTCCTGCCGGCTAGGGTAGAATAGCCGGCTCCTCCTTCCAAGGCTGCTCAGGATCCCCTAGGCGATCCTCCTCGGTCGGCGGTCCCTCGCAAGAAAACAAAAGAGATGTCAGACAGTTCAAAATAAATAATACACAAGAGACAAGTAAGCAAAAATGGCTAGGTAACTAAAAAGACCCAAAAGGTACTCTACAAGCCGATGCTCCCCGGCAACGGCGCCATTTGAAAAGCGAGAAAAGCGAGAGCCGCTAAATAGTGGTCTGACAAGTCAGACTCACTGTCGCTGATGCGACTGCTCAAACCACCTCGGTCTTCAACAATTAACCCACACAATCAATAAAGCAATCAAGAGCAAGGATTAAAATTTACTATACCCTACTAAAGATGTACAATGGCAAGCAAATAGGGTTCGAACTCAAGAAGCAAAGGTGTAGAGCATAGATAAAAATCCAAACCTAGGTCTAATAAGCAACTTAGCCAATCTAGAATTTTTGTGGGTTTTTAATTTTTTAATTTTTATTTAATTTTTAATTTTTAATTTTTGTGTTTTGATTTTTAATTTTCTAATTTTTATAATTTTATATTATATATTTTTTTATTTCTTTTTCAACATTGGAAAATAAAAACAAAGGAATAAAAGACAAGGTCAACTATTTATAAAAATGCACAAAAATAACCAAAACTTCAGAAATTAAATGTTTTTAGTATTTTTATGATTTTTACAGTTTTTGTGATTTTTTGGGGATTTTTTTAGGTGTTTTTGGTATTTTTAGATACTGAAATAATAGAAAACAGTGGAAAATGGGCTGGCAGGAAACAAAATGAATTTTGAAAGTAGCAAACAGCAATCAAAACTTTTCACACTATTTTTCAAATAAAGAGAGCAAAATAAAGGGCAAACAGGAACTGAGTTTGCATTTTTTAGAGTTTTCTTTGATTTTATAAATTTTTTTGAAGTTTTAGAGTCTTTTTAAATTTTTAAGGTTTTTCTTTTGAGATTTTTAGTGAATTTTGGTCTGCAACTAAAAGATAGTAAAATAGACTCTATGGAATTTTTTTGGAATTTTTCGAGACATTTTAATATTTTTTTGGTATTTTCTAAGCTAGACAGTAGAGAAAAAGCATGTTTTTGATTTTTAATAAATATGAAAATAAGATAAAATCCAAAACTAAAAATATAACGTGAAAATAGAAGCACACAGGAGCTTAACCCTATTTTTTAAAAATTTTTCGCAATTAAAAGAGGTATTAAATAAATAAGCTAAGCATACAAAAATTCTAAGCCTGGCAGGGGCATAAATGCAATTACGAAAACATCCAGGGGCTCAGATGCAATTTCCACCAAAAAGACACGCGCAGCTCACGTGAAACACCATTTACAGGGGCATAATTGTAATTAAAGAAAACCGGCTGGGCATACATGCAAAACTTCCAAAAACATATTATATACTCCGCGCACAGGGACGAAATTGCAAATACACAAAGGTTCTGGGCCTAACTTGCAAAATACCCAAAAGTCACACGCCACCGTCACGTGAGGTGACGTGGCGTGGACTGAAGTGCAAATAGTGAAAACGTGAGGGTCTGCTTGCAAATATTACAAAACTTTTTAAACTACAACTAAAAGTTACTGGACTAAAAAGTAAATACAAAAATCGTGGGTTAAAAATGCAAAATACCCACGGGGCGCGATCCAGCGGTCGATGGCGGCCCACTTGTCCACGTGGCGCGCATCTGACGGTACGTACCCCTTCGTCGCGGACGGCTGAGATTAGATCTTCAAGGCTTGATCGGACGGTTGGGGGCGAAGGCGATCGAACAGCTGGCGTTGTGTCTGGCGGAGGTGGTCGATCCAACGGCAGGGAGGGGTTCACGAAGAACACCTCCCCGGCGAACTTCGAGCTGCGATTGCGGCCGACACACGGCCGCTCCGGCCCCCGGATCAAGGGCAAAACGATCCTGGGGCCCTTCCGCGTCAGCAGGTGGTCTCAGGCGGGGCAGGGACGGCGCGAGGTGCTCGGACGGCGGAGGTGACCTGGGCGGCTGGTCCTAGGGTCGTCGAAGGTCGATTGAGCCTTCTCTTTGGCTCAGACCTGCAAGGTTAGGCGCACAAAATCCAGGCAAACAAAATGGTGGAGTCCGATGGTTCAGATGAGGCGCAAGGTGGTACGGGCGAAGAGCTCCGGCGAGCGGCGGAGAGGGGAGCTCGGTCGGGTGAAGGGGAGCGGCGGCGAGCGGCGGAGAGGGGAGCTCCGGCTCGATCTAAGCGAGATCGAGGGGAGATGATGGGTGGTGCGGAGTGACGGAGTGAAGGGGAGAAGGATGAAGGTGTTTTGGACGGCGATGGATCACTGGAGTGGCCGGAAACGTCGGGCGGAGCTCAGCTCCGCCGTGGCTTCGATCGAGGATTCTCGGCGATTGGGTGAACGAAACTAAAAACTGCTATAAATCTACACTAACCTACGCTACAGCTACAAGAAAATGAAGAGAAGTGAGGAGGGGACTCACCAGAGACGTCGGGCGATGAAACACGGCGGAACTCCGGCGAGGGTCGAATCACTTCGATTCTACACCAAATGCCGTGAACCCAGGCTCTATTCGACGCCTGCTGTCACCAGGAGCACGAAGGACACGGGGTTTGAGGGTGAAAATGGCGGAAGAAGGATTAAAATTTGAATCGAAGTCGGGGGCTCTTTTTGTAGGGTTGACGAACGGCGTGGAAGACGAGGGTCCAGCGGTGGCTACAGTGGTCCATCGTCCAAGATAACGCGAGGGCGGGCATGCCCATAGATTGAGGCATAGATTCGCAAGAGGAACCATCACGAAATGATGCAAGGAATAGCCACGAAAAAGCCAAGAAGATGGCTCAAAAACCAACTTCTGACAGGCACAGGGGGTAGGGCGTCCAGTTGACCGAGGTCAACTGTTGACCCCTCCTGGTTGGTCCACGTGGACCAACCAGGAAAAACCCTGAAAAATTAATTTATAAAATCAATAAAAAATAGAATGAGGTCAAATTAATTAATAGTTATAAAATAAAAAATGCTTGAAATTTTATGTAGTATTTTATGATGATTTTTAATTATTTTTATGAGTTATATTTTTACAAGTTGCCTTTATACCCCTATATAGGTATATTATCTATATATTTTAGTATTTTATTTTTATTTTTGTATTTTTAATTTATTTATTTTTGTTTATTATTTTATAAAATTATAAAATACTTTTATATATGTAAAGATATTTTTATTTTATTTTATTGGTGTGTTTTATATATTTAATAAAATAAAAGTAAGGATTCTATAGGTATAGATATATGTATTAATACCTATGTATATATACAAGTATTTTTATTTGTGTTTTATTTATGTTTTTATTCTGATTTTAATGCACATAATTATTATAAGTAGTATTTACAACATGATAAAAATATAAAATTATAAAAATAATAAATAAATAATAAATTGAATATTTTAATATGTACAAGTATACAATGAGGGCCCAAAACTCAACTTTCAAACCGTAGCTCCGCCAAATGCGAAACCACCGCCATTGGATAGCTTATTTTCTTCTATATACAATTAACGATGAGTATGCTGCATTTGGAGTTTTCATTTGTGAGATACGGGTCTGGGAAGTTGGATTCTGGAATTTTATTCAGACCATAACTTTTTATCTGTACATTATTTTTCAGTGAAATCAATTTTGTATTTTTCTTTATTAAATTATCTACAACATGTACAGAGTTTCTTTATTTGATGCATAAAAAGTGGAACCAAAAATAGGTCCCAAAATGAATAAAGAATGAATAGAAACTATAGGTATTTTATCTGTATTTTGGCCCTTATCTCCCCCTACTTTATTCCTTGTCGACCGAGTCATCGAGATGCCTAGGTCTCGGGGTTTCGGGTCATAAAATATTTACAATATTTTATTCTTTTTCTTTTCTTTTCTTTATTCTATAATTTTGGCATTAAAAACAGTATTTTACACACATATGCATGGATGCTAAAATGCATGAATTACGCCTATTTACACGCATTTACTAGGGTTTTTAAGGCCAAAATGATAGAATAAAGATGATGAAACGTGGATTCATCACCTGCTCAGATTTCCTCTTGAGGTTGTTGGGATTCGGCTCAATCTGTGCAGGGATGGCAGCCTTCCCTCTCACGATGTCCCGCATCTTCTGGCGGAACTCATCCATCTCTCGTCGAAAAGTAGCCCGCTGATCTGTGAGAAGGCGGGCTATATCATCCAAGGCGGGGCTCTCGTAAGGTGGCCCATGAGAGCCCGACGGGTAGCCTCTCTGGTAGTGAGGCTGCTGGTGCTGTGGCTGAGAGGTGTAAGAATGTGGCTGATGCTGCGGCTGGTGAGGTTGATCGCGCCTCCAAGACTGTCCCTGCTGATAGGGACGAGGACCATACTGTGACTGATGTTGCTGCTGTGGGTACGCTAGGGGATGCTGCTGGTGATCCCTCTGATGGTCGTACTGGCCACCCTAACCTGATGGCTGCTGCTGGGGCTGGGTACCTCCGGTCCCCCCAACGGAATCCGGGATGGTCTCATCGGATACCGGGCTGGGGGCGATCATACCAAATCCCGTTGACATCCATCAACGGCTCTGCATCGTACTGGGGTGGTGGAGCACTGCCAGAGGCTGATCCGGCTGGTATACCACCATCTGCATGTCTGGAGATGGCGGTGACTGGTAGATGGGTTGCGGCTGCTGGTACGGCTCTGCCTGTACAAGATGAACCTGTCTAGGCTGCTGGTAGGAGCTGGAGCGCTGGGACGAGCTACCGGAGCTACTCGGATCGCCTCGTGCCTGAAGACGGGGTTGGGAAGCCGTCTGTGCCTCCTGGAGACACATGAGCTGTGTCTTCAGGTCACTCAGAGTTTGTGCCATCTGCTCCATCTGCGTGATGCCCTGGCACTGCTTCTTCTCTATGATCTCCATCCGGTCTAGCTTCTCACTGATAATCCCCATGTCTGCGGCTGAGGACTCGGCCTGTGCTGCTGCTACCGTTGACGAACTGGATGGACCGAGTCAACCCGTACTATCCTCTGGTACTGCACGGTCTGTGGCTGTTGGGGTTTGCCCGGAGTGTACAACCGGGTCTGGGACATCACCATATAGTTCTTAGCCATCTCCTCGTAGATGGCCCAGACCTGATCGTGATCCTTGGCGAAGTAAGACCCGCCACAAGAAGCGTTCACCAAGCCTTGAAGCTTTGGTGTCAGCCCGCTGAAAAGCTCTGAACAAGGTTCGGCTTGGAAATGTCGTGGTGTGGGCATCTGTCGGTCAGCTCTCGAAACCTCTCCCATGCCTCGTGAAACTGCTCATTGGGGAGCATGGAGAAGTTGCTGATCAGGGCTCTAGCGGCGTTCGTCCGCCTGAGTGTATAGTACTTATGCAAGTACTCGGTGCGGAGCTGCTCCCAGGTGTAGACGAACTTCCCCAAATGCTTCAGCTAGGTGGCTGCTCTGTCAGCTAAGGAGAAGGGGAAGGCAATCATCCTGATGGTATCCTGGTCCACCTGACGGTCTGGACTATGCTGCAGATCATCAGAAACTCCTGGAGGTGGAGATGGGGCTCCTCTGTGGCGAGCCCATGGAAACGGGGGAGGAGATGCAAAGTTTTTGGGGGGAACTTGAAGTCCCCACGATGGCTGGTAGCACAACCCAATGGTGCATCAGTGTCGATCCGGGGTTGTGTAACTTCCGCATCGGTCTCGGTGGATCTGCTGTGGCTTCTGCAGCTGCTGCGGCTGCTACTGCGGCCTCATCGGGTACTCTCGGCCCGTCTCTACGCTGCTCTCGATCTGCTCTCAGCTGCTCCATCTCGCGCCTCATATCCAACATAAATGCTCCCTGATCCCTCAACTACTGTTGCAATGTCTCGAGGAAGGCAATCAGGGTGGAGTTGATCGCACCCTGGTCCAGAACGAAATGCTCATGCTGCGGATTGATGTTCACACAGAGATACCGAGCGACTAAGGCAATCAGGTAACTGAGACGGTCGTTGCGACCTCAATCACTCGGATGTGTACATCAAGAAAAAAATCAGACCACTAAATACAAATAAAATCGATCAAAACAAGGCAAGCGGTCCTGTTATATGTTTAACCTGGTATAGCACCCAGGGTCGAACTCAAGGAGCACGGGTTGGCCGAAGGCCTACGAAGTAGTAAAAAACAAGACAAAATATTTTTAATGGTTTCTAATTGTTTTTATATTTTTTTTTGGATTTTTAATATGTGAAGAAAATAAAAGAAACACAAATAAGCACACTTCAACAATTTATTTAATGCAACAAAAATCAAGCAAAAATTAAAAAAAAATATTTTTATGTGTTTTATATTTTTTTATGTTTTTGGTGAATTTTTGGGATTTTTCTGATATTTATTTTAATTTCTAAAAATCAAACAGTAACAAAAATGCAAGGTACTGTCCAGCCAGGCCCAAAAGCCCTAGATAAAATATCTAAGGGCCTCAAAAGGGCCTGGAGGTATTTTTCCTGTAGACTAGGTAAGACAAGGAAAATTTGAGTACCAAAATTATTGTTTTTAGGTTTTTAGGTGATTTAATAGAATTTTTATGGGTTTTTAGGTGTTTTTAAGTTTTTATGGCTTTTAAGCAGTGAAAAATAGCCAAAATTGGCTAGAAAATCAAGAAACACAAAATAAACAGTACCTAATTTTTATAGAATTTTAAGGGGGGTTTTTATATTTTTTTTGGGGTTTTTAACTCTAGACAGTAGCAAAAATGATGATTTTTGAATTTTTAAAAATAGCAAATAAACTCAGAAATGTCCTCAAAAATTCTCAAAAATCCTACAACATGGCAGGAGCCATGTGTAAAATTTTCATCGAATTTGGAGGTGATTTGATATTTTATTCAAAAATCACAAGAGGGTACTGTGCACAAGGACTGAAGTGCTAATACCCTAAGTTCTGGGGGTCCAGGTGCAAAATACCCAGCAAATCACACGCGCGGCGCGTGCCTGGGGCACTCAGGGACCTATTTGTAAAGAAAACAAGTCCCGAGGACCTATTGGTAACTCGTACCAAAAGTCCAGGGGGCTATGTTGCAAATATCCCACAAATAAACACACATGCGAATATTAAACCATTCACAGGGGCATAGATGCAAATACTAAAAAGATTTTATTCATTTCAGAACCATCCAGAACTACAAGGGCGTATGATGCAAATAACCCAAGAATACACGTGACGAAGCACGTGGCTCACACAGGCAGGGGTATATAAGCAAATATCTAAAGTACGAGGTCCAATGTGCAAATAACCCAACGTAAATAAAATACGAAAAATATTTACAGGACTAACACTAAATGCATAAAAGAAAAGGGGGGGCCTAAGACAATTTACCCCTTATTAAATATCGGAGGCCGGATGAGTGACGCGTGGCTGATCTGACGGCTCTGGATGACGGCGCCTTTGTCTTCGAGAACGTAGGCCTGATCGAACGGCTGAGGGCTCTCCACGTGGCTATCGGACGGCTGTGGTGCGCTGGTGGACGAAACCCTCGAGTAACTAACGGCTGAGATTGATCCTCGGGAGATCTGGCGGTTGCTGCAGCTCCGTGGATGGACGGACACGATGTAATCTGGAGCGTCGAGGTCAATCTGACGGTCGGCGAGGATCCTGGAAGAACTAGTCACCGGCGACTTTCGCCGGCCCTCTGTGCACGCGGTGGTCCTCGTCTGCTGCCTCTGGAGATCGGAGAAGCTCCGCGATGAAGCTCCGCAGCTGATGGTAGGCTCCGATGACCCAACCAAGCCCTGGAGGGCTCCGGCGAGGTCGGCGGAGCTAAAGCTCCAGGCCCGGATGACTCAAGCCCTCAGATGGGCTCGCTCTGACCTGCAAAAGGGCTCAGAAGACTCGCGGGTCGAGGGCAAAGTGCCTCGACCCCGTTAGTCGGCGTGGAGGTGACTGGTGCGTCGGGGCGACAGGCTCCGGTGAAGGCGAAAGACGGTGGAGCCCGGTTCCCAGCTCCTGTGCGAGCTGGGTTGTGTGAGTGGGTGCAGAACGTGCGGCGGAGGAAGGCGGAGGTGACGATGGATTCCGATGATCGAATGGGGGCGTGAGGTGGTCGGAATCGACAAGACACGGCGACGGCGAGATTTGGGGATAAATGGAAATTAGACGAAATAAGGAAGCTAAGGGACTACCTGAATGGTCGAGTAGACTGGGCTGGAGCTGGGGAAGCTCCCGGTCGTAGCCTCAAGGGACGTCTGGGTCCGAGGCTCGGAGCTCGCACCAATGGCGGAGCTACGGCGGAGCTATTCGCCGGATCAGAGGTCCGACCACTCTCTCCTCTCTGCGACACGGCCAACCTGGAGATGTCACCTCGGGGGTGGCTGTGGAGGTCACGGGATGAAGAAATGGGGAGCCAAAGATAGATGAATTCGGTGGCGGAGCTCGCTTAAGTAGGTTGGAGAGTCCGGGAAGACAGGCGCGGGTAGGGCGTGGAAGCGCGCGGATCCCGATGCAGGAGCTGCGGCGAGGGTGTCGGATGTGGGAGGTGTCAAACGGAGCCGGGGTTTGGGTGATTGGGAATCATGTCGAGCGGGTATAAATCCGAGAAAAAGGTCCGGTGCTCGAACCCGTGAAGAGTGGTCCTGGGGGGGTCAGTTGACCGGGCGGTCAACATCCCCCAGGGCCAATGGCTGAAGGCCACGTGGCTGAATCAAGAAGTGACAAATACATATAGCTAGGGGCCGAATCAGCAAAAACCCAAAACATGAAATATTTTTATTTTATTTTTTTCTATTTTTTGGTGATTTTTAATTAATTTTTGGAAATAAAAATAAAGTATTTACACTATATAGCTATATATAGGTATATGTACAATGTATTTTTGCATTTTTAACTTCTGTTATTTTTATTTGATTTTTGTTTTGATTCTTTTTATTTTATTTATTTACAATATGTAACATAGAATATTTACAAAAAGTTCAGAAAATAATTTTATTTATTTATAAGGTTGAATAAATATAGGAGTATGGTCTATGTACATGGTGAAAGGGTATTTTTAATCTTTTTGATTTTTTTAACTTTTTGTTTTGTTTTTAAATTAATAAATATGTACAGATATGTACAAACATATTTTTGGGTGAGGAAAACATTTTTATTTTATTTACATAAATATACACACATGAGCTCCTATCTCCCTCTACTTGGCTTTTATGCGGTCAGGCCCATACTGAGCCCTCCCTTGGGTTAGGTTACTCAATATTTATTCTAAATATTTCCCTCTTTTTCTTTTTAATCTTTATTCTTTTATTTTTGCACAAAAAGATGCTAATTATAGGTTTTTACACAATGCATGCTTTTGCTAATTATCCCTATTTACACATATCTACATGCATTTGCAAAGGTTTTTGTAGCTAAAATATAAGAATAAAGAGTGATGAATGGGTATTCATCACCCCCCTATACTTAACTTTGCTAGTCCCTTAGCAAACACTTATTTGAAAAAGAGGTGAAAAAGAAAGAAAGAAAAAGAAAAAGAGGATGTACATGGATCAAGGTTGATTATTAAACTTGCCCTCATTAAATTGAGGTATGGAGCTCAATCAGATCTTTGGATTATTAATGTGTCGGAACCTTATTTAGACTTAAGCTTAAAACCTAACAGCCTCTAAGTTCCACTAATCTATAATCAAGACTCCTCAATGCTCCAGATCAGAACAAGTCATCAAGCACAAACCCTGAAGACCATGAATCTTTTCTTGTCCTGTGAAAGTGAGGTCTAAGCTCTCCACCTCAGAAATGGCAACTTGACAACCCTCCTCAACAAGGTAACTCTATGACCTCAATCTGGCCACTCTTTCCTCGAGGAGCGGGGTATTCCCGTCTAAGTTCAAGTTCAACCGGCTCAAGAAGAGGGGGAAGAAGAGAATGGGTCAAGGCCAGTGTAGCCAAGTACCCTTGGGAGCTTGACCAGTGTAGACAAGTCTCCCTGCTGCAAGCTACAACAGGTGGATCATGAAACCAAGCTTTGCTTATTGCACTCTATATACATACTCCGGTGGGATTATTATTTTCTCTCAGACCCACCACTTTTTTGGAGTTCTTTTCTTTTTGCACACATTTTTTTTCAAGTGCATCTGTACAACATATACATGTGCAGCATATATACAAGGAATTTTTTATCTTGAGCCAGTAGACTATCCCTCTTTTGAAGCTTTATTGCAACCCACAACTCCCGTCGTTAGACCTCATGGCAACCAGACCAAGTTGAGATGCACTTCCTTCACTATAAGAAGAAGAGAGGTTCCGCCTAGAAGTACTACCCTCATATGCTACCCCAAGTCACGGAAGACTGCCTCCTCACCACCTCATCCGTAGAGAGCTCGGTGCATAGTGCTGGTGTCCAAGTAAAGCCATAATCTATATGAGTCATGTGTTGTTGTTAAGTGCTCTACTTAGGCTCATTGAGATGACATGTGGTCATAGCCTAGTGGACTCAAAGAATTAAGTCACCATGGACCTGAAAAGCCTTAAACCTAAGCCCTATAAGGTTCCTCTTAGAAGTTAGGTGGATTAAGATCTTAATCAAGCTCCATTTCTCAATTTGATTCCAGGCTAGTTTAAATGTCAACTATTATCCAGAAAAACTATATACATATGTACAAAAAGATGCTTATTTACACACATTTTACAATCATGCAAAATTTTTGAAAAATGTTTTGAAATCATGGATGGATGATGCATGAAGTGCAAGTTTTGCAAAAAGATATTTACACACATTTACACAAGATTTTTGCAAACTTTTGATTTTCAAAACATTTTGGAAAAATTTTGTACTATATACATAATTTTGATAAGAAAATATTTACACAAGCTTTACACAAAAGATTTTTGAAATCATTTTTACAAAAATAGTTTGTACACTAGCTATGTATGTGCAAATAAAAGAAGATTATGTACATGAAAAATTTTTAATTTTTGTGGTTTTTAGCCATTTTTATTTATTAACATACTCACACAAAGTACGAGTTATGGATAAAGTATATATGAAATATATACACACCCCCCTATACTTAGCTCGAACGATGTCCTCAGAGTCAAGAGCAATGAAGAAGATATAACTCGTGCTATGTATAGGGAAGTGAAAAGAAAAGGCTATACAAAAAGAAATGAAAAGTCAAGAGGGGCTCAGGTCTCCCCCCTATGCTTAGGATCAAGTAATCCTAAGTATAGCAGGCTGTATACTAAGGGAAAACCTGAGTGCAGAATGTACAGGGTCTACACCCCCTATACTTAGGGTGAAATATCCCTAAGTATAGGCAACATAAACAGGGGTAGATGGAAACAAAAGAAATACCCGAAAGGCCTCACATCCCCCCTATACTTAGGGTAAAGTGCACCCTAAGTATAGCATAATCACAAGATGAAGGAAGGGATGTGGGACTAAAGTATGTAGTGATATGGACATCTGGATCTATATACAGCGGGAGATCAATGAGACTCAGGCGTGAGATGCATTAGATGTGAGTCAAAGACCACATCTCACGCAAAATGAATAGGGGCAAGATCAACGACCCGCGGCTCATGATCTAGAAATGGCTTGAGCTGCTGGCCGTTCACTCGAAAGGTACTCTCAGAAGACAACTCAGATATGTCGATGCTACCGTTGTCGTGTACCTTTCTAACCAGATAAGGTCCCTTCCATTTGCTTTGTAGCTTCCCTGGAAATAGGCGTAGCCTCGTATCAAACAGCCATACTCTCTGTCCAATCTCAAAATGCTTGTGGCTGATATGAGAATAATGCCACTCCTTGACTTTCTCCTTATAATGTAGGCTGCTTGAGAAAGCTGCATCTCTAAGCTCCTCCAGGGCAGCTAGCTCTGCCCTCCTCTGGTCTCCCATACCATCTGGATCCATGATAATATCTGTGACTACCCAAAGTGACTTGTGCCTCAGCTCAACAGGTAAATGGCATGGCTTGCCATACACGAGGCGAAAGGGAGATGTGCCCAAAGGTGTCTTGAAAGACGTCCTATATGCCCACAACACCGAGTCCAAAAGCTGTGACCAATCCTTTCGGTCAGGGCGGACGACTTTCTGCAATATAGTCTTGATCTCCCTATTCGACACTTCGGCTAGACCATTCGTCTGTGGATGGTAAGGTGTAGCTACACGATGGTCTATGCCGAACTCGCTAGCAAGTGCCTTCACCTGGTCGTTGATGAAGTGAGATCCCCCATCAGAAATCAGAACTCGTGGAACCCCAAACCGCGTGATGACGTGCTTCCTCAAAAATCTGCAAACGGTCCTTGCATCAGCGGCTCGGGAGGGGATAGCCTCCACCCAACGACTCACATAATCGACGGCCAACAGAATGTACTCAAATCCCTGACTCTTAGGGAATGGACCCATGAAATCGATGCCCCATGCGTCAAAAACCTCACAGAAGTGAATGGGCTGCATCGGCATCATATCACGCTGTCCACAAGTGCCCATCCTCTGACAGTCAGTACACCTCTTCACGAACTCATCTGAGTCCTTGAAGAGGGTAGGCCACCACAAGCCGGATTGGAGCACTTTCTGTGCCGTTCTCCTCCCAGAATGATGTCCTCCTGTCCCAAGCTTGTGGCAGTAAGTGAGGACGCTATGGTGTTCCTCCTGAGGAATACACCGACGCCAGACGCTATCCCCTCCTTCGTGGTAAAGGATGGGATCCTCCCAATGGTAAGACTTGGCTGTCGCAAGGAAGGTCTCAAGTCTCTGTCTGGGCCAATCTTGTGGGACTTTCCCAACAACGAGAAAGTTCACAATATCGGCATACCATGGAAGTGAGGCGATAGCAAGGATCGCCTCATCTGGGAAGGTATCTCTAATAGGGTCAATCTGCTCAGAATCCTCAGGCTGCTCTAGTCGGGAGAGATGATCCGCCACCACATTCTTGACTCCAGGCTTATCCTTGATCTCAATGTCGAACTCCTGGAGTAGAAGGATCCATCTAGTCAGTCTGGCCTTGGCATCCTTCTTTGCCATGAGGTACCTGATGGCGGTGTGATCTGTAAACAAAGTCACTCTAGATCCAATGATATACGATCTGAACTTATCTAGGGCGAACACTACGGCTAGCATCTCCTTCTCTGTGACCGTGTAATTCCGCTGGGCGGAATCCAAAGTGCGGCTAGCATAGTGTATGGCAAATGGAACTCCATCCCTCCTCTGTCCCAGCACTGCCCCCACGGCAAAATCGGAGGCGTCCGTCATGACCTCGAATGGGAGAGACCAATCAGGCGGCTGGAGGACGGGAGCCTCAATAACGCACTGCTGGAGAGTCACGAACGACGAAAGACACTTGTCATCGACAAGGAACTCAGTGTCTTTCGTCAAGAGGTCAGTCAACGGTCGGGCAATCCTGCTGAAATCCTAAATAAATCTCCTATAAAATCCAACGTGCCCCAGGAATGACCGTAGCTGCCTCAGATTGGACGGCGGTGTGAGTTTCATAATGACATCAACCTTGGCCGGATCAACCTCCATGCCCCTGTTGGAGATGATATGGCCAAGCACCGTCCCTTGAGTCACCATGAAGTGACTCTTCTCCCAATATAGCACCAAGTGATACTCAATACATCGCTGGAGTACTCGATCTAGGCAGTCAAGACAAGAATCAAATCTGTCGCCGTAGATCGAGAAATCATCCATGAAGACCTCCAAGCACTCCCCTACCATGTCCGAGAAGATCGACAGCATGCACCTCTGAAAAGTCGCAGGGGCATTGCATAGCCCAAATGGCATGCGTCGAAAAGCATATGTGCCGAAGGGACAGGTAAAGGTGGTCTTCTCCTGATCCTCAGGAGCGATGGCCACTTGGTTGTAGCCCGAGTACCCATCCAGGAAGCAATAATGGCTCTTCCCTGCCAGTCTCTCAATGATCTGGTCAATAAAAGGCAGGGGGAAATGGTCCTTCTTGGTGGCTTGGTTGAGTCTCCTGTAGTCAACACAAACCCTCCAAGAGGTGGGTACCCGTGTAGCGATCTCCTCTCCCGACTCACTGATCACAGTCGTGATGCCCGTCTTCTTAGGCACCACATGCAAGGGGCTGACCCACTTGGAGTCGGAAATGGGATAAATAAAATCTGCACTCCACCATTTCGATATTTCCTTCATCACGACCTCTCGTAGGTTGGGGTTCAGTCGCCGCTGGAACTCACCGCGACGGCTTCGCCCCTTCCTCGAGATAGATATGGTGGGAGCACACTGATGGACTAATCCCATGGAGATCTGCTACGCTCCATCCGATCGCCTTGCGGTTCTTTTCAAGAACCCCCATCAAACGGGATTCCTGCTCTCAAGTCAACTCGGCGGAGATGATGATTGGGTACATCTCTGGCTCGCCCGCAAGGAATCGATACTTCTGCGAAGTAGGGAGCGGCTTCAGCTCTGGAATGCTGGGTGCTGGCAAATCTGGCTGCGGAAGAAACTGAGTGAAAGCTGCTAAGTCTGCCAACTGCCTGGGAAAGTGAAAGCGTACTCTCGCAAACTGGATCAGGAGAAGGTTGCTCAACTGCACTGTCTCTGGTCTGCTCTGCATCTACCTCCTCCTCATCTGTAGGCTCAGGTGGAATCAGGTCTGGCATCTGATCATCACAATCGGCCCAATCAGACTCTGAATCCGAGGGATCTGTATCAACCGCGGTGGCATCAGTACCACCGGAAAACAAAGTGGCCTCAGCACCACCATCACTAAACATCGTGCTGCGATCAAGGACCGGCTCTGCTGCCTCAATGGTATCCGGGACCAGGGCTGTGCTCTCCAGACTCTCCTCTGCTATCATCTCGGCATCAGTTGTATCTGAAAGTGAGAGGATGGTCTGTGTCTCAAGGTCTGCCCAAGCTGCCTCATCATCTGTGATCACAAAATCACAGTCCTGGTGGATGTCTGGCTCTGCGTCGGTCAGCTGCTCTGAATCTATACTCGCATCTGAGCGGGCTCTGAATCTAGCTCTGTAGTCCTCGACCGTCTCTATTTGTATACTCTCGCCCTCGACGCGAAAGTACACCTTCCCGCTATCGTGATCAGTCACCGCCTTGGCTGTGGCCAAGAACGGACGACCAAGGATGATGGGGGTATCGGCCACTGACTCAGGGATCTCCATGTCCAACACTACGAAGTCCACGGGGAATTTCAGGCCCTGAATCATGACGATAACGTCTCGTAATAACCCCTTCGGCCTCTTGACAGATCGATCAGCGAACTGAAGGACTGTCCTGCTCTGTCGAAGAGTGCCCAACTCAAAGCGGTCGAGAAGGGCTGCCGGAAGAAGGTTGATCGACGATCCGCTATCTAGAAGAGTACGGTCGAACCTCTGCTCACTGATCTGGCATCTGACATACGGGGCCCCTGAATCTGGCCTCTTGGCTGGCAGGCAGTTCTGGATCGCAAAACACATGGCCTTGGTCAGCACATGGATCTCTGAAGTGTGGTTCCTCCTCCTCCTCCTAACTGTAGTCCTCTCTCTCAAAGATCGCTGGAGAAGAGGGATGTGCTGCAAAGCCTCCTGGAGGGTCAGCTGGATATGGAATCGATCGATCATGCTCTGGCTGAACTCCTCAAGCTCCCTCTTTTCTGGATCATTTTTCTTCCCCTTCCCCATCTGAAGGGCTCTAGGGAAGGGAATCACAGGGTCCTTCTCAGATGAAGGACTAGGAAAAGGTCTAGACGGTTCAAGGACCGGATCCACACATACATCATGCACTACAGTGGGACCAGAAGAAAGTAAACCTTTTCCTTTATTCACAACAGAGTTCTGAGATACAGGAATGCGAGGAAAGACAACATTTCTATCACGACTAACACTGGTGGCCTCAGTACCACCGTGGGCTGGCTCTGCTGCTGCTGCTGGTAGACGTCTTGCGGCATCAGTACCGTGGGCTGGCTCGGCTGAACTGGTGGTGTCAGTACCACCTCCTAGATCTGGTGAAGCGGCGGCCTCAGTACCGCCGGTGGGATCAGCATCCTTGGTGGCTTCAGTGCCACCGTCATCGTCTGGAGCGGCCTCAGTACCGCTCTCCTCCTCCTCATGTGGCGCCTCTGAAGTGTCCTCGTGGTGAAGCTCAGATGAGGCGCCGCCGCCTGCTGGGGTCCTACCGCTCCTAAGTGTGACAAAATCAGCATCAAATAGATCCGAAGATGTATCATCAAAGGGGTCACTAGGAGTGGCAAACTCAGTATGTACTACCTGCTCAGATTTCCTCTTGAGGTTGTTCGGGTTCGGCTCAATCTGGGCTGGAATGGCGGCCTTCCCTCTCACCAAGTCCCGCATCTCCTGGCGGAACTCGTCCATCTCCCGTCGGAATGTGGCCTGCTGGTCCGTGAGGAGGCGGGCGATGTCATCCAAAGCGGGGCTCTCTTGGGAGCCCGACGGGTAGCCTCTCTGTGGGTGAGGCTGCTGGAACTGCTGCTGCTGGTGCTGGTAAGAGGGGTATGAGGACGGGTGCTGCTGCTGAACCGGGTGAGCCTGTTGCTCACGTCTCCACGACTGTCCCTGCTGCTGATAGGGACGAGGACCGAAGGATGGCTGGTGCTGCTGATATGCTGGGGGCTGCTGCTGCGGCTGGTGGTGATCTCTCTGCTGGGAGTACTGCCCTCCCTGTCCTGACGGCTGCTGTTGGGGCTGGGTACCACCGCTCCCCCACCTGAATCCGGGATGGTCTCGTCGGATCCCAGGCTGGGGGCGGTCATACCAAATCCCGTTGACATCCATCAACGGCTCGGCATCGTAGGGGGCTGGCGGGAGTACTGCTAGAGGCTGGTCCGGCTGGTAGACCACCATCTGCATCTCTGGAGATGGTGGGGACTGGTAGGTGGGCTGCGGCTGCTGGTACGGCTCCGCCTGTACAAGATGGACCTGTCTAGGCTGCACGTGGGTGCTGGAGCGTTGGGACGAGCTGCTGCTGCTGCCGGCGTCGCCTCGCGACTGAAGACGGGGCTGAGAAGCCGTCTGTGCCTCCTGGAGACACATGAGCTGTGTCTTCATGTCGCTCAGAACCTGTGCCATCTGCTCCATCTGCGTGATACTCTGACACTGCTTCTTCTCGATCAGCTCCATGCGGTCCAGCTTCTCGCTGATAATGCCCATGTCCGCAGCTGATGACTCTGCCTGTGCTGCTGCGGCTGCGGACGAACTGGATGGACATGCATCTACCCGTGCTATCCTCTGGTACTGCACGGGTCCTGGCTGATGTGGCTGGGTCTTCTGAGTATACAACCTGGTCTGAGACATCACCATATAGTTCTCAGCCATCTCCTCGTAGATGGCCCAGACCTGGTCATGGTCCTTGGCAAAGTAGGACCCGCCGCACGAAGCGTTCACCAGACCCTGAAGCTCTGGCATCAACCCGCTGAAAAAGCTCTGAACTAGGTTCGGCTTGGAGATGTCGTGGTGCGGGCATCGGTCTAGGAGCTCTCGAAACCTCTCCCATATCTCGTGGAACTGCTCGTTGGGGAACATGGAGAAGTTGCTGATCAGGGCCCTCGCTGCATTCGTCCGCCCGAGTGGATAGTACTTGTTCAAGTACTCGGTGCGGAGCTGCTCCCAGGTGTAGACGAACCTCCCAAGATGCTTCAGCCAGGTGGCTGCTCTATCTGCCAGTGAGAACGGGAAGGCTATCATCCGGATCGTGTCCTGGTCCACATGCCGGTCGTGGACAGTACTGCAGATCATCAGAAACTCCTGGAGGTGAAGGTGGGGCTCCTCAGTGGCGAGTCCGTGAAAACGAGGAAGCATCTGCAGGGTGTTCGGGGGGAACTTGAAGTCCCCCACGATAGCAGGTACCACCACCCAATGGTGCATCAGTGTAGATCCGGGGTTGTGCAACTCCCGCATCGGTCTAGGTGGTCCTCCTCCTCCCGCGGCTGCTGCCGCTGCGGCGGCGGCTGCTGCTGCTGCTGCTGCTGCTGCTGCGGCTCGTGCCTCTGCATCCGGTATCTCCTCGGGCTCGCTCTGCTCATCTCGCTCTAATCGGAGGCGCTCCAACTCTCTCCTCATCTCAATCATAAATGCTCTCTGATTGTGTAACGGCTGCTGAACTGTCTCTAATGAGGCGATCAAGGTGGAGTTGATCGCTCCCTGATCCATCACAACGTGCTCTGTGCGGGAACGATCCTCAGAACTGCCGGCCATGGCGACGTCTGCAAAACCAAACGAGCCCAACTCAGGTGCTATCAAATGAATCAGTCTCTCCTCGGGCTCGTGTCTCTCAGGTAGATCAGAAAGGGGGTCGAGGGGGAACAGGGTGGAGTCGTACTCGGGCTCGGAGTGCGGGTCTGAGCTCTCACGAGCCAACCTAGATGAGGAGGTAGATGTGCCCGAAAGCGGTGCAGCCAGAGGCTGCCTAAGAGACCGTCTACCCATCATCTTGATCTGGCGAGTAAGGCGGATGAGATCTGGAGAAATTACGATCAGAAAACAAACCCCCGATTCACCAACGCAACGCGAGCTGAAGACCGTGAAAGTTCGGTCAAATTATCTTGTCGATTTTATTTTGGTGAACACACAGAATATCAGAGCGCTTACGTGACCTGTTGGGATATCCGATGCTAACCCAACCGACTGGCCCGCACGGAAAAGTCGGTAATCAGTCGGGACTAGCAACGGGGGGCTCTACCTAGGGTGCGGGTCACTCTCTCGCGCATCCAAACCAAACAATGAGGGGGTTGCTCTCCCCAAGACAAAGTTTTTAGGGTGAGCGGTTTTTAAGATCAATAATTTTAGCAGTCCCAATTTTATGGTTTCACTTTTTTAATCTTTTTCAAAGCAAACAAAAGGCCTAACGAATTTTTCGGTTCTCCTGATTATTAAGTCCAAAACAGGGGGGAGAAGACGAAAAAGCCGATGCACGATAAATCAATGATGCATGCCGAGTAAGAAATGCGTACCTTGTCTCCAGCACTCTACATGCAAGATGATCCGCGCATAAAAGTAAAGACAGAAATAAAACTACCTATATGGTGCAGCGGGAAAGCCGGGTCCTAGACGAGCAACTTCTAGCGAAGAACCGTCTAACCGGTCACCGACCTCCCAGCCAAAGAGTCTGGTCTTGGCCCGTCCCTCCTCTGTCCGACAAATCGGGGGTAGGAGTAAGCGCTTTACAGGACGGGCTGCGGCACGTAGGCTACGGAGGCAAATGAATCGGTTATTTTTATTATTGATTTTAAGTAGGTCCAATTATCGATCTATAGGAACAGATAATCAATTAGGTGTGTGGATCCTACTAGTTACGGCACATTCACAAGAAAATCCTAAGTCTAGGGGCTTGAGCAAAAACCGCGTAAACACCGGAAAAGGCAGAAATAAAAGAAAAATAAAACCGTGAAAAAGCCGCGAAAAACCGCGAAGGTCCTAAGGGTCCCCCGAGCACACCGGTGCTCGGCGAAACAGACCTGCTACGGTCAAGTTACAAGTGTCCAAGTCCAAGTCCTAAGTCCTGTATTATTACAATAATAATGAAGCAAAAATAAATCTACCCTAATCCTCACCCACTCAGCTCTCTCTCACTCTCTCCTGCGGCTCCGTGAAGAAGGGAGCCGCCTCCGGATTCCGCGGTTGCGCCAGCTCTCGAGAATAGCCGCCTCGGTCCTCGGGCCCTCGCAAGAAAAAGAGATGAGTGGTCAGACCAGCAAAGATAATCAAATAATTAAGGAAAAAGAAATGAAAATAAAAGTGAGGGTATATATGCAAAAATGTAAAATAAAATAAACAAACAAAAGAAAACAAAAACAAAAATAAAACAAAAGAAAATAAAACAAAATAAAATAAAAAGAAAATATAAACAAAAGCCGCGAAGAGCCGCGAGCTCTGAAAGAGCCGCGAAAAGCCGCGAAAATAAAAACGAAAAGAAAAGAAAAACTACTAAGTCGTGCTCCCCGGCAACGGCGCCATTCTGGTGGCACAAAAACCCGAGCGACTTAGGCAATCAGGTAACTGAGACGGTCGTTGCGACCTCAATCACTCGGATGTGCACATCAAGAAAAATGAACCACTTAAAGCAAATAAAATCGATCAGAACAAAGCAAGCAGTCCTGCTATATGTTTAACCTTGTATAGCACCCAGGGTCGAACTCGAGGAGCACGGGTTGGCCAAAGGCCTACGAAGTAGTAAAAATGAAATAAAATAAAAGACAAAATATTTTTAGTGATTTTTAATGATTTTTATATTTTTTTGGATTTTTAATATGTGAAGAAAACAAAAGAAACACAAAAACAATCACACTTTAGCTAATTATTTAATGCATCAAAAATCAAGCAAAAATTCAAACAAAAATATTTTTATGTGTTTTATACTTTTTTATGTTTTTAGTGAATTTTTGGGATTTTTCTGATATTTATTTTAATCTCTAAAAATCAAACAGTAACAAAAATGCAAGGTACTGTCCAGCCAGGACCAAAAGCCCTAGATAAAATATCTAAGGGCCTCAAAAGGGCCTGGAGGTATTTTTCCTGTAAACTAGGTAAAACAAGGAAAATTTGAGTACCAAAATTATTGTTTTTGGGTTTTTAGATTATTTAATAGAATTTTTATGAGTTTTTAGGTGTTTTTAAATTTTTAAGGTTTTTAAGCAGTGGAAAATAGCCAAAATTGGCTAAAAACTCAAGAAACACAAAATAAACAGTACCTAATTTTTATAGAATTTTAAGGGGGGTTTTTATATTTTTTTGGGGTTTTTAACTCTAGACAGTAGCAAAAATAATGCTTTTTGTATTTTTAAAAATAGCAAATAAACTCAGAAATGTCCTCAAAAATTCTCAAAAATCCTACAACATGGCAGGAGCCATGTGTCAAATTTTCATCGAATTTGGAGGTGATTTGATATTTTATTCAAAAATCACAAGAGGGTACTGTGCACAAGGACTGAAGTGCAAATACCCTAAGTTCTGGGGGTCCAGGTGCAAAATACCCAGCGAATCACGCGCGCGGCACGTGCCTGGGGCACTCAGGGACCTATTTGTAAAGAAAACAAGTCCCGAGGAGCTATTGGTAACTCGTACCAAAAGTCCAGGGGGCTATGTTGCAAATATCCCACAAATAAACGCACATGCGAATATTAAACCATTCACAGGGGCATAGATGCAAATACTAAAAAGATTTTATTCATTTCAGAACCATCCAGAACTACAAGGGTGTATGATGCAAATAACCCAAGAATACACGTGACGAAGCACGTGGCTCACACAGGCAGGGGTATATAAGCAAATATCTAAAGTATGAGGTCCAATGTGCAAATAACCCAACGTAAATAAAATACAAAAAATATTTACAGGACTAACACTAAATGCATAAAAGAAAAGGGGGGCCTAAGACAATTTACCCCTTATTAAATATCGGAGGCCGGATGAGTGACGCGTGGCTGATCTGACGGCTCTGGATGACGGCGCCTTTGTCTTCGAAAACGTGGGCCTGATCGAACGGCTGAGGGCTCTCCACGTGGCTATCGGACGGCTGTGGTGCGCTGGTGGACGAAACCCTCGAGTAACTAACGGCTGAGATTGATCCTCGGGAGATCTGGCGGTTGCTGCAGCTCCGTGGATGGACGGACACGATGTAATCTGGAGCGCCGAGGTCAATCTGACGGTCGGCGAGGATCCTGGAAGAACTAGTCACCGGCGACTTTCGCCGGCCCTCTGTGCACGCGGTGGTCCTCGTCTGCTGCCTCTGGAGATCGGAGAAGCTCCGCGATGAAGCTCCGCAGCTGATGGTAGGCTCCGATGACCCAGCCAAGCCCTGGAGGGCTCCGGCGAGGTCGGCGGAGCTAAAGCTCCTGGCCCGGATGACTCAAGCCCTCAGATGGGCTCGCTCTGACCTGCAAAAGGGCTCAGAAGACTCGCGGGTCGAGGGCAAAATGCCTCGACCCCGTTAGTCGGCGTGGAGGTGACTGGTGCGTCGGGGCGACGGGCTCCGGTGAAGGCGAAAGACGGTGGAGCCCGGTTCCCAACTCCTGTGCGAGCTGGGTTGTGTGAGTGGGTGCAGAACGTACGGCGGAGGAAGGCGGAGGTGACGATGGATTCCGATGATCGAATGGGGGCGTGAGGTGGTCGGAATCGACAAGACACGGCGACAGCGAGATTTGGGGATAAATGGAAATTAGACTAAATAAGGAAGCTAAGGGACTACCTGGATGGTCGAGTAGACTGGGCTGGAGCTGGGGAAGCTCCCGGTCGTAGCCTCGAGGGACGTCTGGGCCCGAGGCTCGGAGCTCGCACCAATGGCGGAGCTACGGCGGAGCTATTCACCGGATCAGAGGTCCGACCACTCTCTCCTCTCTGCGACACGGCCAACCTGGAGCTGTCACCTCGGGGGTGGCTGTGGAGGTCACGGGATGAAGGAATGGGGAGCCAAAGATGGAGGAATTCGGTGGCGGAGCTCGCTTAAGTAGGTTGGAGAGTCCGGGAAGACAGGCGCGGGTAGGGCGTGGAAGCGCGCGGATCCTGATGCAGGAGCTCCGGCGAGGGTGTCGGATGTGGGAGGTGTCAAACGGAGCCGGGGTTTGGGTGATTGGGAATCGGGTCGAGCGGGTATAAATCCGAGAAAAAGGTCCGGTACTCGAACCCGTGAAGAGTGGTCCTGGGGGGGGTCAGTTGACCGGGCGGTCAACATCCCCCAGGGCCAATGGCTGAAGGCCACGTGGCTGAATCAAGAAGTGACAAATACATATAGCTAGGGGCCGAATCAACAAAAACCCAAAACATGAAATATTTTTATTTTATTTTTTTCTATTTTTTGGTGATTTTTAATTAATTTTTGGAAATAAAAATAAGGTATTTGCACTATATAGCTATATATAGGTATATGTACAATATGTAGGCTTTTGATTTTTAATTTTTAATTATTATTTTTGTATCCTTTTATTCCTATTTTATATTTTATTTATTTATAGAATAAAATGAGGAATAAAAGGGTATTTTTATTTGGTTTTTATTATTTATGTATATAGGTAAAATAAATAGATATATATACATCTATATACATGGTATATGTACAATGTATTTTTGCATTTTTAATTTTTGTTATTTTTATTTGATTTTTGTTTTGATTCTTTTTATTTTATTTATTTACAATATGTAACATAGAATATTTACAAAAAGTTCAGAAAATAATTTTATTTATTTATAAGGTTGAATAAATATAGGAGTATGGTCTATGTACATGGTGAAAGGGTATTTTTAATCTTTTTGATTTTTTAACTTTTTGTTTTGTTTTTATATTAATAAATATGTACAGATATGTACAAGCATATTTTTGGGTGAGGAAAACATTTTTATTTTATTTACATAAATATACACACATGAGCTCCTATCTCCCTCTACTTGGCTTTTGTGCGGTCAGGCCCATACTGAGCCCTCCCTTGGGTTAGGTTACTCAATATTTATTCTAAATATTTCCCTCTTTTTCTTTTTAATCTTTATTCTTTTATTTTTGCACAAAAACATGCTAATTATAGGTTTTTACACAATGCATGCTTTTGCTAATTATCCCTATTTACACATATCTACATGCATTTGCAAAGGTTTTTGTAGCTAAAATATAAGAATAAAGAGTGATGAATGGGTATTCATCACTTGGCCATATCATCTCCAACAGGGGCATGGAGATTGATCCGGCCAAGGTTGATGTCATTAGAAAACTCGCACCGCCGTCCAATTTGAGGCAGCTACGGTCATTCCTGGGGCACGTTGGTTTCTATCGGAGATTCATTCATGATTTCAGCAAGATTGCCCGGCCATTGACTGACCTCTTAACGAAAGACACCGAGTTCCTTGTCGATGACAAGTGTCTTTCGTCCTTTGCGACTCTCCAGCAGTGTGTTATTGAGGCTCCTGTTCTCCAGCCACCCGATTGGTCTCTCCCATTCGAGATCATGATGGATGCCTCTGATTTTGCCGTGGGGGCCGTGCTGGGACAGAGGAGAGATGGAGTCCCCTTTGCTATCCACTACGCTAGTCGCACATTGGATTCCGCGCAGCGAAATTATACCGTCACTGAGAAGGAGATGCTAGCCGTAGTGTTCACCCTAGATAAGTTCAGATCTTATATCATTGGATCTAGAGTGACCTTGTACACTGATCACACCGCCATCCGATACCTCATGGCAAAGAAGGATGCCAAGGCCAGACTTACTAGATGGATCCTTCTACTCCAGGAGTTTGACATTGAGATCAAGGATAAGCCTGGAGTCAAGAATGTGGTGGCGGATCATCTCTCCCGTTTAGAGCAGCCTGAGGAGTCTGAGCATAATGATCCCATCTGTGAGACCTTCCCAGATGAGGCGATCCTTGCTATCGCCTCACTCCCGTGGTATGCCGATATTGTGAACTTTCTCATTGCTGGGAAAGTCCCACAAGATTGGCCCAGGCAGAGGCTTGAGACCTTCCTTGCGAAGGCCAAGTCCTACCACTGGGAGGATCCCATCCTTTACCACGAAGGAGGGGATAGCGTCTGGCGTCAGTGCATTCCTCAGGAGGAGCACCATAGCGTCCTCACTTACTGCCACAAGCTTGAGGCAGGAGGACATCATTCTGGGAGGAGAACGGCACAGAAAGTGCTCCAATCCGGCTTGTGGTGGCATACCCTCTTCAAGGACTCCGATGAGTTCGTGAAGAGGTGTACTGATTGTCAGAGGATGGGCACTTGTGGACAGCGTGATATGATGCCGATGCAGCCCATTCACTTCTGTGAGGTTTTTGACGCATGGGGCATCGATTTCATGGGTCCATTCCCTAAGAGTCAGGGATTTGAGTACATTCTGTTGGCCGTTGACTATGTTAGTCGTTGGGTTGAGGCTATCCCCGCCCAAGCCGCTGATGCGAGGACAGTTTGCAGATTTTTGAGGAAGCACATCATCACGCGGTTCGGGGTCCCTCGAGTTTTGATTTCAGATGGGGGGTCTCATTTCATCAACGACCAGGTGAAGGCCCTTGCTATCGAATTCGGTATAGACCATCGTGTTGCTACACCTTACCATCCACAGACGGATGGTCTAGCCGAGGTGTCAAACAGGGAGATCAAGACTATATTGCAGAAAGTTGTCCGCCCAGACCGAAAGGATTGGTCACAGCTTTTGGACTCGGTCTTGTGGGCATATAGGACGTCTTTCAAGACACCATTGGGCACATCTCCCTTTCGCCTCGTATATGGCAAGCCGTGCCATTTACCTGTTGAGCTGAGGCACAGGTCACTTTGGGCAGTTACTGATATACTTATGGATCCAGATGATGTAGGAGACCAGAGGAGGGCAGAGTTAGCAGCCCTGGAGGAGTTGAGAGATACCGCCTTCTCAAACAGCCTACATTATAAGGAGAGAGTGAAGGAGTGGTATGATTCTCATATCAACCACAAGCATTTTGAGCCTGGTCAGAGAGTATGGTTGTTTGATGTGAGGCTTCGTTTATTTCCAGGGAAGCTACAGAGCAAGTGGAAGGGACCCTACTTGGTGAGAAAGGTACACGACAACGGTAGCATTGATATATCCGAGTTGTCTTCTGAGAGTACCTTTCGAGTGAACGGCCAGTGGCTTAAGCCATTTCTAGATCATGAGCCGCAGGTCGTTGATCTTGCCCCTATTCATTTTGCGTGAGATGAGGTCTTTGACTCACATCTAATGCATTTCACGCCTGAGTTTCACTGATCTTCCGCCTTGTATAGATCCAGATGTCTATATCACTACATTCTTTAGTCCCACATCCCTTTCTTCATCTTTTGATTATGCTATACTTAGGGAGCACTTTACCCTAAGTATAGGAGGGATGTGAGACCTTTGGGTATTTCTTTTGTTTCTGTCTACCCCTGATTTTGCTGCCTATACTTAGGGATATTTTACCCTAAATATAGGGGGGGTAGACCCTGTACATTCTTCGCTCGGTTTTCCCTTCGTATACATGATGAATCCACATTTCATCATCTTTATTCTATCATTTTGGCACCAAAAACCCTAGCAAATGCCTGTAAATAGCATTAAAACCATCATCTTAGCATCCATGCATGTGCATTCAGATTGTGTATAAATCACTGTAATTAAGGTCAAAATCATAGAATAAATAAAGAAAAGAAAAAGAATAAAATATTGTAAATATTTTATGACCCAAAACCCCCGAGACCTAGGCATCTCGATGAATAGGTCGACAAGGAATAAAGTAGGGGGAGATAAGGTCAGAAACACAGTCAAAACACCTATACTCTCTATTCATTCTTTATTCATTTTGGGACCTATTTTTGGTTCCACTTTTTGTACATCAAATAAAGAAACTTTGTACATGAAAGTTGTAGATAATTTAATAAAGAAAAATACAAAATTGATTTCACAAAAAAATAATGTACAGATAAAAAGTTATGGTCTGAATAAAAATCCAGAATGCCAACTTCCCAGACCCGTATCTCACAAATAAAAACTCCAAATGCAGCGTACTCACCTTTAATTGTATATAGAAGAAAATAATCTAATTAATGGTGGTGGTTTCGCATTTGGCGGAGCTACGGTTTGAAAGTTGACTTTTGGACTCCTATTATACCTTGTATATATTAAAATATTCAATTTATTATTTATTTATTATTTTTATAATTTTATATTTTTATAATGTTGTAAATAATACTTATAATAATTATGTATATTAAAATCAGAATAAAAACATCATTAAAACTCAAATAAAAATATTTGTATATATTCAATACATAGGTACATTACTTATGTATATACCTATACAAAATACATTTGTATTTTATTAAATATACAAAACATATCAGAAAAATAAAATAAAAATATATTTGTGTAAATAAAAGTATTCTATAATTTTATAAAATACTAAATAAAAATAATAAAAATAAAATACCTAAATAAAAAAATAAAATACTCAAATACATAGATATAGATACCTATAGGGGCATAAATGCAAACTTGTAAAAATAAGTCTCATAAAAATAAATAAAAATCACCATAAAATAATTTATAAAAAAATAAATATTTTTTATTTAATAACCAAAAATCAATAAAATCATTATCTATTTTTAATTAATTTTTCATTGTTTTTCCTCAGACCTTTTTCTGGTTGGTCCACGTGGACCAACCAGGGGGCAGCAGCAGTTGACCGCAGGTCAACTCTCTGCCCCAGGTCTGGGTTGTGTCAGGAGTGCATTTGACCTTGTTTTCAACCTATTTTCGAGGCAAATCCTTTCATCCTTCCATGAATCGACCTTCACAACTTTTTTAGCCCTTACAAAGAGCTTTCACGCCCATGGATCATCTCGGGCGTCGCATCACTGCTGCTCCAGATATGCCTTGGTCAATGGAGCCCTCCGTCAACCCTTTAAAAACAAAGTTTGAATCCCAATTTGATTTTTGAACCGCATTTCACTTCGTTCTCTTCCACCTTAGTCCGGCTTTGGAGGCCTGTAGGTGACAGCAACGGGCTGCCATCGCCAAAGGGGAGGAAGAGCAATCTTTCGAAGCGCGTTCCACGACCTCCGGCGGTCGCCGTTGAGGTAACTTCTCCCTCGCCTTCCAGAGGCTTGAGGAAGCTTAGATCTCTTATAGTTTAGTTCGCATTTCACTCCTGTGCACTCGAAGCTTCATCACGATCCTTTTAGTCTTCATTGTGGCCATCGATTCGTTCAATCGATTGGTCGCCGGAGCAACTCCGGCCACCTTCAGTTTCCACGTGCTCCGCCTCGTCACCCCTTCGTTCCGCTCCGCTACGTGGTCGGGGCACTTTACCCCCGACCACATCACCTTTTTGTGCAGGTCCAGGGGCCAAGATACCCCTCCTGGGGTCGGATTTTTGCTTGAGCCGAAGCTCCTGGGAGCATCTCAACCCGCACACGCCGCGGTGGCCCTCCCGCGTCTTTTCCATCATCTTGAGGCCGCCGTTCACTCGAGGACACTCCCAGGAAGCGCGAAGAATCATTGGAAGGGAAGATACACATCCGGACCTCGAGATTTTGGGGGTCGAAATTCATCCACGCCGTGTTCTAGGCGTGTTCTTGCAGCACTGCTCCGGTCCGTTGATTCAGCTCATGTTCTTCGCGCAGCACAGGCGTCGTTAGATCACCTTCTGCTCCAACCGTCAGATCTCCAAGGAGAGGGGTCTAATCTGGGCCGTCCAGATGCGAAGAGGTATCGCGGCTCCTCGCGTTGACACGTGTCTTAAGTGACGCGCGCCTAGCCGTTGGATGCGCCCCCGCCGCTGGGTATTTTGCGTTCTTAACTCAGCGCTTTTTGTTATTACTTATTAGTTTATAAACTTTCAACTGTTGTTTTATACTTTTGTAATATTTGCAAAATCGCCCCCGAACAATTTGGATATTGCGGTTTCGTCCCTGCCTGTCACGTGCTTGACGCATGTGACTTGGCATTTTTGCAGGAGAACCCCCTCGAGTATTTTGCTTTTGTATTCAGTACTTGAACATCTTTAAGTAGTTCTAAGTTTCTGGAAATTTTGCTTTGAAGCCCTCAGACTTTGTAATTTCGCAAAGAGGTCCTGCCCAGGTCTCGTGCACAGAGCGCGTGACCTTGGCATTTTTGCAGGTCCACCCCTGCGGCTTTGGGTATTTGTTTTGGGTCCAGAAATTATTTTATTCAGTACAAATTTCGTGGAAATTTTGCAAGCGTGCCCTTATTGTTTTATCTATTTGCGTATATGCCCCTGCCAGGCCTTGAAATTGTGCTTGCTTGATCTATTTATTTAAGGCATCTCTAAAAGCCCAAAAATTCCACAAAAATAGACTTAAGTTTCTGGATAGTTGTACTTTAACGCCCTATTTTTAGTTTTTGATTTTATTTTATTTTCATATTTCTTAAAAATCAAAAACCCCCTTTTTGTGCACTGTCTACCTTAGAAAATACCAAAAAAATATGAAAACACCTCCAAAAATTCCCAAAAATTCACATAGTGTCTATTTTACCCTATTTTAGAGTCAGTCCAAAAATCATTAAAAATTTCAAAAGAAAAACACTAAAAATTGAAAAACACTCAAAAACTTCAAAAAAATATATAAAATAGTAGAAAAATCCAAAAAATACAAACTCAGCTTCTGTTTGTCACTTATTTTCTTCTCTTTATTAGAAAAATAGTGTGAATTATTTTGAGTACTGGTTGATATTTTTAAAGTACATTTTACTCACAGCCAGCCCTATTCTCACTGTTTTCCTTTATTTCAGCCCTTAAAAATACCAAAAACACCTAGAAAAATCCCCAAAAATCACAAAAACAGTAAAAAACCCTAAAAAGACTAAAAACATTTTATTCCTGAATTTTTGAGCATTTTTGTGCATTTTTATAAATCTTTTACTTTGCCTTGTTTTATATTGCCTTTACTTCCCAATATTGAAAAAGAAAATAAAAATTATAAAATCTAAAATATAAAAATCAGAAAATCAAAAATCAAAATACAAAATTAAAAATTAAATAAAAAAAAATTTTAAAAAATTAAAAACCCACAAAAATTTGTAGTTGTTTGCTTGCTTAGTGTAGACACTTCACACATCACTCACACACTTGTGCATTCATTTGCTTGGATTACACTGTTTGCTCCCTGTGTTCGAACTCTCTGCATACTTGCCCTTTACATCATTTGTGCAGAGTTAAAAATAAATTTTAACTCCACATTACTTCTAATTATTGATTTTTAGTGTGGGTTAATTGTTGATTTAGTCATTATTTAGTGTGGTCAATACACCGACTGTTGACTCGCCTTGTGAGTCAATACGACCGCACTCGATTTCGGCTACATCAATACAGCCTGCTATACTTAGGATTACTTGATCCTAAGTATAGGGGGAAAAGCCGAGAGTCTCTTGATATTCATTCGTCTTTGTATATAGCCTTCCTTTTCACTTCCCTATACCTAGCACAAGTTATGTCTTCTTCATCGCTCTTGACTCTGAGGACATCGTTTGAGCTAAGTATAGGGGGGTGTGTATATATTTCATATATACTTTATCCATAACTCGTACTTTGTGTGAGTGTGTTAATAAATAAAATGGCTAAAATCCCTAAAAATCACAAAAATTAAAAAATTTTCATGTACATAAACATTCTTTTATTTGCACATAAATAGCTAGTGTACAAATTATTTTTGTAAAAATGATTTCAAAAATCTTTTATGTAAAGCTTGTGTAAATATTTTCTTATCAAAATTATGTATATAGTACAAAATTTTTCCAAAATGTTTTGAAAATCAAAAGTTTGCAAAAATTTTGTGTAAATGTGTGTAAATACTTTTTGCAAAACTTGCACTTCATGCATCATCCATTCATGATTTCAAAACATTTTTTAAAATTTTTGCATGTTTGTAAAAATTTGTGTAAATAGCATCTTTTGTACATATGTATATAGTTTTTCTGGATGATAGTTGACATTTAAACTAGCCTGGAATCAAATTGAGAAATGGAGCTTGATTAAGATCTTAATCCACCTAACTTCTAAGAGGAACCTTATAGGGCTTAGGTTTAAGGCTTTTCAGGTCCATGGTGACTTAATTCTTTGAGTCCACTAGGCTATGATCACATGTCATCTCAATGAGCCTAAGTAGAGCACTTAACAACAACACATGACTCATATAGACAATGGCTTTACTTGGACACCAGCACTATGCACCGAGCTCTCTACGGATGAGGTGGTGACGAGGCAGTCTTCCTTGACTTGGGGTAGCATATGAGGGTAGTACTTCTAGGCGGAACCTCTCTTCTTCTTTTAGTGAAGGAAGTGCGTCTCAACTTGGTCTGGTTGCCATGAGGTCTAACGACGGGAGTTGTGGGTTGCAATAAAGCTTCAAAAGAGGGATAGTCTACTGTCTCAAGAGGAAAAACTCCTTGTATATATGCTACACATGTATATGTTGTATAGATGCACTTGAAAAAAAATACAAAAAGAAAATAACTCCAAAAAAGTGGTGGGTCTGATAGAAAATGATAATCCCATCGGAGTATGTATATAGAGTGCAATAAGCAAAGCTTGAGTTTCATGATTCACCTTATGTAGCTTGCAGCAGGGAGACTTGGCTACACTGGTCAAGCTCCCAAGGGTACATGGCTACACTGGCCTTGACCCATTCTCTTCTTCCTCCTCTTCTTGAGCCGGTTGAACTTGAACTTAGAAGGGAATACCCCGCTCCTCGAGGAAAGAGTGGCCAGATTGAGGTCATAGAGTTACCTTGTCGGGGAGGGTTGTCAAGTTGCCATTTCTGAGGTGGAGAGCTTATACCTCACATTCACAGGACAAGAAAAGATTCATGGTCTTCAGGGTTTGTGTTTGATGACTTGTTCTGATCTGGAGCATTGAGGAGTCTTGGTTATAGATTAGTGGAACTTAGAGGCTGTTGAGTTTTAAGCTTAAGTCCAAATAAGGTTCCGACACATTAATAATCCAAAGATCTGATCGAGCTCCATACCTTAATTTAATGAAGGCAAGTTTAATAATCAACCTTGATCCATGTACATTCTCTTTTTCTTTTTCTTTCTTTCTTTTTCACTTCTTTTTCAAATAAGTGTTTGCTAAGGGACTAGTAAAGTTAAGTATAGGGGGGTGATGAATACTCATTCATCACTCTTTATTCTTATATTTTAGCTACAAAAACCTTTGCAAATGCATGTATATAGTTGTAAATATAAATAATTACCAAAAGCATGCATTGTGTAAAAAGTAATAATTAGCATGTTTTTGTGCAAAAATAAAAGAATAAAGATCAAAAAGAAAAAGAGGGAAATATTTAGAATAAATATTGAGCAACCTAACCCAAGGGAGGGCTCGGCATGGGCCTGACCGCATAAAAGCCAAAGTAGAGGGAGATAGGGGCTCATGTGTGTATATATACATATGTAAATAAAATAAAAATATTTTCCTCCCAAAAATAGACTCAAAAGGGCTTGTAAATATTTGTATATATTTATAAATATAAAATCAAGATAAAAATAGAAAAATTAAAAGAAAACAAAAACATCACTTATGTACATAGTCACCATGTATATAGTCCACTCATCTTATATTTATTTAGCCTTATAAATAAATAAAATTAATTTCTAAAAATTTTGTAAATATTCTATATGATATGGTGTAAATAAATAAAATAAAAACAATTAAAACAAAAAACAAAATAAAAAGAACAAAATTAAAAACCTATAAATACTTTGTAAATATACCATGTATATATATGTATATATCTATTTATTTCACCTATGTATATAAATACTAAAAATAAAATATCTTTTTATTCCTTATTTTATGATATAAATAAATAAAATATAAAATGAGAATAAAATTGTATAAAATTAACAAATTAAAAATTAAAATTAAAAACCTTATATTGTATATATACCGATGTATAGTACTATAGTGTAAATACCCTATTTTTATTTTGAAAAATTAATTAAAAATCACTAAAAATAGAAAAAATTAAAACAAAAATATTTCATGTTTTTACTTTTTAATAAATCAACCATTTACTATTTATTAATGATTTTACACATCTTTTCCAAATGGCTTATTCCCATTGGTCCAGGGGGATTGTTGACTGCCCGGTCAACTCCCCCCCAGGACCACCTTCCACGGGTTTTGGTTCACGGACCCGGTTTCTCGGACTTTTCCCATCTAAACCCGATCATCCATCACCTAAACCTCGGGTCCGCTCCACGCGCAACACATCCGACACCCTCGCCGGAGTGTCCGCCTCGGGATCCGCGCATCCCATTGCCCTACCCGACCACATCTTCCCGGACCCTCCACCGTATAAAGCTCGAGCTCCACCACTCCATTTCCCATCTTTGGCTCATTTGCTCCACCACCAGTGACCTCCAGTGCTCGAGTGAGAGTGACAGCTTGCTCCAGGTGCTGTCGCAGCGAGGAGAGGGGCAGAGAACCACTGATCCGGCGGTGTGCTCCGCCGTGCTCCACCCAAAGCAGGAGCTCGAGCCTCGGAGGTCGACGCTCCTCGAGGCAAGGACCAAGAGCTGCACAAGCTCCTTCCCAGTCGATTCCTCCACCCAGGTAGACCCATTTCCCTTTCTTTTTCGTTAATTTCCGATTACCCCCAATTCGCCCCGTCGCCAACCACCGTTGATTCAGATCACGTCCGCCTCCCATTCGACCATCGGGCTGAACCATAGCCTCCGCCTTCCTCCCGCGCACATTCTTCGCACTTCCATTCAACCCAGCTCGCATAGGAGCTGGGGTTCGAGCTCCTCCGTCCATCCCCTCGCCGGAGCTCGCCCGCACCGACTCCCCGACCACTTTCACCACGCCTAACGGGGTCGAGGTAGTTTGCCCTCGACCTGCGAGCTTTCTGGAGCACTTTGCAGGTTCATCCAAGCCCATCTGAAGGCTTGGACCATTCGGTCCAGTAGCTCCACCTCCGCCGACCTCGCCGGAGCTCTCCAGGGCTCGGTTGGGTCATTGGAGGCCACCACTCGACGCGGAAGACTCCCACGCACCTTCTCCGATCTTCAGCGAGCTTCCAGGAGGACACCAGCGCCGCCACGAGCCCGGCGAAGTTCGCCGGCGCCCAGTTCGTCCAGCATCCTCCTCAGCCGTACGATCGCCCCCGAGCTCCAGACCTGATCCTGTCCGTCCATTTGAGGAGTGTCCCTGACCTCCAGATCCTTCAGGGGTCGATCTCCACCGTTGATCCAGCGAGGCTTAGCCGCGACGCGTCTTCACCGTCCGATCCAGCACGTGGCGAAGCCCCGACCGTCCGATCCACCCGAGGGCTTCCTTCGTTGGACGCCACCCGCATCTCAGTCGTCCATCTACCACGTGGCGCCCATCCGTCGGCTCCAGTAATAAAGGGTAATTTACCCTTAGGCCCTGCCTTTTATTTTATTTAGTATTTAGTCATGTAAGTAAGTTAGATAGTTGTTTTATTTTTGGTATAATTGCACTGAGGACCCTGCGCTTTAGTTTATTTGATTATATACCCCTGTGTATGGTGTAGCACGTGCATCGACACGTGCTTTGTTGGGTATTTTGCATTATTAGCCCTGTAGTTCTAGTTTGTTCTAAAATGAATGAAAATTTTTGGATAATTGCTTTTATATCCCTGTGCGTGAATTAATTGTGCATGTGCGTGTATTAGTGGGTAAATTACAAACAAGTCTCCAGACTTTTGGTACCTATTACCAAATAGTCCTAGGACTTAGTTTTCCTTACATTTAGGTCCCTGAGTGCCTCAGGCACGCGCGACGCGCGTGTTTTCCTAGGTATTTTGCACCGGACCCCCCAGAACTCTTGGTATTTGCACTCAGGTCCCTTTGCACAGTACCTACTTCTTATTTTTGAATAAAATAGCAAACCAACTCCAAATCCAATGAAAATTGGAAACATGGCTCCTACCATAGTGAAAAATTTTCTGGAATTTTTGGGGACATTTTTGTTTTGATTTGATAGTTTTAAAAATTCAAAAACATCAATTTTCATTACTGTTTGAGTTTAAAATTCACAAAAAATATTAAAACCTATCTAAAAATTACAAAAAAAATTAGTTACTGTTGTTGTTGTTGTGCTTGATTTTCTAGCCAATTTTGGCTATTTTTCAGTATATAAAACTCCTAAAATTGAAAAACACCTAAAAACTCATAAAAATTCTAATAAATAACTTAAAAACCTAAAAATAATAATTAAGGTGCCAAAATTTTCCTTGTTTCTTTATCTATACAGGAAAATTACCTCCAGGCTTATTGGGGACTCTTAGATATTTTATCCAAGTCCCTTAAGCTCGGCTGGGCAGTACCTCCTTTTTCTGACCTTGTTTCATTTTTAGAAAATTAAATAAAAATCAGAAAAATCTCAAAAATTCATTAAAAATAGTAAAAATTATAAAATACACAAAAACATTTTTATTTGAATTTTTGGTTGATTTTTAGTGCATGAAATAAATAGTTGAATTGCTTGGTTTTCTTGTTTTCTTTAGTTTCTTGATTAATTAAAAATCCAAAAAAATATAAAAAGAATTAAAATCAACCAAAAATACATGTTCCTTTTCTTTTATTTTCTGTTTGACTACTTCGTAGGTCGCGAGGCCATTACGTGCTCCTTGTGTTCGACCCTGGTCGCTATACCAGGTTAAAATAATAGCAAGACCGCTATCTTATTTTGAGTTGATTTTATCTTATATTGGTGGTCTCTTTTTCTGGATTGATCGAGTCTGATTGCTTGGGTCGCAACGACCATTGACGACCTTATACCCGAGCCTTCATTCTGGTCATCAGTGAGCCTGCAGTCGAGTGACTTGGCTACACTGGTCAAGCATCCTAGGATAGGTAGCTACCATCCATTCTTCTCTCCACCTCCTCTTTTTGAGCTGGTTGTCACTTGAACTTAGAAGAGAATACCCCGCTTCTCGAGGAAAGAGTTGTTGGGTTGGGGAATTAGAATCACCATGTTGAGCGGTCCTTGCTAATTTATTAAACTGGTATAGCGACCAGGGTCGGACTCAGGGAGCATGGGATGGCCGAGACGGCCTACGAAGTAGTCTAAAAATAAAATAACCAAAATTCTTTTTGATAGATTTTTAAAAAAAATTTATTTTTTTGGATTTTTAATTATAAAGGAATTATAAAAATCAAGGAAAAGGCCAACAAACAAATACATATAAAACACTCAACATAAAGTCAAAAATTCGAATAAAAATTGTTTTTATGTTTTTTATATTTTTAAGTGTTTTTGATGAATTTTTCAGAATTTTTCAATTTTTAGTTGATTTTATAAAAATCAAGAATGAGAAAAATAGTGGATCAATGTGCAACCAGACTTGAAAGGCCAATTAAAAATATCTAATTGGCCTATAAAAATTTGGAGACATTTTTTTGAAAAAACAAAATAAAAACTAAGCTACAGAAAAAGAGTTTGCATTTTTTGAATTTTATAGTTCAATTTTTATGGGTTTTATAAATCCAAATAAGTCAAAAATTGGACAGACGGTAGAAAACCACTAAACTAAACAATCCTTAAGTTTTTAGAATTTTTAGAGAAGTTTTTATATTTTTCTTTGATTTTTCAATTCAAACAGTAACAAAAATATGTGTTTTTGAATTTTTAAAAATAACAAAAAGCAATAAAAATATCCCAAAATTTTAGGGAAATTTTTACACAATGGCGGGATATTTTGAGTTTATTTGCTATTTTATCCAACAAATAAGAGAGCTACAGCACAGAGGGACCTAAATGTATGAAAACATAGTTCAGAGGGCTTAAATGGAACACGTGCGAAAACCTTAGGGTTGAATGCACAAAAATCCCAAACAATCAGCACATGTTCAATTAAAACCACGCACAGGGGTATAACTACAAATTTCAAAAACTAAATTTCATTTCATAACATAGCATAAATCCCAAGCCCATACATGCAATATGTCCAAAATATCACGTAATGAAGCACGTGTCTCACAAAGGCAAGGACTGAAATGCAAATAAAACAAACATAGGGTCCTGGATGCAAATTATACAAAATAAAAACAACATAAACTAATATTTATAGGACTGATCTATAAATGCAGGAAAAGAAGGGGCCTAAGTGAAATTACCCCTTTATTAATGATTGACGGTCGAGGGCGTGCCACGTGGAGATCTGACGGTGGCTGAAGGTGCACGCCTCTTCGCTGGATCGACGGACTGGATCAGATCCTCGGATGGATTGACGGATGGGGATGCTCCGCGGATGAATGGCTCTGATCTGATCTGGCGGAGGAGGCGCGATTGGACGGCAACTGGACGTCCTCCAAGAACACTTCACCGGTGAAGGTCGTCGGCCCAATGCGCACGGTGGAGGTGTCCTCTGGAGCCGCTGAGATGTGGAAACGTTGCCTACGCTGGTCCGCAGCTGGTGGGTAACTCTAATGAGGCCGGGAACCAGTGGAGTGTCCCGACGATGAAGGAGGCGCAAAGCTCCTGCTCCTCGATTGTAGGACCTCCAGATGAGGCCCTTTTGGCATTAATCCTGCACAGGAATCTTTCTGGGTTGAGGGCAAATTGCCTCGACCCGTTAACGGGTGACGGGGGGTCAGAATGAGGCAGAGCGGAGGTCTCCGGCGAAGCGACGGCGGAGGAGACCCGAGCCTTGGTTCCGAGGTGAACCAAGGTGATCGGAGGTGCAGAGAAGGTGTATCGGAGTCTCGGAAGGTGAATCGAGGTTCGGTCGATCAAATGGGTGGACGGATCGGCGTGAATCAGCCGGTGACAGTCGGCGGCGAAAAAGGGGCGAATTGGAAATTAAGCTACCCTAGGGTGAATCGGGGATACCTGATGGCTGCAATCGACTGGGCTGGGGCTCTGGAAGCTCCTGGGGTCGTCGCCTCGATGGCTCGTCGGGGTCAGAGGCTCAGCTCGCTCGGTGGCGGAGCACGGCGGCGCAAGTCGCCGGATCAGTGGCTGGGGCCACCTTCTCCTCGCTGCGACACTCTCCTCTTGTAGCTGTCACTCTAGAGAGGGGAATGGAGGTCTTGGGATGAAAGACGGAGGCCAAAAGATAGATTGAAATGTCGGCCGGAGCTGGGACTTTATACAAGTGAGGGCCTGGCAAGAAGGAGTCGGGCAAGGCGCTATGGTGCACGGATCCCTATAATTATCCCCGGGCAAGGGTCTCAAATGAAGGATCTGTAAATGGAGCCCGGGGTCTTGGGAAATGGCGATCAGACCAGCTCATGAAAATTGGAGAAATCGGGTCGGCGAACACGGATCCGGGTCGAGTGGTCCAGGGGCGGAGTTGACCGAGGGTCAACATCCCCCGGGGACCAATCAGAAGCCATCATTTATTAAAAATTTAAAATTCATTTTAAATTAGTAAATTATTTTATTTCGAAAAAGTTTGAACATAAAAAATGTTTATTATTTTTCAAATTATTTTTTTGTGATATTTATTTATTTTTTGAAAAATAAATTAGGTATTTACATTATATTATTATTATATATGTATATATATACATATGTATTTTTATTTTTATTTTTAATTATTTATTTTTGTATAATTATTCCAATTTTATATTTTATTTATTTGCAACATAAAAGTTGGAATAAAAAGGTATTTTTATTTTATTTTTATGATTTATTTACATTAGCTAAATAAATAGGTTTATGTACATATGTACATGGTATATATACAAAATGGAAAATGATTTTTATTATTTTTCTTTTTATTTTGATTTTTACGATTTTTATTTTATTTTTATAAATATGTACAAGGTATGAGAAACACTTTTTATTTTTATTTTTATTTTGAGGAAAATAAAATTATTTATATACATAGGGTTATGTACAATGTCTTGAGCCACCCTATCACTCTCTACTTGGTTTCTTTTGAGGTCATGCCCATACTGAGCCCTCCCTTGAGATTAGGTCACTCAATATTTATTCTAAATATTTTCCTCTTTTTCTTTTATTTCTTTATTCTTTTATTTTTGCACAAAAAATGCTAATTATTAATATTTACACAATGTATGCATTTTGGTAATTTGTTCTATTTACACATATCTACATGGTATTTTGCACAGGTTTTTAGCTAAAATAAAAGAATAAAGAGTGATGAATGAGGATTCATCACCTGGCTTTTACCGCTTCAGTCGAGGAGAGCTGCATATCTCACACATTTTCCAAGATAGATTCATAGTCATAAGGGATTGCATATGAGTTGATTTGTTCTGACCTGGCTATTGAGGAGACTTGAGCAGAGTTTTGTGATTCTCGAAGGCTGTTGCATTTCAAATCTGATTTCCAATAAGATTCCGACCACACTAAAAATCCAAAGGTCTGACTCAAGATTCAAACTTTAATTTTATGAAGACAAGTTCGGGAATTAAAATAAATCCACTTTCTTTCTTTTTCTTTTCTTTGTTTTTATTTTCTGCATATTGCATAAGTGTTTGCTAGGGATTAACAAAGGCAAGTATGAGGGGAGGGTGATGAATCTCCATTTCATCACCATTATTGTATCATTTTACCCTAAAAAACCCTACCTAATGCATGTCAATAGCATTATTTTATACAAATTAACATTCATTATTTGTTCCATTTATTGTATATAAAATAAAGTTTTAATGTCGAAATTTTAGAATAAAGAAAAGAAAAGGAATAAAATGTCAAAGGTATTTTAGGATCCTAAACTATGAGACTTAGGCATCTTGATGACTGGGTCGATAAGGAATAAAGTAGAAGAGGGAAATAAGGGCCAATAAATCAATAAAATTCCCTTTTATTTATTCTTCAATAAATCATTTTTGGGACCTATTTTATTTTCTAATGTCTATACCTCAAATAAAGAAATTTTACACACGAAAGTTGTAGATAAAAATATAAATATAAATATAAAATTAAGTTCATATAAAAATACTATATAACATACTTTTTATACTTAGAATAAAATGCCAAAATCAAGATTCCCAGACCCATATCTCCTCAATAAAAATCAAAATGTATCAGAATCATCTTTAATTGTATATAACTTCTGATAAATTATTTAATAAAAGTGATTTCATTTAATTTAGAGTTAAGGAGTGAAAGTTAAGTTTTGGACCCCCTATTTTATACTTTACCCAAATAAAATATTTATTTTATTTATTCTTTATTATTTGTATAATTTTATATTTTTATAATTTTGTAAATATTATTTATTGCATAGGTACATATTTGGAATATAATAAAACATAAATAAAACATAAAAATAAAATAGCATATAAAACTACATAGATGAAATGCCTATACTTATACCTATATATTTAATACCCCTATTTATTTAAGTATACATAATATATCAAAAAAATATAATAAAAATATATTTATGTGTGTAAAAATAATTTATATATATAATATGGAAAATAAAGTAGTAAAATCAAAAATACAAAATAAAAATAAAATGTACAATACATTGGTAAATATACCTATAAATGAAACCCTAAAAACTAACTTGTAATAAATGAATTCATAAAAATAAATAAAAATCTTATTAAAATACTTTATAATATAATAAACATTTTTATTTTGTAACTTAAATTTAATAAAATCATTTAGTATTTAATATTGAATTTACAATTATTTTCGACTGGTTTTTTCTGGTTGGTCCACGTGGACCAACCAGATTGCATCTTTAGTCGAACTTGGTCAATTGTCTGACTTGAGCTCTAGGCTCATCAGACTAACTCTGCCCTCCTTCCTTCTTGATCCCCCCTCAATATGTTGATCGAGGGGTTGTAGTCCCTTCATAGGAGTTGATCACTATTCTTCCAGAATCTTGTAGACTCCTTGCTTCGGGCTGGATCCCTTTGATTCACTCACAATCCTTCCTCGAAGACATACCCATCACCAGCCCTGTATATAAGATCTCCTCCTCCATTTTTGAATTTTGAATCCCTTTGGCCCACTTTCTCTCTTCTTTTTCACACTCAATGACTTGAGGATGGTGACATCGGTGATCTGCACTATCTCCAACCATCTTGGCCATGAGGTCCCGATCTCAAGACTCAGTGCCGCTAGAGGTATTCTTTCTTCTCTTTTTAGATTAGTTTTAGATGTAGTTTTCATTTCCTTCCTGTAGATTAATCGTTTATTACTTGATCTAGCTTAAAAATTATCATTCATAGTTCATCAGAGCTTGGCTCCAGTGAACATCCCCACCGTAATTCGACCCAGTTCTGTCGTGCCATCCGCCCCCTATTCATTTCCCAATGCTTCTCTTACACCCCTCGCACTTCCAGCTTGCCTGATCCCCACTGGATCAGGACTTGGGTGTTCCATCTCCGGCACCTCACTGGAACACCTCCGCCACAATCCATTCCACATCCATTCCCCACCAAAGGAGCCTCAACACCCCATTTTATGGTCCATTGTGCTTTCCTTGCAGGTGCAGGAGCTTGAGGACTTATCTGGGTTGATTTTGAGTTCGTCGGAGGCACCTGGAGCCCCCTTTCTTCCATGTGCTCGTTCAACTTCGTCGGAGCTCCAGGGTACCATCTGACACAATCATCTAAAGCGGAGGAGTCCAACTCCTTTTTGCCCCTCACACGAGCTTCTCAGGTGGCCAGGGGAGCGAAACGAATCAAATCGAAGCCCATCAACGACAAGTTCTTGGCTTGTTCTTCCAATAGCTCTCCAAGTTGTCCTATCTTATTGCCGCTCTAGGTACTTCGTCAGCCGTCAGACTTTCACACGTCGACCGTCGATCTCACTTGGGAGATATAATCCAAACCGATCTTGACGAAGAGTCATCTGGCGAGGAGAGCGTGCCATGTGTATAAGTGAAACACCTCAACCGTTAGATAGCACATGCTTGGGGGTATTTTGCACTTTCCACCCCCTATTTTTTGTACTTATTATTTAATATATAAACATTCATCTGTCGTTATTATGTTTTGTAATATTTGAAAGTAGAACCTCATACTCTACTTCTTTGTTTTTAAGTCCAGTCCACATCACCTCACATGTTGTCCCGCGTGAGGTGTCATTTTTGCAGAGAACCCCCTATGGGTTTGTGTATTTCACTTTAGTCTAGGAACTTTAAATATTAATTGTATTGTTTTGGGATAATTGCATGTAAACTCGAGACTTTATTTTTAATTACATAAATGCACTTGCTAGTTCATAAATTTTTATGATTGTTTTCTATTTATTAAAAATATCATATGTGCTTCAAAAGTTCTCCAAAAAAATGTTTAAGTGCCTGCTAGTATGTACATTCACGTTATACTTTTGTAGTTTGATTTTATGCAATTTTATTATTTTTTAAAAATCAAAAGAGCAAGTTTTAATTCCTGTTTGATTTATAAATTTCCAAAAAAAATATAAAAATATATTTTGAAAAAATCATAGAAAAATATAATTTATTTATTTTAGTATTTTGAGCCTTCAGACCAAAAACCACTAAAAATTTAAAAAGAAAACTCATAAAAATTAAAAATCTCCAAAATTCTTTATAAAAAATAAAAAAATCCCAAAATTCAAAAAATACCTTTTTCTGTCTTTGAATTTTGTTTTTATGATATAGCATCGATTAAAAAGAGTTTTGGAAAATTTTGACTTTATTTTCTATTTTTAAATTCCAAAATAATATGACCTATATATTAAATCCTTGATTTGGGGTATTTTACTTTAAAAATATATAAAAATAGCAACTCAATCTAAAAAATCGTAAAAATACTAAAAAATATTTAAAACCTAAAAAAATTTATTTTTTTGTATTTTGTTTTTTATTAGTATTTATGATTGTATTTGATTATATTCTATATATAGCCTTATATATGCTTATATTATATATTTAAAAGAAAAGGAAAAATTTTAAATTAAAAAATATAAAAGGAAAATAAAAAAGTAGAAAACTTAAAACAAAAAAATGTAAAAGTTAAAATCCATAAAAATACAAAATAAAAAACCCACACAAAAACATTGACAAGAAGAACACACGAAGTTTGTGCATTATTGCCTGATCTACCGTTTTCTCCCTATGTTCAACACTCTTCATATGCATACACATATACACACGTTTGTAGAGTTATAATAAAATTTAACTCCATCACTTATTTTGCTTTTCATTGCTTTATACATATTGTGGGTTATCTTTTGAATTAGTCCGAGGTTCTCATTGGTTTCTTCGACGAATGTGTTCTAGCCTTGTGTGGAACACAAGATTGGTAGAAGTTTTGACTTTTCACCCCCTCATGTGTATGCACGCGTGAGGTGACGTGATGAGGAACCTAAATACAATTAATAGAAGTAGGGGGTCTGCTTACTAATATTACAAAAGTTTTTAGACCATAACTTGGAATTTTTGGACTAAATAGAAAATACAAAAATGGGGGGATATAATGCAAAATTACCCCCAAAGGTGCATGGGCGGACGATCAAGTTATCTTTACTTAAACACGTGGACGCTCCTCGATGCATGATGCCAGTTTGCCGATGGGTGGCTGGGATTAGATCTTAGCAGTTGATCGAACGTTTGTTGGTGCTCGAATCTGATGGCTCTGGACAAAACTAGAGCTCCTCCTTGATTGGATGGCTACTACTCTCCTTGAAGAATGACGACTAATTTTTCTTCCGATTCTTATCTTTTTATTTCCTTTGTTTTATCCTAGTTTCTCTTCTCAAATTCATCAACTCTTCGTATTTCCATTATGATTATCATTTCCATTACAAATCCCATTTGCTGCTTGTTTTCCTGTCATGGTCTATCACCTCCGGCCACATACGATGGCGGGAGCTTAATCAATCCTCTGCCTCCTTCGCATGTTAATCATGATCATTGTTTATATTCAACTTTAGACCGAGGACCTTCGCCTCAAACCAATCCACCATTTGTTGGCCTTCAGAATGCGAATCAAAGGACGAATCGGTGATCCGATCCTCGGTCAACGAACTTTGGTGAAGCTCCACCATTACAGACCTCTAAACATCGATCCAAAGCTTTGTTATGGGTGAACTCTTTCGAACATTCTCTATGATCCTCTTTCATCATCGGAGTCTTTCAGCAGTATATAAGTACAATTTTAGGAGCACTGATGAATCCTCGTTCATCACTCTTTATTCTTTTATTTTAGCTAAAAATCTTTGCAAAACACCATGTATATGTTTGTAAATATAATAAATTGTCAAACTGCATGCTTTGTGTAAATAGAAATAATTAGCATGTTTTTGTGCAAAAATAAAAGAATAAAGAAATAAAGAAAAAGAGAAATATTTAGAATAAATATTGAGTGAGCTGAACCCAAGAGAGGGCCCAATCTGGGCATGATCGCAAAATAAAACAAGTAGAGAGAGATAGGGCCATTCACCATATATCCCTCCTTCATGTATATAATTTATTTTCATAAAAAAATATAAATGTGTTCCTCCTAATTTGTATATATTTATAAAAACAAAATAAAAATGAGAAAAAGAAAATAAAAACAAAAATAAAATAATTTCTCTCTCTATTGTACATATACCATGTATATAGAAATAATACATTTATTTATTTTACCTTTGTAAATAATTAATAAAAAAATCAAACAAAAATTATTGTATACTCTAAATTTTATGCAGTAAATAAATAAAATATAAAATTGGGATAATTATACAAAAATAAACTAATAAAAATAAAATTTGAAAATATATAGGTATTTATACTGTATATAATATTATATTATGTATATACATTAATTTATTTTTCAAAAAAATAAATAAATATTACTAAAAATACTTTGAAAAAAAATAAACATTTTTTTTGTAAATATTTTGAAATAAAATCATTTGCTATTTTTAATTTAATTTACAAATTATTTCAGAATCCTGAATTCTCATTGGTCCACGGGGGAACGTTGACCCCTGGTCAACTTCCTCCCTTGGACCACATTTCGCCCGGATCCGCGTTTTGACCCGATTTCTCCAAATATTCGCGCATTGATCCGATCACCATTCTTCCAAACCCCAGGCTCCGATTGCCATCTTTTCAGCCCTCTGCTCATATAAAGCCTCGCATGGAGCTGCAATTTCCTTCACCTTTAGCCATTGTCTTCAGCTCCCAGGACCTCCATACCCTTGCCTTGAGTGACAGCGAGCTTGAGGGAGTGTTGCAGTGAGGAACGAGGCACGTTAGCCTCAGGTCCAACGACCCACATCGCCGTGCTCCGCCATCGGCGAGCATGAGCCTCTGGAGGCGTCACTCCATTGAGGCGAGGACCTTAGGAGGTAGCAGACCTCCAGCCCAGACGACCTCGACCATCAGGTAGATTCTTTTTCCCGTAGCTTCGTTTGATTTCCAATCGTGAGTTTTCCGACCACCTGCCTTCACCGGCTAATCCACGATGTTCCGATCATCGATTCGCCTATCTGACCGCACCTACACCTTCACGAGACTCCTCCCCGCATTCTCCACACATTCGTTCATCCTGGTTCGACCCGGAACAGGGACTTAGGCTCTCCTCCGTCGCCGCTCGTCGGAGACCCACGTGTCGCCTCCCCCGATCACCCATTTCGCCCATCATCGGGTTGAGGCAGTTTGCCCTTGACCCAGCGTTTGTTCTGTGCAGGAGAGACAAGGAACGGACCTCATCTGGAGGTCTGACCATTAAGGAACAAGCGCGCCATGTCCCCTTCATCGTCGGAGCATCCCGGTCGCTCCCGACCTCATCGGAGACCTCCACCAGCTGCGGACGACCGAGAGCTTCGATTCCCCCCATTCCAGCAGCACCGAAGGAGCTCTCTAGCATGCACAGTGGCCGGACAAAGTTCGTCGGCGATCAGTTCTTCCAGGCGGTTCCTCCGTCGTTCGATGGAGTCTCCTCCTCCAGGTCCATCCCAGCCATCCATCTCTGGAGATCTAACAGTCGTCCGATCATCTGAGGAGCTCATCCAGGACATCAATCATCGAAGGGGTATCCACGCATCACAACTGTCAGATCTGAAGACGACTCCCCTCGACCGTTGGATCATAATAAAAGGGTAAATATCACTCAGTCCCTTCCTTCTTTAGCGTTTATCGTTCAGTCTTGTAAATACGTGCCGTAGTTGTTTTAATTTTGGAATAATTGCACTTTGGACCTTATAGTTTTTAGTATTGCATTTTAGTCCCTCTGTGTGGTGCACGTGCTTCGTCACGTGAGATTTTGGGCTATTTGCATGTATGGGCTCGGGCTTTATGGATGTTATGGTTTGAATCTTTATTAATAAGAATGACATTTATGCCCCTCTGAGTGTGAATCACGTGCTAGACTCGTGTGATTTGGATTTTTGCAGATTTAGCCCTCTTATTTTTACATGTGTTATCAGTTTGGTCCTGAAACTTATTTTTTTACATTAAGGTCCCTGTGTGATGTGCCTTTTCTATTGGTTGAATAAAATATCAAATTAATTCCAAATTTTGTGAAATTTGGACACATGGCCCCTGCCACTGTGTAAAAATTTAACTAATTTTTTGGGACATTTTTATGGTTGTTTTATATTTTAAAAATTTAAAACCCTCATTTTTTTCTACTGTTTGAATTATAAAATCAATTAAAAATATTAAAAAGCCTTCAAAAATTCTAAAAAATAGTGTTTTTTGTGTCTTCTTGCTTCAGTCTAATTTTTGCTTAATTTGGATTTATAAAACACCTAAAAATTGAAAAATTCTAAAAAAACTCATAAAATTCATTAAAAATTCTACAGAATTCATAAAAATTGCAATTTCTTTTCATGTAGCTTAGTTTTTACCATAAAATTGTCTCCAAATTTTTAGAGGCTATTTATATATTTTTAAATAGCCTTTCAAATCTGACTGCACATTGATTTCTATTTTCTGCCTTATTTCATTTTTATAAAATCAACTAAAGATTATAAAAATCTTAGAAAATAACCAAAAATACTTAAAAATTATAAAACCCATAAATATTTTTTTTGTAATTTTCTGACTCTGTTTGATGCCTTGAATAATTCCTTGAGTGTGCTCTTTTAGCCTTATTTTACATTTTCTTCATAATTAAAAATTACAAAAAAAATTTAAAACCCATAAAATCCACCAAAAATATTATTTTTCTTTATTTTTGATTTTTAGACTACTTCGTAGGCCTCGTGCCAATCCGTGCTCCTTGAGTTCAACCCTGATCGCTATACCATGTTAAATAAAATAGCGAGACCGCTATTCGACTTTTTGATTGATTTATTTTATTTTGGTGGTCTTCTTTTCTTGTTGATTGAGCTTCGAGATTTGGGTCGCAACGACCCGTGTTTTTACCTTTACCCGGATCTCGTGAGTTTCTCGGTCATCAAGCACCGGAGCTAATATGCAGTTCCAGGTATCCAGACTCCTAGATCGATCATTCATTCACCTCCGAGCTCGAGAACAAGCTTATTCAATGCTGATTCATCATAGGAAGCTTTTAGAATCAGTATGAAGCTTCATCCACGAAGGAGATAAGGCTGATTGAAGCTCATCATGCATGAATAAAGGTAATGAATCATGAACTAATCATTGACTTTGGTGTTATTATACTCTAACATCGAGGCAATCCATAGTAAAATTCTACACGCATCTATAATAGATTTTTCTATGATTATAGTTGCTTTGGATTTGACATATACTATGCTAGATTCACTTACTTCAATTCGATTTATACAAGTAATATGTTCGCTACTTTAAGGGCATGTTTGGTTACTGGGTTGGGCTGGGTTGGGGTATCCTCCTGTGAATAGTAACTGTTTGGAGGGTTGGGATGGTTGGAATGATAATTGTGATGTAATGTGACATTGATTATGTGTTATATTAACTTTTTAAATGATTATAATATATTTTTTATGTTAATAAGTGTATTTGAACAAGGTTAAAAATCATTATACCAAAGAAATTGTATGGCCAATGCAAGTAATCCCAACCCAGGAATACAAGGTTGGAGCCAGGGGTATGCCAGGGTACCCGGGGTACCCTGACAACCAAACAGGCCCTAAGTATGCGACATTCATAGATAAGGCAGATTCTGTTTTGGCGGGTGACTAAATGAGATGATATTTATCACGTAATTAGACCTAGATTACACAAGATATCCCATAAGTTTGAGCCAAGAAAAGAAAGATATACCAGTTAACATATTTGGGCAAAACTGATTAGTTGACACTGAACTATATAGCACTCCATAATTCCAGATCATGCGAAAATTCTCACCTCAAAATTGTGAATTTTCCGAAATGTAGTCAAACTTAAATATGGTCCCTTGATCTGCACGGATTCCATGAAATCGCGTTGTCCATCTCTGATTCGTACATACTTTATATTCTGCATGATTCAGATGCGTGTGCTGATCAGGATGGATACCTTTCTGCAAGTCCAATATATCCAAATTAACCATATATGTATCATGCATAGATATATGGGAAAGACTGCACTTGCTCGAGGACATGATCTGATGACATGATCAGAGGAAAGTGCCATAGATTTCATCGATATATGAATATATAGATTTTTTATGGGAAAATGTGTGAGAAGCAGTGCATGACAGATAGTTTGATGTGCATAAGACAACAGGTCTACAGTTTTTCACTCCCAGTGGAATTGTACTGGATGCAGAATCATATCAGATATCTTCGTTAATTCCAAGGAATTAAAGCCAATTTATTGTCACTCCCATTTATCAAAGAAAATCAATCATGGCATAGCTACTACTGTTGATGTTATTCCTTGTAAAATTATTATTTTTATTTCGTACTCAACTCATCAGAAACTTAGTGAGTAACCATTGTTATAGAATCTTTGACAACATTATTGCTACTGATGTCACACGAATTCCGTTGGCATCAGCCAAATCATGGAAGAAGAATGGGGATGATGAGATGGTACGAAATACCGAGCATGCAACCACAAGCAGCGTGGGAAAAGGAGGTGCATCTGCAGCATCGACAGTATGAAGAGGGAACGTTAAGGCAGGGTTAGAGGAAAAAGATTCAAACCCTATCAGACGATCATAAAGAGCCGCGACCAGGAAGAGAACATGTTGATCGAAAAGTAAGAGTGAATCTTCGAGGGTTTTCTATCATCAAATTGTCTATGCTCCACAATTTATTGGGGAAAAGTCACTGCAAGAAAATTGAACTAAAACAACGAATAATATGAATATCCATCGATGTTAAATAGATAACAACGAATAATATTCGTTGTGAAAACTTTTTTTATTGAAATTAGCAACTAATGTCATATTCATTGCTAAAGGTTCATAACTTATTCGTTAAAATTTATATTAACCGTTGCTACATTTAACAACAATTAGAAGAAAAAGTCAACAGATAGCCATTGTTATATGATTAGGTGATAGGAATGTAGCAACAAATAGGACACTCGTTGGAAATTTAAAGAATGAAGTAACAGATATTATTCTTTGTTATATATTTATGACTACAAATAAAACATATTCATTGCCTTAAGTCAAATTTGTTGTAGTGTTTATTTTTTTAACCTTTACCAGGGAAATAATATTGCATGAATAGAAATAAGTACAATCTTTTTCCTATCATGATTTGATTTATGGCATACATGTATCTACGTATAATCAACTATATCTTTTATTTTAAATCAACTATGCTGACACAATTGCCATCTCATATTTTCAATTTGTTGCCATATATAAATGGTGCAAGCTTTTGTGATGATGAAAGTTCGGATGCTATATTTAGTCGCTCTTGGTTGGTCTGCTAATCAAACACATTTAGCAGTCGTTGTGATGATCGAGCACACGAGGTGAATCAAGCAACAATTAACCCACAATGAAAATAAAGCAATGCAATATATGTGTGGAGTTAAAATTTATTATAACTCTGCAAAGTGTGTATATAGGTGTAAGTGTGTAAAGCGCCGAACTCAGGGAGCAAATATGATAGGCTCAACAATTAATCCAAAATGCTTCTTCTCTTGTCTTTTTATTCTATTTTTGAGGATTTTAATTCTTTAATTTTTATGGATATTTTTGTTTTTTATTTTTTTTAATTTTTATTTTATTTTTATATTGTTTGATTTTTTACTTTTTATTCTAATATATAAGCAATATATGAATATATAAATAATATGAATAATAATATATATGTTTGTGTATATATATTAAATATAGATAAATCAGGAAAATAACCTGAAGTACAATCCTTTTTATTTTTTAAGGATTTAAAATATTGTTTTTTTGGGTATTTTAATAATATTATTAATAATATAAGTATATATAACTATATTTAGAAGATAGGCTTTTATATTTATAGATATAGATATCAACACCAAAATTAATAAAATAAAGAATTTTGTTTTTAATAATTTTCTCAGTTTTTATAATTTTTCTTATATTTTTTGCAAATTTTTTGGACTTTTAATTGATTCAAAATTACAAAAAAGTAAATAATAATAGTAGGCTAAATTATTTTGGAATTTAAAAATAGATAAAAATTTAAAATTTTCCAAAACTAATTTTAATATATAATATATAATATATAATATAGACAAAATTTAAAATAAAAATAAATATTTTTAAATTTTTATATAATTTATACTAATTTATAAGGATTTCAGAGCTTTTTAATTTTTAGTGCTTTTTTTTGTTATTTTAGTGATTTTTGATCTGTAATTACAAAATATAGTTATATATAATATCTAATTTTGTTGGAATTATTAAATAAGGTTTTATATTTTTTGTATTTGTAAATGCAAACAGGGAATAAATGATCTATTATTGAATTTTATTGAATAGAAAAATAAAGAAAAATGCCTCAATAAAAATATATGGTAGAAAAAAATTTGTGGCATCTAATCTAGTTTTTCTAGAATTTTTAGATCATAAATAAAATTTAATAAAAAATAAAATAAACAAAAAGAAACTACACTACTGACAGGGACCTTTCTACAATTTCTAAAAGTTTTTTTATTTTCCAAACCTCCTATGAATGCAATTTAACCAAAAAGTATTAATCTGAAGTCTAAAATTAATGGACTATATGGAAATATAAAAACCCCGAAAGGGTCCCTTGTAAAATGCCCAACCCCTCACGTGTTTGCATGCGTGAGGTGACATGGTGAGGGGCCTATGTGCAAATACACGAAACTTAAGGGTCTAGTTAAAAATTTTACAAAACTTGTAGAACTGTAGAGGAAAGTTTTTAGACTGAAAATAGAATACAAAAATGTAGGGGTATGTTGCAAAATTACCCCTACGTGCTGGATCCGACGGCGCAACTGACTTCACATGGACACATGGCATCGTTTGGTGGTTGGATACCACTTCATGGATGAGCGATTGGATTGGATCCTCATTGGGGATCTAAAGGTGATGGCGTAGCTCGATCCAACAGATGGCTTTCAAGCTAGAGCGGAGAAGGATCGGACGATTGCTACTCTTCCCTAAGAACAGGAAGAACAACTCCAATGGTGAGCTTCTATATGTGATTCCTCCCTCCTCCTAGCTCCTATGTTGTTGTTCTGATGCTCCAATCGATTCTCTCGGTGGTCCGCAGCGGATGGAGATGTCAAAAAGCTCCAAGGACCACAGATGGGGTCCCAGGAAGTCGGAGTACCTCAGGTTACATAGGAACCAACTTCTGCTGCAAAATCACCTTGAATAAGGCTATGAGCTCCAAGTACCTGCATATAAAAAAAGAGTGATCGAGGTCAAACTGCCTCAACCCGTTATTGGGCGGAATGGAGGTCGATTTGGGTCGGGGTGGCGCTCTCTGATGAAGGGTGACTGAGGAGAACTGATCTCCTGACCCATGGAAGATCTTGGTGGATGAAGTGCTCAGGGCGTACAGAAGCGAAAGGGAAAGAAGATGGAGCGAAATGGCGGTGGAACGCAACTGAGGAATAGTGGAATGGTGGCCGAAGCAGGATCTCCTACAAACTACAAAATCTAAATCTAAGCTACAAAAGTTGGTGGTCGATAATGCCCGGATCACGCTTCTCTCCTCCGTACACAAGCTGCAAATCGTCCAAGGAGTCGTTGTCACCTTGCTCGACTTGGATTTGGGTCGATCTGAGGGGTTCGGTGAGAAAGAAGGGATCAAAAAGTGACAGGAGCTCCAACGAGGGTATATGTACATGCATATCTTGGACTGAGATGATAACTCGATGTAGGACTCCTTCGATCGAGGAATGAGGTTGGCGTGAAAGATCGATGATCGAGAAGGAAAATCTGTGAAGAATCGAGCTAAAAAAAGAAAGAGTCAACATGAAAAATTGAGGAAGTGGGTGGCCTAACACCTGACACACGGAGACTTAGGGGGCCGAGGAGTTGACCGAGGTCAATTGGGGCCAATCTCCCATTGGTACACATAGGCATGCTAGGCGACAAAACGATATATAAAATCCTTATTAAATCAAATTAAAATATTAAATTATTTTATTATTATTTTATCAAACCATGTTATTTATTATTTTGTGCAGTTTTTTATGGTGATATTTATTTATTTTTACAAGTTAATTTATTAGGTGTTACTTTTTATATGTACAAATCTAGGTATATTTATTGCTATATAGCGTATTTTATTTTATTTTAGATATTATTATTTTATAAAATTATTTTATATGTGTATTATTTATTTAATGCACATATATATATTATTGTATTTTTAAAGTTATTTGTTATCTTAAGTAAATATGTATATTTATTATATATGTATATATATGTATACTTTATCTCTGTATTATAATATACTAGTTTATTTTAATGTATTTTTAATTATTTTATTTATTTTAATTATGCATATGTATTTTGAATAATATTTACAAAAATATAAAAATAAAAAAAATTGAAAAATATAAAGAATAAATAAATTGATTATTTTATATAGGTATGTTGCATAATGTGGGCCCAAAATCTTACTTTTACATCTTAACTCCAAACTAAATGAACCCACCTTCATTAAATAGATAATTTAATTTTATGGACAATAAAGGTGAATTTGGTAAATTTTGAGTTCATATGGAGAAGACACAGGTCTGTGAAGTTTTCTTTGTGGGTTTTTATTCTGTATCTAGGGCACATTGTGCATTATTTTTAAATGAAATAAATTTTGTATTTTTCTTTATATTTTATCTACAAGTTTCATGTCCAAAGTTTGTTGATTTGAGGTATAAAAATAAGAAAATAAAATGAGTCCCAAAATGCATTTACTGGGGAATAAAACTTAGGGTTTTTATTTGGTTTTTGACCCTTATGTCCCCCTACTTTATTCCTTATAAACCAAGTCCATTCTTGACTTATTCTCAGGGTTTAGGGCCATTCAATACCTTTGGTATTCCATTTTTTCTTTCTTTATGTTATTCTTTTATTTTGGCATTAAAATAATATTTTATACAATGTTTACAGTATAAATAATGAATGTTATTTTGTAGAAATTAATGCAATTTAAATACATTTAACTAGGAATTAAAGACCAACATGAAAGAATAAATGTGATGTAGTGGAGATTCATCACCCCCTATAATTGCCTTTGCTAGTCTCTAGCAAACACTTATGCCTATAGGTGCAGAAAAATAAAGAAAAGAAATGAAATAAATTAGATAGATTTTAACTTTTATACCTATCTTCATAAAATCAAAGTTTGGAGCTCAGTAAGATCTTTGGAATTTAGGTTTGGTCGGAACCTTATTGAAGCGAATTTGAAACACAACAGACTCCAAGAACTACAAAACTCTGCCCAAGTCGCCTCAAAAGCCAGGTCAGAACAAGTCGATGTCATACACAATCCCTTATGACTATGAATCTATCTTGTACATTGTTAGTGATGTGTAGCTTCTCTTGGCTGAAGCGGTAAAAGACATGCTTCTCCAACATGGTGACTGATGAATCCATGATTCAAATCTTTTATTCTTTTATTTTAGCCAAATTCCCTATGCAAAATATCTATAAATGTGTATCAAATACAATAAATTAGCATTGTGCATGCATTTATTAATATTTTTTAATTAACATTCTTTTTTATCAAAATAAAAGAATAAAGAAGAAAATAAAAAAAGGAGAAATAAATAAAGAAGTATTTATGCAATAAATGCAGACTAACCCGAATCCTGAGAGAAGGCTAAATATTGGTCTGATCGACAAGGAATAAAGTAGGGAGAGATAGAGTCTTTATCCACTATATATATTCATCACTACTCATCCTGTATATATCCTTCTTTTTTCTCAAAATGATTCAATTTCCTTAATAAAATTTGTAAATAAAAGTATAATAATAATAATAATAAATGAAAAATTAGAATGTGTACAAACATACAACACCTACACTTGTATATATTTATTTATTTTGTAAATAATTTGTATATATTTTTTATTTTAAAACTTGTATATATTTCTCATATTAGATAAAATTTAAATAAAACTCATAAAATACAATTAAATTAAAAATAAAATCTCCTTTTCATTGTAGAAATCGCCAAACATATATATGTATATATAGTACATAAGACCTACTTGTTAATACCTATAATTTATTTGTAAAATCAAATAATAATATTTTTATACATTTTGAAATATTTTTTAAAAAATAAAATATAAAATTAATGTATTTTTGTAAAAAAAAATATAAAATGAAAATACATGTATATAATATATAGGTATATTATACATGTACATAATACCATATATTGTATATACCGTAATATTATATACACAGTATATATTTATTATTAAAAATTATTAAAGATCACATACAATAGTTTATAAAATAAACAACATTGTTGATTTTTATAACTTTTATTTTAAATTCATTTAATATTTTTAATTTAATTTTCTTTGATTTTGTAAATTCATGAATTCTGATTGGTCGGCCTAGGTCCGTTGACTCGGTTTAAACCCCCCCCCCCCCCATCTCCAGGTCTAATTCAGGCCATCCCTCGTTGAACTTCATTTCTCCCAATTACTGCGCTCGTATCTGACCACTTCCCACCTCAGATTGTGGACCCTTGTACTCCATGCAGATCCATGATCCTCGCAGATCCCTAGACAGGTCCCGATCCCCCTAGGGTTTCACACCTTCACTCAATCTTTCTAGACCCTTGTGGATCCTATAAATCATCTTCATCGGCCTCCATGGTGAGGCAGCTCGTTCCCCGTGCCTCCTTCCTCCACTAGTGCCTCCATGATAGTGACAGGATTCTAATTGGCCTTCTCGGAGCTTGTATTGGCATCGAATCAATCGTAGCTCGCTTCGTGGTCGGAGCTCCATCGCGATTAGCCTCCCAAGTCTTCTGCACCTTGGTTGAAGCCACAACCCCACCTTCGGCTTCGCATCGCTTCGCCCTACAGTTCAGATCACTCAGGTACCATCCATTTATTTCGCATTTCTCTCCTTCATTTGATTCATCCATCAATCACTTCCCTCCATCATCACTCCGATCGTCGTACTGGAGCCTCATCATTCACATCTATCAGCATTGATCTGAGCTCCATATCGCTGACCATCTTCTCACATAGCCTTACAACCATATCCTTGCTCATCAGAGCTAGAATATGTTCGATTTCCTTCCCCCACCTTCGTTAGAGATCAACTTATCACCCCCACCACTTCTTTCCTGTCTAACTGCAAGTATCTCTAGACGCACAAAAGGCTCGAATCGAGCCTTAACTTTAGTGGGGAGCACCTCCAGGTGTGGTACCTCCACCTTCCTCATCCAGTCATTCGCATTCCCATCTCAGGCCTCCACCCGACGTGGACCACCACCAGGAGGGTGTTGACTTTGTAGCGAGCCAATCATCGCCTTAGATCGCCTGAGATACCTGATTGAAGCAACCCTGGCAAGTCCTTCTTCCCAGTTCGTCCAATACGTCTCTTCATTGTCGGATGAAGCAACCCCGCTCCCAGACTTGATCTGAGTCGTACGATAGTGCCCAAATTTAGGCGCTCAGATTAGGTCTGGGCTAGATCTGACTACACACTAGAAGCTTTTCCGTGACCACAGATCTGCCCACCAATGGTCAATCTGGATCATACGCCTGCACCACATCCTCGACCTTCAGATCAATTCCGCAGACGTCGTCAGAGTTGTACGTCAAAGATCCTCCACGCATCTGCCACGTATCCTACCAAGGGTATATTTCCCTTTTCCCCTATTGTTTATGTTATTTAGTTTTAGTCCAATAAATGTAATAGTAGTAGAAAACTATTTACAGTAAGGACCCTAGGTTTTCTTTATTTGCATTTAAGTCCTTCCGAGTCAAGCTCACATGTGCCTTCACGTGTTTTGTGAGATATTTACATAACTTTATTTGTGTTTTTCTCGTGTTATCTTTATCAGAGAACTTTTATGAGAATTGCATTTATGCCACTATGAGTGATCTCTCACGTGTAGAACGTGAAGTTTCTAGATTAATTGCATTCAGGCCCTCGTGTTTTTAGTGCTTGTTACAGAAAGGCCCTTGCAACTTAAATAATTGCGATCAGGTCCTTGCTTCACTGTTTTAATTTCTAGTTCTTTTATTGGTTGTAATAAATATTAATTTGACCCTAAGATTTTCACAAAAATTCTCTTTAGCTCTTGTTATTGTGATGTTTGCATGGTAATTTTAGTTTGCCAAATTTCTTATATTTACTATTATTGAAATTTAAAAACCCCTAAAAAGTGTCCTATTTATGGTAGAAAATTCATAAAAGTTCAAAAAATGTGATAAAAATTCTAAAAAATAGGGTAGCTTTAATTTGAGTAGTTTTAATTTCTTTCCAATTTTCATATCATTTGCTTTTATAAAAACAACAATAATTAACAAAACATTAGAAATCTTGTAAAAATCATAAAAAAACAAAAATTGTGATTTTAGTTTCTATTTGTAGATATTCTAGTTTTTATTAAAATTAATTTCAAGGAAATTTAAGCATATTTCCTATTTTTAAATTGAAGAGTACTTCTAGATGTGCACTGTTTTCTTATTTTCTTAGTTTTTGATTTATTTGAAATTCTTATAGAAACTTAAAAATCTTTGAAAAATCACCAAAAATAGTATAAACCCCAAAAAACATAAAACTATTTTTGTTTGGGATTTTTTTAATTTTTATTTTATTTGAAAAATAAAAAATAGCTTATGTTTCCTTTTTTATTCATTGTTTTCAATTTACCTTATTTTCAAAAGACAAAAATTTGCAAAATTAAAAACCACTAAAAAGAAAATAAAATACTTTGATTCTTTGAGTCACCTACTTAGTTCATTAATTGTGGAACTTGATTTTGACCCTGGTCGTTATGCCATGTTAATAAAAATAGCTATACCGCTTTGCTTGATTTCTTAGTGGTTAAATAATTTTCTTGATTTTCACATGGTTGGCTTGGGTGACAACGACACCTTAAATTATTCTCTTAATCCTAGCTAGCCATCATAACATCAGAATGGTGTCGTTGACGGGGTGCACGGCTAGGTAGTTCGGATTTTTGATTGTTTCTTCTTTCTTTCTTTTCCTTTTTATTTTTATCTTATTTTATTTATATTTTCTAGAAAATTTGTTCTAATACATTTTCTTATTTCTTTTCGTTGCGAGGGCCCATAAAGAAAGGGAGGCTATCTTAGAAGAGCCAACACACCCGAGCGATGCGGAGGCCAGGCGTTCTACACCGACCGACAGGAGAGAGCAGTTTAGGAGAAGTTCTAGAATGATTTAGATTAGATTTTATTTTTCCCATTTTATTTCATTTAAACTTGTAACAATTGTCAGAGACTTTGGACACTCTTATTCGGGGTTTGTTTCACCGAGTGCCGGTGCACTCGGGGGACCTCACAAGATTTTCTTCACGGTTTTCATCGACTTTATTTTATTTTGTTTTCTGTATGTGAGCCCTAGACTTAGGCTTTTATTTGGTTCAGCCAGGTAGTGATTAGGTCCAAACACTTAAAAGAATATATGTTTCTATAGAATCGATTGGACTTAGTCAAATAATAAATTATTAATTTTTGGATTTGAGACCGCGTACTGACAGAGGTCACATATTGCGTTGGCAGGACCCATTATGGCGGGCACCGAGTGGCATTGAAGATCGGACCTTGGTCTCATTTCTAGATAGTTAGCATCACGTTCTTCCCATAATAGAAGATATTGTTTAGGGCAGTTTCTTCGTGCATCATATAGATAGTTTATTTTCTGTCTTTAAATGTACGCGCAGATCATATTGCATGTAGACTGCTCGAGCAAGGTACGCATTCTATCTCCTACATGCATCAATGATTTCATCGTGCATCAGCTTTTCTATCTTCCTCCCTCTGTTTTCTTGGACTTAAGAATAAAAGGAATTGAAAAATTCGTTAGACGTGTCTTTATTTGAAAAATAATAAAAAAGTGACAAACCAATAAAATGAGGACTGCTAAACAAACTCCACCCTAAAATAAATGTAAAGATCACATTTATTGTTTTTGATAGAGTAACCTCCTCATTGCTTGAATTTACTTGCAGAGTGAAAGAGAGACGAACACTAGGATAGAGTTAACCCTGGATTCTCTTTTAGACTATTGATTCTATAAATACGATTAGCTACTTTTTAGTGAGAGAATATGGGTAGACGTTTAATGGTGCATATTTCTTAGCAGAGTGGGTGGTAAAGGACATTATGTAAGGCTTCGTTTTTAAGTAACGGGTAGCTATTCTACGGTCCTTACTTACACCCATACTAGCTGAAAGTAGGTGCAACTAGTTGTAATAAATCGGCAATCTTTAGGGAAATACGAGCACCTAACAGCTCGGTAACTCTTTTCTTAGACTGTATTATCACCAAACTCTAAAACATAAAATATTAACGACCGAACTTTCACGGTCATCATCATTTCAAGTTGGTGAATTGGAGATTTGATTTCCCATCATTGTTTTTCAGATCTATGATGAATACTCATTAATCACTCTTTATTCTTATATTTTAGCTACAAAAACCTTTGCAAATGCATGTATATGTTTGCAAATACAAATAATTACCAAAAGCATGCATGGTGTAAAAAGTAATAATTAGCATGTTTTTGTACAAAAATAAAAGAATAAAGAATAAAAAGAAAAAAGAGGAAATATTTAGAATAAATATTGAGCAACCTAATCCCAAGGGAGGGCTCAGCATGGGCCTGACCGCATAAAAGCCAAAGTAGGGAGAGATAGGGAGCTCATGTGTGTAAATATACCTGTAAATACAATAAATATATTTTCCTCTAAAAATAGAATAAAAGTGGCTTGTACATAGTTGTATATATTTATAAATATAAAATCCAAATAAAAATTGAAAAATCAAAAAGAAAACAAAAATACTCTACCTTGTGCATATTCATCATGTATATATTCTCCTATCTATATTTATTTCACCTTATAAATAAATAAATAAATTTCCATAAAATTTGTATATATTCTATCCTTTATGATGTGAATAAATAAAATAAAAAATCATTGAAACAAAAATAAAATAAAAAGAACAAAATTAAAAACCAAAAAAATGACATTGTATATATACCATGTATATATATGTATATAGCTATTTAATTCACCCTTATATATAAATAATAAAAATAAAATAAAAATATCTTTTTATTCCTAATTTTATGCTATAAATAAATAAAATATAAAATGGGGATAAAAATGTATAAAAATAACTAATTAAAAATCAAAAATTAATATTGTATATATACCTATATATAGCTCTATTATGTAAATACCTTATTTATATTTTGAAAAATTAATTAAAAATCACCAAAAATAGAAAAATTAAAACAAATATTTTTCATGTTATAAGTTTTCTTTAATTCGGCCATTTGCTATTTTTAAATGAATATTCAAATCATTTTGATGTGGCCCCCTCTCATTGGTCCACGGGGATGTTGACCGCCCAGTTAACTCCCCCCTGTGGACCACTTCCCACGGGTCCTAGACGCCCGACCCGATTTCTCCACATTTTAGCGTCCAGACCGGATCATCTCTCACCCAAACCCAGGGTCCTAGTTGTTCTTGCCAGATCCGACACCCTCGCCAGGATGCCCGCCTCAGGGTCCGCGCTCTGAGCTGCCCTACCCGATCAACTTTAGCCGGACCCCTGGCTGTATAAATTTCGAGCTCCGCCTCCATTTTCCCAATCTTTGGCTCTCCACCTTACCATCCTAGGACCTCCACTGCCATCTACGAGGTGACAGCTCGCCGTTGGTTGTGTCGCAGAGAGGAGAGGATGCCCGGACCTCAGATCCGACGTCTTCGCACCGTCGTGCTCCGCCTGAAGGTAGAGCTCGAGCCTCGACGACCCACGAGGCGACGACCCAGAGCTTCCAGAGCTCACGCCCAGTCGACTCATCTGCCCAAGTAGCCTTAGTTCTCTCCTCTTTTCTTTAATTTTGCATTTCGCCCAATTCGACCCATCGCCGTTCACCTTCGATTCCGGTCACCTCCGCCTTCGTCTCGATCATCGGACCACCCCATCACGTTCGCCTTCTCCCCGCGCACGTTCTCCACCCCTTCATCCAACCCAGCTCGCACAGGAGCTGGGAGTCGAGTTCCTCCGCCGTCGTATCGCCGGAACTTGCACGCCCCGCCGCACCTACCATCTTCACCCACGTTCACAGGGTCGAGACACTTTGCCCTCGACCCGCGAGTCTGCTAGTGTGCTTTACAGGTCCAATCGAGGCCATCTGAGGGTCTCGACCATTTGAAGCAGCCGCTCCTCCTCCGACGACCTCGCTTGAGCTCCCCAGAGCTCCGTTGAGTCATCGGAGGGTGCCAGTAGACGCGGGAGCCCGAGGTGATCCTTCCCCGATCTTCAGCTGCCCGCGAGGAGTCCTCCAGTGCCAGCACGAGCCCGGCGAAGTTCGCCGGAGCCCAGTTCATCGAGGACCCTCCCCTGCCGTCCGATGCACCTCCAGCTCCAGTTCTGATCTCCACCGTCCATTTGAGGAGTCGCCAGCACCGTCGATCTGAGGAGGAGTGATCGTGACCGTTCGATCGTGGAGGTTTACCCCCAACGCGTCTGAGCCGATGGATTACCACGTGGCGCGCATCTGACGGTCGACGTAATAAAGGGTAAATATCACCTTAGGCCCTTAGTTTCTGAGTAGTTTAGCTGTAGTCCTGTAAATATTTTTAGTATTTTATTTGTGTGTGGTAAATTGCATAGTGGACACTCTGTTATCTAGTATTTACATGTATACCCCCGCCTGTAGTGGATCACGTGCGTCGACACGTGTTTATTAAGGATATTTGCATGTATAGCCTTGTTGTTCTAGGGTGTTACTGAATGCATTTATAGTTCTGTTATTTGCAGAAATACCCCTGTGAGTGTTGAATTTGTGCATGTGCGTTATATTTTGGGTATTTTACACCGAGGTCCCTGGACTTTTGATACGTGTTATTAAGTAGTCCAGAAACCTTGGTTTCTTTGCAAATAGGTCCCTGAGTGACCAAGTCGCGCGCCTCGCACGTGTTTTCTTCGAAATTTTGCACCGGACCCCCTGGAACTTCTACTAATTGCGTACAGGTCCCTGTGCAATATACCTTAGTTTTGATTTTTAATAAAATATCAAACCAACTCCAAATGTGATGAAAATTGGACATATGGCTCCTGCCATAGTGTAAAATTTTCTCCTATTTTTGGAGACATTTTTGATTTAATTTACTATTTTTAAAATAATCAAAAACACGCATTTTCCTTACTGTCTAACTTTTAAAATCACAAAAAAATATTAAAATACCTCTAAAAAATACAAAAAATTAGGTAGTGTTTACTTGACCTTGTTTGATTTTCTGACTAATTTTGGTCATTTTTGGATATATAAAACCCAAAAAAATTACAAAACTCTAAAAACCCTATAAAAATTCTAATAAATAATTGAAAACCCCAAAAACAATAATTCCAGTGCCTAAATTTTCCTTATATTTTCTAGTTTTTAGGAAAATTACCTTCAGACCTTGATAGACCTTTATCTATTTTATATTGGCTCTCCAAGTCTGACTGGACAGCACCTTCATATTTCTGTCTTGTTTGATTTTTAGAAAATTCAATAATAATCAGAAAATACCAAACATTAACCAAAAATAGTAAAAAATATAAAAAAAACATAAAAATATTTTTTTGATTTTTGGGTGATTTTTGAGTAGATAAGTAATTGCTTGAAGTTGGTTGTTTTACTTGTTTCTTTCTTTTCTTTATTAATTAAAAATCCAAAAAATTAAAAATATAAAAAAATCCACCAAAATAGTTGTTTTTATTTTTATTTATTTTTTAGACTACTTCGTAGGTCGCGAGGCCATCACGTGCTCCCTGAGTCCGACCCTGGTCGCTATACCAGGCTAATCCAATAGCCAGGACCGCTATCGTATTTCTTTGATTTTATTTGATTTTGGTGGTCCGAACCTCCTTTTCATGATTGACTGAATCATCTCCGAGATCCGGGTCACAACGACCCTTGATCTATTTTCTTTCACCCGTGTCTTGGTGATTTTTCGGTCATCAGAATGGCGTCGTTGCCGGGGAGCACGGCTTAGTAGTCTTTCTTTTTATTTTTCGTTTTCTTTTCATTTTCTTTTTCGCGGCTTTCCGCGGCTTTTTCTGAGTCCGTGGTTTTTTGCAGCTTTTTATTTTTCTCTTATTTTTGTGTTATTTTGCTTTATTTTATTTTCTTTTATTTTTATTTTTGTTTGATTTTTCTTGTTTATTTCCTTTGTCATTTCTGCACATATACCCCTGTTTATATTTTCTGTTTTCATTTGATTATTATTTTTGGTCTGTGACACTTGTCTTCTTTCTTGCGAGGGCCCGAGGATCGAGGCGGTGACTTTCGAGAAGCCGGTGCAACCGCGGGATTCGGAGGCGCCTCCCTTCTGCACGGAGCCACAGGAGAGCGTGAGAGAGAGACTGAGCGGGCGAGGAGTAGCTTAGACTTTTATTCCTGTCATTAGAACTGTTGTAATAATACAGGGACACTCACTTGGACTTGGACTTTTTAGCGGGTCTGTTTCGTCGAGCACCGGTGTGCTCGGGGGACCCTTAGGTTTTTCACGGCTTTTTTACGGTTTTGTTTTTCTTCGCTGCCTTTTACGGTTTTACGCGGTTTTTCTCGAGCCCATAGATTTAGGACTTTCTGTTTGCCTGTGTTGTACTGAGTAGGATCCAAACACCTAATAGACTGCCTGTGCCTATAGATCGTAATTGGACCTACTAATAAAATATTAATAAAAATAACTGACTCACTCCTTTCGAGCCTACGTGTCGTAGCCTGCCCTGCCAAGCGCTGCTCCTGAACACGATGTGTCGGGAGGAGGAGGGGTAGACCGAGACCAGACTCTTGGATCGAAGGATTGGTGACCAGTTAGACGGTTCTTCGAGTAGAAGTTGCCTGTTTAGGGACTCAGCTTTTTACCGCTGCACCATTTAGGTAGTTTATTTTCAGTCTTTCAATTCTTCGCGGATCATCTTGCATGTAGAGTGCTGGAGACAGGTACGCATTTCTATCTTTGCATGCATCATTGATTTTATCGCGCATCAGCTTTTTCGTCTTCTCCCCCTATTTTTGACTTAATAATTAGGAGAACCGAAAAATTCGTTAGGCCTTTTGTTTTTATTGAAAAAAATCTAAAAAGAAAAACAATAAAATTGGGACTGTTTAAACTATTGACCCTAAAAGACACTTGATTTAAAATTTTGTCTTGAGGAGAGCAACCCCCTCATTGGTTGGTTTGATTGTGCGAGAGAGTGACCCGTACACTAGGTAGAGCCCTCCGGTGCTATTCCCAACTGATTACCGACTTCTTCTGTACGGAACAGTCGGTTGGGAAGGTATCGGGTATCCCAGCAGGTCACGTAATCGCTCTGATATTTTGTTTGTTCACCATAATAAAATTGACAAGATAATTTGAGCGAGCCTTTACGGTCTTCAGCTCGTGTTGCGTTGGTGAACTGAGGGGTTTGTTTGTGATCATAGTTTCTCCAGATCTCATCCGCCTTACTCGCTACATCAAGATGATGGGCAGACGATCTCTTAGGTAGCCTCTGGCTGCACCGCTTTCGGGCGCGACTACCCGTTCATCTAGGTTGGCTCGCGAGAGCCGAGACCAGCTCTCCGAGCCCGAGTATGATTCTGCCCTGTTCCCCCTCGACCCCCTTTCTTTCGGTTCTGAGAGACCAGTGCCAGAGGAGAGATTAGCATATTTATCGGCACCTGAGTTTGGATCGTTTGGTTTTGCAGACACCATGGCCGGCAGTTCAGAGGATCGCTTTAGAGGTCCACAGCCCGAGCACTTTGTGTTGGACCAGGGTACGATCAACTCCACCCTGATTGCCTTCCTCGAGACAGTTCAGTGATGAATCCACATTTCATCATCTTTATTCTATCATTTTGGCACTAAAAACCCTAGCAAATGCCTGTAAATACCCTTAAATGGAGCATCTTAGCATTCATGCATGTGCATTCAATTAGTGTATAAAATACTGTAATTAAAGCCAAAATTATAGAATACATAAAGAAAAGAAAAAGAATAAAATATTGTAAATATTTTATGACCCAAAACCCCCGAGACCTAGGCATCTTGATGAATAGGTCGGCAAGGAATAAAGTAGGGGGAGATAAGGTCCAAAATACAGATGAAAGACCTATATTTTCTATTCATTCTCTACTCATTTTGGGACCTATTTTTGGTTCCACTTTTTGTACATCAAATAAAGAAACTTTGTACATGAAAGTTGTAGACAATTTTACAAAGAAAAATACAAAATTGATTTCACAGAAAAATAAGGTACAGATAAAAAGTTATGATCTGAATAAAAATCCAGAATGCCAACTTTCCAGACCTGTATCTCACAAACGACAACTCCAAATGCAGCATACTCACCTTTAATTGTATATAGAAGAAAATAAGCTAAGTAATGGCGGTGGTTTCACATTTGGCGGAGCTACGGTTTGAAAGTTGAGTTTTGGACCCCTCATTGTATACTTGTACATATTAAAATATTCAATTTATTATTTATTCATTATTTTTATATTTTTATATTTTTATAAATGTTGTAAATAGTACTTATAATAATTATGTGCATTAAAATCAGAATAAAAATGCAAAGAAAAATAAAAATAAAAATGAACATATATTCAATACATAGATACATTACTTATACACATACCTATACATTATACCTTTATATTTTATTTAATATACAAAAGACTTCAAGAAAATAAAATAAAAATATATTTGTGTATATAAAAGTATGCTATAATTTTATAAAATACTAAATAAAAATAATAAAATTAAAATACTCAAAATAAAAATCAAATACTTAAATACATAGGTATTATACCTATATAAGGCCATAAAGGTAACTTGTAAAAATACAAGTCATAAAATTAATTAAAAATCAAAATAAAATACTACATAAAATTTTAAGCATTTTTCATTTTATAACTTTTAATTAATTCGACCTAATTCCATTTTTTATTGATTTTACAAATTAATTTTTCAGGGTTTTTCCTGGTTGGTCCACGTGGACCAACCAGGAGGGGTCAACAGTTGACCTCGGTCAACTGGACGCCCTACCCCCTGTAGCTTTGTCAGAGGCTCATTTTTGGGCCGTTTTCTCGATTTTTTCGAGGACGCTAGGTACCTCATCTCGTGCTAGCGCCTTCTTGACTTTTGTTCATCGATGATCGAGGAGGCTCGCCCATATCTTACATCGGGCCATGGATCACTGATGCGCTCCAGATCTCTTGGTCTTTGGACCCCTGCAACTCAGGGTCAAACCAAATATAACGAGCCCCCCTTCTTTCCTTTTGAATTTGAACACCTTCGGTCCACCCCTCGTGCCTACTCCGAGCTCCAGCGCTTCTTGGAGGTGACAGCTCCACCGCGAAGCCTTCAGCCAAGGCAGCCGAGGTCGGAGGTGCTTCCATCACCTCCCGCAAAGCAGCCGGTCGAGGTACCCTTCTTCCCTCTAGCCCTGGCCATTGAGGGATCGCTCCGCTTTTTTATTCAGACCATTTCATTCCTGTTAACCTTAGCTTCGAAAACCCCAAAGAAATTTGAAGTTCCATCAAGTATTTCGCCAAATCAAGCACCTTGGCCGGAGCGCACCTCCGGCCGTGCATCTCCATCTCGATCCGAGCATCCCCGAGTGCATCCAAGGGTCCAGGCAGTTTGCCCTAGACCCGTTGACCATTTTTGTAGGTCCAAGCCGCAGTGAAGATACCTGGAGGCGAGTTTTGGAGCTCGCCGGAGCAGACGCAGCCCACCAGCTCCGCCCGCTGCCCGAGAGCACCACGGTCACCGCCGTGGCTTTTTGACACCCCCAGGAGATAGAGGAGGACCAGAGGAGGCTCCAGCCCAAGTTTGAAGCCCAGAAGTCATCGGAGTCGACCGGAGGAGCTCGAGGAACCTCGCACAGCCGGAGCTCCGCCGTGTTCTTCCAGTCGTCTCCGCCACCGTCCGATCAGGGCACCTCCTCCAGATCAATCAACAACCGTTGGATCCCGCCACGCGTCGACCGTGGATCTTCCCCCAGAGATCTAATCTCAGCCGCGGGTCCACGAACCGTCATCGGCCGTCCCCGTGCCGCCACGTGGATAAGTGGCACGCTCCCCGCCGCTGGATCGCGCTCAGCTTCCAGCCGTTGGATTCGCGCCACGTGTCACCTACGGACCGCCCCAGCGAGGGTATTTTGCATCTACACCCTCGCGCCTTTTGTATTTATTACTTAGTATTCAAAATTTCGTCTGTAGTGTAAAAACTTTGGTTTATTTGCACGAACACCCCCGTATTTTCTATATTCACATCCAGGTCCCCCGCCACGTCACCTCACGTGACCTGTACACGTGAGGTGTGGTCATTTTGCAGAGGGACCCTCGGTCATTTGTGTATTTTGTTTTAGTACCAAAACTGTTACGTCAAGTGTTATATGTTTGGACATTTTGCATCTAGGCCCCCAGGGTTTTGAGATATTACATTTCAGTCCTCGCCAGGCGCGTACAAGTCACGCGCCCTGGTGGGAAAACTTCTAAGAGACCCAGGCGGTTTTTGTAATTAGTTGTTGGAGCTATAAAATGAATATTCAGTGTATATTTTTGTGGAAAATTGCATGTATGCCCTTGGATGTTTGAGAAATTGCATAAATACCCCTGCCAGGCCTGTGTTTTGATTGGATGCTTGTTGTATTTATTTAACCTATCATTTTAAATCCAAAAAATTCCACAAAAATAGAGTTAAGCTCCTGGACACGTGTACTTTGACGTTATCATTTTAGTTTTTGATTTTATTTTATTTTCATATTTATTAAAAATCAAAAACAGCCTATTTGCCTACTGTCTAGCTTAGAAAATGCCAAAAAATATTAAAACACTTCTAAAAATCACAAAAAAATTACCTAGTGTTTATTATATCCTATTTTAGTGTCAGTCCAAAAATCACTAAAAATCTCAAAAGAAAAACACTAAAAATTTAAAAACACTAAAAAACTTCAAAAAAATATATAAAATCAAGGAAAACTCTAAAAAATACAAACTCAGGTTCTGTTTGTTCCTCATTTTGTTCTTTTTATTTAAAAATAGTTTGAAAAATTTTGAGTACTGGTTGCTATTTTTAAACCCCAATTTGTTCACAACCAGCCCTTGTTTCACTGTTTTGAGTCATTTCAGTAATTAAAAATACTAAAAACACCTTGAAAAACCCCTAAAAATCACAAAAACAGTAGAAAATCATAAAAATATCAAAAAAAATTTATTTCTGAATTTTTGATAATTTTTACTTAGTTTTATAAATATTTTACCTTGTCTTTTATTCCATTGTCTTTAAATTCCAATATTGAAAAAAGGAAAAGAAAAATATAAAATATAAAATTATAAAAATCAGAAAATTAAAAATCAAAATACAAAATTAAAAATTAAATTAAAAAAATAAAAAAAAATTAAAAACCCACAAAAATTTCCTTTGCTTGTTTGCTTAGTGTAGACACATCACACACATACTTGTGCACACTTGTTTGAACTACCCTGCTTGCTCCCTGTGTTCGAACTCTCTACATACTTGCACCTATACATCTTTTATGTAGAGTTAAAAATAAATTTGACTCCGCATTTGCTTGTCATTTTTTTTGATATTTGATTGTGGGTTCATTGTTGATTAATTTCAGAGTTGATTGGTCGACACTTCGACTGTGTTCCCGCTTTGTGTGGAACATAAGACCGATCGATTTTTGAGATCATCAAATGGCGCCGTTGCCGGGGAGCAACAACGAGTAGTTTACATTTTGTTTGTTTGTGATTGTCTACCATAGCTTTAATTTGTATCTCTCTTACATTTTTGATTTACTTTGATTGAGATATTCTGACCATTTCTTTTCTTGTCTTCTTGCGAGGGACCGCGGAGCAAGGCGGATCGCCTAGGTGACCCGGAGCAACCTTGGGAAGCGGAGCCGGCTATTCTTAGCCAAGCCGGCAGGAGAGAGCGAGAAGAGTGAGAGAGAGTGATTAGTTTAGTTTTTCTTTTATTTTTGTGAGAGAGTGATTTATTGAATTGTAATAATACAGGTACACTTGGACTCTCGGACACTTAGACACTACCGGGCCTAATTTCCATGTGTTTGTTCACCCGGGGGCTCACCGTGGTTTTTATCGTGTTTTCATCGCTGTCATTTTCCGGTTTTGTTTTCATTTTTCCTTTCTTTTGTGGATTGAGCTCTTAGATTAGGTCTTGTTTGATTCGATTAGAATAGGTCCAAACACACTAATTACCTTTGCATGTGCCTATAGATCGTCGTTGGACTTAGACTAATTAAACAGTTGGCTAGTAGCTTCCGATCCACGCACCGCGAGCTCACACCCGAACAAGCGCTTTCTCCTAACTCAAATGTGTTGAGCAGAGGAGGGGTGAGCCTAGACCGGACACTCGGATTAGGAGTTAGTAGCTAGCTTGTGATTCTTCACGCTAGCAGTTGCCTGTTCTAGGACGATTTCCGCTTGCATATCGCCATGTAGTGTAGGTTTAAAAATTCTGCTTTGCATCCCGCATGGAGAGAGCTGGGATTCGCTGTAAGTCTTCTTACTTTGCATGCATCATCTAGGCACAAAGGTGAGATTTCCACCTTGGTGTCGACTTGCACGGCTTTTCCGACTCTATTCTCCCTCTGTTTTTGGAACAAAGTAGGATCAAGAAAATACAAAAACCGTTAGGTGCTTGTTTGAATCTACTCAAAAGAAGCGATAACACCAAAAAAATTAAAAAAGGGACTGCTAAAGAAAACTTGACCAAAAATAAAATCTATAATTGGATTCATTGCTTGGGGTGAGTAATACCCTCACTTGTATTCAGGTTGCATGGGAAGGTCTCCTTCCAAGTAAGGTGAGCGCTTCGTAAGGATTAGAGCCAAAAACCCAACTTGTGGCTGCCTTGTGTATCGCCTGGATTTCCGAAGTATTGGCGCTGCTATCGTACGTAGTCGAGTAGGACTTGGTCACCATTGGTGACTCACTATTGTGTGAGCGCCGACCTTGTCCGAAGTACCGAGCTTAGGCCACACCTTCACGGGTGTGTCTGTCTCACCGGCTGCGTCCGAGTAGGACCTTGTACGCTCATGGGTGATTCCGTCGCGAGCGAGGTCCGAAGTATCGGTTTCGCCTATCGGCTTTCTCCCTCTATTTCTTTGGCTGAGTAGGGATCCAGGAAGGGTTACAAGGACCTCAAAAAGCGCAAGTTACAGGTTACACAGGAGGAGGACAAGTACGGGGACACTTTCCTGGCAGTACTCTCTCTCTTATACGCGTAGCGTTCTAAGGACTCGTGACGAGATAAATATCTGAAAACAAGCTAAAATTGACAAGATAAAAGCCGAACTTTCACGGCTTCACGTGTTGAGTTGGTGAATTCACCCCTGCTTTGTGTTTGATTTCTAGAATTATTTAGGTCAAGATCAAAAATACCGCACAATTGTGCGCAATTTTGTTGCATCTCATTTCCTCTTCTTCTTCTCTTGCATTTTCCCTGCTCTTTCCGAATAATCAAGATGATGGGACGGAGATCTCTTAGGCCGACCTTGTCGGCACCGCTATCCAACACTCCTCCTCATTCATCTAGGAATACCTCGGAGAGTCCGCTCTCCGAGCCCGAGTTCACATCCACCCTGTTCCCCCTCGACCACCCTTCCCATTCTCCCTCTCTCAGTCCAATTGTTTCAGAATTCAGTGCATCACAGAGTTCGGCTCATTCAACAGCACCTGAGATGGCCTCTTTTGCTTTTTCAGAAAATCCAGCGATGGCAGACAGAGGCGAGCACCCAGATGACCACGATCATCCTCCATTCATAATCGATCAGGTGGCCATCAACAATTCCTTGCTAGCGTCCATGGAGACTATGCAGAGACAGATCCGTGACCAGGGTACCTTCATGGGTGATCTGATGAGAGAAATAGTACAGATGAGAGAGAACCGACCTGGGGGCGGTGGCGGTGGAGGAGGAGGAGGACCCGATGCAGGAGGAGGCGATCCAGACGCTGAGCGACCGCCGCAGACCATCATGAGGGAGCTGCACAACCCAGCTGCATCCCTCACTCACCGGTGGATCAGACTCCCGCCAATCCATGGAGATTTCAAGCTTCAGCCCCACACGATCCAACTTCTACCCAAGTTTCACGGGTTGCCGACCGAAGAGCCGCACCTCCACCTCCAGGAATTTGAAATGATTTGCAGCACTATCCATGATCGGTTGATGACCGAGGACACCATCAAGATGATCGCCTTCCCGTTCTCTTTGGTTGATAGAGCCGCCTACTGGCTCAAACACCTTGGGCGATTTGTCGACACATGGACAGATCTCCGGACCGCATACCTAAAGAAGTACTACCCTCTCGGCCGGACCAACGCAGCTCGAGCCATGATCAGCAACTTCGTCATGATCCCAAATGAACAGTTCCATGAAGCCTGGGATCGATTCAGAGAGCTCATCGACCGGTGTCCACATCATGACATCTCCAAGCCCAACCTCGTGCAGAGTTTCTTCTGCGGGCTGACACCGGAGCTGCAGGGGCTTGTGAACGCCTCTTGCGGTGGGTCTTATTTCTCCAAGGGAGAAGACGACGTCTGGGCCATCTACGAAGGCATGGCAGAAAACTCTACAGTGATGGCCCAAGCCCGAGTCTATACACAGCAGAAGCCCCCGCAAGGAGCGGGATCATTTCAGAGGATCGCCCGCATCGATGCCGGTCCCAACACAACGTCGGTAGCTGCAGTCCAAGCCGAATCAGCCGCAGCCGACATGGGCATAATTAGTGAGAAGTTGGACCTCATGGAGATCCTCGAGAAGAAGCAAAACCAAGGTCTTGCTCAGATGGACCTTCTCACCAAAACCATGAGTGACCTGAAAACTCAAATCCTATGCATTCAGGAGGCACAGGCTCATTCCCAACAGCCTCCCAGGTCACGGGCTGACTCCAGCAGTAGCAGCTCCAACCAACCCTCTACCTCATACCGACAGGTGAATCATATCCAGGCAGAGCCGGTTCCACTGCTTCAGTACCATCTAGAGCAACCGCCGTCTCAGGAAACTCAGATGGTGGTCTATCAGCCAGAGCAGCCACTGGCAGTTCTTCCTCCACCCTCCTTCGAGCAGGAACCATTGATGGAAGTCAATGGGATTTGGTACGACCGGTACCCTCAGCCCGGGATTCGTCGGAATCACCCCGGATTCCGTTGGGGCAATGGTGGATCCTCCTCCCAGCAGCAGAACCCTGCCCAAGGACACCAGAACGGCCAGCCACCGCAGCATAACCAGCAGCCCCAGTATGCCCAGCCGCAACAATATCACAGTGGTCCTCGTCCCGCCTATCAGGGACAACAGTGGAGGCAGCGCCAGCCGCCTCAGCAGTCTTATCCCCAGCCTCCCTCCCAGTATCAGCAGCAACACCATCAGCAGCAGCCCCATTTCCAGCAGGGACAGACATCCGGTTCTCAGGGTCCCGCCTTTGAGAACCCGGCCCTTGATGATCTTGCCCGCTTGCTATATGAACAGCGAGCATCTTTCAGGCAAGAAATGGATGAATTCCGGCAGGAGATGCGGGATATCATCAAAGGAAAAGCCGCCATACCCGCTCAGATCGAACCTAACCCTAATAACCTTAAAAGAAAATCTGAGCAGGTAGAGTTCACAGAGGATACCTCTCCTAGTGATTATTTGAGTGACATGTCTTATTCCTATTATGATGCTGATTTTGTTACTACTAGGAGCGGTAGGATGCCAGCCGGCGGCACCTCTTCTGAGCGACAGCCAGATGCAGGATCAGGAGCGCCAGAGGAGCAGAGGAGCGGTGCTGATGCCGCCCATGATGATGTTGAAGACAGTGGTGCTGAAGCCACCAATGATGGAGAGCCAGACGACGGTGCTGATGCCGTCGAGAGATCAGATGCAGACGGTGGTGCTGAAGCCACCATTTTGGATGCTGAACCAGAGTGCGGTGCTGATGCCGCGAAGACCGGTGCTAGTGGTGGCACTGAGGCCACCACATCCACTTTTGTTGAGCCGCCATCTGTGATGTTGCCACATTTTGTACCTAGAGACTGTGGGAACAAAAATAAAAACAAAAATATGAATAAAGGAAAGGTTTCTGTTCAAATTGCGGATCCATATGTGGTGAATGATGATTATTGTATGGATTCTCCTTCTTCATAGGCACAGGGACCGATTCCTCGTCCTCCATCTGAGGAGGCCCCTACCATCCCCTTCCCTGAGGCACTCCGCCGAGCGAAGGGGAATAAAAAAGAAAATCCAAAAAAGAGCCAACAGGTAGAGTTCGGCAACGAAATGATTGACAGATTTCACATTCAGCTGACTCTACGAGAAGCATTTGAGCATATTCCCTTCTTCAAGAAGAATTTAAAAGAGACAACTACTGTCCGAAGGAAGAAGAGGTACAGAGATCAAATCCATATGCTCACCCACGACACTTGCTGCGCCATTCAGAACACATTGCCAGCCAAGCGACCCGATACAGGAGCTTCCTATGTCAGATGCGAGATCCAGGAGCAGCGGTTCGATCGTACTCTGTTAGACAGCGGGTCTTCGATCAACCTCCTTCCGGCAGCCTTACTCAAGCAGTTCGAGTTTGGCCCTCTTCTTCGAAGAAGAACGGTCCTTAAGTTTACTGATAGGTCGATTAAGAGGCCGAAGGGGTTGTTGAAGGACGTGGTCGTTACCATTCAGGGCCTGAAATTCCCCGTGGACTTTGTTGTATTGGACATGGAGATCCCTGAGTCGGTAACCGATGCCCCCATCATACTTGGACGCCCATTCTTGGCCACTGCCAAAGAGGTATCCGACCATGACAGTGGGACGGTATGTTTTCGCGTAGAGGGCGAAAGCATACAAATAGATACGATCGACCAGACCAGAACCAGAGAGTTGGCGTGCTCAGAACGATCCAGCGAAGCCGAGCAGATGACAGAGGAGGAGCTAGACATCCACCAGGTTTGTGATTTTGAGATGACTGATGATGAATCAAACTGGAAAGATCTCGTAGCACCGACCCTCGCCTCGCCTACAGATTCACTGTATCTCAAGCTCATGGCAGTCGAGAGCCGGGAGAGCACATCCCTGGATGAGGATATCTCTGAGGCTGACAGTGTTGTGATGAGTGGTGCTGAGGAATTTCAATCATGCTCATCTTCTTCTGATCCCTCGGATTCAGACATTGACTGGGATGACTTTGATGATTATTTGCCTTGTCTGATTCCTTCTGAGTCAACAGCCATGACAGAGTGCGAGCCAGTACAGTTTATTGATGATTCAGCAGGCCGTCCTTCGTCAGAAAGTCATACAGAGCAAGAGTTCTCTCATGCAGACTTGGTAGCATTTACACAGACATATCAGAAGCCAGATCTGCCACCTCCCAGTTGTCCAGAACGGAAACCTCTGCCGCAGTCGATGACATACAGATTCCTTGCGGGTGAGCCAGAAATGTACCCAGTCATTATCTCAGCAGATTTGACTGGAGAACAAGAATCTCGTCTGATGGAGGTTCTTGAAAGAAACCGCAAGGCAATCGGTTGGAGTATAGCTGATCTCCAGGGGCTGAGCCCAAATCTTTGCTCTCACCACATTTATCTTGAGGATAACGCTAAGCCGTCGCGTGAGTTCCAACGACGGCTGAACCCGAATCTTCGAGACGTAGTCATGAAAGAAATTTCCAAGTGGTGGAGCGCCGATTTCATCTATCCCATCTCCGACTCCAAATGGGTAAGTCCGCTACATGTGGTACCCAAGAAGACGGGTATCACTACAGTTGTCAACGAGTCTGGAGAGGAGATCGCTACCAGAGTACCAACTTCTTGGAGGGTCTGTGTGGACTACAGACGATTGAATGAGGCCACCAAGAAGGATCACTTCCCGCTACCATTCATTGATCAGATTATCGAGCAGCTAGCTGGGAAGAGTCATCATTGTTTTCTTGATGGGTACTTGATGATCGGTCTAAGTGACTAAGGTAAAGGTACAGAAATGGTCGTTGCGACCTCAATCACTCAGACTAAGTATATCAAGAAAAATCGAACCACTAATAGAAATAAAATCAATCAAACACTCAAATAGCGGTCCAGCTATGAGATTAACCTGGCATAGCACCCAGGGTCGAACTCAAGGAGCATGGGTTGGCCAAAGGCCTACGAAGTAGTAAAAATAAAATAAAATAAAAGACAAGTATTTTTAGTGGTTTTTAATGATTTTTATATTTTTTTTATATTTTTAAATGTGAAGAAAATAAAAGAAACACAAAATCAATCACACTTTGGCTAATTATTTAATGTGCCAAAAACCAAGCAAAAATTCAAACAAAAATGTTTTTATGTTTTTTAGGTTTTTTAGTGTTTTTGGTTAATTTTTGATAATTTTCTGATGTATATTTTATTTTCTAAAAATCAAACAGTGATAGAAAAGCAAGGTACTGTCCAGCCAGGACCAAAATCCCTAAATAAAATATCTAAGGATCTCAAGAGGGCCTGGAGGTATTTTTCCTGTACACTAGACAAAACAAGGAAAATTTGAGTACCAAAATTATTGTTTTTGGGTTTTTAAAATATTTAATATGATTTTTATGAGTTTTTAGGTGTTTTTAAGTTTTTATGATTTTTACTCGGTGAAAAATAGCCAAAATTGGCTAGAAAATCAAGGAACACAAAAGAAACAGTACCTAATTTTTATGGAATTTTTGAGGGGTTTTTTATATTTTTTTTGGGATTTTTAAACCTAGACAGTAGCTAAAATAAAGGTTTTTGAATTTTTAAAAAATAACAAATAAACTCAAAAATGTCCTCAAAAATTCTCAAAAATCCTACAACATGGCAGGAGCCATGTGTCAAATTTTCATCGAATTTGGAGGTGATTTGATATTTTATTCAAAAATCAAAAGGGGGCACTGTGCACAAGGACTGAAGTGCAAATACCCGAAGTTCTGGGGGTCCAGGTGCAATTAACCCAGCAACGCACGCGCGCGGCGCGTGCCTGGGGCACTCAGGGACCTTTTGGTAAGAAAAACAAGTCCCGAGGACCTTTTGGTAACTCGTACCAAAAGTCCAGGGGTCTGTGTTGCAAATAACCCACTAAAAGACGCACATGTGCATTTAAAACACTCACAGGGGCTTATATGCAATTACTGAAAACATTTCATTCATTTACGAGCATCCAGAACTACAGGGCTAATGTTGCAAATACACCAAACATACACGTGACGAAGCACGTGGCTCACACAAACAGGGGCAAAAGTGCAAATAACTAAAGTATGAGGTCCAATGTGCAAAATACCCTAAAACTAAACAACTGACGAAAGTAATTACAGGACTAAAATGAAATAAAAACAAGAGCTGGGCCTAAGGGTAATTTACCCTTTATTACGCGGGCCGTCGGATGCGCTCCACGTGGATGATCTGACGGGTACGCTGGTGGGCGCTCCAGATCTCCTCTCCAAGGATCGGACGGTGGCTGCTCCTCCTGGAATGGACGGACGAGATGGCAACTGGAGGTCGAGGCTGATCGGACGGCTGGCGAGGATCCTCGAAGAACAGGTGGCCGGCGAGTTTCGCCGGCCTCGTGCGAGTGCTGTGGTCCTCGTCTGCTGCTTCCGGAGATCGGAGAAGATGCGCGATGAAGCTCCGCAGCTGTTGGTGGTCTCCGATGGCCCAGCCGAGCCGTGGAGGGGCTCCGGCGAGGTCGGCGAAGGAGAGCTCCTGGCCTGGATGTAGGGAAGCCTCAGATGGCCTCCTCTGGACCTGCAAAGTAGCTCAGAAGCTTCGCGGGTCGAGGGCAAAATGCCTCGACCCGGTTAGGCGGCGTGAGGGTGGTCTGTGCGTCGGAGCGGATGAATTCCGGTGAAGCGACGGCGATGGGATTCGAATCCCAGCTCCTGTGCGAGCTGGGCTGAACGGAGGGGCGGAGAAGGTGCGTGGAGGAAAGGCGGAGGTGATGACGGGTTCCGATGATCGAAAGGATGAGCGAGATGGCCGGAATCGACGGAACACGGCGGCGGTACGATTTGGGGCAAACTAGAAATTAAGCTAAATAGAGAAGCTAAGGGGTTACCTGGGCGGATGGTGAGACTATGCTAGAGCTGAGTTAGCTCCTGGTCGTGGCCTCAAGGGGTGTCTCGGCCCGAGGCTCGAGCTCCTGCTCTGGGCGGAGCACGGCGGCGCTAAGTCGCCGGATCAGTGGAAACCAGCCCCTCTCCTCGCTGCGACACGGGCAACCGAGAGCTGTCACCTCAGGGGCTGCTGTGGAGGTCACGGGACAGAGAATGGGGAACCAAAGATAGCAAAAGAATGCGGCGGAGCTGGGTATTTAAATGGCTGGGGGTCCGAAAAGAGGAGCTCGGGTAGGGTCATGGAGGCGCGCGGACCCCGAGGTAGATGACCGGCGAGGGTGTCGGATGTGGGAGGTGTCAAACGGAGCGGGGGTTTGGGTGTGAGGCAGTCGGATCTGACGGGTAGAAATTGGAGAAACGGGTCGGGCAGGTCAGACCCGTCTCTGGTGGTCCTGGGGGGAGAGTTGACCGGGGGTCAACAATCCCCCGTGGACCAATCAGAGCCCGCCAAGCTTATTAATTTTGATTTATTTTTTTGAGTTAGAAAATGACCGAATTTCTAAAAACTTAAAACATGAATTATTTTTATTTTATTTTTTTCTATTTTTTGGTGATTTTTAATTAATTTTTGGAAATAAAAATAAGGTATTTACAATATATAGCTATATATAGGTATATGTACAATATGTTGGTTTTTTATTTTTGATTTTTAATGATTATTTTTGTACAATTTTATTCCTATTTTATATTTTATTTATTTATAGAATAAAATGAGGAATAAAAGGATATTTTTATTTTATTTTTATTATTTATATACATAGGTGAAATAAATAGTTATGTACAACTATGTACATGGCATATGTACAATATATTTTTATAATTTTAATTTTGTTATTTTTATTTGATTTTTGTTTTGATTCTTTTTATTTATTTTATTTACAATATATAACATAGAATATTTACAAAAGGTTTAGAAAATAATTTTATTTATTTATAAGGTTAAATAAATAAGGAGGCATGGTCTATGTACATGGTGAAAGGATATTTTTGGTCTTTTTGGTTTTTAGCTTTTTGTTTTGTTTTTATACTTTATAAATATGTACAAATATTTACAAACATATTTTTGGGTGAGGAAAATATAATTTTATTTATTTACATAAATATTTACACATGAGCCCCTATCTCCCTCTACTTTGGCTTTTATGCGGTCAGGCCCATGCTGAGCCCTCCCTTGGGCTAGGTTGCTCAATATTTATTCTAAATATTTCCCTCTTTTTCTTTTTCATCTTTATTCTTTTATTTTTGCACAAAAACATGCTAATTATAGATTTTTACAAGATGCATGCTTTTGCTAATTATTCCTATTTACACATATCTACATGCATTTGCATAGGTTTTTGTAGCTAAAATATAAGAATAAAGAGTGATGAATGGGTATTCATCACCCCCCTATACTATACTTTACTAGTCCCTTAGCAAACACTTATTTGAAAAAGAAGTGAAAAAGAAAGAAAAAGAAAAAGAAAAAGAGGATGTACATGGATCAAGGTTGATTATTAAACTTGCCTTCATTAAATTGAGGTATGGAGCTCAATCAGATCTTTGGATTATTAATGTGTCAGAACCTTATTTAGACTTAAGCTTAAAACCTAACAGCCTCTAAGTTCCACTAATCTACAACCAAGACTCCTCAATGCCCCAGATCAGAACAAGTCATCAATCACAAACCCTGAAGACCATGAATCTCTTCTTGTCCTGTGAAAGTGAGGTCTAAGCTCTCCACCTCAGAAATGGCAACTTGACAACCCTCCTCAACAAGGTAACTCTATGACCTCAATCTGGCCACACTTTCCTCGAGGAGCGGGGTATTCCCTTCTAAGTTCAAGTACAACCGGCTCAAGAAGAGGGGGAAGAAGAGAATGGGTCAAGGCTAGTGTAGCCAAGTACCCTTGGGAGCTTGACCAGTGTAGCCAAGTCTCCCTGCTGCAAGCTACAACATGTGGATCATGAAACCAAGCTTTGCTTATTGCACTTATATACATACTCCGGTGGGATTATCATTTTCTCTCAGACCCACCATTTTTTTTGGAGTTCTTTTCTTTTTGCACATTTTTTTTCGAGTGCATCTATACAACATATACATGTGCAGCATATATACAAGGAGTTTTTCCTCTTGAGCCAGTAGACTATCCCTCTTTTGAATCTTTATTGCAACCCACAACTCCCGTCGTTAGACCTCATGGCAACCAGACCAAGTTGAGACGCACTTCCTTCACTATACGAAGAAGAGAGGTTCCGCCTAGAAGTACTACCCTCATATGCTACCCCAAGCCAAGGAAGACTGCCTCCTCACCACCTCATCCGTAGAGAGCTCGGTGCATAGTGCGGTTGTCCAAGTAAAGCCATAATCTATATGAGTCATGTGTTGTTGTTAAGTGCTCTATTTAGGCTCATTGAGATGACATGTGATCATAGCCTAGTGGACTCAAAGAATTAAGTCACCATGGACCTGAAAAGCCTTAAACCTAAGCCCTATAAGGTTCCTCTTAGAATTAGGTGGATTAAGATCTTAATCAAGCTCCATTTCTCAATTTGATTCCAGGCTGGTTTAAATGTCAACTATCATCCAAAAAAAACTATATACATATGTACAAACAGATGCTTATTTACACAAATTTTACAATCATGCAAAATTTTTGAAAAATGTTTTGAAATCATGAATGGATGATGCATGAAGTGCAAGTTTTGCAAAAAAGGTATTTACACAAATTTACACAAGATTTTTGCAAACTTTTGATTTTCAAAACATTTTGGAAAAATTTTGTACTATATACATAATTTTGATACAAAAATATTTACACAAGCTTTACACAAAAGATTTTTGAAATCATTTTTACAAAAATAATTTGTACACTAGCTATGTATGTGCAAATAAAAGAAGATTATGAACATGAAAAATTTTTAATTTTTGTGATTTTTAGCCATTTTTATTTATTAACACACTCACACAAAGTACGAGTTATGGCTAAGGTATATATGAAATATATACACACCCCCCTATACTTAGCTCGAACGATGTCCTCGCAGTCAAGAGCGATGAAGAAGACATAACTCGTGCTATGTATAGGGAAGTGAAAAGAAAGGCTATACAAAAGAAGAATGAAAAATCAAGAGGGACTCAGATCTCCCCCCATACTTAGGATCAAGTAATCCTAAGTATAGCAGGCTGTATACTAAGGGAAAACCTGAGTGCAGAATGTACAGGGTCTACCCCCCCTATACTTAGGGTGAAATATCCCTAAGTATAGGCAGCAAAACAGGGGTAGACAGAAACAAAAGAAATACCCGAAAGGTCGCACATCCCCCCTATACTTAGGGTAAAGTGCACCCTAAGTATAGCATAATCACAAGATGGAGAAAGGGATGTGGGACTAAAGAATGTGATGATATGGACATCTGGATCTATGTACAGCGGAAGATCAGTGAAACTCAGGCGTGAGATGCATTAGATGTGAGTCAAAGACCATATCTCACGCAAAATGAATAGGGGCAAGATCAACGACCCGCGGCTCATGATCTAGAAATGGCTTGAGCCGCTGGCCGTTCACTCGAAAGGTACTCTCAGAAGACAACTCGGATATGTCGATGCTACCATTGTCGTGTACCTTTCGAACCAGATAAGGTCCTTTCCATTTGCTCTGCAGCTTCCCTGGAAATAATCTAAGCCTCGCATCAAACAGCCATACTCTCTGTCCAATCTCAAAATGTTTGTGGCTGATATGAGAATCATGCCACTCCTTCACTCTCTCCTTATAATGTAGGCTGCTTGAGAAAGCTGCATCTCTAAGCTCTTCCAGGGCAGCTAGCTCTGCCCTCCTCTGGTCTCCCATACCATCTGGATCCATAAGTATGTCTGTGATTGCCCAAAGTGACTTGTGCCTCAGCTCAACAGGTAAATGGCATGGCTTGCCATACACAAGGCGAAAGGGAGATGTGCCCAAAGGTGTCTTGAAAGACGTCCGATATGCCCACAAGACCGAGTCCAAAAGCTGTGACCAATCCTTTCGGTCAGGACGGACGACTTTCTGCAGAATAGTCTTGATCTCCCTATTCGACACTTCGGCTAGACCATTCGTCTGTGGATGGTAAGGTGTAGCAACACGATGGTCTATGCTGAACTCGCTAGCAAGTGCCTTCACCTGGTCGTTGATGAAGTGAGATCCCCCATCAGAAATCAGAACTCGTGGAACCCCGAACCGCGTGATGATGTGCTTCCTCAAAAATCTGCAAACTGTCCTCGCATCAGCGGCTCGGGCGGGGATAGCCTCCACCCAACGACTCACATAATCGACGGCCAACAGAATGTACTCAAATCCCTGACTCTTAGGGAATGGACCCATGAAATCGATGCCCCATGCGTCAAAAACCTCACAGAAGTGGATGGGCTGCATCGGCATCATATCACGCTGTCCACAAGTGCCCATCCTCTGACAGTCAGTACACCTCTTCACGAACTCATCTGAGTCCTTGAAGAGGGTAGGCCACCACAAGCCGGATTGGAGCACTTTCTGTGCCGTTCTCCTCCCAGAATGATGTCCTCCTGCCTCAAGCTTGTGGCAGTAGGTGAGGACGCTATGGTGTTCCTCCTGAGGAATACACCGACGCCAGACGCTATCCCCTCCTTCGTGGTAAAGGATGGGATCCTCCCAATGGTAGGACTTGGCCTTCGCTAGGAAGGTCTCAAGCCTCTGCCTGGGCCAATCTTGTGGGACTTTCCCAACAACGAGAAAGTTCACAATATCGGCGTACCATGGGAGTGAGGCGATAGCAAGGATCGCCTCATCTGGGAAGGTATCTCTAATAGGGTCAATCTGCTCAGAATCCTCAGGCTGCTCTAGTCGGGAGAGATGATCCGCCACCACATTCTTGACTCCAGGCTTATCCTTGATCTCAATGTCGAACTCCTGGAGTAGAAGGATCCATCTAGTCAGTCTGGCCTTGCCATCCTTCTTTGCCATGAGGTACCTGATGGCGGTGTGATCTGTAAACAAAGTCACTCTAGATCCGATGATATATGATCTGAACTTATCCAGGGCGAACACTACTGCTAGCATCTCCTTCTCTATGACTGTATAATTCCGCTGGGCGGAATCCAATGTGCGGCTAGCATAGTGTATAGAAAATGACACTCCATCCCTCCTCTGTCCCAGCACTGCCCCTACGGCAAAATCGGAGGCATCCGTCATGATCTCAAATGGGAGAGACCAATCAGGCGGCTGGAGGACAGGAGCCTCAATAACACACTGTTGGAGAGTAGCAAACGACGAAAGACACTTGTCATCGACAAGGAACTCAGTGTCTTTCGTCAAGAGGTCAGTCAACGGTCGGGCAATCCTGCTGAAATCATGAATAAATCGCCTATAAAATCCAACGTGCCCCAGAAATGACCGTAGCTGCCTCAGATTGGACGGCGGTGTGAGTTTCCTAATGACATCAACCTTGGCCGGATCAACCTCCATGCCCCTGTTGGAGATGATATGGCCAAGCACCGTCCCTTGAGTCACCATAAAGTGACTCTTCTCCCAAGATAGCACCAAATGATACTCAATACATCGCTGGAGTACTCGATCTAGGCAGTCAAGACAAGAATCGAATCCGTCGCCGTAGATCGAGAAATCATCCATGAAGACCTCCAAACACTCCCCTACCATGTCCGAAAAGATCGACAGCATGCACCTCTGAAAAGTCGCAGGGGCATTGCATAGCCCAAATGGCATGCGTCGAAAAGCATAAGTGCCGAAGGGACGGGTAAAGGTGGTCTTCTCCTGGTCCTCAGGAGCGATGGCCACTTGGTTGTAGCCCGAGTACCCATCCAGGAAGCAATAATGGCTCTTCCCTGCCAGTCTCTCAATGATCTGGTCAATAAAAGGCAGGGGGAAATGGTCCTTCTTGGTGGCTTGGTTGAGTCTCCTGTAGTCAACACAAACCCTCCAAGAGGTGGGTACTCGTGTAGCGATCTCCTCTCCCGACTCACTGATCACAGTCGTGATGCCCGTCTTCTTGGGCACCACATGCAAGGGGCTGACCCACTTGGAGTCGGAAATGGGATAAATAAAACCTGCACCCCACCATTTTGATATTTCCTTCATCACAACCTCTCTCAGGTTGGGGTTCAGACGCCGCTGGAACTCACGCGACGGCTTCGCCCCCTCCTCGAGATAGATATGGTGGGAGCACACTGATGGACTAATCCCATGGAGATCTGCTACGCTCCATCCGATCACCTTGCGGTTCTTTTCAAGAACCCCCATCAAACGGGATTCCTGCTCTCCAGTCAACTCGGCGGAGATAATGACTGGGTACATCTCTGGCTCGCCCGCAAGGAATCGATACTTCAGCGAAGTAGGGAGCGGCTTCAGCTCTGGAATGCTGGGTGCCGGCAAATCTGGCTGCGGAAGAAACTGAGTGAAAGCTGCAAGGTCGGCCAAATCTGCCTGGGAAAGTGAAAGCGTACTCTCGCAAACTGGATCGGGAGAAGGCGGCTCAACTGTACTGTCTCTGCTCGGCTCTGCATCTACCTCCTCCTCATCTGTAGGCTCAGGTGGAATCAGGTCTGGCATCTGATCATCACAATCAGCCTAATCAGACTCTGAATCCGAGGGATCTGTATCAACCGCGGTGGCATCAGTACCACCGGAAAACAAGGTGGCCTCAGCACCACCATCACTAATTATCGTGCTGCGATCAAGGACCGGCTCTGCTGCCTCAATGGTATCCTGAACCAGGTCTGTGCTCTCCAGACTCTCCTCTGCTGTCGTCTCTGCATCAGCTGCATCTGAAAGTGAGAGGGTGGTCTGTGTCTCAAGATCTGCCCAAGCTGCCTCATCATCTGTGATCACAAAATCACAGTCCTGGTGGATGTCTGGCTCTGCGTCGGTCAGCTGCTCTGAATCTGTACTCGCATCTGAGCGGGCTCTGAATCTAGCTCTGTAGTCCTCGACCGTCTCTATTTGTATACTCTCGCCCTCGACGCGAAAGTACACCTTCCCGCTATCATGATCAGTCACCGCCTTGGCTGTGGCCAAGAACGGACGACCAAGGATGATGGGGGTATCGGTCACTGACTCAGGGATCTCCATGTCCAACACTACGAAGTCCACGGGGAATTTCAGGCCCTGAATCGTGACGATAACGTCTCGTAATAACCCCTTCGGCCTCTTGACAGATCGATCAGTGAACTGAAGGACTGTCCTGCTCTGTCGAAGAGTGCCCAACTCGAAGCGGTCGAGAAGGGCTGCCGGAAGAAGGTTGATCGACGATCCGCTATCTAGAAGAGTACGATCGAACCTCTGCTCACTAATCTGGCATCTGACATACGGGGCCCCTGAATCTGGCCTCTTGGCTGGCAGGCGGTTCTGGATCGCAAAACACGTGGCCTTGGTCAGCACATGGATCTCTGAAGTGTGGTTCCTCCTCCTTCTCCTGACTGTAGTCCTCTCTCTCAAAGATCACTGGAGAAGGGGGATGTGCTGCAAAGCCTCCTGGAGGGTCAGCTGGATGTGGAATCGATCAATCATGCTCTGGCTGAACTCCTCAAACTCTCTCTTTTTTGGATCATTTTTCTTCCCCTTCCCCATCTGAAGGGCTCTAGGGAAGGGGATCACAGGGTCCTTCTCAGATGAAGGACTAGGAAAAGGTCTAAGCGGTTTAAGGACCGGATCCACACATACATCATGCACCACAGTGGGACCAGAAGAAAGTAAACCTTTTCCTTTATTCACAACAGAGTTCTGAGATACAGGAATACGAGGAAAAACATCATCTCTATCTGTACAAACACCGGTGGCCTCAGTACCACCGTGGGCTGACTCTGCTGCTGCTGCTGCTGGTAGACGTCATGCGGCCTCAGTACCGCGGGCTGGCTCAGCTGAACGGGTGGCATCAGTACCACCTCCTAGATCTGGTGAAGTGGCGGCCTCAGTACCGCCGGTGGGATCAGCATCCTTGGTGGCCTCAGTGCCACCGTCATCGTCTGGAGCGGCCTCAGTACCGCTCTCCTCCTCCTCCTGTGGCGCCTCGGGATGAAGCTCAGATGAGGCGCCGCCGCCTGCTGGGGTCCTACCGCTCCTAAGTGTGACAAAATCAGCATCAAATGGATCCGAAGATGTATCATCAAATGGGTCACTAGGAGTGGCTAACTCAGTATGTACTACCTGCTCAGATTTCCTCTTGAGGTTGTTCGGATTCGGCTCTATCTGGGCTGGTATGGCGGCCTTCCCTCTCACCAGGTCCTGCATCTCCTGGCGGAACTCGTCCATCTCCCGTCTGAATGTGGCCTGCTGGTCCGTGAGGAGGCGGGCGATGTCATCCAAAGCGGGGCTCTCGTGGGAGCCCGACGGGTGGCCTCTCTGTGGGTGAGGCTGCTGGAACTGCTGTGGCTGGTGCTTGTAAGAGGGATATGAAGGAGGGTGCTGCTGCTGATATCCCGGGTGAGCCTGCTGCTCACGTATCCATGACTGCCCCTGCTGCTGATAGGGACGCGGACCAAAGGATGACTGGTGCTGCTGATATGCTGGGGGCTGCTGCTGCGACTGGTGCTGGTCTCTCTGCTGGGAGTACTGCCCTCCCTGTCCTGACGGTTGCTGCTGGGGTTGGGTACCACCACTCCCCCACCTGAATCTGGGATGGTCTCGTCGGATCCCAGGCTGGGGGCGGTCATACCAAATCCCGTTGACATCCATCAACGGCTCGGCATCGTAGGGGGCTGGCGGGAGTACTGCCAGAGGCTGGTCCGGCTGGTAGACCACCATCTGCATCTCTGGAGATGGTGGGGACTGGTAGGTGGGCTGCGGCTGCTGGTACGGCTCCGCCTGTACAAGATGGACCTGTCTAGGCTGCACGTGGGTGCTGGAGCGCTGGGACGAGCTGCTGCTGCTGCCGGTGTCGCCTCGCGACTGAAGACGGGGCTGAGAAGCCGTCTGTGCCTCCTGGAGACACATGAGCTGTGTCTTCATGTCGCTCAGAACCTGTGCCATCTGCTCCATCTGCGTGATACCCTGGCACTGCTTCTTCTCTATCAGCTCCATGCGGTCCAGCTTCTCGCTGATAATGCCCATGTCCGCAGCTGACGACTCTGCCTGTGCTGTTGCGGCTGCGGACGAACTGGAAGGACCTGCATCTACCTGTGCTATCCTCTGATACTGCACGGGTCCTGGCTGATGTGGCTGGGTCTTCTGAGTATACAACCTGGTCTGAGACATCACCATATAGTTCTCAGCCATCTCCTCGTAGATGGCCCAGACCTGGTCGTGGTCCTTGGCAAAGTAGGACCCACCACACGAAGCGTTCACCAGACCCTGAAGCTCTGACGTCAACCCACTGAAAAAGCTCTGAACTAGGTTCGGCTTGGAGATGTCGTGGTGCGGGCATCGGTCCAGGAGCTCTCAAAACCTCTCCCAAGCCTCGTGGAACTGCTCGTTGGGGAACATGGAGAAGTTGCTGATCAGGGCCCTTGCTGCATTCGTCCGCCCGAGTGGATAGTACATGTTCAAGTACTCGGTGCGGAGCTGCTCCCAGGTATAGACAAACCTCCCAAGATGCTTCAGCCAGGTGGCTGCTCTATCTGCCAGTGAAAACGGGAAGGCTATCATCCGGATCGTGTCCTGGTCCACATGCCGGTCGTGGACAGTACTGCAGATCATCAGAAACTCCTGGAGGTGGAGGTGGGGCTCCTCGGTGGCGAGTCCGTGGAATCGGGGTAGCATCTGCAGGGTGTTCGGGGGGAACTTGAAGTCCCCCACGATCGCCGGCACCACTACCCAGTGATGCATCAGAGTAGATCCGGGATTGTGTAAATCCCGCATCGGTCGTGGTGGTCCTCCTGCTCCTGCGGCTGCTGCTGCTGCTGCTGTGGCTCGTGCCTCTGCATCAGGTCCGTCCTCAGGCTCGCTCTGCTCATCTCGCTATGCTCTGAGCCTCTCCAACTCTCTCCTCATCTCAATCATAAATGCTCCCTGATCGCGGAGCTGCTGCTGGACTGTATTGAGTGACGCGATCAGGGTGGAGTTGATTGCTCCCTGGTCTAGTACAATATGCTCTGGCTGACGGGAGTGATCGTCTGAACTGTCGGCTCCGGCCATGTCGGCGTCTGCAAAATCAAACGAGCCCAACTCAGGTGCTGTCAAATGTATCAATCTCTCCTCGGGCTCGTATCTCTCAGGTAGATCAGAAAGGGGGTCGAGGGGGAACAGGGTGGAGTCGTACTCGGGCTCGGAGAGCGGGTCTGAGCTCTCGCGAGCCAACCTAGATGATGAGGTAGACGCGCCCGAAAGCGGTGCAGCCAGAGGCTGCCTAAGAGACCGTCTACCCATCATCTTGATCTGGCGAGTAAGGCGGATGAGATCTGGAAAAATTATGATCTGAAAACAAACCCCTGGTTCACCAACGCAACGCGAGCTGAAGACCGTGAAAGTTCGGTCAAATTATCTTGTCGATTTTATTTTGGTGAACAATCAGAATATCAGAGCGCTTACGTGACCTGTTGGGATATCCGATGCTAACCCAACCGACTGGCCCGCACGGAAGAGTCGGTAATCAGTCGGGACTAGCAACGGGGGGCTCTACCTAGGGTGCGGGTCACTCTCTCGCGCATCCAAACCAAACAATGAGGGGGGTTGCTCTCCCCAAGACAAAATTTTTAGGGTGAGCGGTTTTTAGATCGATAATTTTAGCAGTCCCAATTTTATGGTTTCACTTTTTTAATATTTTTCAAAGCAATCAAAAGGTCTAACGAATTTTTCGGTTCTCCTTGTTATTAAGTCCAAAACAGGGGGGAGAAGACGAAAAAGCCGATGCACGATAAATCAATGATGCATGCAAAGTCAGAAATGCGTACCTGCCTCCAGCTCTCTACATGCAATATGATCCGCGCATAAAAGTAAAGACAGAATTAAAACTAACCTAAATGATGCAACGGTAAAACCGAGTCCTAGACGAGCAAGTCTAGCGAAGAGCCGTCTAACCGGTCACCGACCTCCAAGCCAAAGAGTCCGGTCTTGACACGTCCCTCCTCTGTCCGACAAATCGGGGGTAGGAGTAAGCGCTTTACAGGACGGGCTGCGGCACGTAGGCTACGGAGGCAAGTGAATCGGTTATTTTTATTATTTATTTTAAGTAGGTCCAATTAATCGATCTATGGGAACAGATATGCAATTAGGGGTGTGGATCCTACTAGTTACGGCACATTCACCAGAAAATCCTAAGTCTAGGGGCTCGAGCAAAAACCGCGAAAAACCGGAAAAGATAGAAATAAAAGAAAAATAAAACCGCAAAGAAAGCCGCGAAAAACCGCGAAGGTCCTAAAGGGTCCCCCGAGCACACCGGTGCTCGGTGAAACAGACCCGCTATGGTCGAGAAGTCTAAGAGTGTCCAAGTCCTGTCCCTGTATTATTACAATAATAAAAATAAAATAAGATCCTACTCTATCCTCACACCACTCAACTCTCTTCCGCTCGCTCTCTCCTGCGGCTTCGTAGAGAAGGAAGCCGCCTCCAAGTTCCTCGGCTGCACCGGCTCCTCGAAAGTCGCCTCCGCGGTCCTCGGGCCCTCGCAAGAAAAAGAGGAGAGTGGTCAGAACCAATAAAAATAATCAAATAATAAGGAAAAAGAAATGAAAATAAAGGTGAGGGTATATATGCAAAAATGGAAACTAAAATAAATACACAAAATAAAACAAAAATAAAAATAAAAAAATGAAAAATAAATCAAAATAAAACAAAAAGAAAATAGAAACAAAAGCCGCGAAAAGCCGCGAGCTCCGAAGAGCCGTGAAAAGCCGCGAGCTCCGAAGAGCCGCGAAAAGCCGCGAAAACAAAAATGAAAATAAAAACAAAAAGAACTACTAAGCCGTGCTCCCCGGCAACGGCGCCATTCTGATGACCGGTGTAAGTGACTAAGGTAAAGGTACAGAAATGTTCGTTGCAACCTCAATCACTCAGACTAAGTATATCAAGAAAAATCGAACCACTAATAGAAATAAAATCAATCAAACACTCAAATAGCGGTCCAGCTATGAGATTAACCTGGCATAGCACCCAGGGTCGAACTCAAGGAGCACGGGTTGGCCAAAGGCCTACGAAGTAGTAAAAATAAAATAAAATAAAAGACAAGTATTTTTAATGGTTTTTAATGATTTTTATATTTTTTATATTTTTAAATGTGAAGAAAATAAAAGAAACACAAAATCAATCACACTTTGGCTAATTATTTAATGTGTCAAAAACCAAGCAAAAATTCAAACAAAAATGTTTTTATGTTTTTTAGGTTTTTTAGTGTTTTTGGTTAATTTTTGATAATTTTCTGATGTATATTTTATTTTCTAAAAATCAAACAGTGATAGAAAAGCAAGGTACTGTCCAGCCAGGACCAAAATCCCTAAATAAAATATCTAAGGATCTCAAGAGGGCCTGAAAGTATTTTTCCTGTATACTAGACAAAACAAGGAAAATTTGAGTACCAAAATTATTGTTTTTGGGTTTTTAAATTATTTAATATGATTTTTATGAGTTTTTAGGTGTTTTTAAGTTTTTATGATTTTTACTCAGTGAAAAATAGCCAAAATTGGCTAGAAAATCAAGGAACACAAAAGAAACAGTACCTAATTTTTATGGAATTTTTGAGGGGGTTTTTATATTTTTTTGGGATTTTTAAACCTAGACAGTAGCTAAAATAAAGGTTTTTGAATTTTTAAAAAATAACAAATAAACTCAAAAATGTCCTCAAAAATTCTCAAAAATCCTACAACATGGCAGGAGCCATGTGTCAAATTTTCATCGAATTTGGAGGTGATTTGATATTTTATTCAAAAATCAAAAGGGGGCACTGCGCACAAGGACTGAAGTGCAAATACCCAAAGTTCTGGGGGTCCAGGTGCAATTAACCCAGCAACGCACGCTTTTTTTTGCCTGGGGCACTCAGGGACCTTTTGGTAAGAAAAACAAGTCCCGAGGACCTTTTGGTAACTCGTACCAAAAGTCCAGGGGTCTGTGTTGCAAATAACCCACTAAAAGACGCACATGTGCAATTAAAACACTCACAGGGGCTTATATGCAATTACTGAAAACATTTCATTCATTTACGAGCATCCAGAACTACAGGGCTAATGTTGCAAATACACCAAACATACACGTGACGAAGCACGTAGCTCACACAAACAGGGGCATAAGTGCAAATAACTAAAGTATGAGGTCCAATGTGCAAAATACCCTAAAACTAAACAACTGACGAAAGTAATTACAGGACTAAAATGAAATAAAAACAAGAGCTGGGCCTAAGGGTAATTTACCCTTTATTACGCGGGCCGTCGGATGCGCTCCACGTGGATGATCTGACGGGTACGCTGGTGGGCGCTCCAGATCTCCTCTCCAAGGATCGGACGGTGGCTGCTCCTCCTGGAATGGACGGACGAGATGGCAACTGGAGGTCGAGGCTGATCGGACGGCTGGCGAGGATCCTCGAAGAACAGGTGGCCGGCGAGTTTCGCCGGCCTCGTGCGAGTGCTGTGGTCCTCGTCTGCTGCTTCCGGAGATCGGAGAAGATGCGCGATGAAGCTCCGCAGCTGTTGGTGGTCTCCGATGGCCCAGCCGAGCCCTGGAGGGGCTCCGGCGAGGTCGGCAGAGGAGAGCTCCTGGCCTGGATGTAGGGAAGCCTCAGATGGCCTCCTCTGGACCTGCAAAGTAGCTCAGAAGCTTCGCGGGTCGAGGGCAAAATGCCTCGACCCGGTTAGGCGGCGTGAGGGTGGTCTGTGCGTCGGAGCGGATGAATTCCGGTGAAGCGACGGCGATGGGATTCGAATCCCAGCTCCTGTGCGAGCTGGGCTGAACGGAGGGGCGGAGAAGGTGCGTGGAGGAAAGGCGGAGGTGATGACGGGTTCCGATGATCGAAAGGATGAGCGAGATGGCCGGAATCGACGGAACACGGCGGCGGTACGATTTGGGGCAAACTAGAAATTAAGCTAAATAGAGAAGCTAAGGGGTTACCTGGGCGGATGGTGAGACTATGCTAGAGCTGAGTTAGCTCCTGGTCGTGGCCTCAAGGGGTGTCTCGGCCCGAGGCTCGAGCTCCTGCTCTGGGCGGAGCACGGCGGCGCTAAGTCGCCGGATCAGTGGAAACCAGCCCCTCTCCTCGCTGCGACACGGGCAACCGAGAGCTGTCACCTCAGGGGCTGCTGTGGAGGTCACGGGACAGAGAATGGGGAACCAAAGATAGCAAAAGAATGCGGCGGAGCTGGGTATTTAAATGGCTGGGGGTCCGAAAAGAGGAGCTCGGGTAGGGTCATGGAGGCGCGCGGACCCCGAGGTAGATGCCCGGCGAGGGTGTCGGATGTGGGAGGTGTCAAACGGAGCCGGGGTTTGGGTGTGAGGCAGTCGGATCTGACGGGTAGAAATTGGAGAAACGGGTCGGGCAGGTCAGACCCGGCTCTGGTGGTCCTGGGGGGAGAGTTGACCGGGGGTCAACAATCCCCCGTGGACCAATCAGAGCCCGCCAAGCTTATTAATTTTGATTTATTTTTTTGAGTTAGAAAATGACCGAATTTCTAAAAACTTAAAACATGAATTATTTTTATTTTAATTTTTTCTATTTTTTTGGTGATTTTTAATTAATTTTTGGAAATAAAAATAAGGTATTTACAATATATAGCTATATATAGGTATATGTACAATATGTTGGTTTTTGATTTTTGATTTTTAATGATTATTTTTGTACAATTTTATTCCTATTTTATATTTTATTTATTTATAGAATAAAATGAGGAATAAAAGGATATTTTTATTTTATTTTTATTATTTATATACATAGGTGAAATAAATAGTTATGTACAACTATGTACATGGCATATGTACAATATATTTTTATAATTTTAATTTTGTTATTTTTATTTGATTTTTGTTTTGATTCTTTTTATTTATTTTATTTACAATATATAACATAGAATATTTACAAAAGGTTTAGAAAATAATTTTATTTATTTATAAGGTTAAATAAATAAGGAGGCATGGTCTATGTACATGGTGAAAGGATATTTTTGGTCTTTTTGGTTTTTAGCTTTTTGTTTTGTTTTTATACTTTATAAATATGTACAAATATTTACAAACATATTTTTGGGTGAGGAAAATATAATTTTATTTATTTACATAAATATTTACACATGAGCCCCTATCTCCCTCTACTTTGGCTTTTATGCGGTCAGGCCCATGCTGAGCCCTCCCTTGGGCTAGGTTGCTCAATATTTATTCTAAATATTTCCCTCTTTTTCTTTTTCATCTTTATTCTTTTATTTTTGCACAAAAACATGCTAATTATAGATTTTTACAAGATGCATGCTTTTGCTAATTATTCCTATTTACACATATCTACATGCATTTGCATAGGTTTTTGTAGCTAAAATATAAGAATAAAGAGTGATGAATGGGTATTCATCAGTACTCTGGATACAATCAAGTGGCCATTGCGCCCGAAGACCAGGAGAAAACGACATTCACCTGTCCGTTTGGGACTTATGATTTCAGACGTATGCCCTTTGGTCTATGCAACGCTCCGGCGACATTCCAAAGGTGCATGTTGTCCATATTCTCGAACATGGTGGGTGACTGTTTAGAGGTCTTCATGGATGACTTCTCGGTCTATGGCGACGGGTTCGACGCTTGTCTTGACTGCCTAGACCGTGTGCTCAAGCGCTGCATTGAGGTTAATCTTGTCTTATCCTGGGAGAAGAGTCATTTCATGATGACTCAAGGGACGGTCCTTGATCATATCGTCTCCAACAGGGGCATGGAGGTCGATCCGGCTAAGGTGGACATCATCAGAAAACTCAATCCGCCATCCAATCTGCGTCAGTTACGGTCTTTTCTAGGGCATGTCGGTTTCTACCGACGGTTCATTCTGGACTTCAGCCGAATTGCCCGACCGCTCACTGACTTACTGACTAAAGACACCGAGTTTATTGTTAATGATAAGTGTCTTGAATCATTTGAGACTCTTAAACACATGGTTGTTTCAGCTCCTGTCCTACAGCCACCTGATTGGTCTCTCCCATTCGAGATCATGACGGATGCTTCCGATTTTGCCGTTGGGGTTGTGCTTGGACAGAGGAGGGAGGGATTACCTTTTGCCATTCACTACGCCAGCCGGACTTTGGATGCTGCGCAGCGGAATTACACAGTGACTGAGAAAGAAATGCTGACCGTAGTCTTCGCTCTTGATAAGTATCGATCATATATTCTCGGATCTAGAGTAACCCTCTACACCGATCATACCGCCATCCGGTATTTAATGGCTAAGAAGGATGCCAAAGCACGTCTCACCAGATGGATCCTTCTACTCCAGGAATTTGATATTGAAATTAAGGATAAGCTTGGAGTCAAGAATGTGGTGGCGGATCATCTCTCCAGATTGGAGAATCTTGAGGAATCTGAGTCCAGCGCACCTATCACAGAGACATTTCCAGATGAGGCGATCTTGGCTGTCACCTCACTCCCATGGTATGCCGACATTGTGAATTATCTTGTTGCCAAGACGATCCCTCAAGGTTGGCCCCGGCAGAAACTCGAGACCTTCCTGGCGAAGGCCAAGTTTTACCATTGGGAGGATCCCGTCCTTTATCATGAAGGAGGGGACAGTATCTGGAGAAGGTGCATTCCTCAAGAAGAGCATCATAGCGTCCTCACATACTGCCACAAGCTTGAGGCAGGAGGACATCATTCTGGAAAAAGGACAGCACAGAAGGTGCTTCAATCCGGCCTATGGTGGCCTACTCTCTTCAAGGATTCTGATGAGTTCGTGAAGAGATGTACTGACTGTCAGAAAATGGGAACCTGCGGACAGAGAGACATGATGCCCATGCAACCCATTCACTTCTGTGAAGTTTTTGATGCATGGGGGATTGATTTCATGGGCCCATTTCCTAAGAGTCAGGGATTCGAGCATATCCTGCTCGCTGTGGATTATGTCAGCCGATGGGTTGAGGCCATCCCCGCCCGAGCCGCAGATGCTAAAACCATTTGCAAATTTTTGAGGAAAAATATCATTTCACGGTTCGGGGTACCTAGAGTCTTGATTTCAGACGGGGGGTCTCATTTCATCAATGACAAAGTCAGGGCCCTTGCAGACGAGTTCGGCATTGACCATCGGGTTGCCACTCCTTACCACCCTCAGACTAATGGTCTTGCCGAAGTATCGAATCGGGAGATAAAGACTATCTTGCAGAAAGTTGTCCGCCCAGACCGAAAGGATTGGTCACAGCTTTTGGACTCGATCTTATGGGCTTATCGGACTTCTTTCAAGAATCCATTAGGGACGTCTCCCTTTCGTCTCGTCTATGGCAAGCCGTGCCATTTGCCAGTGGAGATCAAGCACAAATCTTTTTGGGCAGTTACTGAGTTGCTGTTAGATCCGGAGAGTATAGGAGACCAGAGAAGAGCTGAATTGGCAGCCCTGGAAGAATTGAGAGACACGGCCTTTTCGAACAGCCTACAGTACAAAGAGAAAGTGAAGACATGGCACGATTTGCATATCATCCTTAAACAGTTTGAGCCCGATCAGAGAGTATGGTTGTTTGATTCTAGGCTGAAATTATTCCCAGGGAAGTTGCAGAGCAAGTGGAAGGGTCCGTATGTGGTCAGGAAGGTACATGACAATGGCAGCATCGACATATCCGAACCGTCATCTTCTGCGACCTTCCGCGTCAATGGTCAACGCCTGAAACTATATCTAGATCATGATCCGCCGACCATTGACGTTGCCCCCATTCTTCTGGTATGAGATGTGACCTTTGAATCTCATCATCTGCATCTCATACATGGTGATCAATTCCATTCCCTGCTGTACAAGATCCATCTGTCTATATCACTCTTTCGTCTGGTGATTTACTTTCTTCTTTTCTTCTTTTCTTCTTTTCCTTTTCTATCTTCTGTATCTATCAAAAAGGTGCCGCCCTTGTAAACAGTTTTCCATACTTAGGACGTACTTTGTCCTAAGTATAGGGGGGTATGCACCCCGAGTTGTTATATTCTCTTCGATCTTCTCCATTGTCTCCTCTTCTTGTCTATATTTAGGGATATCTTACCCTAAGTATAGGGGGAGACAATCGGAGCAGATCTGTTCATTCCCACCCTTGACCCTCCCTGCTTTGTGTACAGTCTGCTATACTTAGGATTATTTGATCCTAAGTATAGGGGGGACGGTCAACTTCTCATTCATTGGTTCATTCATTTCTTCTTTATTATTTAGACTTGTCTATACTTAGTACGAGTTATGTCCTCTCTTTTCTCTCCCGATCTATGAGGACATAGCTCAAGCTAAGTATAGGGGGGTCGTTATACTGTATAATACTATTAGCCATAACTCGTACTTTCGTATTTTCTTAATAATATGGCTAGAAAAATTCTTTAAAAATTCATTAAAACTCCTTAATAAAAAGATGTGGTTATTCCTCAAACTCTTTTTGTATTTACTGATTAATAAATCAGGTGAAAATGTTTTTTGCAAAATGTTTGAAAAATAGTTTGAAAATCTTTTGTGTACATCTATTGAAAACTATTTTGAAAATGTTTTGTTACATGTTTTCAACCTATGTAAATTGTGTGGATTGTAAAATTTCTTTTCTTTGTGTGAAATAAAATATTTGAAAAATGATTTGCAAATGGTTTGAAAAATGGTTGCAAAAATGATTTGAAAAACCTATATATACTATTTTGAAAGCCTTTGCAAAATGGTTTTCAAATGTGTGTAAATGATGGCGAAAATGTTTGTAAAAACTATTTTGGACTATAGTTTTCAAAAATTGTGTGAAAAGCTTGTGTCAAAATACATTTGAGGAATACTCACATCATACCAAAATCCACTATATATGTATAAAATTGATCACTTACCCTTGTAAATTCTTAAAATCCACTTCTTGTAAATATAAGAAGCACTCCCGTGTACATATTTTAACCTAGTTTTCAGCCAAAACTTTTTGTTTTCAAAAATCCTAAAAAACATTGCAAAATTAAAATCCAAAAACATCTGAAAAATCTTTTTGAAAAATACAAAAAAAATTGCATATGCATCATCATCACCTTTTCAAAAATCCATAAAAAGTTCAAAATCCTTGAAAAAATTGCATCACAAAAATATTTTCTGCATGGCATTTGCATGGCATTCGCATTTTTCGGATTGAGTTTGATAGTTGAACAAGTCTAAGTAAAATCCGAAGATTGGAGCTTGATTGGACCTTATAATCTACCTAATAACAGGAACCTTATAGGAACTGGGTTTGAGGTACTTCAGGTCTAGTTGACTTAATTCTTTGAGGATCACGGGACTTGGTTCAATGGATTCTTGACTGCCTAAGTAGAATATTTCGGAGCACACGCGCACGATTCTTGTTGATAATGACCTAACTTGGACACCTGCACCTTTCACATGGCTCGACTCAGTTGGAGTGGGTGAGGGGATTGGATTTGCTGGTATGAGACGCACACAAGTGGAAACACTTGTCCTCCTCTAGGGAGGGAAGTGCACCCCAAACCCATCCAGTGATTAGGAAGTCTAAAGACAGGAGGCTGTGGGTTGCAATAAAGCTTCAAAAGAGGGATAGTCTACTGGCTCAAGAGGAAAAAACTCCTTATGTAAATGCTGCTGTATATAGTATTCAAAAAAAAAAGTTCAGGCATGTACAAAAATAAAAGCATGCAAGTATGTACAAAGTCAATAAGCAAGCTTGAGCTCCAAAATCATATTATGTGAGCCTGCAGCAGGATGACTTGACTACACTGGTCTTGCATCCCGGGATAGGTAGCTACACTGGCTACCATCCATTCTTCTCTTCACCCCCTCCTCTTGAGCTGGTTGCCACTTGAACTTAGAAGGGAATACCCCAGCTCCTCGAGGATGGAGTCATTGGATTGGGGGATCATGGGGTTGTCGTACTGGAGAAGTCAGATTCTTTATCATTCTAGTTGGGGAGGGCCACCATCACTTACACTGTACAAGTCAGATTCATAGTCGTAAGAGTTTGCGTATGAGTTGAAGTATTTCTGACCTGGCTATTGAGGAGACTTGGACATAGTTTTGGGATTCTCAGGGACTGTTGGATTTCAAACATGGTTCTCATTAAGATTCCGCCCGCACTAAAATTCCAAAGGTCCGACTTAAGCTCCAAACTTTGATTTTTGCGAAGACAAGTTTGATAATCAAATAAAATCCAAGTTCTTCCTTTTCTTTTCTTTCTTTTTGCACTTATTGCATAAGTGTTTGCTAGGGACTAGCAAAGGTAAAGTATAGGGGGATGATGAATCCACATTTCATCATCTTTATTCTATCATTTTGGCACTAAAAACCCTAGCAAATGCCTGTAAATACCCTTAAATGAGCATCTTAGCATTCATGCATGTGCATTCAATTAGTGTATAAAATACTGTAATTAAAGCCAAAATTATAGAATACATAAAGAAAAGAAAAAGAATAAAATATTGTAAATATTTTATGACCCAAAACCCCCGAGACCTAGGCATCTTGATGAATAGGTCGGCAACGAATAAAGTAGGGGGAGATAAGGTCCAAAATACAGATGAAAGACCTATATTTTCTATTCATTCTCTATTCATTTTGGGACCTATTTTTGGTTCCACTTTTGTACATCAAATAAAGAAACTTTGTACATGAAAGTTGTAGACAATTTTACAAAGAAAAATACAAAATTGATTTCACAGAAAAATAAGGTACAGATAAAAAGTTATGATCTGAATAAAATCCAGAATGCCAACTTTCCAGACCTGTATCTCACAAACGACAACTCCAAATGCAGCATACTCACCTTTAATTGTATATAGAAGAAAATAAGCTAAGTAATGGCGGTGGTTTCGCATTTGGCGGAGCTACGGTTTGAAAGTTGAGTTTTGGACCCCTCATTGTATACTTGTACATATTAAAATATTCAATTTATTTATTTATTCATTATTTTTATATATTTTATATTTTTATAAATATTGTAAATAGTACTTATAATAATTATGTGCATTAAAATCAGAATAAAAATGCAAAGAAAAATAAAAATAAAAAATGAACATATATTCAATACATAGATACATTACTTATACACATACCTATACAATATACCTTTATATTTTATTTAATATACAAAAGACTTCAAGAAAATAAAATAAAAATATATTTCTGTATATAAAAGTATGCTATAATTTTATAAAATACTAAATAAAAATAATAAAATTAAAATACTCAAAATAAAAATCAAATACTTAAAAAACATAGGTATTATACCTATATAAGGCCATAAAGGTAACTTGTAAAAATACAAGCCATAAAATTAATTAAAAATCAAAATAAAATACTACATAAAATTTTAAGCATTTTTCATTTTATAACTTTTAATTAATTCGACCTAATTCCATTTTTTATTGATTTTACAAATTAATTTTTCAGGGTTTTTCCTGGTTGGTCCACGTGGACCAACCAGGAGGGGTCAACAGTTGACCTCGGTCAACTGGACGCCCTACCCCCTGTAACTTTGTCAGAGGCTCATTTTTTGGGCCGTATCTCGATTTTTTTCGAGGACGCTAGGTACCTCATCTCGTGCTAGCACCTTCTTGACTTTTGTTCATCGATGATCGAGGAGGCTCGCCCATATCTTACATCGGGCCATGGATCACTGATGCGCTCCAGATCTCTTGGTCTTTGGACCCCTGCAACTCAGGGTCAAACCAAATATAACGAGCCCCCCTTCTTTCCTTTTGCATTTGAACACCTTCAGTCCACCCCTCGCGCCTACTCCGAGCTCCAGCGCTTCCTGGAGGTGACAGCTCCACCGCGAAGCCTTCAGCCAAGGCAGCCGAGGTCGGAGGCGCTTCCATCACCTCCCGCAAAGCAGCCGGTCGAGGTAGCCTTCTTCCCTCTGGCCCTGGCCATTGAGGGGCTCGCTCCGCTTTTTTATTCAGCCCATTTCATTCCTGTTAACCTTAGCTTCGAAAACCCCAAAGAAATTTGAAGTTCCATCAAGTATTTCGCCAAATCAAGCACCTTGGCCGGAGCGCACCTCCGGTCGTGCATCTCCATCTCGATCCAAGCATCCCCGAGTGCATCCAAGGGTCCAGGCAGTTTGCCCTAGACCCGTTGACCATTTTTGCAGGTCCAAGCCGCAGTGAAGATACCTGGAGGCGAGTTTTGGAGCTCGCCGGAGCAGACGCAGCCCACCAGCTCCGCCCGCTGCCCGAGAGCACCACGGTCACCGCCGTGGCTTTTTGACACCCCCAGGAGATAGAGGAGGACCAGAGGAGGCTCCAGCCCAAGTTTGAAGCCCAGAAGTCATCGGAGTCGACCGGAGGAGCTCGAGGAACCTCGCACAACCAGAGCTCCGCCGTGTTCTTCCAGTCGTCTCCTTCACCGTCCGATCAGGGCACCTCCTCCAAATCAATCAGCAACTGTTGGATCCCGCCATGCGTCGACCGTGGATCTTCCCCCGGAGATCTAATCTCAGCCGCGGGTCCACGAACCGTCATCGACCGTCCCCGTGCCGCCACGTGGATAAGTGGCACGCTCCCCGCCGCTGGATCGCGCTCAGCTGCCAGCCGTTGGATTCGCGCCACGTGTCACCTACGGACCGCCCCAGCGAGGGTATTTTGCATCTACACCCTCGCGCCTTTTGTATTTATTACTTAGTATTCAAACTTTCGTCTGTAGTGTAAAAACTTTGGTTTATTTGCACGAACACCCCCGTATTTTCTATATTCACATCCAGGTCCCCCGCCACGTCACCTCACGTGACCTGTACACGTGAGGTGTGGGCATTTTACAGAGGGACCCTTGGTCGTTTGTGTATTTTGTTTTAGTACCAAAACTGTTACGTCAAGTGTTATATGTTTGGACATTTTGCATCTAGGCCCCCAGGGTTTTGAGATATTACATTTCAGTCCTCGCCAGGCGCGTACAAGTCACGCGCCCTGGTGGGAAAACTTCTAAGAGACCCAGGCGGTTTTTGTAATTAGTTGTTGGAGCTATAAATTGAATATTCAGTGTATATTTTTGTGGAAAATTGCATGTATGCCCTTGGATGTTTGAGAAATTGCATAAATACCCCTGCCAGGCCTGTGTTTTGATTGGATGCTTGTTGTATTTATTTAACCTATCCTTTTAAAATCCAAAAAATTCCACAAAAATAGGGTTAAGCTCCTGGACACGTGTACTTTGACGCTATCATTTTAGTTTTTGATTTTATTTTATTTTCATATTTATTAAAAATCAAAAACAGCCTATTTGCCTACTGTCTAGCTTAGAAAATGCCAAAAAAATATTAAAACACTTATAAAAATTACAAAAAAATTATCTAGTGTTTATTATATCCTATTTTAGTGTCAGTCCAAAAATCATAAAAAATCTCAAAAGAAAAACACTAAAAATTTAAAAACACTCAAAAACTTCAAAAAAATATATAAAATCAAGGAAAACTCTAAAAAAATACAAACTCAGATTCTGTTTGTTCCTCATTTTGTTCTTTTTATTTAAAAATAGTTTGAAAAATTTTGAGTACTGGTTGCTATTTTTAACCCCAATTTGTTCACAACCAGCCCTTGTTTCACTGTTTTGAGTCATTTCAGTAATTAAAAATACTAAAACACCTTGAAAAACCCCTAAAAATCACAAAAACAGTAGAAAATCATAAAAATATCAAAAACAATTTATTTCTGAATTTTTGGTAATTTTTACTTAGTTTTATAAATATTTTACCTTGTCTTTTATTCCATTGTCTTTAAATTCCAATATTGAAAAAAAGGAAAAGAAAAATATAAAATATAAAATTATAAAAATCAGAAAATTAAAAATCAAAATACAAAATTAAAAATTAAATAAAAAAATTAAAAAATTAAAAACCCACAAAAATTTCCTTTGCTTGTTTGCTTAGTGTAGACACATCACACACATACTTGTGCACACTTGTTTGAACTACCCTGCTTGCTCCCTGTGTTCGAACTCTCTACATACTTGCACCTATACATCTTTTATGTAGAGTTAAAAATAAATTTGACTCCACATTTGCTTGTCATTTTTTTGATATTTGATTGTGGGTTCATTGTTGATTAATTTCAGAGTTGATTGGTCGACACTTCGACTGTGTTCCCGCTTTGTGTGGAATATAAGACCGATCGATTTTCGAGATTATCAAACTTCAGCTCGTGTTGCGTTGGTGAACTGAGGGGTTTGTTTGTGATCATAGTTTCTCCAGATCTCATCTGCCTTACTCGCTACATCCAAGATGATGGGCAGACGATCTCTTAGGCAGCCTCTGGCTGCACCGCTTTCGGGCGCGACTACCCGTTCATCTAGGTTGGCTCGCGAGAGCCGAGACCAGCTCTCTGAGCCCGAGTATGATTCTGCCCTGTTCCCCCTCGACCCCCTTTTCTTTCGGTTCCGAGAGACCAGTGCCAGAGGAGAGATTAGCATATTTATCGGCACCTGAGTTGGATCGTTTGGTTTTGCAGACACCATGGCCGGCAGTTCAGAGGATCGCTTTAGAGGTCCACATCCCGAGCACTTTGTGTTGGACCAGGGTACGATCAACTCCACCCTGATCGCCTTCCTCGAGATAGTTCAGCAGCAGTTGAGGGATCAGAGAGCGTTTATGTTGGATATGAGGAGAGAGATGGAGCAGATGAGAGCAGAGCGAGAGCAGCGGAGAGACGGATTGAGAGTCCCAGATGATGCAGCAGCAGCCGCAGTAGCCACCGCCACAGCGGCAGCCGCCGCGGCAGGAGCAGGAGACCCACCGAGACCGATGCGGGAGTTGCACAACCCCGGATCGACACTGATGCATCACTGGGTTGTGCTACCAGCTATCGTGGGGGACTTCAAGATCCCCCGAACACCTTGCAGCTTCTCCCCCATTTCCACGGGCTCACCACCGAGGAGCCCCATCTCCACCTTCAGGAGTTCCTTATGATTTGCAGCACTGTCCACGATCGTCAGGTGGACCAGGACACCATCAGGATGGTTGCCTTCCCCTTCTCTTTGGCAGACAGAGCAGCCACCTGGCTGAAGCATCTGGGGAAGTTCGTCTACACTTGGGAGCAGCTCCGCACCGAGTACTTGCATAAGTGCTATCCACTCGGGCGGACCAATGCCGCGAGAGCCCTGATCAGCAACTTCTCCATGCTCCCCAACGAGCAGTTCCATGAGGCATGGGAGAGGTTCAGGGAGCTGACTGATAGATGCCCGCACCACGACATTTCCAAGCTGAACATCGTGCAGAGCTTTTTCAGCGGGCTGACACCAGAGCTCCAGGGCTTGGTGAACGCTTCTTGTGGCGGGACTTACTTCGCCAAGGATCACGACCAGGTCTGGGCCATCTACGAGGAGATGGACGAGAACTATATGGTGATGTCCCAGACCCGGTTGTATACTCAGGGCAGACCCCAGCAGCCAGGACCCATGCAGTACCAGAGGATAGCACGGGTCGACGCCGGTCCTTCCAGTTCGTCCGCAGTAGCAGCAACACAGGCAGAGTCATCAGCTACGGACATGGGCATTATTAGCGAGAAGTTGGATCGGATGGAGCTGATCGAGAAGAAGCAGTGCCAGGGCATCACTCAGATGGAGCAGATGGCACAGACTCTGAGCGACATGAAGACCCAGCTCATGTGTCTCCAGGAGGCACAGACGGCTTCCTAGCCCCGTCTTCAGTCGCGAGGCGACACCGGCAGCAGCAGCAGCTCGTCCCAGCGCTCCAACTCATACCAGCAGCCTAGACAGGTTCACCTTGTACAGGTGGAGCCGTACCAACAGCCGCAGCCCACCTACCAGTCACCACCATCTCCAGACTTGCAGATGGTGGTATACCAGCCGGATCAGCCTCTAGCAGTGCTCCCGTCGCCCCAGTATGACACCGAGCTGTTGATGGATGTCAACGGGATTTGGTATGACCGCCCTCAGCCCGGTATCTGATGAGACCATCCCGGATTCCGGTGGGGGGCCGGAGGTACCCAGCCCCAACAGCAGCCGTCAGGACAGTGTGGCCAGTACGGCCATCAGAGAGAGCACCAGCCGCAGCAGCAGCCCTAGTGTACCCACTACAGCAGCAGCAGCAGTCGTCCTATGGTCCTCGTCCCTATCAGCAGGGACAGTCTTGGAGGCGAGATCAGCCTCACCAGCAACAGCATCCACCACACCCATACCCCTCTCAGCAGCAGCAGCACCAGTTCCAACAGCCTCATTACCAGAGAGGCTACCCGTCGGGCTCCCACGGTCCACCCTACGAGAGCCCCGCCTTGGATGATATAGCCTGCCTCCTCATGGATCAGCAGGCCACCTTTAGACGGGAGATGGACGAGTTCCGCCAGGAGATGCGAGACATTGTGAGAGGGAAGGCCGCCATCCCTGCCCAGATCGAGCCGAACCCCAACAGCCTGAAGCGGAAATCTGAGCAGGTAGCTTACACTGAGTATGCCACTCCTAGTGCTCCATTTGATATATGTCTGCAGACCTTTTTGATGTTGATTTTGTCACACTTAGGAGCGGTAGGATGCCAGCAGGCGGCGCCTCGTCTGAGCGACACCACGAGGACACACCCAGAGCGCCAGATGAGGAGGAGGAGAGTGATAACAGGCCTGACCACTAGGGTATGAGGTACAGAAATAGGGTCGTTGTGACCCGAGCAATCAGACCATGTATATCAAGAAAAATCGGACCACTCAATAAATCAAAGATCGATCAAAACAACGGGTAGCGGTCCAGCTATGAGATTAACCTGGTATAGCACCCAGGGTCGAACTCAAGGAGCACGGGTTGGCCAAAGGCCTACGAAGTAGTAAAAATAAAATAAAATAAAAGACAAGTATTTTTAATGATTTTTAGTGATTTTTATATTTTTTTGGATTTTTAAATGTGAAGAAAACAAAGGAAACACAAAAGCAAGCAAGCTTTAGCTAATTATTAAATGTGTCAAAAATCAAGCAAAAATTCAAACAAAAATGTTTTTATGTTTTTTAGGCTTTTTAATGTTTTTGGTTAATTTTTGATAATTTTCTGATGTATAGTTTATTTACTAAAAATCAAACAGTAACAAAAAGGCTGGGTACTGTCCAGCCAGGCCCAAAATCCCTAGATAAAATATCTAAAAATCTCAAGAGGGCCTGGAGGTAATTTTCCTGTATACTAGAGAAAACAAGGAAAATTTGAGCACCAAAATTATTGTTTTTGGGTTTTTAGATCATTTAATATGATTTTTATGAGTTTTTAGGTGTTTTTAAGTTTGTTTGGTTTTTAAGCAGTGAAAAATAGCCAAAATTGGCTAGAAAATCAAGGAACACAAAAGAAACAGTACCTAATTTTTATAAAATTTTTGAGGGGGTTTTATATTTTTTTTGGATTTTTAACTCTAGACAGTAGCTGAAATAAAGGTTTTTGAATTTTTAAAAATAACAAATAAACTCAAAAATGTCCTCAAAAATTCTCAAAAATCCTACAACATGGCAGGAGCCATGTATCAAATTTTCATCAAATTTGGAGGTGATTTGATATTTTATTCAAAAATCAAAAGAGGGCACTGTGCACAGGGACTGAAGTGCAAATACCCGAAGTTCCGGGGGTCCAGGTGCAAAATACCCAGCAACGCACGCGCGCGGCGCGTGCCTGGGGCACTCAGGGACCTCTTTGTAAATAAAACAAGTCCCGAGGACCTTTTGGTAACTCGTACCAAAAGTCCAGGGGGGCTGTGTTGCAATTAACCCACCAAATAAACGCACATGCGCAATTAAACACTCACAGGGGCATATATGCAAATACTAAAAAGTTTTCATTCATTAATTAACATCCAGAACTACAGGGAATATCTTGCAATTACACCAAACATACACGTGACGAAGCACGTGGCAAACACTCACAGGGGCATAAATGCAAATAAACTAAAGTGTGAGGTCCGATGTGCAAATAACCCTAAACTAAAACAACTTGCTAGAATATTTACAGGACTAAAACTAAATAGAAACAAGAGCTGGGCCTAAGGGTAATTTACCCTTTATTAAGCGGGCCGTCGGATGCGCTCCACGTGGATGATCTGACGGGTACGCTGGTGGGCGCTCCAGATCTCCTCTCCAAGGATCGGACGGTGGCTGTTCCTCCGGGAATGGATGGACGAGATGAAAACTGGAGGTCGAGGCTGATCGGACGGCGGCTGAAGATCAGAACAGGTGGCCGGCGAGTTTCGCCGGCCTCGTGCGAGTGCTGGGATCCTCGTCTGCTGCTTCTGGAGATCGGAGAAGATGCGCGATGAAGCTCCGCAGCTGATGGTGGCCTCCGATGGCCCAGCCGAGCCCGGGAGGGGCTCCGGCGAGGTCGGCGGAGGATAGCTCCTGGCCCGAATGTCGGGAGGCCTCAGATGGCCTCCTCTGATCCTGCAAAGTAGCTCAGAAGCTTCGCGGGTCGAGGGCAAAATGCCTCGACCCAGTTAGGCGTCGTGGAGGTGGTCTGTGCGTCGGTGCGGACGAATCCCGGCGAAGCGACGGCGAGGGGATTCGAATCCCAGCTCCTGTGCGAGCTGGGTTGAACGGAGGGGCGGAGAAGGTGCGCGATGGGGAGGCGGAGGTGAATATGGGTTCCGATGATCGAACGGACGCGGGAGGTAGTCGGAATCGATGGGACACGGCGGCGGAGCGGATTGGGGCAAAATGGAAATTAGGCTAAATAGAGAAGCTAAGGGATTACCTGGGCGGTCGAGGAGACTATGCTGGAGCTGGGGTAGCTCCTGGTCGTGGCCTCAAGGGTTGTCTCGGCCCGAGGCTCGAGCTCCTGCTCTGGGCGGAGCACGGCGGTGCTAAGTCGCCGGATCAATGGAAACCGGCCCCTCTCCTCGCTGCGACGGCACCTAGAGAGAGCTGTCACTCACGCTCGGGTGCTGGAGCTCACTGGGGTGGAGTGGATTAGCCAAAGATGCAGAATAAGGAGGCGGAGCTTGGTATTTAAGTGGCTCGAGGTCCGAAAAGATGAGCTCGGGTAGGGTCACGGTGGCGCGCAGACCCCGAGATTGACGCCCGGCGAGGGTGTCGGATGTGGGAGGTGACAAACGGAGCCGGGGTTTGGGTGTTAGGCAATCGGGTCGAGCGGGTATAAAATGGAGAAATCGGGTTGGCCGCTCGAACCCGTGGGAAGTGGTCCTGGGGGGGCCAGTTGACCGGGCGGTCAACATCCCCAGGACCCAATGAGGATGGGCCACGTGGCCGGATTTTGAAACTCAAATTCAAGGTATCTAGGGCCCGATTTTGTAAAAACCCAAAACATGAAATATTTTTATTTTATTTTTTTCTATTTTTTGGTGATTTTTAATTAATTTTTGGAAATACAAATGAGGTATTTACACCATGTAGCTATATACAGGTATATGTACAATAGGTAGATTTTTTATTTTTGATTTTTTAATTATTATTTTTATACAATTTTATTCCTATTTTATATTTTATTTATTTATAGAATAAAATGAGGAATAAAAGGGTATTTTTATGTGGTTTTTATTATATATATACATGGGTGAGATAAATAGATATATACAACTATATACATGGCATATGTACAATATATTTTTGTTATTTTAATTTTGTTATTTTTATTTGATTTTTGTTTTGATTCTTTTTATTTTATGTATTTACAATATATAACATAGAATATTTACAAAAAGTTTAGAAAATACTTTTATTTATTTATAAGGTTAAATAAATAAGGAAGCATGGTCTATGTACATGGTGAAAGGGTATTTTTGATCTTTTTAATTTTCGAATTTTTATTTTGTTTTTAATATTTTCTAAATATATACAAATATGTACAAGCATATTTTGGGGTGAGGAAAATATAATTTTATTTATTTATATAGATATTTACACCTGAGCCCCTATCTCCCTCTACTTTGGTTTTTATGCGGTCAGGCCCATGTTGAGCCCTCCCTTGGGTTAGGTTGCTCAATATTTATTCTAAATATTTCCTCTTTTTCTTTTTCATCTTTATTCTTTTATTTTTGCACAAAAACATGCTAATTATAGGTTTTTACACAATGCAAGCTTTTGCTAATTATTCCTATTTACAAGTATCTACATGCATTTGCATAGGTTTTTGTAGCTAAAATATAAGAATAAAGAGTGATGAATGGGTATTCATCACCCCCCCTATACTATACTTTGCTAGTCCCTTAGCAAACACTTATTTGAAAAAGAAGTGAAAAAGAAAGAAGGAAAAAGAAAAAGAGGATGTACATGGATCAAGGTTGATTATTAAACTTGCCTTTATTAAATTGAGGTATGGAGTTCAATCAGATCTTTGGATTATTAATGTGTCGGAACCTTATTTAGACTTAAGCTTAAAACCTAACAGCCTCTAAGTTCCACTAATCTATAACCAAGACTCCTCAATGCTCCAGATCAGAACAAGTCATCAATCACAAACCCTGAAGACCATGAATCTTTTCTTGTCCTGTGAAAGTGAGGTCTAAGCTCTCCACCTCAGAAATGGCAACTTGACAACCCTCCTCAACAAGGTAACTCTATGACCCCAATCTGGCCACTCTTTCCTCGAGGAGCGGGGTAATCCCTTCTAAGTTCAACCGGCTCAAGAAGAGGGGGAAGAAGAGAATGGGTCAAGGCCAGTGTAGCCAAGTACCCTTGGGAGCTTGACCAGTGTAGCCAAGTCTCCCTGCTGCAAGCTACAACAGGTGGATCATAAAACCAAGCTTTGCTTATTGCACTTATATACATACTCCGGTGGGATTATCATTTTCTCTCAGACCCACCACTTTTTTGGAGTTCTTTTCTTTTTGCACATTTTTTTCAAGTGCATCTATACAACATATACATGTGCAGCATATGTACGAGGAGTTTTTCCTCTTGAGACAGTAGACTATCCCTCTTTTGAAGCTTTATTGCAACCCACAACTCCCGTCGTTAGACCTCATGGCAACCAGACCAAGTTGAGACGCACTTCCTTCACTATAAGAAGAAGAGAGGTTCCGCCTAGAAGTACTACCCTCATATGCTACCCCAAGTCAAGGAAGACTGCCTCCTCACCACCTCATCCGTAGAGAGCTCGGTGCATAGTGCGGGTGTCCAAGTAAAGCCATAATCTATATGAGTCATGTGTTGTTGTTAAGTGCTCTACTTAGGCTCATTGAGATGACATGTGATCATAGCCTCGTGGACTCAAAGAATTAAGTCTCCATGGACCTGAAAAGCCTTAAACCTAAGCCCTATAAGGTTCCTCTTAGAATTAGGTGGATTAAGATCTTAATCAAGCTCCATTTCTCAATTTGATTCCAGGCTAGTTTAAATGCCAACTATCATCCAGAAAAACTATATACATATGTACAAAAAGATGCTTATTTACACAATATTTTACAATCATGCAAAATTTTTGAAAAATGTTTTGAAATCATGAATGATGATGCATGAAGTGCAAGTTTTGCAAAAAGATATTTACACACATTTACACAAGATTTTTGCAAACTTTTTGATTTTCAAAACATTTTGGAAAAATTTTGTACTATATACATAATTTTGATACAAAAAATATTTACATAAGCTTTACACAAAAGATTTTTGAAATCATTTTTACAAAAAATAATTTGTACACTAGCTATGTAAGTGCAAATAAAAGAAGGTTATGTACATGAAAAATTTTTAATTTTGTGGTTTTTAGCCATTTTTATTTATTAACACACTCACACAAAGTACGAGTTATGGCTAAAGTATATATGAAATATATACACACCCCCTATACTTAGCTCGAACGATGTCCTCAGGGTCAAGAGCGATGAAGAAGACATAACTCGTGCTAGGTATAGGGAAGTGAAAAGAAAAGGTTATACAAAAGGGAAATGAAAAGTCAAGAGGGACTCAGGTCTCCCCCCTATACTTAGGATCAAGTAATCCTAAGTATAGCAGGCTGTATACTAAGGGAAAACCGAGTGGAGAATGTACAGAGTCTACCCCCCCCCTATACTTAGGGTGAAATATCCCTAAGTATAGGCAGCAAAACAGGGGTAGACAGAAGCAAAAGAAATACCCGATATTTCTCACATCCCCCCTATACTTAGGGTAAAGTGCACCCTAAGTATAGCATAATCACAAGATGAAGAAAGGGATGTGGACTAAAGAATGTGATGATATGGACATCTGGATCTATATACAGCGGAAGATCAGTGAAACTCAGGCGTGAGATGCATTAGATGTGAGTCAAAGACCACATCTCACGCAAAATGAATAGGGGCAAGATCAACGACCCGCGGCTCATGATCTAGAAATGGCTTGAGCCGCTGGCCGTTCACTCGGAAGGTACTCTCAGAAGACAACTCGGATATGTCGATGCTACCGTTGTCGTGTACCTTCCTAACCAGATAAGGTCCTTTCCATTTGCTTTGTAGCTTCCCTGGAAATAATCTAAGCCTCGCATCAAACAGCCATACTCTCTGTCCAATCTCAAAATGCTTGTGGCTGATATGAGAATCATGCCACTCCTTGACTTTCTCCTTATAATGTAGGTTGCTTGAGAAAGCTGCATCTCTAAGCTCCTCCAGGGCAGCTAGCTCTGCCCTCCTCTGGTCTCCCATACCATCTGGATCCATGAGTATGTCTGTAACTGCCCAAAGTGACTTGTGCCTCAGCTCAACAGGTAAATGGCATGGCTTGCATATACGAGGCGAAAGGGAGATGTGCCCAAAGGTGTCTTGAAAGACGTCCTATATGCCCACAAGACCGAGTCCAAAAGCTGTGACCAATCCTTTCGGTCAGGGCGGACGACTTTCTGCAGAATAGTCTTGATCCCCCTATTCGACACTTCGGCTAGACCATTCGTCTGTGGATGGTAAGGTGTAGCAACACGATGGTCTATGCCGAACTCGCTAGCAAGTGCCTTCACCTGGTCGTTGATGAAGTGAGATCCCCCATCAGAAATCAGAACTCGTGGAACCCCGAACCGCGTGATGATGTGCTTCCTCAAAAATCTGCAAACTGTCCTCGCATCAGCGGCTCGGGCGGGGATAGCCTCCACCCAACGACTCACATAATCCACTGCCAACAGAATGTACTCAAATCCCTGACTCTTAGGGAATGGACCCATGAAATCGATGCCCCATGCGTCAAAAACCTCACAGAAGTGAATGGGCTGCATCGGCATCATATCACGCTGTCCACAAGTGCCCATCCTCTGACAGTCAGTACACCTCTTCACGAACTCATCTGAGTCCTTGAAGAGGGTAGGCCACCACAAGCCGGATTGGAGCACTTTCTGTGCCGTTCTCCTCCCAGAATGATGTCCTCCTGCCTCAAGCTTGTGGAAGTAAGTGAGGACGCTATGGTGTTCCTCCTGAGGAATACACCAACGCCAGACGCTATCCCCTCCTTCGTGGTAAAGGATGGGATCCTCCCAGTGGTAGGACTTGGCCTTCGCAAGGAAGGTCTCAAGTCTCTGCCTGGGCCAATCTTGTGGGACTTTCCCAACAACGAGAAAGTTCACTATATCGGCGTACCATGGGAGTGAGGCGATAGCTAGGATCGCCTCATCTGGGAAGGTATCTCTAATAGGATCAATCTGCTCAGAATCCTCAGGCTGCTCTAATCGGGAGAGATGATCCGCCACCACATTCTTGACTCCAGGCTTATCCTTAATCTCAATATCGAACTCCTGGAGTAGAAGGATCCATCTAGTCAGTCTGGCCTTGGCATCCTTCTTTGCCATGAGGTACCTGATGGCGGTGTGATCTGTAAACAAAGTCACTCTAGATCCAATGATATACGATCTGAACTTATCTAGGGCGAACACTACAGCTAGCATCTCCTTCTCTGTGACCGTGTAATTCCGCTGGGCGGAATCCAATGTGCGGCTAGCATAGTGTATAGCAAATGGCACTCCATCCTCCTCTGTCCCAGCACTGCCCCTACGGCAAAATCGGGAGGCATCCGTCATGATCTCAAATGGGAGAGACCAATCGGGCGGCTGGAGGACAGGAGCCTCAATAACGCACTGCTGGAGAGTAGCAAACGACGAAAGACACTTGTCATCGACAAGGAACTCGGTGTCTTTTGTCAATAGGTCAGTCAACGGTCGGGCAATCCTGCTGAAATCATGAATAAATCTCCTATAAAATCCAACGTGCCCCAGAAATGACCGTAACTGCCTCAGATTGGACGGCGGTGCGAGTTTCCTAATGACATCAACCTTGGCCGGATCAACCTCCATGCCCCTGTTGGAGATGATATGGCCAAGCACCGTCCCTTGAGTCACCATGAAGTGACTCTTCTCCCAAGATAGCACCAAATGATACTCAATACATCGCTGGAGTACTCGATCTAGGCAGTCAAGACAAGAATCAAATCCGTCGCCGTAGATCGAGAAATCGTCCATGAAGACCTCCAAGCACTCCCCTACCATGTCCGAGAAGATCGACAGCATGCACCTCTGAAAAGTCGCAGGGGCGTTGCATAGCCCAAGTGGCATGCGTCGAAAAGCATATGTGTCGAAGGGACAGGTAAAGGTGGTCTTCTCCTGATCCTCAGGAGCGATGGCCACTTGGTTGTAGCCCGAGTACCCATCCAGGAAGCAATAATGGCTCTTCCCTGCCAGTCTCTCAATGATCTGGTCAATAAAAGGCAGGCGGAAATGGTCCTTCTTGGTGGCTTGATTGAGTCTCCTGTAGTCAACACAAACCCACCAAGAGGTGGGTACTCATGTAGCAATCTCCTCTCCAGACTCACTGATCACAGTCGTGATGCCCGTCTTCTTGGGCACCACATGCAAGGGGCTGACCCACTTGGAGTCGGAAATGGGATAAATAAAATTTGCACTCCACCATTTTGATATTTCCTTCATCACAACCTCTCTCAGGTTGGGGTTTAGTCGCCGCTGGAACTCACGTGACGGCTTGCGGTTCTTTTCAAGAACCCCCATCAAACGGGATTCCTGCTCTCCAGTCAACTCGGCGGAGATGATGACTGGGTACATCTCTGGCTCGCCCGCAAGGAATCGATACTTCAGCAAAGTAGGGAGCGGCTTCAGCTCTGGAATGCAGGGTGCCGGCAAATCTGGCTGCGGAAGAAACTGAGTGAAAGCTGCAAGGTCGGCCAAATCTGCCTGGGAAAGTGAAAGCGTACTCTCGTAAACTGGATCGGGAGAAGGCGGCTCAGCTGTACTGTCTCTGCTCGGCTCTGCATCTACCTCCTCCTCATCTGTAGGCTCAGGTGGAATCAGGTCTGGCATCTGATCATCACAATCTGCCCAATCAGACTCTGAATCCGAGGGATCTGTATCAACCACGGTGGCATCAGTACCACCGGAAAACAAGGTGGCCTCAGCACCACCATCACTAATCATCGTGCTGCGATCAAGAACCGGTTCTGCTGCCTCAATGGTATCCTGAACCAGGTCTGTGCTCTCCAGACTCTCCTCTGTTGTCGTCTCTGCATCAGCTGCATCTGAAAGTGAGAGGGTAGTCTGTGTCTCAAGATCTGCCCAAGCTGCCTCATCATCTGTGATCACAAAATCACAGTCCTGGTGGATGTCTGGCTCTGCATCTGTCAGCTGCTCTGAATCTGTACTCGCATCTGAGCGGGCTCTGAATCTAGCTCTGTAGTCCTCGACCGTCTCTATTTGTATACTCTCGCCCTGGACGCGAAAGTACACCTTCCCGCTATCATGATCAGTCACCGCTTTGGCTGTGGCCAAGAACGGACGACCAAGGATGATGGGGGTATCGGTCACTGACTCAGGGATCTCCATGTCCAACACTACGAAGTCCACGGGGAATTTCAGGCCCTGAATCGTGACGATAACGTCTCGTAATAACCCCTTCGGCCTCTTGACAGATCGATCAGCAAACTGAAGGACTGTCCTGCTCTGTCGAAGAGTGCCCAACTCGAAGCGGTCGAGAAGGGCTGCCGGAAGAAGGTTGATCGGCGATTCGCTATCTAGAAGAGTACGGTCGAATCTCTGCTCACTGATCTGGCATCTGACATACGGGGCCCCTGAATCTGGCCTCTTGGCTGGCAGTCGGTTCTGGATCGCGAAGCACGTGGCTTTGGTCAGCACATGTATCTCGGAAGTGTGGTTCCTCCTCCTCCTCCTCCTGACTGTAGTCCTCTCTCTCAAAGATCGCTGGAGAAGGGGGATGTGCTGCAAAGCCTCCTGGAGGGTCAGCTGGATGTGGAATTGATCGATTATACTCTGGCTGAACTCCTCAAGCTCTCTCTTTTTTGGATCATTTTTCTTCCCCTTCCCCATCTGAAGGGCTCTAGGGAAGGGGATCACTGGGTCCTTCTCAGATGAAGTACTAGGAAAAGGTCTAAGCGGTTCAAGGACCGGATCCACACATACATCATACACCACAGTGGGACCAGAAGAAAGTAAACCTTTTCCTTTATTCACAACAGAGTTCTGAGATATAGGAATACGAGGAAAAACATCATCTCTATCTGTATAAACACCGGTGGCCTCAGTACCACCACGGGCTGGCTCTGCTGCTGCTGCTGGTAGACATCGCGCGGCATCAGTGCCACGGGCTGGCTCGGCAGAACGGGTGGCATCAGTACCACCTCCTAGATCTGGTGAAGCGGCGGCCTCAGTACCGCCGGTGGGATCAGCATCCTTGGTGGCCTCAGTGCCACCGTCATCGTCTGGAGCGGCCTCAGTACCGCTCTCCTCCTCCTGTGGCGCCTCTGGGATGTCCTCGTGGTGAAGCTCAGATGAGGCGTCGCCGCCTGCTGGGGTCCTACCGCTCCTAAGTGTGACAAAATCAGCATCAAATAGATCCGAAGATGTATCATCAAATGGGTCACTAGGAGTGGCTAACTCAGTATGTACTACCTGCTCAGATTTCCTCTTGAGGTTGTTCGGATTCGGCTCCATCTGGGCTGGTATGGCGGCCTTCCCTCTCACCAGGTCCCGCATCTCCTGGCGGAACTCGTCCATCTCCCGTATGAATGTGGCCTGCTGGTCCGTGAGGAGGAGGGCGATGTCATCCAAAGCGGGGCTCTCGTGGGAGCCCGACGGGTGGCCTCTCTGTGGGTGAGGCTGCTGAAACTGCTGCTGCTGGTGCCGATACGAGGGGTATGATGGAGGGTGTTGCTGCTGATATCCCGGGTGAGCCTGCTGCTCACGTCTCCATGACTGTCCCTGTTGCTGATAGGGACGAGGACCGAAGGATGATGGCTGGTGCTGCTGGTATGCTGGGGGCTGCTGCTGCGGCTGGTGCTGGTCTCTCTGCTGGGAGTACTGCCCTCCCTGTCCTGACGGCTGCTGCTGGGGCTGGGTACCACCACTCCCCCACCTGAATCCGGGATGGTCTCGTCGGATCCCAGGCTGGGGGCGGTCGTACCAAATCCCGTTGACATCCATCAACGGCTCGGCATCGAAGGGGGCTGGCGGGAGTACTGCCAGAGGCTGGTCCGGCTGGTAGACCACCATCTGCATCTCTGGAGATGGTGGGGACTGGTAGGTGGGCTGCGGCTGCTGGTACGGCTCCGCCTGTACAAGGTGAACCTGTCTAGGCTGCACGTGGGTGCTGGAGCGCTGGGACGAGCTGCTGCTGCTGCCGGCGTCGCCTCGCGACTGAAGACGGGGCTGAGAAGCCGTCTGTGCCTCCTGGAGACACATGAGCTGTGTCTTCATGTCGCTCAAAACCTGTGCCATCTGCTCCATCTGCGTGATACTCTGGCACTGCTTCTTCTCTATCAGCTCCATGCGGTCCAGCTTCTCGCTGATAATGCCCATGTCCGCAGCTGAAGACTCTGCCTGTGCTGTTGCTGCTGCGGACGAACAGGATGGACCTTCATCTACCCGTGCTATCCGCTGGTACGGCACGGGTCCTGGCTGATGTGGCTGGGTCTTCTGAGTATACAACCTGGTCTGAGACATCACCATATAGTTCTCAGCCATCTCCTCGAAGATGGCCCAGACCTGGTCGTGGTCCTTGGCGAAGTAGGACCCGCCGCAAGAAGCATTCACCAGGCCCTGTAGCTCTTGTGTCAACCCGCTGAAGAAGCTCTGCACAAGGTTCGGCTTCGTGATGTCGTGGTGCGGGCATCTGTCCAGAAGCTCTCGGAACCTCTCCCATGCCTCGTGAAACTGCTCGTTGGGGAACATGGAGAAGTTGCTGATCAGGGTCCTCGCTGCATTCGTCCGCCCGAGTGGATAGTACTTGTTCAAGTACTCGGTGCGGAGCTGCTCCCAGGTATAGACAAACCTCCCAAGATGCTTCAGCCAGGTGGCTGCTCTATCTGCCAGTGAAAACGGGAAGGCTATCATCCGGATCGTGTCCTGATCCACATGCCGGTCGTGGACAGTACTGCAGATCATCAGAAACTCCTGGAGGTGAAGGTGGGGCTCCTCAGTGGCAAGTCCGTGGAAACGAGGAAGCATCTACAGGGTGTTCGGGGGGAACTTGAAGTCCCCCACGATAGCCGGTACCACCACCCAATGGTGCATCAGTGTAGATCCGGGGTTGTGCAACTCCCGCATCGGTCTAGGTGGTCCTCCTCCTCCCGCGGCTGTTGTCGCTGCGGCGGCGGCTGCGTCTGCTGCTGCGGCTCGTGTCTCTGCATCCGGAATCTCCTCGAGCTCGCTCTGCTCATCTCGCTCTAATCGGAGGCGCTCCAACTCTCTCCTCATCTCAATCATAAATGCTCCCTGATCGCGTAGCTGCTGCTGAACTGTCTCTAATGAGGCGATCAAGGTGGAGTTGATCGCTCCCTGATCCATCACAACGTGCTCTGTGCGGGAACGATCCTCAGAACTGCCGGCCATGGCGACGTCTGCAAAACCAAACGAGCCCAACTCAGGTGCTGTCAAATGTATCAATCTCTCCTCAGGCTCGTGTCTCTCAGGAAGATCAGAAAGGGGGTCGAGGGGGAACAGGGTGGAATCATACTCGGGCTCGGAGAGCAGGTCTGGGCTCTCGCGAGCCAACCTAGATGATGAGGTAGACGCGCCCGAAAGCGGTGCAACCAGAGGCTGCCTAAGAGACCGTCTACCCATCATCTTGATCTGGCGAGTAAGGCGGATGATATCTGGAAAAATTACGATCAGAAAACAAACCCCCGGTTCACCAACGCAACGCGAGCTGAAGACCGTGAAAGTTCGATCAAATTATCTTGTCGATTTTATTTTGGTGAACAATCAGAATATCAGAGCGCTTACGTGACCTGTTGGGATATCTGATGCTAACCCAACTGACTGGCCCACACGGAAGAGTCGGTAATCAGTCGGGACTAGCAACGGGGGGCTCTACCTAGGGTGCGGGTCACTCTCTCGCGCATCCAAACCAAACAATGAGGGGGTTGCTCTCCCCAAGACAAAGTTTTTAGGGTGAGCAGATTTTAAGATCAATAAGATTAGCAGTCCCAATTTTATGGTTTCACTTTTTTAATATTTTTCAAATCAAAGAAAAGGCCTAACGAATTTTTCGGTTCTCCTGGTTATTAAGTCCAAAACAGGGGGGAGAAGACGAAAAAGCCGATGCACGATAAATCAATGATGCATGCAAAGTCAGAAATGCGTACCTGTCTCCAGCACTCTACATGCAATATGATCCGCGCATAAAAGTAAAGACAGAAATAAAACTAACCTAAATGATGCAGCGGTAAAGCCGAGTCCTAGGCGAGCAAGTCTAGCGAAGAGCCGTCTAACCGGTCACCGACCTCCAAGCCAAAGAGTCCGGTCTTGGCCCGTCCCTCCTCTGTCCGACAAATCGGGGGTAGGAGTAAGCGCTTTACAGGACGGGCTGCGGCACGTAGGCTACGGAGGCAAATGAATCGGTTATTTTTATTATTGATTTTAAGTAGGTCCAATTATCGATCTATGGGAACAGATATGCAATTAGGTGTGTGGATCCTACTAATTACGGCACATTCACCAGAAAATCCTAAGTCTAGGGGCTCGAGCAAAAACCGCAAAAAATTGGAAAAGACAGAAATAAAAGAAAAATAAAACTGCGAAAAAGCCGCGAAAAACCGCGAAGGTCCTAATGGGTCCCCCGAGCACACCGATGCTCGGCGAAACAGACCCGCTACGGTCAAGTCACAAGAGTCTAAGTCATGTCCCTGTATTATTACAATAATAATAATAATGAAAATAAAAACCTAGTCTAACCTCACCCACTCAACTCTCTCCCTCTCGCTCTCTCCTGCGGCTTCGTAGAGAAAGAAGCCGCCTCCAAGTTCTGCGGTTGCGTCGGCTCCTCGAAGGTCGCCTCCGCGGTCCTCGGGCCCTCGCAAGAGACAGAGACAAGTGGTCAGACCAGCAAAAATAATCAAATAAAAAGGAAAAAGAAATGAAAATAAAGGTAAGGGTATATATGCAAAAATATGAAATAAAATAAACACACAAAATCAATCAAAAACAAAAACAAAAGAAAACAAAAATAAAGCAAAATAAAACAAAAAGAAACTATAAACAAAAACCGCGAAAAGCCGCGAGCTCCGAAAAGCCGCGAAAAGCCGCGAAAACAAAGACGAAAATGAAAATAAAAAGAACTACTAAGCCGTGCTCCCCAGCAACGGTGCCATTCTGATAACAGGCATGACCACTAGGGTATGAGGTACAGAAATAGGGTCGTTGTGACCCGAGCAATCAGACCATGTATATCAAGAAAAATCGGACCACTCAATAAATCAAAGATCGATCAAAACAACGGGTAGCGGTCCAGCTATGAGATTAACCTGGTATAGCACCCAGGGTCGAACTCAAGGAGCAAGGGTTGGCGAAAGGCCTACGAAGTAGTAAAAATAAAATAAAATAAAAGACAAGTATTTTTAATGATTTTTAGTGATTTTTATATTTTTTTGGATTTTTAAATGTGAAGAAAACAAAGGAAACACAAAAGCAAGCAAGCTTTAGCTAATTATTAAATGTGTCAAAAATCAAGCAAAAATTCAAACAAAAATGTTTTTATGTTTTTTAGGTTTTTTAATGTTTTTGGTTAATTTTTGATAATTTTCTGATGTATAGTTTATTTACTAAAAATCAAACAGTAACAAAAAGGCTAGGTACTGTCCAGCCAGGCCCAAATCCCTAGATAAAATATCTAAAAATCTCAAGAGGGCCTGGAGGTAATTTTCTTGTATACTAGAAAAAACAAGGAAATTTGAGCACCAAAATTATTGTTTTTGGGTTTTTAGATTATTTAATATGAGTTTTATGAGTTTTTAGGTGTTTTTATGTTTTTATGGTTTTTAAGCAGTGAAAAATAGCCAAAATTGGCTAGAAAATCAAGAAACACAAAAGAAACAGTACCTAATTTTTATAGAATTTTGAGGGGGTTTTATATTTTTTTTGGATTTTTAACTCTAGACAGTAGCTGAAATAAAGGTTTTTGAATTTTTAAAAATAACAAATAAACTCAAAAATATCCTCAAAAATTCTCAAAAATCCTACAACATGGCAGGAGCCATATGTCAAATTTTCATCGAATTTGGAGGTGATTTGATATTTTATTCAAAAATCAAAAGAGGGCACTGTGCACAGGGACTGAAGTGCAAATACCCGAAGTTCCGGGGGTCCAGGTGCAAAGTACCCAGCAACGCACGTGCACGGCGCGTGCCTGGGGCACTCAGGGACCTCTTTGTAAATAAAACAAGTCCCGAGGACCTTTTGGTAACTCGTACCAAAAGTCCAGGGGGCTGTGTTGCAATTAACCCACCAAATAAACGCACATGCGCAATTAAACACTCACAGGGGCATATATGCAAATACTAAAAAGTTTTCATTCATTAATTAACATCCAGAACTACAGGGAATATCTTGCAATTACACCAAACATACACGTGACGAAGCACGTGGCAAACACTCACAGGGGCATAAATGCAAATAAACTAAAGTGCGAGGTCCGATGTGCAAATAACCCTAAACTAAAACAACTTGCTAGAATATTTACAGGACTAAAACTAAATAGAAACAAGAGCTGGGCCTAAGGGTAATTTACCCTTTATTAAGCGGGCCGTCGGATGCGCTCCACGTGGATGATCTGATGGGTACGCTGGTGGGCGCTCCAGATCTCCTCTCCAAGGATCGGACGGTGGCTGTTCCTCCGGGAATGGATGGACGAGATGAAAACTGGAGGTCGAGGCTGATCGGACGGCGGCTGAAGATCCTCGAAGAACAGGTGGCCGGCGAGTTTCGCCGGCCTCGTGCGAGTGCTGGGATCCTCGTCTGCTGCTTCCGGTGATCGGAGAAGATGCACGATGAAGCTCCGCAGCTGATGGTAGCCTCCGATGGCCCAGCCGAGCCCGGGAGGGGCTCCGGCGAGGTCGGCGGAGGATAGCTCCTGGCCCGAATGTCGGGAGGCCTCAGATGGCCTCCTCTGATCCTGCAAAGTAGCTCAGAAGCTTCGCGGGTCAAGGGCAAAATGCCTCGACCCGGTTAGGCGTCGTGGAGGTGGTCTGTGCGTCGGTGCGGACGAATCCCGGCGAAGCGACGGCGAGGGGATTCGAATCCCAGCTCCTGTGCGAGCTGGGTTGAACGGAAGGGCGGAGAAGGTGCGCGATGGGGAGGCGGAGGTGAATATGGGTTCCGATGATCGAACGGACGCGGGAGGTTGTCGGAATCGATGGGACACGGCGGCGGAGCGGATTGGGGCAAAATGGAAATTAGGCTAAATAGAGAAGCTAAGGGATTACCTGGGCGGTCGAGGAGACTATGCTGGAGCTGGGGTAGCTCCTGGTCGTGGCCTCAAGGGTTGTCTCAGCCCGAGGCTCGAGCTCCTGCTCTGGGCGGAGCACGGCGGTGCTAAGTCACCGGATCAATGGAAACCGGCCCCTCTCCTCGCTGTGACGGCACCTGGAGCGAGCTGTCACTCACGCTCGGGTGCTGGAGCTCACTGGGGTGGAGTGGATTAGCCAAAGATGCAGAATAAGGTGGCGGAGCTTGGTATTTAAGTGGCTCGGGGTCCGAAAAGATGAGCTCGGGTAGGGTCACGGTGGCACGCGGACCCCGAGATTGACGCCCGGCGAGGGTGTCGGATGTGGGAGGTGACAAACGGAGCCGGGGTTTGGGTGTTAGGCAATCGGGTCGAGCGGGTATAAAATGGAGAGATCGGGTTGGCCGCTCGAACCCGTGGGAAGTGGTCCTGGGGGGGCCAGTTGACCGGGCGGTCAACATCCCCAGGACCCAATGAGGATGGGCCACGTGGCCGGATTTTGAAACTCAAATTCAAGGTAGCTAGGGCCCGATTTTGTAAAAACCCAAAACATGAAATATTTTTATTTTATTTTTTTCTATTTTTTGGTGATTTTTAATTAATTTTTGGAAATAAAAATGAGGTATTTACACCATGTAGCTATATATAGGTATATGTACAATAGGTAGATTTTTTATTTTTGATTTTTTAATTATTATTTTTATACAATTTTATTCCTATTTTATATTTTATTTATTTATAGAATAAAATGAGGAATAAAAGGGTATTTTTATTTGGTTTTTATTAATATATACATGGGTGAGATAAATAGATATATACAACTATATACATGGCATATGTACAATATATTTTTGTTATTTTAATTTTGTTATTTTTATTTGATTTTTGTTTTGATTCTTTTTATTTTATGTATTTACAATATATAACATAGAATATTTACAAAAAGTTTAGAAAATACTTTTATTTATTTATAAGGTTAAATAAATAAGGAAGCATGGTCTATGTACATGGTGAAAGGGTATTTTTGATCTTTTTAATTTTCAAATTTTTATTTTGTTTTTAATATTTTCTAAATATATACAAATATGTAGAAGCATATTTTTGGGTGAGGAAAATATAATTTTATTTATTTATATAGATATTTACACCTGAGCCCCTTTCTCCCTCTACTTTGGTTTTTATGCGGTCAGGCCCATGTTGAGCCCTCCCTTGGGTTAGGTTGCTCAATATTTATTCTAAATATTTCCCTCTTTTTCTTTTTCATCTTTATTCTTTTATTTTTGCACAAAAACATGCTAATTATAGGTTTTTACACAATGCATGCTTTTGCTAATTATTCCTATTTACAAGTATCTACATGCATTTGCATAGGTTTTTGTAGCTAAAATATAAGAATAAAGAGTGATGAATGGGTATTCATCAGAGAGCGATACTGAGGCCGCTCGAGATGATGACGGTGGTACTGATGCCACCAAGGATGCTGATTCCACATGCGGTGCTGAGGCCGCCAATTCACCAGTTGGAGGAGGTGGTACTGAGGCCACCCCTGATGTCGAGCCAGAGCGCGGTACTGAGGCCGCGAGTCGTCCAGTTGATCCAGCCGATGGTGGTACTGAGGCCACCAGTGTTCATTCTGAGAGAGCTGTAGTTTTTCCTACTTCTGATGTATCTCGGAACTTTGTTGCGAATAAAGGAAAAGGTTTGGTTTTTTCTGGTCCCACTGTGGTGCGTGATGTATGTGTGGATCCGGCCGTCGAGCCGTCTAGACCTTTTCCTAGTCCTTCATCTGAGAAGGACCCAGTGATCCCCTTCCCTAGAGCCCTTCAGATGGGGAAGGGGAAGAAAAAAGAAAATCCAAAAAAGAGAGAGCAGGAAGAGTTCAGCCAGCAGATGATAGATAGATTTCACATACAGCTGACTCTTTAGGAGGCTTTGCAGCACATTCCCCTTCTTCAGCGTTCACTGAGAGACAGGACCACAGTTAGGAGGAAGAGGAGGAACCACCATTCAGAGATCCATGTGCTGACGAAAGCCACGTGTTTCGCGATCCAGAACCGTCTGCCGACCAAGAGGCCAGATTCAGGAGCCCCATATGTCAGGTGCCACATTAGAGAGCAGAGGTTCGACGGACTCTATTAGATAGCGGATCGTCTATCAACCTCCTTCCGGCAGCCCTTCTCGACTGCTTCGAGTTGGGCACTCTTAGACAGAGCAGGACAGTCCTTCAGTTTGCTGATCGATCTGTCAAGAGGCCAAAGGGGTTGTTGCGAGACGTTGTCGTCACTATTCAGGGCCTGCAATTCCCCATGGACTTCGTAGTGTTGGACATGGAGATCCCTGATTCAGTGACCGATACCCCCATCATTCTCGGTCGTCCGTTCTTGGCCACAGCCAAGGCAGTGACTGACCATGATAGCGGGAAGGTATACTTTCGTGTCGAGGGCGAAAGTGTACAAATAGAGACGGTCGAGGACAGCAGAGCCAGAGACAGATCATGCTCAGAGACCACTTCAGATACAGAGCAGCTGACAGATGTCGGGCTAGACATCCACCAGGACTGTGACTTTGTGATCACAGACGATGAGGCAGTATGGGCAGACCCAGCAGCACATGCCATCCTCTCACTTCCAGACCCCGCTGATGCAGAGATGACAGCAGAGGAGAGTTTGGAGAGCACATTCCTGGTTCAGGATACCTTAGAGGCAGCAGAGCAGGTTCTTGATTGTGACACGGATTCTTGTGATGATGGTGGTACTGATGCCACCTTGTGTGAAGCAGATCCCTCGGAGTCAGAGTTTGAGTGGGCAGATTGTGATGATTACATGCCAGACCTGATTCCTGCAGAGCCTACAGCTGAGGAGGAGGTAGATGTCGAGCAGAGCAGAGACAATCCATCAAGGCAGCCTTCTCCAGTTTTTGAGATTGAGAGAGAGTTTCAGTTCTCTCATGCAGATTTGGCAGCGTTCACAGAGACATTTCAGAGGCCAGATCCACCAGCACCCAGTTGTCCAGAGCTGAAGCCGCTCCCTACTTCGCTGAAGTATCGATTCCTTGCGGGTGAGCCTGAGATGTACCCAGTCATTATCTCCGTCGATCTGACTGGAGTGCAAGAATCTCGTCTGATGGGGGTTCTTGAAAAGAACCGCAAGGCAATCGGATGGAGCGTAGCAGATCTCCAGGGGATTAGTCCGGCCCTGTGCTCCCACCATATCTATCTCGAGGATGGAGCGAAGCCGTCGCGTGAGTTCCAGCAGCGGCTGAACCCCAACCTGAGAGAGGTTGTCCTGAAGGAAATTCGAAATGGTGGAGCACCGATTTTATCTATCCCATCTCCGACTCCAAGTGGGTCAGCCCCTTGCATGTGGTGCCCAAGAAGACGGGCATCACGACTGTGATCAGTGAGTCTGGAGAGGAGAATGTTATACGAGTACCCACTTCTTGGCGGGTCTGCGTTGACTACAGGAGACTCAACCAGGCCACCAAGAAGGATCATTTCCCCCCTGCCCTTTATAGATCAGATCATTGAGAGACTGGCAGGGAAGAGCCATTATTGTTTTCTGGATGGGTACTCGGGCTACAACCAGGTGGCCATCGCTCCTGAGGACCAGGAGAAGGCCACCTTTACCTGTCCCTTCGGCACATACGCCTTCCGACGCATGCTATTTGGGCTATGCAACGCCCCTGTGACTTTCCAGAGATGCATGCTGTCGATCTTTTCGGACATGGTAGGGGAATGCTTGGAGGTCTTCATGGATGATTTCTCGGTTTACGACGACAGATTCGACTCCTGTCTTGACTGCCTAGACTGAATACTTCAGCGATGTATAGAGGTCCACCTTGTGCTATCTTGGGAGAAGAGTCACTTTATGGTGACTCAAGGGACGGTGCTTGGCCATATCATCTTCAACAGGGGCATGGAGGTTGATCCGGCCAAGGTAGATGTCATTAGAAAACTCGCACCGCCGTCCAATTTGAGGCAGTTACGGTCATTCTTGGGGCACATCGGTTTCTAACGACGATTCATTCATGATTTCAGCAGGATTGCCCGGCCGTTGACTGACCTACTGATGAAAGACACCGAGTTCCTTGTCGATGACAAGTGTCTTTCGTCCTTTGAGACTCTCAAGCAGAGTGTTGTTGAGGCTCCTGTTCTCCAGCCGCCTGATTGGTATCTCCCATTCGAGATCATGACGGATGCCTCCGATTTTGCCGTGGGGGCCGTGCTGGGACAGAGGAGGGATGGAGTCCCCTTTGCTATCCACTACGCTAGCCGCACATTGGATTCCACGCAGCGGAACTATACAGTCACAGAGAAGGAAATGCTAGCCGTAGTGTTTGCCCTAGATAAGTTCAGATCTTACATCATCGGATCTAGAGTGACCTTGTATACTGATCACACCGCCATCCGATACCTCATGGCAAAGAAGGATGCCAAGGCCAGACTGACTAGATGGATCCTTCTACTCCGGGAGTTCGACATTGAGATCAAGGATAAGCCTGGAGTCAAGAATGTGGTGGCGGATCATCTCTCCTGATTAGAGCACCTTGAGGATGCAGAGCCGATTGATCCTACTTGTGAGACCTTCCCAGATGAGGTGATCCTTGCTATCGCCTCACTCCCATGGTATGCCGATATTGTGAACTTTCTCGTTGCTGGGAAAGTCCCACAAGATTGGCCCAGGCAGAGGCTTGAGACCTTCCTTGCGAAGGCCAAGTCCTACCACTGGGAGGATCCCATCCTTTACCATAAAGGAGGGGACAGCGTCTGGCGTAGGTGCATTCCTCAGGAGGAGCACCATAGCGTCCTCACTTACTGCCACAAGCTTGAGGCAGGAGGACATCATTCTGGGAGGAGAACGGCACAGAAAGTGCTCCAATCCGGCTTGTGGTGGCCTACCCTCTTCAAGGACTCTGATGAGTTCGTGAATAGGTGTACTGACTGTCAGAGGATGGGCACTTGTGGACAGTGTGATATGATGCCGATGCAGCCCATTCACTTCTGTGAGGTTTTTGATGCATGGGGTGTCGATTTCATGGGTCCATTCCCTAAGAGTCAGGGATTTGAGTACATTCTGTTAGCCGTTGATTATGTTAGTCGTTGGGTTGAGGCCATCCCCGCCCGAGCCGCTGATGCGAGGACAGTTTGCAGATTTTTGAGGAAGCACATCATCACGCGGTTCGGAGTACCTCGAGTATTGATTTCAGATGCGGGGTCTCATTTCATCAACGATCAGGTGAAGGCCCTTGCTAGCGAGTTCGGCATAGACCATCGTGTTGCTACACCATACCATCCACAGACGAAGGGTCTAGCCGAGGTGTCAAACAGGGACATCAAGACTATATTGCAGAAAGTCGTCCGTCCTGACCGAAAGGATTGATCACAGCTTTTGGACTCGGTCTTGTGGGCATATAGGATGTCTTTCAAGACACCATTGGGCACATCTCCCTTTCGCCTCGTATATGGCAAGCCGTGCTATTTACCTGTTGAGCTGTGACACATGTCACTTTGGGCAGTCACTGAGATACTTGTTGATCCAGATAGTGTAGGAGACCAGAGGAGGGTAGAGTTAGCAGCCCTGGAGGAGTTGAGAGATAGCGCCTTCTCAAACAACCTACAGTATAAGGAGAGAGTGAAAGAGTGGCATGATTCTCACATCAGCCACAAGCATTTTGAGCCTGGACAGAGAGTATGGATGTTTGATGCTAGGCTTCGTTTATTTCCAGGGAAGCTACAAGGCAAATGGAAGGGACCTTCTCTGGTGAGAAAAGTACACGACAACGGTAGCATTGATATATCTGAGTTGTCTTCTGAGAGTACCTTTCGAGTGAACGGTCAGCGGCTCAAGCCATTTCTAGATCATGAGTCGTGGGTCGTTGATGTTGCCCCTATTCATTTTGCGTGAGATGTGGTCTTTGACTCACATCTGTTGCATCTCACGCCTGATTTTCACTGTTCTTCCGACCTGTATAGATCCAGATGTCCATATCATCACATTCTTTAGTTCCACATCCCGTTTGTCATCTTTGATTATGCTATACTCAGGGTGTACTTTACCCTAAGTATAGGGGGGATGTGGGACCTTTGAGTATTTCTTTTGATTCTTTTACCCCTGTTTTGCTGCCTATACTTAGGGATATTTTACCCTAAGTGTAGGGGGGGTAGACCCTGTACATTCTCCACTCGATTTTCCCTTAGTGTACAGCCTGCTATACTTAGGATTATTTGATCCTAAGTATAGGGGGAAAACCCGAGATCTTCTCTATTTTCTACATTCATTCGTCTTTGTATATAGCCTTCCTTTTCACTTCCCTATACCTAGCACGAGTTATGTCTTCTTCATCGCTCTTGACTCTGAGGACATCGTTCGAGCTAAGTATAGGGGGTGTGTATATATTTCATATATACTTTAGCCATAACTCGTACTTTGTGTGAGTGTGTAAATAAATAAAATGGCTAAAAATCCTAAAAATCACAAAAATTAAAAATTTTTCATGTACATAAACATTCTTTTTATTTGCACATAAATAGCTAGTATATAAATTATTTTTGTAAAAATGTTTTCAAAAATCTTTTTGTGTAAATCTTGTGCAAATATTTTCTTATCAAAATTATGTATATAGTACAAAATTTTTCCAAAATGTTTTGAAAATCAAAAGTTTGCAAAAATCTTGTGTAAATGTGTGTAAATACTTTTGCAAAACTTGCACTTCATGCATTCATCCATTCATGATTTCAAAACATTTTTCAAAAAATTTTGCATGTTTGTAAAAAAATGTTGTAAATAGCATCTTTGTACATATGTATATAGTTTTTCTGGATTATAGTTGACATTTAAACTAGCCTGGAACCAAATTAGGAAATGGAGCTTGATTAAGATCTTAATCCACCTAATTTATAAGAGGAACCTTATAGGGCTTAGGTTTAAGGCTTTTCATGTCCTTGGTGACTTAATTCTTTGAGTCCACTAGGCTATGATCACGTGTCATCTCAATGAGCCTAAGTAGAGCACTTAACAACAACACATGACTCATAGGGACAATGGCTTTTACTTGGACACCAGCACTTTGCACCGAGCTCTCTAAAATGAGGTGGTGAGGAGGCAGTCTTCCTTGACTTGGGTAGCATATGAGGGTAGTACTTCTAGGCGGAACCTCTCTTCTTCTTTTAGTGAAGGAAGTGTATCTCAACTCGGTCTGGTTGCCTGAGGTCTAACGACGGGAGTTGTGGGTTGCAATAATGCTTCAAAAGAGGGATAGTCTACTGGCTCAAGAGGAAAAACTCCGTGTATATATGTTGCACATGTATATTGTGTATAGATGCACTTGAAAAAAAATGCAAAAAGAAAATAACTCCAAAAAAGTGGTAGGTCTGATAGAAAATGATAATCCCACCGGAGTATGTATATAGAGTGCAATAAGCAAAGCTTGAGATTCATGTACCACCTTATATAGCTTGCAACAGGGAGACTTGGCTACACTGGTTGAGCTCCCAAGGATACATGGCTACACTGGCCATGGTCCATTCTCTTCTTCCCCCTCTTCTTGAGCCGGTTGAACTTAAACTTAGAAGGGAATACCCCGCTCTTCGAGGAAAGAGTGGCCAGATTGGGGTCATAGAGTTACCTTGTTGGGGAGGGTTGTCAAGTTGCCATTTCTGAGGTGGAGAGCTTATACTTCACACTCACAGGACAAGGAAAGATTCATGGTCTTCAGGATTTGTGTTTGATGACTTGTTCTGATCTGGATTGTTGAGGAGTCTTGATTATAGATTAGTGGAACTTAGAGGCTGTTGAGTTTTAATCGTAAGTCCAAATAAGGTTCCGACACATTAATAATCCAAAGATCTGATCGAGCTCCATACCTCAATTTAATGAAGGCAAGTTTAATAATCAACCTTGATCCATGTACATTCTTCTCTTTTTCTTTTTCTTTTTCTTTCTCTTTTTCACTTCTTTTTCAAATAAGTGTTTGCTAAGGGACTAGAAAAGTTAAGTATAGGGGGGTGATGAATACTCATTCATCACTCTTTATTCTTATATTTTAGCTACAAAAACCTTTGCAAATGCATGTATATGTTTGCAAATACAAATAATTACCAAAAGCATGCATGGTGTAAAAAGTAATCATTACCATGATTTTGTGCAAAAATAAAAGAATAAAGAATAAAAAGAAAAAAAGAGGAAATATTTAGAATAAATATTGAGCAACCTAATCCAAGGGAGGGCTCGGCATGGGCCTGACCACATAAAAGCCAAAGTAGGGAGAGATAGGGAGCTCATGTGTGTAAATATACCTGTAAATACAATAAATATATTTTCCTCTAAAAATAGAATAAAAGTGGCTTGTACATAATTGTATATATTTATAAATATAAAATCCAAATAAAAATTGAAAAATAAAAAAGAAAACAAAAATACTCTACCTTGTGCATATTCATCATGTATATATTCTGCTATCTATATTTATTTCTTATAAATAAATAAATGAACTTCCATAAAATTTGTATATATTCTATCCTTTATGATGTGAATAAATAAAATAAAAAATCATTGAAACAAAAATAAAATAAAAAGAACAAAATTAAAAACCAAAAAAATGACATTGTATATATACCATGCATATATATGTATATAGCTATTTAATTCACCCTTATATATAAATAATAAAAATAAAATAAAAAAATCTTTTTATTCCTAATTTTATGCTATAAATAAATAAAATATAAAATGGGGATAAAAATGTATAAAAATAACTAATTAAAAATCAAAAATCAAAAATTAATATTGTATATATACCTATATATAGCTCTATTATGTAAATACCTTATTTTTATTTTGAAAAATTAATTAAAAATCACCAAAAAATAGAAAAAATTAAAACAAATATTTTTCATGTTTTAAGTTTTCTTTAATTCGGCCATTTGCTATTTTTAAATGAATATTCAAATCATTTTGACGTGGCCCCCTCTCATTGGTCCACGGGGATGTTGACCGCCCGGTCAACTCCCCCCTGTGGACCACTTCCCACGGGTCCTAGACGCCCGACCCGATTTCTCCACATTTTAGCGTCCAGACCAGATCATCTCTCACCCAAACCCAGGGTCCTAATTGTTCTTGCCAGATCCGACACCCTCGCCGGGATGCCCGCCTCGGGGTCCGCGCTCTGAGCTGCCCTACCCGATCGACTTTAGCCGGACCCCTGGCTGTATAAATTTCGAGCTCCGCCTCCATTTTCCTGATCTTTGGCTCCCCACCTTACCATCCCAGGACCTCCACTGCCATCTACGAGGTGACAGCTCACCGTTGGTTGTGTCGCAGAGAGGAGAGGGTGCCCGGACCTCAGATCCGGCGTCTTCGCGCCGCCGTGCTCCGCCTGAAGGTAGAGCTCGAGCCTCGGGCATCGATGACCCGTGAGGCGACGACCCAGAGCTTCCAGAGCTCATGCCCAGTCGACTCATCCGCCCAGGTAGCCTTAGTTCTCTTTTCTTTACTTTTGCATTTCGCCCAATTCGACCCATCATCGTTCACCTTCGATTCCGGCCACCTCCGCCTTCGTCTCGATCATCGAACCACCCCATCACGTTCACCTTCTCCCCGCGCACGTTCTCCACCCCTTCATCCAACCCAGCTCGCACAGGAGCTGGGAGTCGAGTTCCTCCGCCGTCGTATCGCCGGAACTTGCACGCCCCGCCGCACCTACCACCTTCACCTACGTTCATAGGGTCGAGGCACTTTGCCCTCGACCCGCGAGTCTGCTAGTGTGCTTTGCAGGTCCATTCGAGGCCATCTGAGGGTCTCGACCATTTGAAGCAGCCGCTCCTCCTCCGCCGACCTCGCATGAGCTCCCCAGAGCTCTGTCGAGTCATCGGAGGGTGCCAGTAGACGCGGGAGCCCGAGGCGATCCTTCCCCGATCTTCAGCTGCCCGCGAGGAGTCCTCCAGTGCCAGCACGAGCTCGGCGAAGTTCGCCAGAGCCCAGTTCGTCGAGGACCCTCCCCTGTCGTCCGATGCACCTCCAGCTCCAGTTCTGATCTCCACCGTCCATTTGAGGAGCCGCCAGCACTGTCGATCTGAGGAGGAGTGATTGTGACCATTCGATCGTCGAGGTTTACCCCCCAGCGCGTCTGAGCCGATGGATCACCACGTGGCGCGCATCTGACGGTCGACGTAATAAAGGGTAAATATCACCTTAGGCCCTTAGTTTCTGAGCAGTTTAGTTGTAGTCCTGTAAATATTTTTAGTATTTTATTTGCATGTGGTAAATTGCATAGTGGACAATGTGTTATCTGGTATTTACATGTATACCCCTGCCTGTAGTGGATCACGTGCGTCGACACGTGTTTATTTGGGATATTTGCATGTATAGCCTTGCTGTTCTAGGGTGTTACTGAATGCATTTATAGTTTTGTTATTTGCAGAAATACCCCTGTGAGTGTTGAATTTGTGCATGTGCGTTATATTTTGGGTATTTTACACCAAGGTCCCTGGACTTTTAATACGTGTTATTAAGTAGTCCAGAAACCTTGGTTTCTTTGCAAATAGGTCCCTGAGTGCCCAAGTCACGCGCCTCATGCGTGTTTTCTTGGAAATTTTGCACCGGACTCTCTGGAACTTCTACTAATTGCGTACAGGTCCCTGTGCACTGTACCTTAGTTTTGATTTTTAATAAAATATCAAACCAACTCCAAATGTGATGAAAATTGGATACATGGCTCCTGCCATAGTGTAAAATTTTCTCCTATTTTTGAAGACATTTTTTATTTTATTTACTATTTTTAAAAAAATCAAAAACACGCATTTTCCTTACTGTCTAACTTTTAAAATCACAAAAAAATATTTAAATACCTCTAAAAAATACAAAAAATTAGGTAGTGTTTATTTGACCTGGTTTGATTTTCTGACCAAGTTTGGTCATTTTTGGATGTATAAAACCCATAAAAATTACAAAACCCTAAAAACCCTATAAAAAATTCTAATAAATAATTGAAAACCCCAAAAATAATAATTCCAGTGCCTAAATTTTCCTTATATTTTCTAGTTTTTAGGAAAATTACCTTCAGACCTTGATAAAGCCTTTATCTATTTTATATTGGCTCTCCAAGTCTGACTGGACAACACCTTCATATTTCTGTCTTGTTTGATTTTTAGAAAATTCAATAAAAATCAGAAAAACACTAAAAATTAACCAAAAACAGTAAAAAATATAAAAAATATAAAATTTTTTTATTTTGATTTTTGGGTGATTTTTGAGTAGATAAATAATTGCTTGAAGTTGGTTGTTTTACTTGTTTCTTTATTTTCTTTATTAATTAAAAATCAAAAAAATAAAAATATAAAAAAATCCACCAAAATAGTTGTTTTTATTTTTATTTCTTTTTTTAGACTACTTCGTAGGCCGCGAGGCCATCACGTGCTCCCTGAGTCCGACCCTGGTCACTATACCATGCTAATCCAATAGCCAGGACCGCTATCGTATTTCTTTGATTTTATTTGATTTTGGTGGTCTGAACCTCCTTTTCTTGATTGACTGAATCATCTCCGAGATCTGGGTCGCAACGACCCTTGATCTATTTTCTTTCACTCGTGTCTTGGTGATTTTTCGGTCATCAATCTACTATTCCCTACTCCCCACATCCCGATGATGGGCAGGCATTCTCTTAGGATACCTTTGGTGGCATCTCTTCACAGCACACCTATCCATTCATCAAGGGAGGTCCCAAGAGCTCAGACATGCTCTTAGAACTCAGGTATTCCATTTCCTTCTTCTTCGACCTTCCCCACCCATCACTTGAGGTATAACAACAAGAGCAGTCAGAGAAGATATTTGTAGACTTGGTTACACCGCATGTCCGCTCTTTTTTCTTTTCAGAGACTGAAGAGATGGCCCCCAAGAGTAGAGACACGATGAGAGACCAGATATTCATGATGTGTTTGATTTTGCGACGATCAACAACACCCTCTTGGCATCCCTAGAGGCGATGTATCGACATATCCATAACCAGGGGTTGCTTATGACAGAGGTGAGAGGGAGTTGAGTCTAATGGGAGATGGGTGAGCAGATGCAAGAGATGACAGACCCGGTGGTGGAGAGATTCCTAGACATGAGAATAGAGCGGATAACAGAGTACAGGAGGACACTGTGATCCACAGAGACCCTTGCGTACCATGAGAGCGTTGCGCAAACCTGATGCAACTCTCACCCACAAGTGGATTCAGTTGCCCAACATTCTTGGCAATTTTGAGAAATGACCCCAGACGATTTAGTTGTTGCCCAAGTTCCATGGGAACACCACCGAGGATCCCCATCTACATCTCTAGGAGTTTGAGATGATTTGCAGTACAGTCCACGACAGATTTGTGGATGAGGACACAATCAATCTAGTAGCCTTCCTATTTTCCTTGGTTGATAGAGCAGTCTACTGGCTGAAGAACTTGGGGAGGGTTGTCCCACATGGGAGCAATTGAGGACCGAGTACCTCAACAAAAAACTATCCACTAAGTCGAACAAATGTAGTGTGAGCCATGATCAGTAATCTCACCATGATCCCAAATGAGCAGTTCCATGAGGCTTGGGATCATTTTAGAGATCTCATTGACAGGTGTCCACATCACGATATTAGCAAGCCGAACTTAGTCCAGAGTTTCTTTTTGTGGGTTGACACCTGAGTTGCAGGGCCTAGTCAATGCCTCATGTGGAGGGTCCTATTTTTCCAAGGACGAGGACTAGGTCTGGACAATCTATGGGAAGATGGTTGAAAATTACACGATGATGACCCATGCCTGTGTCTACACTCATGGGAAGCCTTCCCCCCTCCAGGTGTTCTCTCACCACAGAGTTGCAGGTATAGAGGCTGGTCCATCTTCATCTTCTACAACCGCAGCATTAACAGAGTCATCTGTTACAGACATGGGCATCATTAGCCAGAAGTTGGATCGCATTTAGATCATAGAGAAGAAAGCGTGCTAGGGCCTACATAAGCTCAACAAGATTGATGAGCTGGCCCAGACTTCGAGTGACTTCAAGACACAGATCATGTGCCTCCAAGAGGCACATACGGCTTCTACGCTACAATCTAGGTCACATGCTGATCAGAGGAGCCGATCGTCACAGTTGACTGCCTCATACAGATAGGTCCACCACATTCAGGCGGAGCACATTCAGCCAACCTCCCAATACCAGTTGCCACCACTACCTGCACCAGACACACAGATGATAGTCTATCAGAGTGATCAGCCATTAGCGTCCATCCCTCCACCGTTCCACGAGTAAAAAGGAGTTGTTGATGGAAGTATTCGTGAATTGGTATGGCCAGTACCAGCAACAGACATGTATCCGTCGGGATCACCCAGGTTTCAGATGGTCCACTGGAGGTGCTCAGTCCCAACAGCAGCCTCCGGTACAGTCAGGGTAGGGCACGCAGCAGGCACAGCCTGATAAACCAAGAAAATCAATCGAAGTTGTATCAATCCATAAGGCGGAAGGACAGTCGTTGAAATGACCTCGAACGAAATCCCTGATTAATCAACAATTAACCCACAACAAAGAATCAAGCAATTAAAGATAAAAAATATGGAGTTAAAATTTATTTAAGGCGTAAATACGTGTAGAGGTCGAACACCGGGAGCAAACGGTAGAAGGTGGCAAAAAGATGCTCAAAATCTTGTCTTTTATCTCTTGTCCATTTTATTGTTTTTTATAGGTTTTTAATTTTATATATTTTTTAATTTTTTTTTGTTTTATAATTTAGTATTTTCATTTAATATTTTCCCATTTATATATTTTTATTTCTTTTTTGAATATATACAAAATAACATATATATATATGGCTTTATATATACAATATAGAGTAATATATATATTAATAAATACAGCTAAAATACAGAAAATAAATTGTTTTTGGATTTTTCAAATTTTTTAATATTTTTGTAATTTTTCTTGAATTTTTCTGAATTTTTATGCATTTTTAAAGTCAAAATACACCAAATAAGGGATTAATTAAATAATCTGAAATTGAATTGGATGTTAAAAATAATAAATAGGTCCTAAAATTACCCAAATCATTTATATAGAAAAAATTATAAAATAGGAAAACATTTTTTGGGGATTTCTAAAGGATTTTTTAGCTTTTTATAAAAGATTTTGGGGATTTTTTATTTTTAAGTTTTTTATTTTTCTACTTTTTAGTGATTTTTGGTCTATAATTAAAATATGGTAAGATATACTATATATAATTTTTATGGAATTTTTAGATGCATTATTATATTTTTTGATATTTTATAGGTTAAATAGGGAATAAAAAAGGATCCAATTCATTTTTAATAAATGATTAAAATGCCCAAAAATGTAAAGAGAACACGTGGCACAAAAGTACATGACATGAGGCATTTAACCTTTTTTGTATATTTTTAGAAGCACAATAACTATATTTAATAATAGAAAAAAGCATAAAAATATGTGTCCTAGAAGGGGCATTTTTGCAAATAAAATAAACTACAGTGGCTCAGTGCAAATATGCCAAATATATATAACATTTTTCAATTTTATTGAACTATTGAATAAATACAAAAATGTCAGGGCTAAACGTACAAAATGACGATCGTATGGGACTACACGTGACATGCTTGAGAAGGACCCAAGTGTAATAACAAACAAATACAGGGGACTGAATGTAAAATTCCCAATTATTTATAACGTAACTTTAATTTACAGGACTAAACATAAAATACAAAAAGGGTGGGGATGGATTTGCAATCTACCCTGATATAGGCGCGATCGGACGATGTTGAAGACTTCACTTATACACGTGGCGCGATCCTAATGACCCATATCGCTTTGTCGATCATCGGTTGAGATTAGATCACGGTGAGCGATATGACAGTCGAAGATGAGCATGATCGGGCGGCTTCTGTGGTATCTGGCACGCGATGCTTGATCGGACGACGTAGGAGGGGTCTGGAAGAACACGGGAGGAATTCGCCTTGGGCGAATTTGGATCTGGAATAGCGGGCTCGTTCGACCTATTCCGTCGCCGCCAAGTAGCTCTAGACGTTCTTGAAGTCCTCCGCATCAGATGATGGTCTCGTCTGAGCACCTGGAGCACCGACGTGATCAGACGGTGTCGAGGAAGAAAGGGAGGCTCCATGTGCTCCTTCGGCTGGGAAATTGACTCCGTGTTGAATCCTTTGGCTATCCAAACATGCAAAGAAGATACGAGCAAGAAAAAACAGGGTCTGGGGAGACTTATTTGGTGGTGAGGAGCGAAGGTGGAGTGCAGCGGGGAGGTCCGACGAAGTGGCGGAGGAGGGACCTCAAAAACTCGATCCCTAGGGTTTCGAGGTGAATGGAAGGTGGCTAGAAGCAGGGAAGCGAAGAGGGTGGTAAGGTGGTAGGGGAACATGGTTTAGAAACTGTGGGACATGGGCGGAGCTCTAGAGCTCCAGCGAGGGCAACCTAACCTATTCTGACTAATTAATCAGCTCAAATACGAAAGAAAATGCATTAAACTAGCCCCGTGATTAATTATAAGCTAAAGGAACAAAAAAGGTGCAGCTCTTACCTGCTTGGTCGGCAGGGAGCAGAGGTCGCCGGCGACGGCGGTCTAGGTGCACCTCCCGCCTCCTTTTGCCACTCAAATCCTCTAGGGGTGCTCCTCCTATCACGAGGAGACTCGCTAGGCCGGAGACAAGGGTTGTTGGGCTTGGAATGATGACCAAAATTGGATGGAGGGAGGACGTGATTTATTTATACACATAGCGAAATACAATTATTGACCGGCCATTAGTAACGATTCGATGTTATGTACATAAGTTCCAGGATCTCGACGTGAATCCTGGATGACCCATGATTATTTTCTCTGAAGGAGTCGACGTCGATTGAAGGATGTAGCGTGCCGGAAAAATGGATGAAAACGCGGGGGAAGACAGGTCCGTGTCTAATCAGAGGCTGGAGGGTGAGTTGACCGAAAGTCAACTCTTGACGCGCCACCATTGGGCCACGTCAACCCGAATGAAGGCAAAAGAGGTTGTTTATTAAAGAATAAATAATTAAAAATTATATATGATTTTATTAATTTTAGTATAAAATAAAAAATGATTATTATTTTACCTAGTATTTTATTATGATTTTTATTTATTTTTTGACTTTATTTATTAATAGTTAATTTTTAGTGGTATATTTATAAGTATATTCATCTATGTTTTATACAATTTTATTTTTATTTTGTATATTTTATTTTATTATTTTATTTTATATGTTCATAACTTATTTTTATTAGTATAGATATATTTTTGTTATATTTTTATGATATTATTTGTACACTTAAATATGTGTAGTTTTCCGCGGCTGTCTCTTTGAGGTACATGCTTCCTCCAGACCTTTCTTGATATTCAGCATGTACTTGATGGCTTTGAGAAGAGGCATTTCAAGAATAAGATTCTGAATTATTTCCACAACATCAGGACTAGACAATACAGTTTTCAATTTTTTTATTTTTTTGTATTTTCTCATTGAATCGGGAAATAGAATATCTACATAATCGAAAGCAGTTGTGGAAATAGTGTTCTTATTTACAACAAAATCTGTGCGTGTATCGTGCTGTACATGTGGATGACTAAAATGAGCAGGGTCATCCAGGAAAGGAGGGCATCCAAAATCTTCAAGCGATGCTCCATTGGCTGGCATCGGATCGATTGCAGGTGCGGTCTCCTCCAAGGCTGGCTGGTTAGTGCTCCGGCCATTGCTGACGGTGCTAACATTATGGTGTTTTTACTTGTGTTGTTTTTTATTTTTGGTGGTGCTTCTCCTTCTTCTCCTTCTTCCTTACCCGGTATGGCTGCTGGTCCATCTGATGCAGAAGAAGACGACGACTCCCCCGTGGTTGCTTTATTCTTCCCCTTGCAAGTTGTTGATGGTTGCAAGGTCCTACCACTCCTGAGAGTGACAACATTAGATAAAAATAATCCATTCATATCCGACTCTGTAAGACCGGAAGGAGCTTCACAGACTACGTGCTCTTTCTTTTTGAAATTATTGGGGTTTGCCTCCACTTGTACGGGAATGGAGGTCTTGGTGGTGGTTAAATCGTCCAACTTCTGGATGAGATCTGCAAACAAGCTGGGCCAAGCAGTCCAAGGTCGGGTTCACAGGAGATGCAGCCTCAGATACCTCGAAGTGTTGGCTACACTGGTATTGTTGATGGTACTGAGACTGCCGGTTGGGATACTTGGAATGGTACTGAGGAGAAGGATGATGCTGTTAATACTGATAAGGAAGATGTTGCTAATAGGGTATAACCGCATACTGTTGGTTTTGCTAGTATTGCCGGTATTGTGGTTGTCGGTACTAGTTCTGTCTCTAATTTCCATGGAATTGTGAAGATTGCTGGTGTCGTTGGTGTTGTTGTTGGTTCTTCTGGACAAACCTCCCTCCTTGTTGTTGAGGGTACTGACAGGAGTTAGCAACCTGACCATGCTGAAGTCCGCCTGGACGGGTTGGTTGCGCATCATTTGACCATACACTGTTCACCTCCTGAATAAGAGGTGGTGGAGGGGAGAACTATTCTAGAATGTACTGGAGCTCCAGCTGGTAGACGACCAGCTACTGCTGCGACTGCTGAGGAGTTGTTGGCTCTGGGGCTTGCACATAATAAACGTGTTGAACCGCTGGCTAGGGCTGACTCGGCCAAGGAGGTTGTGGATGTGCATGTTCTTTCATCTCAGTTGGAGTACATAATTTATATATTTATAACTTAATTAAATATACATAAATATATTTCTATCATATTTTTCTGAAGTGATATGTACACTTAAATAATTTTATGTATTTATTATATAGGTATATGTCAATATATTTTATCTTTGTATTTTTGTTCACTTATTTATGATATTGCATTTGTATTGATTTTACTTTATTCTAATTATGTACATATATTATAAATAATATTTAAAAAATTATAAAAACATAAAAATATGAAATATATAAAAATAAATAAATGGTTATTTATTTAGGTGAATTGGATAATAAAATAGAATGAAACTACCTTCACTAAATAGATAGTTAAATTTCATATACAATTAAATGTGAGTTTGGTCAATTTTGATACAATATGGAGAAGATACATGTCTATGAAGTTTTGATTTTGACTTTTTATTTCAAGTGTATAGGGTACATGGTGCAGTATTTTTACATGAAATTAATTTTGTATTTTTCTATGTATTTTTATCTATAATTTTCATGTACAAAGTTTATTGATTTGAAGTATAAAAAATAAAGAATAAAATATGTCCCATATTGGATTATTGGGAAATTAAAAATTAGGGTTTTTTGACACTTATTTCCTCCTACTTTATTCCTTGTCGACCTAGTCATCATGATGCTTAGGTCTCTGGGTTTAGGATCATTCAATACTTAATGTATTTCATTTCTTTTCCTTTTCTTTCTTTATTTTTTTATTTTGGATTTAATAAGGCATTTTACACAATATTTATACTGTAAATAATAAATATTATTTTGTACAAAATAATGCTATGTACATGCATTTAGTGAGGGTTTAAAGGTCAAAATGAAAGAATAAATATGATGAAATGTAGATTCATCATAAATTTAGCAACGATTAGAAGAAAAAAAATAAATGATTCCTTGTTAGGAATATAACAACAAAAAACTAAATAATGAGCAATCCCACTACAACAAAATTGGCATAAGGCAATGAATAGTTTAATATTTTTCCATATCTTCCACGGTAACATATAATAATGAATACTATTAGTTGTTTATGTCTTTAAATTTGCAATGAATAATCATATTTGCTACTATAGTCCTTGCAATAAATCATATAACAATAGTTATCATTGATATTTTCTTCTAACCGTCATTAAATTTAGCGATTAATGTAAGTTCTAACGAATAAGTCAACAGATTAATCGTTGTTATATGGATATTTAAGAATGAATATGATATTTAAAAAATTCCGCAACAAATAATATGTGTTGTTATATCTTTAACATTGAAAGATATGGCAACAAATTTTCAAATTATTTGTTGCCTTAGATCAATTTTCTTATAATGAGTATTCATTGTTATATTTCAACTGTGAAAAATATTATAATTAAATTATCCATTACCTTAGAAAAATTCTGTTGCAGTGAGAGTAATTTGTTTTTTTTTTTTTGAGATGAAGGAGGGTGAAATCCCGAGTTGGGACTCACCGCCAAATATTTTCAAATTATAAATAGATAAAGAATTACATTACCTTGTAGACCAGAATCGAAATAGAGAGAGAGAGAGGAAGCGATTACATTTTCAGAATAGAAACTCTGGTTATTAAAGATCATATCATTCCTTCCTCCCCATATGGCCCAAATAGCCGCAAAAGGCAAAGAAACATCATCCGTAGAGTTCATCCCCACCGATCTAATCGATCTCCAGAAATCATCGATGCTACCATGTAGTAACCAATCCGCACCTATCTCTTTCCAAACATGTTCCGACGAAGGACAAATCAAGAGTGAGAGTAATTTGTTAATAGACTATGAACATCAAATCAAGAATAAATCCGTCGGGGCATTCATTTGGAGGGTAACCCTCGGTTTTCAGGTTTTCCTTCAAAAGTCCCCGAGTCTTCCCTTGGGTTTGATGCAAAATTCCCCATTTCCAACGATCATTTGTTAATTCTCACCATGTGGGGTCCACTCTAAAACCATAATCTCTCTCATTTAATACATCAAAATATGCATTTCTCTCCCTTCCATTCCAACAAATGATGATAAGTATAACTTCTTTTCATCTAAAAATCATAAAATACTCAACTTTTAATCATTTTCCCAAACTCAATACAATCACATCACAACAAGCCCTCTCAACAACCAACCCTCTATCCAAACACCAAAGAGTCCACTTAAAAATAACCCTCTATTCAAATGCACTCTTCGTGATTGTGTTGTTGATGATGAAAATTATGTGGAAGTTGAACAATGTGTGTCTCTGCGTATAATCATCAATGATTAACAATAATTTCTCCCTTCGTTCCCGTCTAAGTACGATTGAAATATAAGTATTATTTCAACCTCCACAAACACATGTATTCGATTCTTTATTCTCGTAGTTCAATAAAGTGGATTTCGATCGTAATAAATATACGATGATAAACAACATTAACTGTTTATTATCGATGATTTATATGACAATAGTTATCAATACAACAAATTGACCAAAGGTAACGAATACTTCAACATTCATTACCATATCATATGTAGTTATATATATATATATATATATATCAACAAATAATATTTGTTACATACTTCTTTTAATCCCTAACAATTACTATATTCATTGTTATATTCCTAAAACGAATCATATAACAATGATTATTTATTGACATTTTCTCTAATCATTGGTAAATTAATTTAACAACGATTTGCACAAAATTTTGACGAATAAACCAACAGATAAATCGTTGTTATATGAATCTTTAGCAACGACTATGACATTCATTGCAAACTTCAAGAATAAAAGCTAAAATTTTACAATGAATAATATTCGTTGTTATAAATTTTACATTGGAAGATATGATAACTAATATTCAAATTAGTCGTTGTCTTAGATCAAATTTCTTGTAGCGATTCCATTATTGGCCAGTGCCAATAGTAATCTAGAAGGCAGTAATTGTAATTTCAAAATATAAAAGGTGATTTCTGCATCATACTAGTTATATAATCGTGGTCGACAACGTCGCCATAGATCAAGTTTGTTGTTGCAGTGCAGAGACAGTGAGGATGGAGGGACGGAGGAAGAAGACGGATGATATATATGTTGGTGGAGGGCCACATAAGAAATGGAAGGAAATCGAGAGGAATTGAAAGCAGAGAGATTCGAGTGTCTGTACTCTCCATGACTTGCGAGAGGTGGAGCTATTGATGTTGATGTGACTGCATGTCTTGGACTAATCTGATGAGAAATTGTGTGCCCTAAGAACGTGACTGCCCAACGTGCCCTACGTCCTTCCCTGTCGGCCCAAACCCTAACCCTAGATATGGCGTCCTGCCCTACAACTATTTCATTCTTTGTCTACATCTTCCTAAACCCCTTTCCTAGGAGAATAATACGCTCTAAAAATCGATCGTGGACGCAAAATCATCTATTCTTGTTCTACGATTGTTCGAATTTATCCTTTAATTTGTTCATTCAGTCAATTCTCAATCTCACACACTACAATAAAATTAAACTATTGTGATGTTTTTTTCAAAATTTGTTATTAAACTAGCCATTGTTAAATATATGACGATGATAGTATTCGTTGTAAAATGATTTTTTGTATGTGAAATTAGCAACGAATATCATGTCTGTCGTTGTGTCATTAATTACGGTCCGCATAACTACGCTTATCAGTTGCTATTTTATAAACTTCTAATTAATCGTCGCTAAATTTTGAACTAAAAACATAGCGATGATTAGTTGATATTTCGAAAAATAGCAACGGATAAGCGTTCACTACAAGAAAAATGAGTTGTGGCCACGGAATGTGGCTACGGAAACTTGTGGCCACGATAATTCCGTGGCCACTAGTTTCTCGTAGCTACAATTCCGTGGCCAAAGCATCATACAAGAGTTGTGGCCACGATAAGTTCTGTGGTCACTTGTAGTGGCCACGACATATTCGTGGTTAGAGAACTCTCGCGACGAAACTTGTAGCTACGGCTAGTGGCCATGACATGTCGTGACCAGAGCCCAATTCCGTGACCATAAGTCCCACATTCGTGGGCATAATTCTGTAGCCACAACTTGTTTTCCTTGTAGTGGTTGTTATATGGACCGTTGCTAATGACATGGTGACATATATACTATTTGTCGATAATTTCAAGTACGAAAACTCATTTCACAACCAATAATATCGTCATTATATATTTAATAACGGTTAATTTAGTGACAGATTTGAAGAAGATATCGCTATAACTCAATTTGTTGTAGTGACAATTTCGTTTGATCCATGCGACACCTTTACACTAAGCCCTCCGCTGTTATGGTTTTCCTGTGAAGACTGATTGGTGATATTTACGTATGAATTGATTGATTCGTTGATCCAACTAATATAAAGGGTACGTTGGTAATTTCACACCTCCCATAATCCTAACCTTGGAGTTGCAGCCTGAGCTTTAAGAACATATTTTCTTTTCTGAAAGAAAGCAAGAAAGTTTAATTGATGTGAGCAACGGACTGACACTCCACTAAATTAGCATATATAGTAATGGCAAATTCTGACAAAGAAAAGTTTTAACTATTAATTACCTCTTTTGCAACGAACTTTTGATTGACAATAAGTAGGAGATATTTTAGCAACATGCTAATTAGGCATTACATGCAATAAATTTTAGATAGCTAAAGTAGTGGCAACGAATACTAATGCTACAATTCTTTAACTAATACAACTATTCCTTTGTTTAGATCTTCCTAAAGCCCTTTCTTTGGAGAATGAAATGCTCCAAAGATTTGGTAATAGACGTAAAGTGATCTATTTGGTTCTGAATTTGTTCGAATATATCCTCCTGTCCATTCCCACTCGATTCTCGGTCTCACGATTTCGTTTGATTTATGTAACACATGTACACTAAGCCCGAGTTCGTTTGGTTGCAGGGTTGGGTACTATTCACAGGGCTGGGTGAATAGTAAACTGTGAGGAATAGTACCCAACCCAACCCAACCATGCCCAACCATGCAACCAAACGAACCCCGGATAAGTCATCCGACTAGACTAATTAGTCTGTCCGATTATACTATTCAGTAGGGTAACCGAATTTATAATAATTATGGTTTAGTGGTCGCTCGACTAATGAAAAAAATATTTTATTAGTATTTATATTTTTTTTGGTTTTCTATTTTTCTTTAATGTAGAGTAAAAGTTAGATGCAGAAAGGTGCAGAGATGCCAGTAGCAGAAATGGAAATGCTAAGTTGGATGAGTTGACAACGATGCAATCAGAAGGAAAATTGATGTAGCTCTGATCAAGGAGAAGATGAGAGAAAACCGCTTAAGGTAGTTTGACCATTTGAAAGTCAGCCAATGCACAAGTTAGGAGATGTGAGGTTTGGGATGTTGAGCAGCTAAGAGAGGGCGAGAAAAACCCAAAAAGTGTTGGAATGAGATTATCCGAAGGGATATTAATTTTTTTAATCTAAACCCGAGAATGATCCAAGAGTGATATGAATGGAAGCAAAGAATCCATGTAGCCAGCCCTACTTAATGTGGAAAAAGGCTTTGTTGTTGTTGAAAAGTAAAAGTTAGATGTGTGTGGTTTGGTTGTAATTTAAATAATACTTTATCTTGTTAACTAATGATCACATACATACATACATACATATTATGTAGTAGACATAATCTTCATATTTAAAATAGTTAAAAATACTTAACTAGATAATTTCTATTAGTCACTTGAATATCGTTTGTTCCTTATTCAATGACTCTTCCGATTGAATACTTAGTATCAACTTTTACAACACTGGTCCTGTGAAGACTTGCGGTGACATTTATGGATGAATCGATTGAACTTGCCGATACAACTATTTAAAGGGTATTCAGGTAATTTCACATCTCCCATAATCCTAACCCTAAAGTCGTTGTAACCGCTCATGGTACTCTAAGAATATATTTTCGTGAAAGAAAATGAGAAAGTTTGGTGTGAACAATGCACTTAAGCACATTGAAGAAAAAATATTACAATTAAAAAGATAAAAGACAACATACAAACCATTGATCATGATCAAATTATACATGCTCGATCTATTGGGAGTATCTTGCCGTTTGCGTGCTGATGATGCAAGATATCGTTAGTCATGTTATGTCTATCTTGTTTTTAATGTAGGTAGCACTTAATTAAGACCCTCAACATTAGATCACGATGAGTATAAGATACCTTATTTAATGGCTTGATACTTGATGGAACCTAACTAACACCATGTGCCTTCTTATGTATACATTGAAATATTTATCTATATAATGAACGCATTAAGAAGTGCTACTTTCATTATCTTATTAATTAGAGTTGCATAATTAGATGCTCCTATATCATGAATGCTCCTATATACTAATTCGATATTACATGAATGCTCCTATATATACTAAGCAATTATAATTATTTATCATTTGAACAATTTTTATGTGCACATAGGTTAATAAAGAGGTTAAGAACATCATTAGCCATAGAACTTCTGTGTATTAAGACATGTTTACAAGGATTTGATCTATCGACTTAACAAGCTAAAGTGACAATCACTAAAGTGATCAAATCCTTAATCAAATAAAAATTAATCCACAATTAGATAAGCCATCAATAAAGTGAAGTCTGAGTTAAGATTTATTGTATTTAACTCTACTAAATGTGTGTACAGTGCAAGTAGGTAAAGTTGTCAAGTCACAGAGAGCAAACGGTAGGGTAGTTAATTATTAGAAATTATTTCTTATTATTAATTATTATTTTTTATTTTTCTTGGTTTTTTATTTTTTATTTAGGTTATAAATTATATTTAATTTTTTGAGATTTTTAATTTTCTTTATATTTCTTAAATTTTAAATGTTGTATTTTTATTTTAAATTTAAATTTCTTTTTATTCTTAAAATAAGGTATATAATTATATAAAATAGTATAGATATAATGAGTATTATAAGTAATATATAGTATATATAATATAGATATTTATATTTATAAATAAGTCAAAATATATTTAGATTTCAGAAAATATAATGTTTTTGTGGTTTTTATATTTTTTTCTCCATTTTTAGTGATTTTTTGGAAAATTTTTACTAATTTTATGTTTTTTTAGTAATTGAAATATACAAAACAATGCACAGACTAAATATCCGAGATTGATTTGAGTTTAAAAATATATTTAAGTTTAAAATTCACTTAAAATTATTTTTTTATAGATAATATATATAATATATAAAATAAAAACATAAAGCTATATTTTTTTCTTTAATTTTTATCAATTTTTAAAAGTATTTTAGATATTTGTAATTTTTTAGTTTTTATTTTTTATATTTTTTTAATGGTTTTTGGATATGTAGTAGGATATATAGTGATATAACTAATATAATTTTATAGAATTTTTTGGAGAAGTTTTTATATTTTATGGGTTTTTATATTTAGATAGGGGATAAAATACATGTTTTGTATTTTTTAAAATTAATAAAATAAAATAAAATGCCAAATAAAAATCGAAGCGCGTCAAGCATGGTACCAGGCACTTATATTATTTTTCCTAACATTTTTAGAGAATAAAACTATTTAAAATGATAAATATACACAAAATAGTAGTGTCAGAGTTACATGGACCTATTTGCAATTTTAGGAAAAAGAAACTTCATTTAGAAATAAGTCCAGAAACTTTAGGATCATACAACAAAAATTCACCATGCCTTCCTTGGCGCAACACGTGAGGCGGAAGGACCCAAGAAGACCATGTGTCTGGCTCGCAGTGTACTGATTGAAAAACCACACCCAATCTAAATGATAAAAAGGTCGTTGTATTGACCAGATGGATTTTAACAGAAAATTTGTTTTTATTATTTATCTTTTATTTTTATTTTATTTATACTCCTAAACAAGATGTATATAGTGTCAAGTACGGGAGTGTCGAACTCAGGGAGGCAATGAAAACCGGGGTTAAAGTATAGTGAATTAAGATTTTATGGGGTTTTCATTTTTTTAGGTATTTTTCTAGATTTTAATTTAATTTATATGAATTTTATATTGAGTTTTCATGATTTTTAAGTATTTTGTATTTTTTATTATTTTAGAAAATATTTTGCAATTTTTATTTGGTTTTTATTTTATTATTTTATGTTTTTATTTTAATTTTCTATTTTTGTGATTTTTAAGCATTTTAATGATTTTTATTTACTTTTATGTTTGAAAATTAGATTTTTTTATTGAAAATGTATTTTTATTTTTGATTTTTAAAATGATAGATAGTACGAGAATATTTTTATTTTATTTTTATTAGAAAGTAATGAAATTATCTTTAAAATGATAGGTTGTGCATTTTTATGTGATTTTTCTTTATTTAATTATGATTTTTACAAGTTTTTTTATGTATTTTGTATTTTTATTAGTTTTAATATTCTATTTTTATTTTATTTTTGATTCATTGTGTAATAACAACTACTGCAACTAATTTTTATAGAGTTTTTAAAGATGTTCTTATTTTTTATGAATTTTAAAGTTTGCTATATTTTTTTGGTATTTTTAATGATTTATTAAATATAGAAGATCTTTTTAATTTTCAAACTTATTTAGTATTATATATATAGTATAGTGTAGGATATTTCTATGTATTTTTATTGTATTTTATATTTTATTTTTATTATGTATTATAGTGTTATATAGGATTTATATACAATGAGGGGTATAGATGTGTTTTCTGGAAACTATGGGGTTTAAGAGTAATTCTGCAGAAATATAGGGGCGCGTATGAAAATGCAGAAGCTGCAGGGGCTTTCACGTAATTCATTCAGTGAAAACGTGTTGTCCACGCGATACTTCAACCACCTAGACATGTAGGTGAAAAGCCAAAACTAGGAGAGTTAACTTGTAATTTATCCAAAAATTGAACCCTACGCACGTGCGAAGCACGCACGTGCAACTCGATCTGGACCTGCATATGAAAGTTCACAAGAGGGAGGGCATCTCTGCAAATATCCCGCGAAGTCGAGTGCTAGGCATGTGCTCGCTCAACTGCAGAACCTGTGTGTAGTTAACAAGAAAACACGAGGGGTGGAGTGTAGTTTGGCCTAAAAAGATATCTTCTTGCGCATGTGCTGATCACGTGATCTCTCTAGAGCGGTGTCCGGACCGAAGTAAGCGGCTAGGGCAGATCTGAAGATGATTTTACTGGTACATGGATGTCTATGGACCCTTAGATCAGATGTTAATCCAAGGGTAGTTGTAACTTTGGGGATGATGCATATTCTCCCCCACTTTTCAGCGCAAGCAACAGCAAAATGTTCTTCGGATGTAGGTCTCCAAGCGTATCTCCAGACAACTGCGAGGTGTCGAGCTGCAGCTAGAAATCTTTGTGCCCCCTCCCCCCGATCCCAAGGCTACAGTTATACGCCTTCTTCGTGCAACGGCTGGCGGTGGATCAATTCGAGCAGCGAACGGAGATCTCGGGTCTTGTTTATGTAGTGGTAGTTCGATCCGTTCTCCGACTGGTCTCATGTTTGTGCTCCTCAATTGTGGGTGATGATATCGACCTCCAGGTACTTCGTTCTCGTGGTGAAGTTTCAGATGCTACAACCTCTCGATCGTGCGGTTCTCATGGTAATGCTTCGACGACGTTGCCTGATGTCATTCTCCAGGATGCAACATATGCGCAACGACTCGAGCACAAAGGTCTCGGTCCAAGTAGAAAAGTGGAAGAGTGATGACGGTGGAGGATCAACTCCAGATGTTATATTTGTGCGGGCCTGAGGTAATTAAGTATGGGATGAATTGCGGAGAAGCAGATCAAGAGAAATGAGGATTATAGAAGTTGTTTAGATGAGATGACGGTTGAATCGACGATGGTAAGGATTTGATCGAATGGAATAAAAAGCAAAGGAGATATGATTGATCGAGCGAGAAGAATGGAGGGGCTGAGAAGAAGAAGAGAGGGGATGAGAGGAGAAGAGAAGTAATAACCTGGAAATGAGGAATAAGGTCACCTACGACGGAGCTTGCGGAGGAACTCCTAGGATCGTGACCTGCAACACGATGACGGCTCCCGGGGGTTGACGCATGGCAGAGCGGAGCTCCATACTAGTGGGTTGATCTCATCGCTTCGTCTTCCTCGCTCGACGGAGACGAAGACTCTGTCACTGCTTTGCCCTCAGATCTGTTACTGCCTCGCTCTCGGAGCTCTCAGAAATGGAGATGCAAATGGAGGATATAGCGCTCGATAGGGTTGGAGGTCCTTAAATAGAGAAGTTGGAGTGTGGTCACAGGTGACGATGGCGTCACCGACAGGCTGTTAGGCTATCGACCTAACGGATGGTGGTTAGGTTGTTGACAGAGGATAAGGGAGAAGAAGAAGGGAGGCCGGCATCAGGTGTAGGAGGAAGAAGGTGACGGGAGAGAATGGAAAGTAAGAGAGAGAGAGAAAAGGAGAGTAAAAAATAAAATTACATAAATTATATAATTAAATAATCTAATAAATAAAATTAAGTTAAGAAATAATTAAGGAATTTAATTATGTAATTAATACTTAAATAATTAATTAAATATAATTAATGAATTAATTAAACAACTTAATGAATATAATATATAATATACATATTAAATATTAATAAATTAGCGTACATTATACAATATACCAATAGTCCCGAAATCCACATTTTTCACATTAACTTCGATTTTAGCAAAATCAATGTCATTTTTTATATAATTAAATAATATGAACTTTAAGACTGAGCTTGCCCAATTCGGAGTCTGTATGGTCGAGTTATGAGGCTCGAAAAATTTAGCTAGCGGCTTCGTGACTTCAGGTTTATTGGCATTTTTACTTAAGTTATATTTTTGTTTTATATTGATTTTTAGAAGATTTTTAGAAAAGAAATTAAGTTAATCAGATTACGGTTAATTAATTATAAATATGGGAATTTTCTACATATGGTACATATATACAACGGGGCCCAAACGTCAAAACTCATCTGTTTTATTCTAATATTTTTTTGATATTTTTAGTAAATAATATTAAGTATAAAACAAAGTTTAAAAGTGAGTTTGGTCCGTTTAGAGTTTATTATAAATAGTTATGAACCTTGAAAGTCAGCTTTTACGGTTTTTTCAGTCCATCATAATTATTTATTTTTGTGTTGAACTAATTTTTCTGATTTTTTTTTATAAAATAATATATATTTTTGTGAGCAATTTTTGTAAAGGAAATTTTTTGATTTGGAATTTTCTAAGTGATAAATAAAATATGTGAAATATTTACAAGGTGGAAAATGTGTTTATGTACAATTAATGGTTTTGATTTTCTAACATTTATATAAATTAGGATCCTTATCTCCTCCTACTTAATTATTTTGTCGACCAGGTCAGTATTGACCTGGTCTCGGGTTAGGATCGGTCTGTACATAATTATGTCCATTCTTCTTTTCTTTTTATTTTCTTTTTTCTCTTTATTCTTTTATTTTGGGTAAAATAAATGTTAAATATGTAATATTAATAATTATGATTAGAATATTAATTAATAGGAAATGGTGAATATTTACATGCATTTTACCAAGGATTTTAGCCAAAGTGAAAGAATAAAGGGAATGAATCATAGATTCAGTATTTTCCTATACTTTACCTTTGTTAGTCCCTTAGCAAACACTTGTTCTATAAATAAGTGCAAGCAAAAAGGAAAAGAAAAGGAAAAATAAAAGAACGTAGAACATGCTTGGTTCTTCAAACCAAATCTCACTTCATCCAAAATTTGGAACTTGGATTTAGACATTTGGATTATTAGTGTATCAGGACTCTATTAGAATTAGGATTTAAGCCTTGACAACATTCAAGTTTCACAAATCCTTATCCAAGTTCACCTCAACAGCCAGCTCAGATCCACCCATTCATCACGCAAACTTTTCAGCTTTGAAAGCAATTTGTACTGTATGTGAAAAAATTTAGCTCTTCCTGCTTAGAGAAGCGAAGAAACCGTCCATCCCAGTAATACACTCCCATTGGGCCCTCATCCAGCTACTCGATCCTCAAGGAGGGGGGTATTTCCTTCTAAGGTCAAGTCGTATTGTGTCCACAATCGAGTATAGAGAGAAGAAAGAAGAATAAGAAGAAAAATGGAGTGTGATCAGTGTAATCACATCTCCTGTGAAGCCTGACCAGTTTTGCCAAGTCTCCACTAAGATAATGCAGGCTTTCTGAAGCTTGGACCATTGTGTTCATTTTGGTATTTGGTGTATGGCTTCTTTTTGATAGAAAAGATTATTGCACTGCATAGATCTTTTATGCCTCGACGAATATAGCATCTTTTCATTCCGTCCATTTTTTGGGATCTTGGAAAAATTATGCCAACAAATCCTTCCCTCATCCGAAGGTTTATTTCAACCCCAATATCTCTCGTCTTTAGACGTCAACACCACTAGACAAGGATGGAAGCACACCACCGAGATGGATTGCCCTTCGCAGCCCATGCAAGTTGAGCTAAGTGTAGAGTGCATGAGTTCAAACTTGGATCAAATGGAGAAGAGTAAACGGATGAGACTAGGTGTCCTACTTAGGCATATTCAAGTTGAATTTAGAACATGGTCTCATGGAACCCAAAGAATTAAGTCTAAAACATCTCAGAGTTTCAATTCCAGTTCCTAATAAAGTTCCTTTACAACTAAGTGGATTAAGGTCCAAACCAAGCTCCATCTCTCAGAATTGGATCCATTCGATTCAAGAATCAAACTTATTCTGAAAAATACGAATAAATGCAACAAATTTTTATGAAGTAGATTTTTCATATTAAACTTGTTGAGTAATTTTTAAAGAATTTTGCAAATTTTTATTGAATTTTAAAAAATTTTCAATTTTTAGTATCTTTTTGAAAGAGTTAGTGGATCAATTCAATTTACACGAATTTTTACAAGAATTGTGTATATTTTACAAAGGATTTTACAAAAATTTATATACAAGATTATGCACCTTTTATACAAGATTTTATGAGTATTTATTTACATTATTTTGAGGATTTTATCAGAGTATTTTACAATATTTTTAATACAATTTTTAATCATTTTTTAAAGTTATATTTACGGTTTTTTTGTGTCTTTAAAAACCTAAAATATACACCCATACTTTTAGAGAGCCATGTTATTAAAAATATAATAAAGTACGAGTTATGGCTTCTAAAGTATATATAGCATATATATATACGACATCCCATATATTTAGCATGAACTATGTCCTCATCGTGACCAAAGAAGCGGCAAAGGAAGACAAAACTCAGCTAAGTATAGATCGGTGAAAAGAATCCTATACTACAATGACTCAAAAAATAACGAATAAACGAATAGAAGTCGATCATCTCCTCTATACTTAGGATCAAGTAATCCTAAGGATAGCAGATTCAAACTGAAGATAATCGAGGTCAAGAGAATGTACACAATCAATGGCTCAGCTCCCCCCCCTCATACTTAGGGTAAAATATCCCTAAGTATAGAGAAGAATATCAACTGGTGAGGGGCAAGCAAGAGAACAGGCGATACAAAAATCGAAAATGATGAAACGACGATATGAGCGATATTACCCCCCTTATACTTAGGGTAAAGCGTACCCTAAGTATGAGCAACGACAAGGGTAATAGAACAGAACGATATGAACAACACGGTATCTACACCCCCCTATACTTAGGATAAAATACATCCTAACTATAGCAAAAATTCTAGATAAAACTTAAGGGTGCAAGACAAGCGGAAGGAAGAAAGAATAAAATCAAAAGTATCTACAAAGTGATCTAGAAAATCTGGTATGAGATTTAGAGTATATAGAGCGAAGAACACATCTCATACAAAATGAATCGGGACAACCTCAATGGTCAGCAGTTCATGATCAAGAACAGGTTTCAATCGCTGGCCATTAACTCGAAAGGTGGAATCAGAAGACAACTCAAATATATCGATACTACCGTTGTCGTACACCTTTCGCACAAGATACGGGAAGTAGCTTCTTTTTTGTAGACATTGTGGTTGCTCTGCATTGATCTTTTGTGCCCTAACAGATATAGAGTCTTTTGGCATGCCCATGTTTTGGGGTCTTAGAAAGAATTGCGCTAGCAGTCCATCCCTCATATAAAGCTTTATTTCAACCCGGTACTCTGGTCTTTAGATGCCCACGCTACCAAAGAAAGAAACACACGGTCTTCGAACACCTCATCTGAGTTGAGCTAAGTGCGCAATGTAAAATACAGAATAATTCCTTATTCAAGAGTCTACTCAGAATGAGGCAATCGGGTTAGACACTAAAGTCAAGTCTAGACAATATCTTGTGAACTTGGAGAATTAAGTCTCTGACTTGAAGTTCCTAAAATCCTACTTCTCAATTGAAATTCCTCTGAAATTAAAGTAGATTAAGGTCAAATCAAATTTATCCTCGATTTCAATTCATAACTCGGTTCAGAACCCATTGACTTTCCATTTTGCATATTCATGGTATGCACATTGAATGCAGACATTATGAAAGTAGATGAAGTGTAAAAATGATTTTTTTTTCTTTTTGAGAGAATGAATGTAAGGATGATATGTAAGAGTGAATAAGAAACCCATTTTATTAGATAAAAAAATTTAGTATATCTCCTATTTTACAACAAATTTACGAAAGTATTATTTACAAGAATTTATAAGATTATACGAGTTTTACACAAAGAGTATTATATGCATTATACAGATTTTACAGCTTGTATATAGTAATACATATTATACAAGTATTTTACAAAGACAATTTTTTTCACCAATTTTCCCATCCCATAGTTATTAGATAATATATAAAAAAATACGTGAAAGTACGAACTATGGATAAAGTATATATTTAATATATACATAGCCCCATATACTTAGTGTGTGCTATGTCCTCAGAGCACAAGAAGCGATGAAGGCACATAGCTCGTTCTAAGCATAGCAGAGTGAAAAGAACGAAAGTATAGAAGCTGACCCACCCCCCTATACTTGGGCTCTAGTTAGCCTAAGTGTAAAAGAAGGCCAAAAATGGGACGGACGAGGTCAAGAGAAAAATGGATGAATAAATATACAGGGTGGGCATCGGTCCCCCCTATACTTAGGCTCTAGTTAGCCTAAGTATATGAAAGGAGTCAGTGAAAGAACAGACGGGGTTGGGGAATGTGCAAAGATAATGAAAAAGAAATGAAGGGGTGACTTGGTCACCCCTCCCCCCCCCCCCCCCATACTTAGGATATGAGCATGCTAAGTATAGTCATAAAATGACAATGATATGTAGTCGAGGTTTAGACATCAATATCATTCTGAAAAATGCAAATGCAAGAAAGCCAACACATTTTTTCAAAGAAAAAAATAAATAAAGAAAAGAAGAAACTCTTTTTTGAAAGATTTTTAGAGAATTTTGCACATGTTTATGAACTTTATCTTTTCACTTTTTATAGGATTTTTTTGATAGAGAATTATACATATTTACAAGAATTTATAAGGATTTTATACAAAAAGAATTTTTATACAAAAACTATACACAAGATTATACACATTTTATACAAGATTTTTATAAAAAGAATATTTATTTACAGCTTTTATGTATATATTTTACAAAGAATTTTATCTACAAAAGAATTTTATATACATATTTTAATAAAGAATTTTATATACAAGTTTATGCAACTTATATACAAGGATTTTATTAAAAGAAATTTATGCACAAAAAAATTTTACAAGGTGATTACAAGTTCTATTTACAAAATTTCTTACAACAAATATATACACGCATATGTAGAAACAAGTAATTTATCTACAAGGTGACAAAATAATTTACAAACCAGTTAAAAAATTTTATAAACATTTACAAAACTTCTACAAAATATTTTACAATAATATTTTACAAAAAATTTACAAAATAAATTTTACAAACATTTTACAAAAGGTTTTAAAAATAATTTACAAACTTTTACAAAGATTTTATTTTAAAATATTTTACAAACATTTTTACAATATAAATAATTTTGATACAAAATAATTTATAATCATTTTACAAATAAAATAATTTTACAACAATTTTTACACAAATAATTCTACAAAGGTTTTTACAAAAGTTTTACACATAATTTTTACAAATATTTTACAAAGTATTTGTACAAATATTTTTACAAAGATTTTTACAAAACTATTTTAGAAAAATATTTACAAAAGAATTTTTACAAAGACTTTTTACAAACATTTTACAAAACATTTTTATTCCAATTTTATTAGCCATATTATTAGACAAACATATTTTGATTGCATAATCATTCTTGTGGGTTGATTGTTGAATTGTCACCTGGTTCGGGTACTGCACGTCGTGAGAGCGGTCAATACATCGATTGTCGGATCCGATCTGTCGGACATCGCATGTCCGCTAAAATCGGACCTTGGTACCCTGATCCTCGTACTTTTTAGATATTTTTCGTGTCTAGTTTGAAAATATCTGAACTCGTAACAAGCTAATCAACTGAAAAGATAATTAGTTAACTGAAGCGAAAAGTAAGTTGACTAATATAAATTAAAGATAGTCAATTGAATATGTTAATAACTTTTGTAGTTAGGATTAACATTCCAAAATTTTATTACGGCTATATAGTAATTGATTGGTATTTTGAATTATCCACAGAATGAGAGAGACGATGAGCTTGTATTCTGGAATATATTTTAGTCGGATCGGATTTTAAGATACTCGATTAATGGATATTTTAATCGATTCAGGTAAATGACGGATGACTAAAAAATCAGAGTTGTCGGATACGAATTCTTGGGTTTAACAATATTTAACTAGTGAACTTATTCGTCAATAACGAGATTTCAATTGACTAAAAAAGTGGTTAGACGATTGCTTTATTTTTAGCTTGGAAATTTCTTGTGACTTAAGAATATATAATGATAATAGGACACTTTTTTACCCCAAAAAAATATGTATAAGCCATGATTTCTTCTTTTTTGCAAAATAATCTTTGCTTATTCCCCTTTGCCTTTTCACTACTTCACTTCAATCTTTAACTCGATGATTCTTTGAGCTTCTAAGTTCTTAATACTTTGATCTTCATCTTCGATAATTTCCTTGATCAGCTTGGTTCCTTTTTCTTGAGTAAGTAGTCAAGTTCCTTCAATCTAGTTTAACCTTGAAGGTTATTCATACTTGATGAATACCCATTCATCACTCTTTATTCTTTTATTTTAGCTACAAAACCTTTGCCAAACACATGTATATCTTTGTAAATACAAATAATTATCAAATTGCATGCATTGTATAAAAGTAAATAATTAGCATGTTTTTGTGCATAAATAAAAGAATAAAGAACTAAAAGAAAAAGAGGGAGATATTTAGAATAAATATTGAGCGAATACTGTTGAAACAAATACGAAAAAAATCTTGATGAAAATTGACAATAAACATTATCTTCAACAGGTGTAACTCGAAGATTCAACTTCAGCTTTGATATCTCAGTGGCTGTGTGATCATGTCAGATGTAGTACAATATATAGAGACAAAGGCAGATCAACAGCTTGGGCAATATCATAGTGCGTGCATGTGGGGACATGTTTATATAAATAAATATATAAATATATGTACTATGGTTTCCTTTTTCCTGCAGGCAAAACATGCACACGAGCGCACAGTTGTGACTTGAGAGTTGGCACTGTTTTTTTGTACATTTTGCACCTTTTTCTGGCAGTGCCCTCAGATGCTGTTTTAATCACTTTCTTCCAGTAATCAATCAAATCATGTTTTGTTTATATATCTACCTATATATTGTGTGGCCCATGCGATTATTTACCACCATTAAATTAGGTGTCCACATTATTTACCATCTTGATATAGTTTGATTTAATGAATTGGGTCGTTTAGATTTTCGGGTAGGGTTGGATTCGAATATGTTTTTCCCTTGACAAGTAGGCTTGATTGTTAGGTTCTCTCGACCGAATGATTGGTGATGTACATGTAGAGATGCAAACAGACAGTTATGGATATAGATATATGTTTTATCATATCCTTATGATGTTTAAAATCAGGATACATATACAAAAATCGATATCTTGCGGATATTGAAAATTGCAAATCATATCCTTAAATATGGATACGGATATGAAAATGGATAATCATAATTCGGATATATATATATAGGGGAAACTTCCAATGAGGTGGTCCTTTCCTAGATGCAAGGAAAGCCACACCAATTTAGGTATTTTCCCTATTTATTTTACAGTTTCTAACTTCATAAATTTAATAATAAATGTATAATATGTACATAAAGGAATATTTATGAAAATATTTTTAGATAGGACAAAAAATGTTAGTTACAAAATGGATTTGTATTTTACAAAACAGTATGACCATCATTATTTTATAATGTACAGCTTATATTTTACAAAATTCTTACACAATTTATAAATATGATAGTGGCTTTTTAAATTTCAGGAAAGACGAACCACATTTGAAGGGTCCCCTATATATATGGTAGCTGTTTTTCCTTATGTGCATGTATTTAATAACTTCTTTTTCAAAGTATTATTTCCATATTAATCGTATAAAAGGCGAATATGTTAATGATTATATGTTACTTTCTTACTTGAGCAATGTCTGTGACTTACTAACCATTTATTTTTTTATTACTGAGCTCATAGTTGTCATTATTTGATAATTGTATATATATTACTGAACATGTGATATAAGACATAGATATATCCATTACTGAACACACAACAAAAATTCACTTGAGTATTGTCTCTAAATTACTGAATTTTGTTCAAAGTAATAATACATATGGAAATTACTGATCATTTGTTATGCTTTTACTGACTTCACAACAAGCACTTGACCAGTGTATATATTACTGAATTCTGTACCATATAATAAAATAAATGTAAATTACTAATCGTTATTTTGATATTAGTGATCTCACAACAACCATTTACTTGACTATTGTATATATATTACTGACCTGAGTATTTGGATCTCGATTTTCTGCAAGAAATCATTAATTCGAATGTTTTCTTTTCAAAACGATCTTCATTTTTTTAGGACACGATATAATTGGAATACCACTTATTGTTAAATCGCTTTGCATTTTAATATCATTCCAAAAATGACATCATTTGAAATAGGTAACCACTCAATTGGTAATACACGTGTGTGGCCTACAAATGGTGCTCACCGAAACGTTAATGGGCATAGGGTCCATTGGATAAAAATCCTATATATATAGGGAAAATGGAAGCTACACCGGGTGGTGCAGCCAACTAGCTACACCCGGGCATTTTTCTCATTGATTTTTTATTTTTTTTGAAGGGAACCTATGGGGATTTACTTAGTTTATTGAGTTGGATATGTGTTTCAAATTTCATGCAAAACAAACATTCCTAACATGCCCATCTAGATAAGGTCAATTTCAATAATTCTGAGACCGTTAAAATGTGATAGTCTTGATGGAGATGATAGAAGTGTTGAATTTAGTTGAAATTGGTATGATATCGTGGTGATATATGGTGATTCAAATCCCTCTAGATTTCATTTCAAAAGCACAAAAAATCAATGAAAAAATGACCGGGTGCAGCTAGTTAGCTACACCCCCGGGTGCAGCTTCTCCAGCCCCATATATATATATAGGGAATTTATCCAGAGGGCACTGTGCCAATTTGGGTCGTGGTGAGCCTCTAATTCCAACCGTCAGATTTGTATCTTTCAATCCCTAAAAAATAGGAACCATAACCAAAATGGAAAGAGAAGCTAATTGGAAATATTAAGCAATTCTTAAATTAGTATACGTTTATGGAAACGTGTGTTGATAGATCAACGAGAGGCGGTTGATCTTGCATTTTTCGATCTAGCGATTTGCAAAGTGAGGCGATGAATCATGTAAAGAGAGGCGATCGTTTTTTATCTAATGCAAGGTATTGTATTTTGATTAGATTTTTATTTTTCGCATTTTGATTTGAATCTTATAATATGTAGAAAGAATTTTTTTGGATATTTTGATTTGAATCTGACTGATTATAGACCAGATTTTGATTTTTTTTATGTTTCTGGATCATGAGTTGATACACGATTTGTAGTCCATTGAATCTGATTGAATCTGATAGACGATTTGTAGTCCACTGAATCTGATTTGAATTTGATACACGATTTGAATCGCATTTTTATGACTGATTTGAATCTGATTGAATTTGATACACGATTTGTAGTCCATTGAATATTTTCGAAGGTATTTTGATTTCATACAATAAAAAGTTACTGATGTATTTAAGTAATTTACTTACAAGATATATTTATGTTACTAATGCTAACACACTTATTACTTTTAATGTGTTACTTTGAAAATATACCAAGTTACTGATGTATTTAAGTAATTTACTTATATTTTATGTTACTAATGATAGCACAATTGTTACTTTTAATGTTTTACTTTGAATATATACTGAGTTACTGATATATCTACTTATTTTACTTATAAGATATTTTATGTTACTACTACTATCAAAATTGTTACTTTTAATGTGTTACTTTGAAGATATACTGACTATAATGCTGAGTTACTAACAATTCATTACAAGTTACTTGTCAATAACATCACAATGCACAATTTGGTGTCTTGAAGAAGCTGTTGTTATGCCGAGGAGCGAGAGCAAAACAACATCATCTAAATGAACTAGAAGACAGTTGACATTTGGGTGTTCACCATATAACTATAATTAAGTAATTTATGTGTGACTTTCGGTAACACTTGACGTATTATAAGTAATTAAATAGGCTACATAAGTAAAGAAGGTGTGATTCGATAGTAATTCAAAACAAAGAATAAAACAAGTAAGATACATAGAAGCATCAGTAACATATAATAAATTGTAGGTAAAAGAAGGTAATGGAATAAGTAAGTTGGAATAAGTATAAAAAATCACGTAACCAATAACTTATGTATTGCTATCAGTAACAGTCGATACATTATAAGTAATTAAAAATGTTATATAAGTAAATAAAAGGTGCTTCAGTAAGACTCAAAGTATTAAGTAACTATAGCATTAGTAATAATCACAATTACTTCCGTAAAATGTACATTTGTAATCAGTACTTATTGTATGGACATTAGTAATTCACATACTTAATTACTGATCCCACAACAATAGTTACTTGAGAACTGAATATGTATTACTTGAGTAACATGAATGAATTACTTATCTCTGTACAATGTAATAAGAGGTGCTTCAGTAAGACTCAAAGTATTAAATAACTATAACATTAGTAACAATCAAAATGACTTCAGTAAAATGGACATTTGTAATCAGTACTTATGGTATGTAATTAGTAATTCACATAATTAATTACTGATCCCACAACAATAGTTACTTGAGAACTGAATATGTATTACTTGAGTAACATGAATGAATTACTGATCTCTGTACAATGTAATATTACAGATGTAAAATAACTATAAATTCAGTAACAATCATAATGCGTTCAGTAATATGTATATTTGTAATAGGTAATTATTGTATGGACATTAGTAATTGACGTAATCAATAATTATAATCAGCAATTTATCTTTCTTAATCCAAACGTGGAATGATCATTCCATAAATAGAATATATGCCGACAATAATTTAAATGCATATTTTTTATCTTACTAAAACCGACCACCTATTTTTAAGGAAATGATTTAATTCGAATTCTTATTATGTTAATAATGCATGCACATTGTTATTGCCAAAATCGTCCCCTTCCAAATAGAACCGACACATACACGTGGCGAGCCCACGTTTGGTGCTCACCACGACCCAAATCGGCACAGTGCCATCTGGATATGCCCTATATATATATATATATACATATACATATAGAGGAGTGATCCTATGAGAGCAAAAAAATGTGAGAACATGAGAGGGATGATTCTGGACCACATGATTCTGTTTTCTCGCTCCTGGTCTTCTCTCTCCTGGGTGAATCATGTGGTCCAGAATCATCTCTCTCATGCTCTCACAATTTTTTGCTCTCATAGGATCACTCCTCTATGCATATATATATACATATATATAGAGAGAGAGAGAGAGAGATAAGTGGATGTGGATTATCCAATGGATAATAAAATTTCATAAGACTTAAATTCATTGTCAAAATTACAAAAACTATAAACATAATAAAGTAAAAAAGCAAATAAAGTAAGATGTTTAACTAAATTTTTATAACAAATAGTTAAATATCGTAAGATATATATTTGGATAAATTACCAAAAAAGTCCCAACTATGCATCAAGTCTCAATTAGAGGCCTCAATTTTTAAATGATATAAAGAGAGTACTAAAATTTCAACTTTATGCTTTAACATCAATGTGGAAGAGTTCTGGAAGCTTGCAGAAGCGTGTATTTAAGACAAAAAAAATAAGATAGAACACCTTATTTTACGTTTCCAAAATACAGCCCTACTTGAGAATCCAGGTATAGTTGGGTTTTTTTTAATTAACTCTATTTATTTATCTTCCACGGTGTCATCATCCACTTGGACATGGACATTCAACATAGTCCACAGGTGCAACACGAGAATTCGATCATGTAAGGCATGTGGAGAATTTCGCTCCGATCACCGATAGTAACACCGATATCATACGCATTTTGAGAGAACCGGTGGAAGTAAGAAATAAGATGTTATAGTGTTTAGATTAAACCATGTAGCAGAACTAGAAGGAAAACCTCATTAAGACTGAGGACCATCAAGAAGCTATTCATCGATCAATAATCATATACGTGACAGCTCAAGGCAGGAAGATTGTGTCAGATACCATGGCGACATGATTTCCCAGCAGCAGAGCTAAAGCTCCCCAGACATGGGTCGTATCGTACCCTTTAAGGGTGAACGTGTAATCCTAAGGCCCTGTTTGGTTGGAGAATAGGCCCTGGAATAAGAGACCAATTCTCCTCCCGACACGATTCCCAGTGATACGACTATTCCCCATTATTCCATTTTATTTCACTCTTACTCCTATCTTTATCCCACCTTACCTACCTTTATTTCACCTTATTCTCCTTATTCCTATCCTCCAGCCGAACGGAGAATAGACCCTTATTCCCCTTATTCTCCATCCTTATTCCTGCTTATTCTCCTACCGAATGGGCCCTAAAGGATTAAATGTTTAGGCCGGTATCCGAGAGGATCTACATAGAGAATAAACCGAAAAAGGTATGCACAGGATATTAGAATCATACGACCACTTAAGAATACCGGCCATTAGGAAGTTAATATACAAAAGCATTAAGATGTAGACATTCACTGCCCAACTAATATAGATTAGTGTGCCTATGATTAACCCACAGAGCGTTATTTAATCTGCAGTGTCAGTGAAATCCAGATTGGATTGGTTCTGAATATTTGGAAAAATCATACTCCAATACAACAGCATGCTCACCCCCATCTAAAACAAACGGATCGGATTACGGGTTTTATCCGATATACGCTTGATCCAAAATCTTCCCGCACAGGTCAATGTCCGGAGCAAACGAATCGAAAAGATCATCCCCTCAGACCAACATCTAGATTTAATCCCAAGGCGTATTTTCTTAGAGATGCATGGAAACACGCGCCGTGATTATATATCATGTCTATGGTAAGGACAGATTCAGCGGCACACGAATCTAACAGAACTTTCACAAACTTGAGATGCTGCAATAGGATAGTCAATGCAAGACTAATGCAAACTGAAACATATAAACATGGGCAGCAAATTTATTATGATTCAACGAGGAACCGAACATTGCATTAATGTGAGTGGCATTGGAAAGCACCAGATTCCACTACTAGCTTCATTAAGCTGAAGGGATGTTCTGTCTAATTAGGAAGTCTACAGTGGCATTAATTTTCAGCGTCGATAAGCTCACTGGGATGCCAAAGCTTCTGTGGATCATTTACAAAGCTCGAAAAGAGAGATGGAGCATACCTTAACTGTCAGCGGGCAGCTGCCAAGCATTCGTTCATGGCCTTAGATAACTGGTTCAACGTTCCCACACTCTCATGAGCATCGAAAAAGGTATACCGTGCACATCTTAGATGGTGTTAAACAAAAGACCAGTTGGCAAAGCAGAAGGCCAGACAGTGGACGATGTTGTCTTCACTAAGCAGCCACCGCTCGGCAAGTAGGAAAATCCCTGGAGAATGAGAACGATGTGTCAAGAAATAATGATCACATTTCAGATGAGTTGCAGCATAAAAATTCAATAAAAGAGCCGTTCAGTGATAGACGAATGTCAAGAAAACAGACAATGGCTTAGAAATAAAAAAACTATTAGCCGATACGCAGCAAGGATTTAAACTGAGATGTTCCGTAAAATTGACAAAGAAAAACCTGTTGCATCAACTTGGCGAATTCAGAGTACAAAACTTTCCGTCCAGGCTCGTCGAGTATGTTCTCTAGAGATATGTCTTGGAGAGCCTCCTGGAAACATTATCCGTTCTCAATAATTAAAAAAAGAAAAAAAAAAGGTTAGATTATCCCTTTGGGGATTCCTATTCCAAATAGGAGTAGAGAGAGAGAGGAGGTGGAAACTCAAATAAATAACACCTCATACATGGCTTTAGAGATCATCCCAACTCGAGCATCTCTACCTCTCTTCTCTCCTAGTTCTCTCTCCCCAAGCAAGGAGAGAAGTAGCCCACGCAAGGCATGAGGTGCAAGTTCGCGCAAGATGCGAAGAGTTGGCCCGCAGGGGTGCGAATAAAAGTCGCATCCGCGAGAAGTGACTGCGATGGAGGCGCGAAGAGCAGACGCTAGGGAGGTCTGTTCTCGAGGAAGGGCATCACGTGACAAGGAGAAGCAACAGTATCGTGTTCTCCAAGTATAATGTGACAGTTATCTGATTTTATTCTTGTAACTGAACCTCAGTTTTGTTGGGCAACAAAACTGAGAAGACATTGTGCCCTCTCATTTTTCTGGCCTAGTGGATTTTGTTGCGGGCCGTCGTGCTCCTTGGGTCTTTCCCCTCTCTTACATCGAGGAGGGTTTTCCCACCTAAAATTCCTCGTCTCTCTGTGGTTGCTTGATTATTATGCTACGATTATTTTTCTTGGTTCCCGTGTGGGGGACGTTCCGCTGCTAGTCATCCTTTGCAGGACAGGTTAAGGGAACCCGTCGATTTCCCAACAAGTGGTATCAGAGCTCGCATTGTCGAGATGAGAAAAGATAACGAAAGCACGATAATCAAACTGACGATCACGAATTGGAAAATATGGAAGGTCAAGATGGAGGACATTTCGTATTGCAATTACCTCTATGATCCAGTGAAAGGAGAAATAGCCAAGCCCGAGGGCATATCCGCAGGTGAGTGGACGAAGCTGAACAGGAAAGCAGTCGACACCATCCGGTAGTGGATGGACTTATCGGTATTCCACCATGTCGCAGAAGAGATAGATGCGAAGAAACTATGGGAGAAACTAGCAGAGCTCTATGAGCAGAAGACGGCCACCAACAAGACGTTCTTGATTCGAAAGTTAGTGAATCTAAAGTACAAGGACGGGATGAAAGTTGTTGAGTACATGAATGAGTTTCAAAGTCTCGTCAATCAACTGGGTATTATGAAAATGGCACTAGATGATGAATTGCGGGCGCTTCTTCTACTAGGTTCCCTGCCAGACAGTTGGGAAACTCTGCTGATTACTGTGAACAACTCCGCTACGGACGGCAAGCTGATCATACCTATGATCAAGAGCAGTTTTCTGAATGAAGAAAACAGACGACGATCCTCCGAAGATTCTTCTTCATCACATGTGTACGCAGTTGAGAGAAGAGGCATGCCCAACAACTGGGGAAAATCACAAGAGAGACATAAATCTAGGGAGAAGTCCAAGGACAGAGGAAAGTGCAATCATTGCAACAAGCTTGGTCACTGAAAGAAAGACTGTAGAGTCTGGAAAAGAGAGCAAGCAAGAGCCAAAAAGAATCAGAAGAAAGATGAAGATGAGAACGTTGCTATAGCAGTATCTGATGACAATGAGAATCAGTTGGTTCTCACTATTCAGGAGCAGTGTCTACATGCAGGGGATGACTCTGAGTAGGCCGTCGATATGGCCGCCTCTTACCACGTGACTCCACACGGGGAGTTCTTCACTTTCTATACAGAGGGAGTTTTTGGGACAGTCAAGATGGGTAACATCAGTTACTCTAAGATCGTTGGCACGAGCACCATCTCAATTCATACTGATATTAAATGTGCAATGATTTTACAAGATGTTAGGCACGTTCCCGACCTGCGCCTTAGCCTCATATCCAGTTCTCAACTGGATAGGGATGGCTACAATCTGAAGTTTGACAACGACAAATGCAAGACCAACAAGGGCTCTCTTATCATGAGCAGAGGCAGGTTGTGCTGCACGCTCTACAAGACTCGGGTGAAGGTCATGGATGGCAGCCTACATGCTAGTGAGGCTGACACGTCGGATCTCTGGCATTGTCAGCTCGGACACATGAGCCAAAAGAGCTTACAACTTTTGAGCAGGAAGGAGTTGATACTATGTCACACTGACATAACGATGTTACCGTGGGATTCATGTGAGATTGGAAAGAACAAGAGTGCACCTTTCAAAACCAGATCAAAGATGAAGGAAGACATTCTGCAGTTGATTCAATCCGATATGTGCGGTCCCATGGACACAGCGTCTTTGGGAGGAAACAAGTATTTTCTTACCTTCATTGATGATGCGTCAAGGTGTGGATTTATATGCTGAGGACGAAGGATCATGTCTTTGATTTCTTCAAGAAATTTAATGGCATGGTGGAGCGCAAGACATGCAAAGTGTTGAAGTGTCTGTGCACGGACAATGGAGGGGAGTACACCTCTTACAGCTTCCAGAGCTACTGTGGAGAGCACGAGATCAGGTATGAAGGGACAAAGCCAGCCACACCCCGGCACAATGGTGTCGTTGAACAGATGAATAGGACCATTGTGGAAAGAGTTCATTCCATGCTGAAGACAGCGAAGCTGCCCAAGATCTTTTGGATTGAGGCGGTTTGGACCGCCTGCTACTTGATTAATCGATCTCCATCTGTTCCCTTGAATTTTCAGATTCCTGAGCGCAATTGGTCTGGAAAGGATCCCTCATATGCTCATATGAGAGTATTCGGATCAAAGCTTATGTATTTATACCGAAGGAACAGAAGAAGAAGCTTGATGACAAGGCAGTGCCTTGTATTTTTGTTGGGTATGGAGATCAAGAGTTTGGATACCGACTTTGGGGTCCAATGAAGAAGACCATCACTAGGAATAAAAATGTGATTTTCTAAAAGAACCAGACTTTGGCTGAGGACGACAGTGGTGATGTTAACTCGGATGGGAGTGCTATGGATGATGACAACGATGAGGACTCAGATCCTTCTCTAGTACCAGGTACAAATGGAGAAGATGCGCAGCCAGAACAACATGAGCAAGATGCAGAGCCCACTGCTGCAGGTCCAAGGGATCGTGGGCAGGGGAAGCAACCTCATCAAGAAGCAGATGCAACAGAGCCTCGGGTCAAGATATCTGGGAGGGCACATCAGCCATCATCCTGCTATCCTACTTCCTAGTACGTGATGCTGACTGATCATGATGAGCCATGCACTTTTGAGGAGGCACAAGAGCATAAGGAGAGAGATCATTGGTAGAATGCAATGAATGAAGAGATGCGGTATCTGAAGAAAAATCATACCTATGATCTTGTTGAGCTTCCTGCAGGCAAGAGAGCACTGAAAAATAAGTGGATCTACAAGCTGAAGTTCGATGATGGTTGTAAGCAACTGAAGTACAAGACTAGATTGATTGTGAAGGGATTCAACCAGGATGAGGGTGTGGACTACAATGAGATCTTCTCACCAGTTGTGAAGATAAATTCTGTGAGAGTGGTGCTAGGCCTTGTTGCAAGCCTAGACCTTGAGCTAGGATAGATGGACGTGATGACAGCTTTTCTTCACGGTGATCTGAAGGAAGAGATCTACATGGAGCATCCACGGGGATATCAGGAGAAAGGGAAAGAGCACATGATTGGCATACTAAGAAAGAGTCTCTATGGTTTGAAGCAAGCCCCTGGATAGTGTTAATTGAAGCTTGATGCCTTCATGACGAAGCAGAACTTCAAGAGGACTACAGCAGATCCATGTATGTACCTTCGACATCTTCTCAATAGCAAGTTCATTATCCTATTGATCTATGTGGATGACATGCTGATAGTTGGCCATGATCCTGGATTGATTGCAAAGTTCAAAAAGGAACTCTCTAGGGAATTTGAGATGAAGGATTTGAGCAAGGCAAACAACATGCTTGGGATGCAGATCACCCACGATAGGAAGAAGCATAAGTTGTGGTTGTCACAAGAGAAGTATGTTAAACGCATTTTGGAGCGGTTCAACATGAAGAATGCGAAGCCTATCAGCGTTTCCCATGCCGCTCATTCCAAGTTGACGAAAGAGACATGTCCGTCTACTTCTGAGGAGAGTTTAGATGACCAAGATTACCTACCAGTCTGCAGTTGGCAGCCTTATGTATGCCATGGTTTGCACCAAATCCGGCATTGCTCATGTCGTGGGCGTAGTGAGCAGATTCATGTCGAATCCGAGGAAGGATCATTGGGAAGCAATGAAGTGGAATCTGAGATACTTAAGAGGGACCTCAAGTATGTGTCTGATGTTTGGGAGGTCGGATCCCGAGCTCTGTGGATACACAGATGCTGACATGGCAGGAGATGTGGATCAGAGGAAATCGACTTGCGGGTATATTTTCACTTTCGTTGGGGATCGATTTCGTGGCAATCCAAGTTGCAAAAATGCATTGCACTCTCAACAAATGAAGCCGAGTACATTTCAGCAATAGAAGAAGGAAAAGAAGTATTATGGTTACAACGATTCCTTGGTGAACTTGGACGCAAAGACAGTGAGCCGATTGTCTTCTATGATAGCTGTAGCCAAGGTTTGAAAAAACTAAAGGCGGAACGAGGCGTTTTCCCTAGAAGCGAGGCGAGGCGTAGCCTCGAGGCGGTCGAGGCGTAAGCCTCAGTTTTGTATAGAAAAATAATTATAAAATATATAATACATATATTTATTGATGAAATAATATAATCTAACAAACATATAGTATATAACAATGTAATATATGATGATATTATGAAGATAAGAACATGAAAAAAGGATATGTCAATGACTCAATGCCATAAACCTTTCTAAATTTCTACCTAATAAAAAGAAAATCATTGGCTATAACTTATAACTATCACTAAAAAATTATCTAAAAGGGATTGGCTATAGTTGTCATTATAAATATCCAAGTTGTTGATATGAATCATATGATTTGAATCCTAACTATATGTTCTACTATACCCAGATGAAGAACGGTTGTATGCATCCCCCCTGTTGCACCATACCCTACCAGAACGGGGGTCTCGCTGTTTTGGGTAGCGCCCCCGTCCCAAAAATTTTTTCTTTTATGAGGATTCGAATTCGTATACACATTTTTATATGTTTAAGGATGTAATAGTAAACGTTCACTAAAATAATTTGGCATGTTAATGGTAAATATGAATATGAAAGAGGTCAAATTCAAGCATATGGATATGAAAGAGGCCACATTTAAGCATACATTTTGCATAAATTAATAGTTAGACATAATTAATAGTAAATATGAAGCAGTTTGCTGAAATAGTTACACATAATTAATAGTAAATGTGGAGTTATGGGTACGAAAGAAACATCAGATTTAGGCATTTAACTTGTATAATCATTATCCTAAACAAGTATATATTTATAAGCTTCTCAAACCACCATGTAACTATTAAAATCATACAAGAAATCTTCAAAAAAAACAAAAACGTCTCGGAAAACGCCTCGACCGCCTCGAGGCGGAACGCCTCGAGGCTACGCCTCAGCCACTCGAGGCGCACGCCTCACTGGACAAGGCCGAGGCGTACGCCTCGACCGCCTCGAGGCGCGCCTTTTAATACCATGGCTGTAGCGCATTGGTCTGAGCAAGAGCACGACGCACCATGCTCGCACAAATCATATAGACGTGCGATATCATTGGCTGAGAGATGCTGACAAGAAGCACCTCATTCTGAAAAAGGTCTACACATATGAAAATCCATCAGATATGCTGACGAAAGTTGTGACTCGTGACAAGCTATAGCTCTATAAAGAGTTGAGCGGTGTCACCTCTCAGTGATCATCTTCTTGGAGACACCTCCTCATTGGGAATGGAGGGAGAGGTTGTTGAGAACATTATCCGTTCCTAATAATCTAAAAAAAAAGAGGAACAAGGTTGATTATCCCTTTGGGGACTCCTATTCCAAATAGGAGTAGGAGAGAGAGGAGGAGGTGGAAACTCATACAAATAAGACCCCACATATGGCTTTGGAGATCATCCCAATTCTAGCATCTATTTCTCTCTTCTCTCTTAGTTCTCTCTCTCCAAGCAATGAGAGAAGTAGCACACGCAAGGCGTGAGGAGGAAGTTCGCGCAAGGCAAGAAGAGTTAGCCCGCAGGGGCGTGAAGAGAAGTCCCATGCGCGAGGAACGTCTGTGACAGAGGCACGAGGAGCAGCCGCTAGGGAGGTCCGTTTTCGAGGAAGGGCATCATGTGACGAGGAGAAGCAACAATATCGTGTTCTCCAAGTACAAGGTGACAGTTATCTGATTTTATTCTTGTAATTGAGCCTCAGTTTTGTTGGTTAACAAAACTGAGAAGACATTGTGCCCTCTCAGTTTTCCTGCCTAGTGGATTTTATTGCGGGTCGTCGTGCCCCGTGGGTTTTTCCCCTCTATCACATCGAGGAGAGTTTTTCCACTAAAATTTATCGTCTCTCTGTGATTGTTTCATTATATTACGATTATTTTTCTTGGTTCTCGTGTAGGGAACGTTCCGTTGCTAGTCATCCTTTGCATGACAGGTTAAGGGAACCCCTCGATTTCCCAACAAACCACAAGGGTCGTCTCCAGCATATCGAGGCCCGCTTGGTTAGCGAAGGTGAACACCGGAGCTTCCTGAGAAGATAATCATGATGAAATTACTTCAGATCCGTTAGGCTTGGGAGAAAGAGAGGATGTTTTATTAAGAGAGGCATATCCATCCTTATATAGGAGGAAGAATGATAAAGAAAGTGTACAAGAATAACAAAAAAGTACATAAATAAAGAACAACAAACTCTATGTTATCTCAACAATCTCTCTCAAAATGGGCTTGGAAACACATCAATCGAAGACCGACCTTGCTAGAGATGTTGTTGGTATGCCTTGAATCCTAACTGTCTGTTCTGTTAAACCCGGATAAACAACTGTCATATGCACTCCCCCCCACCCCACCCCCATACCTTATCAAACGTGGATCTCACTAGTAGATGAATCAATTGAAAAACCGTCGTATGGACCCATTTGCATCAGGGATCCTTTTGTACTGGAAATAGTATATAAACTCCTTAGTTTTAGGGCTCCTAGAATACTCTGTATTTTCTTCGCAAATAGTGAAGCTGATTGCCACTGTCCAAGGATGTAACCCAATTACGGATGAACCTTGTAAATTCATCTGTTTTCATTTTACTTCTTTGATCGTGTTTGTGTGTGTGTGTTTGCTTTTGCTACTGACAACAGATGTGGTGAAGACATATACAAAATGATCAATGGATGCCATGGGTGAGATCTACAATCAATCAAATCAAGAGTGCAGTCACAATCAATATACACATGTTTAATCTTCTCATCAAAAACAGGGAAATGACAGCACAGTTGTCAAATTGCAACTCCCTACATCGTGTGACCTCAATGCCCGAGTCTTGTAGAACCAATCTCACCTGCACCAATTGTGGCTGCAGTCTGAGCCATAGCCCTGTGCACTAATAATGCACCTTATTGAGAAATAAAGCTTTCTTTCTTGCTATATCATGTAACAAGATTGCCGCCCACAAAGGTGCAGAATCATGCGTAGATGTCATGCCATATCTATACCCAGCATAATACACATCAGAGTACCTTGTTGTCAGCAAGAAGGATGCCTTTCTGAATACGGGCCCTTTTCTGAGTTTATCCTTCACATATCTCAATACATGCATCACAACATCAAGATGTACCCTCCTAATTTTTAGTATTATAACCATGGTTCAAAAAAACGCGCCTCGAGGCGCACGAGGCGTACGCCTCGAGGCGAGGCGGCCTAAAACCGCCCCAGAACGGCCGCCTCAGGGGGCCTCTGAGAGGCGAACGCCTCAGTTGGTCGAGGCGGTCGAGGCGGTCGAGGCGGAGGCGAGGCGGTCCCTGAGGCGTTTTTTTATTTTCAAAATATTTTTTATTTTAATCATTTATCCTATTAGTAATTTCATATGTTTATAAAAGTCTAGTTGTTTAGGATATAAATATACAAGATGAATGCTTAAATTTGACCACTTTCATGTTCATATTTACCATTAAACATGTCCAATTATGTCAGAAACTCTTAATTTAAGGCAACATACAAATCCGCAAATCTGCAAATATCATTTAAAGCATTACTTGTAAACTTAATTTAAGGAGTTGTTACACAATAAGCTATGCAATATGCTGAGAAGGACAAACAAGATAGAATTCAAGGGGAGGTCATGTACATTCTCATACAAACAGATCCATATATCTGAATAGAAATAAAATCTTTAATAAAAAAATTCGCCGGGGGCGCTGCCCCCACACCCCTGCAGGGGGGGAGCGCACCTGCTCCCCCCCTAGACCCCCCCCCAGGCTCGCTGACCGGGCAGCGAGACCCCCGTCTTGTTGGGGTATGTTATGGCAGGAGGGGTGCATACACTAGTTCTTCAACTTGGGTTAGAGAGTTAGAATTCTGATGAATACTAACATATGCATTCTCATACATTTGTATATCTTTCTATTTTGGGGTTCTTATCTTTATTATTTCATCATATCTTGTAGTGTAAATTATTATATATTGGGCAGAGAACATATAATTACATAAAGAGACATATAATTGTAGTTTTATACATATTTTTCTATATATAACAGAGGCTTACGCCTCGACCGCCTCGAGGCTACGCCTCGCCTCGATTCCAAGGAGACCGCCTCGTTCCGCCTTTCGTTTTTTCAAACCTTGATTATAACTGTTGATGTATTTATGAATAATTCTATTGTTCCTTTAGGCCTGAGGGCCTCGCTTGTACTTTCACCATATAGCTTTTGGATTTCATCTATATATAAGTTACACGAGGTGCACCTTTTTCTAATATGAATTTATTTTCCCTTTTCCTCATGATAATGTAGAATCATGTAGTCCACTTCATGTCATGTCTATAGACTCCATACCCAGCGTAATGCACATCACGGTGTCCTGCTATCAGCAAGGAGGGTCCCTTCCCGAATTTGAGCCTTTTTCCGAGTGTCCTTCACATATATCAATACATGCATCACAACGTGGGGATGTACCCTCAGGAAACTCAATCTGGCTGACTTGGCTCCCTACAAAGGAAGTTATTGATATTGTACCAATGACATGAAGAACAAGTTGCTCACCAAGGTCATGCTATGTCTATCACCAATCTCCTCTAAACTTGCCTCGTATAGTCTGGCATCCACGTCCATTGGCATAGAAGCCACCCTCTATATCCCAGCATTCCAGACTCAGTAAGTAGATCAAGAACATATTTCTGAAATGTTAAAAAGACCAAGAGAAATAAGTTGTCAAGATCCATGGTGACAAAGTGAGTGTTTAGTACTTCTTTAACCACAACAATTCCATTTGTATTACTGCATGAGATTACAATGTCATCAAACTTAACGAGATACATGAAAGTCTCACTCGTACAATGCTGCACAACATTGGATCCAACAAATTGCATCTGCCTTGACGCATAAGGTAGCTTATAGATCCGGGCTCTAGGACTCAACATAATACAATTGTTAGAAGTTGTGTTTAGATGGGTAAATGGATCTCTCCAAGATCCAATTAAACCACATTTTGTTTAGTCTCATAATGCCTATTGGTGGGACTTTGACGGTCATGGTGGGGCTATATGAAGAGCCCCACACCCCTTATAATCTTTGAAAATCTAATAGAAAATACAGCCATTAATGGTGTTATCGTGTTGTTTCATCCCGCTTCTTATGAAGTAAGATTCCACATAAATTCATGTTTTCATATTGTTGCGTGTTTCCGTATTTTTTTCATATTTTCACAACCATAAACAGATCTATGCAGCCCGTATTTCTTTTGTAACTCAACCACAAAATCAAAAAATCAAACCACCATATAAAAAAGTGCTCTTTGCATCAAGCTTATAAAGTAGGAAAACCCATTTGCAACTAAAAACTGCACCAAATGATATATCAACAACAATAGTACAAATACTTTTGAAAATCAGAGCACCCATCCATCAATGCATGCAGTGCCTCCCCTTATTGAGCGTTACGGAAGGCATCCTCAAACATCAGTGGCATGATGATGACAACTAAGCGAGTGGAAATTTTTGTATTCCAGGGATAGGTGTTCGAGAGTGACATGCCTGGATATAAGGTGTTGCTCGCATGCCTTCTTGCCTTTTTTCCTTAAAGAAATAGGACAAGGACCTGAAAAGCTAGCCTAGTCACAGTACCTAGCACAGCAATCAAGCCGATAGTCGACGTGCATAGTAAATTTTGACATACCTTGAATCCTATTCAAGGTGAAGATTATTGGATTCTAATTGATTAGAGGATCCATCTGGAATGGATTCAGATTGTATTCTAACTCTTTTAGTCAGCCTACACATGACGAAGCTTGGCAAAGCTTCTCAGAGGATTCAATTCAAGTTGGATGTCTAGAGTCCTATTTAAACATGCAGAAAAAGCCCTATTTGGTTTGGAATTCAAAGTCTTATTTGATTCAAGATTTCAAGTCCTATTTGTTTTAGAATTCAAAGTCATGTTTGCTTTGGGATTTGAAGTCATGTTTATTTTAGATTTTATTTGTGTGGGAGGATGTACTGTATAAGCCTCCATAGAGTTAGTGTTTTGAACCATCTCTATGTACTCCAGTTATTCTACTATATTGAATAGATCCACTATCGTTGACAAGGATGTAGCACAGTTATGGGTGAACCTTGTAAATCCGTGTATCTCGTACGTGCTTGATTGATCCTTGTTGGTTAAAAGAGTGAATTGTTGTTTATTCCTTAAACCCTAGGCTCTCATATGTAGAGGAGAGATGACATATGATAGACAAGAGAATAGAAAATTAGGAAAGCAGTACAAAGAAATAAATATAACTCTACACTCCCCCTCAAGATGGAGCATAGATATCAATCATGCTCAGCTTAGATGAGCATTTCTGGAACGGCCCTCTGAGCAAAGACTTGGTGAAGATACCGGGAGTTTGATCCCCAGAGCTAACATGAGATGTAGAGATAAAACCTTTCTGAATCATATCCCTTGTGTAATGATAGTCCACTTTAATATGCTTGGTTCTCTCATTAAATGCAGGATTGTTTGCAATGAATAGGGCTGCTTGGTTATCACATTGTAGCTGCATAGGAATAGGTACATCTATATGTAAATCTGCTAGTACATCTCTAACCCACATCATTTCTGTACTAGCTTGTGCCATAGCCCTATATTAAAACTCGACGATGGACCTGGCAACCACAGTTTCTTACTCTTCCAAGAGATGAGAGAGCTACCAACAAAAACTGCAAAGTCCGAAGTGGACTTTCTATCCTTTGGACATCCTGCATAATCAGCATCAATGCATGCAGAAACGGTAAGTGTTGCCCCCTTTTTGAATAATAGTCATGCACCTAGAGAATACTTTAGGTATCTCAAAATCATATATACAATATCCATGTGTACCTATCGGGGTTGTTCCATGAATTGACTCACCCGGCTTACTGCAAAAGAGATATCCGGTCTGGTTATAGTAACATAAAGAAGCTTCCCCACTATTTCTCTGTATCGTCTCTTGTCCACCCCCTCTGTGTCATCATCATATAACCTCATACTAGGGTTCATAGGAGTGGTAGCAGGCCGACATCCAATCATTCTTGTCTCAACTAGCATATATGTCACATACTTCTGTTGGGTCATCACAAGACCCTGCTTATTTCAAGGAAATTCCAACCTCGAGAAATATCGTAAGGTGCCAAGATCCTTGGTAACAAACTGGCGTCCCAGAAATTCTTTAGCTCTTTTTATCCCCTGCATGTCATCACCTGTAACTAATATGTCATCAACATATACCATAGTAACCACCGTACCTCTAGGAGTTCTCTATATAAACAATGAATGATTCGTATTCGACCTCTGAAACCCCTGCTTCTCAATTAAATCTGAGAGCTTTTGAAACCATGCCTTAGGACTCTGTTTAAGGTCATATATTGCCTTATGAAGTCTGCAAACTTGCAGATACTCCCTCAGCAACAAACCCAGAAGGTTGTTGCATGTAGACTTCTTCCTGTAGATCCCCATACAAAAAGGCATTTTCAAAATCAATCTGGAAGAGAGGCCAGTCATGTACTACAGCAATAGAAAGAAGAATACGTAGAGTAGAATGACGAGCCACTGTGGAGAATGTCTCTAGGTAATCCACTCCATATGTTTAAGTAAAGCCACGAGCAAACAGTCTGGCTTTATCTCGATCCAAACTCCCATCTACACAATGTTTAATAATATACACCCACTTGCAACTGACGACAAAAGCTCCATCAGGAACAGGAACCAAGCTCCAGGTACCACATGACTGTAAGGCAGACATCTCTTCTTCCATAGCTAATCGCCACCGACTATCTTTCAACGCCTCCTGATAATTCTGTGGAATGTCCATGACAAACAATGCAACTGCAAATTTCTTGAATTCCCCGGTCAAGCGATCAAAGGAGACCATGGATGCTACAGGATATGATGTACAACTATATTTCTACTTCCGAAGCGCAATAAGTAAGTCCAGATCATCAACCTTCATGCTTGTCCCCTGTAAAGAACCCTGCTCGGGCAAATCATCAGACCCATCGTTAGGAACAATGTATTTAGAACATACCTCATGCATGCTAGATGATGAGCGGCAGGGATCGCCATATCGCGATATATCGTCGAAATATCGGCGATATATCGGTATCGACAGGTCACCGATATATCGCCGATATGGACGATATCGGATATCGACAGGAGAAAATGCCTTGGTGGATACCGGGTTTCGGCGATATGCGTCGATATATCGCCAATATATCGGCGATATATCAGTATCGACATTGTATCGAAACGATATCGATACCGATATTTCCTTCCTTGATGAGCGATGACCATGAGCAGAAGCAGGCCGGCAGGTATAGTGATGCAGCAACGGTGGGACAGGGACAATGAGAGCTGAGGGTATAGGAGGAGGTGAACGTGGTGGTGATGGTGGCGATGGTGGTAAAGGAGGTGGTGATGGTGTGGCGGTGGCATGTAGATCTCATCATCGGAATCTGAGGAAGTCAACCGATCACATGTAGGAGAAAAGTACATCACTGACTCGAAAAAGGTGACATCATCACTAACATAATACTTCATGTGCATTTGATCATAACATATATACCCTTTTTGTATCCTGAAATACCCGATAAAGACACACTTGACTGCTCTAGGAGAGAGCTTGTCAATACTTTGAGACAACTGATGGACAAAGACGACCGAGTCAAACATGCGAGGAGTAAGTGAGAACAATTCTTTCTCAGGAAATGCAAGAGAAAAATGAATTTTCTCACCCAAGACTAACGAGGGCATGCGATTAACAAGATATCATGCTGTAAGAACAGCAGCATCCCAAAAAGAATGCGGAGCACGACTCTGAATGACAAGAGTTCTGGTAACATCAAGCAAATAGCGATGCTTCCTCTCTGCAACAATATTTTGCTGGGAAGTATAAGCACATGATGTTTGATGAATAGTGCCTCGAGTTGAAAAACAATTGGAGAGAGTAAGAGTACAGAATTCCAAAGCATTATCAGTTCGCACAAATTTCACAGAAGAAGAAAATACATTCAACACTCCACTAATAAAGTTTTTGATAACATCTCCAGCTTCAGATTTATTCTTTAATAAAAAGACCCAAAACAGACAAGAGAAATCATCAACAGCAACGAGATAAAACATGTGTTCCTGATGATCAGGAACACGACTGGGACCCCAAATATCAATATGAAATAACTCAAAAATGGAGCTACTGCTCCGCTCTGACGACTAGGGAAGGCGAATCGATGATGCTTTCTCAACAGACATGCCTTACACTAAAAGGATGAATGAGGAGAAATTTGAGGTAGAACATGACACATTTTCTGGAGCGGGAGATGAGCAAAGCGCAGGTGACATGTAAAGGGTGAAACAGGTTCAGTAGAATGAGAGGAAATGTCGGCATAAGGAAATCGAACCAAGACATAGAGACGGCCCTACTCACGACCACAACCAATCACCTTGCCCGTAAGGATGTCCTGAAATTCAAGAGAAGATGGATCAAAAATAGCTCGACAATGTAGATCCTTCATAATTTGACAAATAGATAGCAAATTCGTAGAAAAGTCAGGCGCATGCAACACATTCTATAAACGCATAGAGGGTGTCAAGCTAATCTCCCATGTCCAGTGATCGGGGAATGAGTCTCATCTGCTATAACCACATTCCATCCTGGAGGAATCTGTCTGTATGTTGTAAGTTGACCTCTGTCTCCAAACAAGTGATGTGTAGCACTAGAGTCCATAATCCATTCTATAACATCAGATCCAAAACTACAGCTTGTGAGTGCATAAGTACTACCTGAGATACTAGAGGATGTTGAAGTAGCCACATCTGAGCGACTCGCGGAGACCGATGATGAAGCAATGGGACTGACAGGAGACATAATGTCCCTCAATCGTGCTACAAGTTCATCAAGTCCTTGATCTGAAGAGGAAGCAACCGGGGGATCAATCCGCTCAGCTACTCGGGCAGAAGCAGAAAATCCATGCTTGGAATAGCATGTATCCTCTGTATGTCTATGACGATGGCAGTAAGTACATGACTGACGAATACGACCTCCTTTGTCACGATGTCCGCGTCCACGAAACATCCTCGACCTCGGGAGGCAGCCATCGCTGAAGAAGTATGAGTGGCAATAGTGGATGGGACAATGATCGCACTGAGCCTGCGAAAAGATTCCTCCATGGGAGGAATAGTGGCATCTGCCAGAATCTGGGAACGAGCAGCCTCATACTCAGGATCAAAGGCTGCCAAGAATACACCAGCCATGGAGGCATTCCTATAAATCTTCTGCTGCTCAGGAGTTACATAGGGTTGGCTATTGAGTCACGGCTCGATGAGCCAGGCTCCGGCTCGGCTCGATAAGGGCTCGTGAGCTTGGCTCATTAAGCTATTGAGCCGAGCCCGAGCCAGATTTTTTGGTCTCGATAGCTTATCGAGCCGAGCTCGAGCCGAGCCCTGCTCAGCTCGATAGCTCAATAATGGGCTCGATAAGGAATATATATATTCTATTTATGAAACTACAATGATTTTTATTTTTATTTGTATTAGTTTTGCAACATTGTTAATGGTGGATTATGTGTTTATGTTGTTTATGTAACAACAATGTTGGGTGGACTATGTTGTAGACTTGGATTTTCTACCTTTTATCTATGTTAATCTAGGTTATAGTTAGATATTTAGTACTTATTTTCTTTTTTATTAACAAGCAGAATGTTACAATATATATTACAATTTAACTTTTATGTACAACTCGGATGATGGCCTACTGGTAAGGTGGATGATCTTTAAAAAGGAGGTCGCGGGTTCGAGCCCAGGCAAAACACTTTTTCACCAAAAAAACACCTATTTCCTTAACGAGCTTGAATAGGCTCGAGCCCAGACCAGGCTCGATAAGAGGCTCGGGCTCGATAAAGAGCTCGACTCAAGACTTATCGAGCCCGAGTTGGCTCGATAAGGGCTCGAGCCCACCAAGCTCGAGCTCGAGCCAGCTCGGCTAGGCTCGATCGAGCCCGAGCCCGAGCCCAGTTGCGTTTATCGAGCCCGAGCCCAGTTGCGTTTATCGAGCCCGAGCCCGAGCCCAGCCCTGGCTCGGCTCGTTAGGCTCGATAGCCAGCCCTACAGGAGTAGATGTGAGGGGCATGAAGTTGTGGAGCTTCTCAAACATCTCACGCAAGGATGTATATAACGAATTAAGGGTTCGTCCATTCTGCCTGATAGTAAAAATATCGTGCTGGAGTTGCAGATTGTCTCATTCCTCGCCTGTGAATAAGTAGTTGCGAGGATATCCCACATAGCCTTGGCGGTGGGCTGATGTAACACATCATTGGCGATCTCTATCGCCAATGTACCAGAAAGCCAAACCTTGGCATATGCATCATCCGCCTCCCACGAGGCGTCAACCACAGTTTTCTCTGTCGGCTCTTCCTCAATAAGAATATGTTTCTTACCCATAGACTTCATAAGGCTCATGAATTGCATAGCCCGGAGCTCGTAGTTCGTCACATCTATCTTGACAATCAGCGCTGGACCTCTGAAAGCGTCTGTGGCGGAAACGTCGACTTTGTTTTCTGACATATTTCCGGATGAAAACTAGGGTTTTGTCGACAAAGAAAAATTAGTGTCTACACAGACATATGAGGATTTGAATGCATATATAGACTTACACAATCAAATACATCTATCCGCGAAGGAAGTCGATGCACCGACAGAAGGGCTCAGAGCCCGCAATTTGTTGTCGCGACAGCTAGTCGGTTGGTGGAGCCGACGGCGGTAGCTGCCAGACGGACCAGAGGGCCGACGGTAGGTGCCCAAGCGAGAGAGAGAGAGAGAGGGAGGGAGGGAGGGCGATATACGGTGGCGCCCCGTGTAGAGAGAGAGGGCGGTACGGTGCCCGAGTTAGAGAGAAGGCGACGACGGTGCCCGAAGAGAAAGGGGGCAGCGGTAGGGTTAGGGTTAGGGTACAAGAGCTCCGGCCTAGGACCGCCGCTCTGATACCATGTTGGGAAAAAGAGTGACTCGTTATTTATTCCTTGAACCCTAGGGTCTCTTATATAAAGGAGAGATCTATGGGTAAATTACATATGATAGACAAGAGAACAAAAAAATAGGAAAGATGTACAAAGATATAAATATAACTCTACAATCCTTTGTGGGTATGTTCGCTTTCACGATTTGCAACAGTAAATATAACGGATATGATCCGGCAGATAGTCAGTTATAATAGATTTAATAGCTCAGTCGATTATGAAAGAAAAAATTTCGATTCAATCAATGACTATCAAGGTTGTAAAAGTCGCTCGACTGGTCCGACTAGTAAGTCCGACTAGTCTAGTCAGTAGGGTGGCCGACCGAGTACCGACTAATTCCGACTAGGTACACTAATCGACCATGTTTTTGCTTGGAGATACCATATTCTTATATGTTTTACTTTTTTTATAAGCAAACTTATTATAATATGCTCAATACTTTATTTAAATTCAATTACTTTTTTATTTTATTATGATAGTATTAAAATGTAGAAAATCTATGTAAAAAAATGAGTTATATATTTAAAATAATAATAATAATTCAAAGCCGACTAAAGTCCGACTAAATCCGATTAGTCGTCCGGCTGCCGATTAAACCTTAGTCAGTGACCCTACCGACCGAGTACCGACTACCGACTTTTGCAACCTTGATGACTATTATACATCTAGTTTAGTATATATCTAGTAGAGCATATCACTCTCAGAAAATCCGAAAAAGCAAATTCATAGTTCAAGAAATGGAAAGTAAAGAACCACAACTAAACCCTCTTTTCGGGGGAAGTCAACATGATAGTAGGAACCCCAGCCCACCGAGCCATAACGCCCTTTCCCTGATCACTTCTTTTTATCCCGCGAAAGGACTGAGTTGTTAAGAGCTTATTTATCTTTTCATATTCCATGTATTTCTTTCTTCTCATATCTATTATGTTAATACCCAACAGGAGTTCTCCTCTCTAATAAGAGAACTCCAAGGCTCCGTTATAATGCAATTCATTATTTAATTTCCACATGGTATCAAAGCAACGGTCCTAAACTGAAGTTCAGTCGTGCCCTAACTCCTACCCACCCCCCTCCTGCCACCGTAGGCTCTTTCCAGTGTCGCTGCTCCTTCTTGAGCAAACCCCTCTCAGCGTCAACGCAACCCTCCCCCCTGATCCCCCCTACACAGCCGCAACTCTCCAATGATGTGCCTCTCCAGCCAACATCATCGCCGTGCCTCTCCAAGCGCTTCCAAGCACCATCAGGTGACGGCTAGGGCCCATTGCGATGCATAGGGCCACCGTCGACAGTTACCATGGTTCCGCCAAGACTTCTGCCTTTCTCTTGGCATTGATTCAGCGTTCGAGCATCCTTTCCGGTCTGATTTTGATTGGAAAAAGGTGATCTGATATGTATAAATCAACTTTTCGACCCTAATGTGAATCCCGAATTGAAGGGGATGCTCATTATATGAGTTTACACATACAATCAACCCCCTATAAGTTCGTGTAGACTCATTCAAATAGGACTACATCCCCTAATAGATTTGATCCTGCGGATAGTCAGGTATAATAGATTTAATAGTTCATTCGATTATGAAAGGAAAAAATGCAGACTATGCAAGATGCCCCAAAGACAGGAAATCTACCCGTAGCTTTGCAGTATTCATTGGGAACTCTTTGTTGTCATGAAAGAGCAAGAAGTAGACCATGATTGCCAGATCTAGTGTAGAGTCAGGGTATGGAGCCATGACACAGGGGAATATTGAGATGATGCGGGTCAGATCCATTCTGACTAACCTAGCTACTGACGCACCTCTTCCCATGCATCTACAATGCTACAACCATGCAGCTCTTTTCATTGCCAATAACACTACCTTCCATGATAGGACCAAGCACGTTGAGGTAGATTATCACTACACACATGACATAATTCAGAAAGGTTTTATCTCTACTTCCATGTCAGCTCAGGGGAACATGCAGCATATGTATTACCAAGGCCCTAGCTAGAGGGTCGTTTTAAAGATATTCCAAGTTGAGCATGATTGGCATCCGTGCTTCATCTTGAGGGAGAGTGTTGATAGTTATTTTATCATCTTGTTTTATGTATTTTTCCATTCTTTTTGTCATTATTATGTAATTTACCCAACATGGTTTGTCCTCTCTATATAAGAGAACCCTAGGGCCTCTAGTTAATGCAATTTCATTATTTTCTCTCCATGGTTAGGGTTAAAAGAGGAACACATAGCAACTATCTTTTCTGCATCACACTCTGGAAGTGACATGTGTTCATTGGAGATGCATCGGCAGCGATAATACTCAACATGGTTTGGAACAAGAATTAAAAATGCAGATGGTACTCAGAGATAGGAGAAGATAGAACTGATCATGCTTCTATGTCGATGACGAGTGTTAGGAAAAATAATAGATGTGTTTATTCCTGGGAACCCTAGACTCTCTTATATAGAGGAGAGACCTATGGGTAAATTACATAATATAGACATAAAGAAATAAAATAACCAAAAAAGTACATAGGAACATAGAAATATCTCTACACTCCCCGTCAAGATGGAGCATAGATGTCAATCATGTTCAGCTTGGACGAACACTTCTGATATGACCCCCTGAGTAATGCTTTGGTAAAGATATATGTTGTTTGCTCTCCTGAACTAACATGAGAGGTAGAAATCAAACCTTCTGAATCATATCTCTAGTATAATGACAGCCTACCTCAATATGTTTTGTTCTCTCATGGAATACAGAGTTGTTTGCAATGAATAAGGCAGCCTGATAATCACATTGCAACTGCATGGGGTAGAGGAACATCTATATGCAAATATGCTAACATTGCTCGAACCCGCATCATTTCTGTACTTGATTGCGCCATAGCCCTATACTTAGATTCGGCACTTGATCTAGCCACAATTGTTTGTTTCTTGCTTTTCCAAGAAATGAGAGAACTGCCAACAAACATTGCAAAGCCCGAAGTGGACTTCCTATCCTTAGGACACCCTGCATAGTCAGCATCAGCACACGCAAATACAGAGAGAGTTGCTCCTTTCCTAAAAAGTAATCCTACACCTGGAGAAGATTTTAGATATCTCAATATCATGTATATAGCATCCATATGCACTTGTCGAGGTTGCTCCATGAACTGACTCACTTGACTCACTACAAAAGAGATATCCGGTCTGGTAATAGTAACATAAAGGAGCTTTCCCACCATCTCTCTATATCTCCTCTTATTGACCTCAACTTCAAGCTAGGATCCATAGGAGTAGTAGACTGTCGACACCCAATCATGCCCGTCTCAACAAGCATGTATGTAACATATTTTCTTTGAGTCATCACAAGACCGTGTGCATTCTTAGCAAATTCCAACCCTAAGAAATACCTTAGGGTGCCTAGATCCTTATTAACAAACTGATGGCCTAGAAATTTTTTTGTCATCTTTATCCCCTGCATATCATCTTTTGTACCAAGAATATCATCAACCTAGACCATTATGACAACAGTACCTCTAGTGTCCTCTGCACAAATAGTGAATGATCTACATTAGACCTTTTGTACCCTTGCTTCTCAATCAGATCCGAGAGCTTCTGAAAGCACGCCCTTGGACTTTTTTTAAGGCCATATATCGCCTTATGGAGTCTACAAACTTGCTGACACTCCCCCTCAGCAGCAAACCTCAGAGGTTGTTGCATGTAAACTTCCTCCTGTAGATCTCCATACAAAAATACATTTTTTACATCCAACTGAAACAAAGGCTACATACCACGGCTACCGAAAGTAGGACACACAGTATAGAGTGACGAGCCACTGGAGAAAACGTGTCCAAGTAATCCACGTTGTAGGTCTGAGTAAATCCTCATGCTACTAATCTTGCCTTGTAGTGATCAAGGATGCCATCTACGTGATGTTTAACAATAAATACCCATTTGCAACTGACCACAGACACCCCAGGAAGAGCAGACACCAAACTCCATGTACCACGTGACTGCAACGCAGCCATTTCTTCTCCATAGCCAAGCGTCAGCAACTATCCTTCAATGCCTCTTGATAATTTCGTGGAATTTCCACGGTAGATAGCGTCACTGCAAATATCTGAAATTCCCCTATTAGACAATGAAAGGATACCTGAGAAGCAAGAGGGTAGGAAGCATAAGATCGCTTCTGCTTCCGAACTGCAATAGGTATATCCAGGTCATTGGGAACCTCCTCCATCTATGGGCTATTCTCCTACAATGATACCTACGCAGATGTATCTCCAGATCCATCGTTAGAAACCATGTTATCAAAACAAACCCAGTGCATACTGGATGATGGGTGATGACCATGAGCAGAAGCAGTCTGACTGGTACAGAATTTAGGTAATGGTGGAATAATAGGCACATGCAACTAGGTAGTATAAGGAAGTGAAGGAGGTGGTGATGAAGGAGGTGGTCGTAGCGGTGGTGGTTGAACCACAGACATGAGTAGGTAGTGAATGACTCGTAGGAGAGGGTGGCATGTAAACCTCAGCATCTGAGTCTGATGAAGCCAACATGTCACATGTAGGAGAGAAATACGTCACAGACTCAAAAAATGTGACATCAGCACTGATATAGTATGTTCTACGCAAAGGATCATAACATCGGTATCCCTTCTGGGTCCTGGAGTACCCAACAAACACATATTTGACAGCTCTATGGGTTCGTTTGGTTGCAGGGTTGGGTTGGGTTGGATACTATTCACAGGGGTACCCCTCCTCACAGTTTACTATTCACCCAGCCCTGTGAATAGTACCCAACCCTGCCCAACCCTGCAACCAAACGAACCCTATGAGAGAGCTTGTCAAGATCTCGAATCAACTGGCGAACAAAAGCAACAAAGCCGAACACACGAGGAGTGGGTGAGAATAACTCCTCAGGGAAAGCTATAGAGAAATGAATTTTCTCATCCAAGACATACGATGGCATGCGATTCACCAAATAGCATGCTGTAAGAACTGCATCACCCCAAAACGAATGTGGGGCACGACTCTGAATGAGAAGAGTTTGAGTAACATCGAGTAGATGACGATGCTTTCTCTCAGCAACACCATTTTGCTGAGAAGTGTAAGCACAAGATGTTTGATGAATAATCCCATGAGATGAAAGAAAATGGGATAGAGCATAAGTACAGAATTCCAAAGTATTATCAGTTCGCAAAAAATTCACAAAGGTAGAGAAAACATTCTGCACTTCACTAATAAAAGTTTTGATCACATCCCCTGCTTTAGATTTATTTTTCAAAAGAAACACCCACAACAACCGAGAAAAATCATCCACAGCCACAAGATAAAACATGTGTCCCTGGTAATCAAGAACACGACTCGGACCCCAAATGTCAAAATGAAATAACTCAAAAGGGGAGCTATTGCTCCGACTCTGATGACTAGGAAAAGCAGACCGATGATGCTTTCTCAACTGACATGCCTCGCACTGGAAGAACCTGGTGAAATATGCGACAACATGTGACACGTCTTCTGAAGAGGTAGATAACCAAAGCGAAGGTGCCAAGCGAATGGAGAGATTGATCCAGACGAATGAGAGGATACACATGCATAGGGAGTCCGAACCAGGCGATAAAGGCCACCCTGCTCAAGGCCACAGCCAATCACTCTGCCCATAAGAATGTCCTGAAAAACAAGAGACGATGGATCAAAAATAGCTCGGCAATGCAAATCCTTTGTAATCTGACTAATAGAAAGCAAATTCATAGAGAAATCAAAAGTATGTAGCACAATCTGCAAATGCATTGAGGTCGTTAAAGTGATCTCCCACTGTCCTGTGATTGGGGAATGAGTCTCATCGGCTATCACAACTGTTCTCCCTGGGGGAACCTGTCTATAAGATGCAAGTTATTGTTTGTCTCCACATAAATGATAAGTCGCCCCAGAGTCCATAATCCACTCTGTAATCTCAGATCCATAACAAGATGTAAAAGCATAAGTACTACCTGAGGTGCTAGTTGTAGCAGAGGTACTAGCAGAAGCAGAAGCTGCCACATCTAAATGGCCTCCTGGAGGTGGTGAAGCAGAAGGATGCATAATATCCCTCAATCTGGCCACGAGGTGTCATCAAACCGCCGATCTGAGGTAGGAACTGCTGAAAACTCAACATGTTCTGCTACTCGGGCCGATGGAGGAAAACCATGCTTGGAATAACATGTATCCTCTAAATGGCCAGGACCATGACAAAACGTGCAGGACTGACGAATTCCACCCCCTCTACCATAGGGTCCACGTCCAAAGAAATTAGACGAGCCTCCTCTGCCTCGGGAGGCTGCCATCGCTGAAGAAGTCTGGCTACTAGTAGTGGACGGAACAGTAATCATGTTAAGCATGCGGAAAGCTTCCTCCATGAAAGGAATTGTAGCATCTGCGAGGATTTAGGAGCGAGTAGCATCATATTCAGGAACAAGAGCAGCTAGGAATACACCAACCATGGTAGCATTCCTATATGTCTTTTGTTACTTAGGGGTGACAGTGAGAGGCATGAAGCTGTGTAGCTTCTCAAACATCCCTCTCAATGATGTACACAGCGAATGTAGGGGCCATCCATTCTCCTTGACAGTGAATATATCATGATGGAGTTAGAGGATCTTTGTCTCATTCCTCGCCTGAGAATATCTTGCTGCGAGGATATCCCACATCGCTTTAGCAATAGGCTGATTTAACACGGCATTAGCGATCTCAATCATCAATGTACCAGAGAGCCAAACTTTGGCATAGGCGTTCTCTGCCTCCCACGAGGCATTCACCCCAGTCTTCTTCAACGGCTCCTCCTCGGTAAGAATATGTTTCTTACCATTTTGACAATAGGCATTGGACCTCTTAAAGCGCATGTAGCGGGTACATGTACTTTGTTCTCAGACATATCACTGAAGGTAGAAGACTAGGGCTGTGAAGACCAAAGAGTGAATGTCTACGCAAACATACATGGATTTGAATGCATATGTAGACTTGTGCACCCAAATCCATCAACCAAACGAGAGGACCGACATCTACGTGTGGAGGTACGGCACGTGGAGAAGTCGCGCCCGAAGCGACGGCGCACGAGGGCAGCGTATTGGAAACGGCGCGTGTGTAGGTGACGTGTGGGGGCGGCGCGTGGGGGTTACATGTGGGCAGGTGGTGCGCGGGGGCGACGTGCGGGACCTATGCGTGGGCAAGGGTGGCAGGTGGGAGGAGGCGTGTGGGCGGGGCGACGGCGCACAGCACGTGGGAGGCGACGACGCGCGGCGGTTGGGAGAGGGGGTACGGAAGGGTGGGTTTAGGTTTTGGATACTCGAGCCGGTCTAGGACCGTCGCTCTGATACCATGTTGAGAAAAATAATAGATGTGTTTACAACTGAGAACCCTAGGATCTCTTATATAGAGGAGAGACCTATGGGTAAATTACATAAGACAGATATAAAGAATAAAATAATCGAAAAGAAACATAAAAACATAGAAATTTCTCTACAAAGAGTATCGATGTTGAGTCAACATTAACTAGAGATGTATCATGATGCAACGATCAGATGTAGCAAACAAGAGAAGATGGCAATATGCTTGGGCATCTCCCCAAAAGTTATCACGCCTGAAGCCCTATTCACATGCGCCTACACCCGATTCAGATCCCCCTACGCTTCACCTGATTCGATAATCGGGTCCGCAAAACCATACGAATCCAAAATTTAGAGCTCTGAAAATGGCATGAGTCCGAAGACCTAGCCTGACAAGCATCCAAGACTCTCCAGAGTTGGTAGGCACTCAAATTATATTCGCATACAAGGGACTTCCCTTGTAATGCACCCCAAAATATCATCCTTGGGAATCGCTCGCTCCTCTACAACCTTCCCCAACAAAGCCCGAAAATCTCGATGTCGTTTCAACTTCTGATAATCTCGTTGATTGATGCTTCAGCTCCCCACTATCGTTCTTCCACTACATGTGACACTCGATCCACGGCCTCCCATTCGGCTCCCCCATGCCCTTGTTGATATATGGAGACACCGCCACCTTGATCGGCATCGAAGAGCATTCATCCACCGCCTAGCATCACAACGGTCGGACCAACTTTGAAGAAGAAGCCACCACATTGAGTGGTTGTCCCAAGCGCATCCCATTGGAGACAAGACCTCGGACCCGACCTACGACCTCCATCACCTTCTGCATACACTCCAGAAATCTGAGCATTAGCGGTATTCCATTAATGCGAACGATCTTCATTGTTGGAACCTCTGAAACCTCATCACGTGGCCTAGGCTTTCTCCAATGGAGCTTACCAATCGCTTTGTAGTTGAATGATAGCAACCTGTCCACAATCTCGCTCTACGAGTCCCCATGCACAAACAATAGGGCCCTCCATCTTGACGACATTTCCAGCAAATGACTTTCCGACGGTCCTACCAATATCTTCCATGCATTTACAAGGTGGTTTTCTTCTCTTCTACAAATCCCCACGAGAACCATGACTTTGACCTCCTCCACTGCTCCCCCACCACTAGACCTAGCCAAAGTCCGGGCCGGGCCGGGCCATGGGCCGGGCTGAACATGCCGAGGTTTTAAAACCCCTTGTCCAAGGCCCGGTCCGGTCCACGGGCCATACTTCAAGGCCCAAGCCCGGCCCAGGTCTGGGTCGAGCTGGGCCGGGCCGGCCCATGGGCCGAATGTAAAATATTTTTTTATTAATTTTTTTATCAAATTTATGGAGATAAGGTAAGGCGTGTATGGCACCCTCCAACTTTTTAGAGATGCTTGGACATGCACTATCATAACAACAACCTTCATCAGAAAAGGATTTATCATAATATAACAACCATTTCTAGAAGCTGATAGATTACATCTTCTGCACATCTGTTCAAATAAGTAGCATTTACTGCATGAACCAATTTAACAGTCATCATCTTAAATATGCTGCAAGGGGAGGAGACATGTCAACAATTGCTGCATCTTAGTATACTGTACACTTACCAACTAGAGAGCCGCCGACACAAATCTTTATGCATACCATATGAAATATGTCCCACTTTCTACGGGTTGGTGGTTGAGATATATAATAAGAAGATCATGACTTGGGAAAGTGCAATATAATGCAAATGGAGCTATTCCAAATATGTCCTATTGTTATGAGACTGGATTTCTTTTGTTCAGGTATTTCTTTTTCAGGCTACAGCAGTTCTTCTACTGTTCTTTTACTGTCACTTTTTTTTTACAGAAAAATGTATTACAAAAACTAAAATTATCAGAATTCATCCGTTAGACACCAATCAAACAAGCAGTGGCTCATTTGTTGAGTCTTGTTCATTCTTTATTTGTCTGGTTATCCTTTCACAATCCCATGACAAAATATGATCTCATTTGTGACATAAGGTAGACACTTGAACATGGGATGACATTGCCTCTTATTTGGCATGGTATGTAAGTTACCATACCATGCCAAATAAGAGATAATTAAGTTTATGATCTCATTTGTGACATAAGGTAGACACTTGAACATGGGATGACATTGCCTCTTATTTGGCATGGCATGGTACTTGAACATGCCTTTTTATTGATTTTTTAATCAAATTTATGGAGATAATTAAGTTTTTTTATCATCATCTAATCTTTCTAAATCCAAGTAACCATAATATGTGTTACTTTGCATGTAAAGTATAAAATAAGATGTAATATTGATAATGTAAAACAAAAACTTGAAGTATATTATATTAAATGTATCTAAAATATAATTTTTAAATATATATTTTTATATGTGCGGGCCGGGCCGGGACGGGTTTTATGACACATGCCCACGGCCCGCCCAACTGACGAGCGGGCCAAAGAGCGGGCCGGGCCGGGCCGGCCCATTTCCAAAATTGCTTGCCCAAGCCCGGCCCATGAACGAGCTGGGCGGGCTGGGCGGGCGGGCCCCCGGCCCAATGGCCAGGTCTACCCACCACTCTTCTTGGTTTTCCATATTCGACCCTCCATGCAGTTGAACCTACGATTACCATTTCTACCACATGCAAAACATTTGATAGGATCACAGCAAGAACTCGCAAGGTGTCCATGTGCACCGCACCGCAAGCAAAACCCCATGAACCTCTTCCTACCCTCATTGGATACATCCTTTCGTTGAAGCTCCTGGGGAGCATGCAATTGCCATTGACTCCGCTCGACTATTGTCCAACCCCCATTCTTCTCAAGAACTCATCTTTACGTTACATTAAAAAATCCTAATTATGAGTGTTTTGGGAAGAGCATTGTTATTTCGAGAACATTGTATCACATGTTGTATCACTACTAGACTCCGTGAAGATGTATCTTTAATTCTTCGGTTTAATATTATTTGAAAATATACATGGCTCTGATACCATGTTAGAAAATAAACATGGCTATGATACCATGTTGAAAATATAATGCGGAAGCGTATCAGAGAAATAAATAAAATCTTTAGGAATACCGGGATTTTACGTGGAACCGTACTCCCTAAAGAGTAGGATGAAACCACGGGAGAATGCCTCAAAGAGTTGATGTGTTCATTGAACTTTCTTACTGGATACAGGAGGTCTGGGGCTTCTTATATAGCATCCACAGAGCTTCCAAGTCCCACCATTGGTAGATGTGGGACTAAACTCTAGATGGGGTAAATGGATCTTGGAAGGATCCATTTACTCATCTTACATATAAATGACGCATACTCTAACAAATATATTTCATGGGTTAACACTTACTTAGAGGGGTTCATCGATACATTTAAAAAATGTCGCTCATGACGATCCAGAAGGACCACCCTAGTCCACAGGAAATGGACCCTATGAGAACAGATCTTCGTACTAAAATTTTCCATTGATACAAGAGATCGGGGGGCTTTATATCGCCCTACCACCACACCACACGCAAGTCCCATCACTAAGCAATGTGGGACTAAACACATGAGACTCCATACCACGGAACGCATGGATCTCCAATAAGACCTAATTGCTTAAACCTTCACAGTTCTCAACAGAGTTCATGGCAAGCCCTTGGAGTAATAAACAAGCAAATAAGAGTAACATAGAATAGCAAAATAGCTCCCTAGATAGAAAAACCAAGAGTAATTTGAAATAAACATTTTCAGAATAGCAAACAAGCAAATAAAGCATCTGCTAGAATTTTGAGCGAAGGCCCTTACTTGGAGTAACATAGATGCCTTGGCACAGAGAATTCCTCCCTCGATAGAAATGCTACTGGGGAGCACTAACATGACCACTATGATATCTTAGAGAGTTAGTAGCTATTATGACATCTTCCATGCCATCACTGCCCATTAATGACCATCCGTCATCATTGAAGCCATTGATATTATCATTAAAGCCTCTGTACAAAGTGGTGCCCGTGGTCAGGAATTCTTGTGTCCAACATATTATAAGAGGCGAACATTTACAGAAAAAAAAACGTTTGGTCTCTGATTACCTGCTCAACCGCTGACTAAAAGTTCGCATAACTGCAGGTTGCCTTCCCAAAGGATACACAACCTCGCCACTGGTCTCTTGAGCTACCTGTCTGATTGGTTGCAGAGCCTTCATAGGAGAATAAGAAATGAGGCATCCATCTAATATGATATGATCCTTTAAAGCTAACTCCAGCTAATAAAAATTGGCATCATTTGAAGAACAATAAACGAGAAATAAGGCAACGGTAAAGAAAATCCATGAGCAAGAAACTCAGAAAAAGCTACTTCTCGTCATTATATTTAGGTTTATCAGTTATCAAAATTTAGTTCAGCCATGTGGCTTCTTTTTACGAAATGTGTCCATAACAAATGCAAGATTCTGAAGAAGAAAAGGCAGAGACGATGTCAACTTACTGCAGCAGTCATTCTGAGATACAAGTTTTGATGACTCATATAGAGGTCGTAGAACCTCGGGTACACTCCACACCTATGATTTTCCAAGACAAATTAACTTCAAAACAAAATGATTTATATAAAAGAAAAATATGTGTAGACATACCTCAAAATCTAAATGGTCCACGATGTGAACAATCGAACCACTGCCATCACATGGGCGAATTAGATATCCACTGGGAAGTATCTCAGCCCTAACAAATTGGTGTGATGCAGATGTATTTGGGGGCACTTCCAGCGCCACTTAAAGATCTTTCACTGACCTTTATCAGGACCAACCAAACAAATGCATAAGCACATTGTAAGATCCTTGTGAAATGCTACTAACAAGTAATGCGAAAGAATGTAAACAGAGTTTTATAATTCGCCCGTTTTAATATTCCAGTTTACAAAATACCTTTGTATTCATTGTATTTACTATTTTTTTGTATTTACAAAAATAATCAGGCAAAGTTGGAATCTTGAGGCAAACGACCCTCAATTTAACCTCCAACAAAAAGAACTCGCTTGCGACCTTATTTGAATGCTAGTTTTGATCAATTATATGCATTCATGATGGAATCAAAAACACACTTGCAACCCTGTATATGCATATGCTGATTTTGACCGTTATTATTCATCGACAGTAAAAAATAACATCATTCTTGCTTATTGTTTAAGCAGCTATTTTGACAAAATAATAAAAGGGATAATTACACCCATAACCCTGAATAATTTCGCAATAACGTTCATAACCCTGCATAATCGCAAATTACGTGAGAAACCCTGAGTAATGCTTAACTCTTACATGGCATACCCCTGTGTCATATTCCGTTTGGGACGAGCGTTATGTTTGACGGATTCCGTTAAAAAATACAAAAATATCCCTAATATCAATTCTTATTTACAAACCATGACATCCTTCTCCCTCACCCCTCACCCGCGGGCTGAGTTTCCCCTCCGCCACGAGCTTCCTCCCCCTCACCCGCATCCCCGACCGCAGCAGGACTGCCAGCCCCGCCACCCCCATCCCCGACCGCGTACTGCCCCCCCCCCACTCGCCCGCAGGTCTGCAAGCCCCGCCAACCCCATCCCCGGCCCTCGCCACCCCATCCCCGACCGCGTGCTGCTCCCCCACCACCCCCACCCCCCCCCCCCCCCGCCCGCAGGTCTGCAAGCCCCGCCAACCCCATCCCCGGCCGCGTGCTGCGCCCCCTCCCCCCCGTACGCCGACCCCGTCCCCTGCCACCCTTACGCCTGCAGCCTTCTCTACCCCGCCCCCCGACCCCACGCCTGCAGCCTCCCCATCCCTCGTGCGCGTGGAACCCGCCCTTTGTCGACCCCACGCCTGCAGCCTTCGCCCCGCCCGCGCGCCGACTCCGCCATCTGCAGCCTCCCCATGCCGCCCCACTCCCCTGTGCGCGTCGTCCCTGCCTCCTGCCAACCCCCGCGTCGTTGGCTCCCTCCGCCGCACGCCGACCCCGCCAGCTGCAGCCACCCCCCTTCCCTGTGTGTGTAGTCCCCGCCTCCTGCCAACCCCCGCGTCGTTGGCTCCCTCCGCCCCGCGCCGACCCCACCATCTGCAGCCTCCCCCTGCCGCCCCCCTTCCCTATGCGCGTCATCCCCGCCTCCTGCCAACCCCCGCGTCGTTGGCTCCCTCCGCCGCGCGCTAACCCCGTCCCCTGCAAGGTCAAGACCCCCCTGCCCCCCGTGCGTCCAAGATTTCTGTCTCCCACCTGGAAGCTCCACCCACCTTCAAGCTCCACATCCCCATCCCCCCTCCTCGCGCACGCCTCCACCACACTGCCTGCGGGCTCTCCGTCCCAAGCCAGCAGGCCCCTGTCGACCCCCCCACCTCCCTTCCACCCGCCTGCAGGCCCCCCGTCATCCCCCATCCCCTGTAGTCTGCATGCTCTCTGTCCTTAGCTAGATGCTAGATTTTTTATCTTTTCTTTTTTTTTAAATTAATCCCAACCATTGGATCGGAGGCTAGTTAGATTAACTCAACAACTGGTTGAGTTAATAAACAAAACTAACGGAAGGTTATAAGTGTAAAACGGAGCATTTATTGAGGGTTTCTCGCGTAATTTGCGGTTATGCAGGGTTATGAATGTTATTGCGAAATTACTTAGGATTATGGATGTAATTATCCCATAATAAAAAATGACAAGTAAAAGGATAACTGCTCGACGGAGGTGGCCGTCCTTATTTCATTAACCGATAAAAGTTCACAAGCAAGCAAGACTGATATCGTACCAATACAAATACACACACATGGCTAGTATAAAATCTCCACAGTACATTCTCTGAACAAAATCCTTATAAGTTATAATTGAAGAACCACACCACAGCATTCAATTTTTGTCCACATATCCCATACGACTGATGGAAGACGAATTTGTTCAATATGTGTTATGTATGACTGACAGCTGCCCTCCGCCAGTCCTTCCTACCACGGAACCTTTTCTTTTTTTTTTGAAAAAACAAAGGATAAGTACTAGAGGTTAGCGATCGTCAGGAAATCTTATGTAAAGAGAAGTAACAGATTTACTACAAAGAGTTATAACACCCTTCCCAACTTGTCCAGTAATGTGACGTGGAGCGGTTCACATTCTCAATACATGGTCTCTCGCCAACCTAAACATGATATTGTTTCTTTCCAACCAAATGGCGCACATCACAGCAAGTGATCTGGACCACTGCGACCTTCTAAGTTGCAGTATCATGTCCAGTTCTCCCCCCCCCCTAAAGACCGTCAGAATCTTTTTGAGAAGTGTGGTCTGACCAGGATATTGTAGGCCTTCCAAGATCTCCCTCGTTAAAGGGCAGGCAGAGAACCAATGATCAATATCTTTCTTGTCTTCCCTGCATAATCGACACAAGTGTCAGCTATTGAAGCTCACTTGTTTCTATAGACATCAGTTCCCTCTTTAAACAAAGGTGGAATATTGACTGTGATAAGGACCCCCTTGCCAACTCTGCCACTAAGCCTATACCATGGATTTCCAAATGCACCGATATACCCCTAGAAAAAAGTCTTGTCAACGTATCCTCCTTCCTAGGATAACTTCAAAACAATGGTACCTAAAGAATTGTCCCCATCCCGTTTCCAAGAGATGGCATGCTGGCAACGTCATCACAACGAGCACCAGAAAACGAGAAGCAAAGGTCAAAGAACAAACACGACCTTGAAAACCTACCGTAGACCATACTGACCAGTAATCCACCACTGAATTTTGAAAGTCCACTGCAACATTCATCAACCTCGGGAAAAATTCCCACCACTCAATCGAGTTTGACCATGTATCAGCCAGAACCAGAATTAAGAACCCCCATGAACTTCGGTCTCAGAAAAATCAGTAGGAGAAATCGAATTCACTTCACCTTTCATGAACAAAGATAGAGGTGAAGTGAAACCGCATTCACTTCATCTTTCATGAACAAAGGTTTGCAGACTTCACAAGGTGATTTATGACCTTAAGCAGCGTCCAAGAGTAGGGTTCCAAAAGCTCTCAGACTTGATAGAGCAACAGGGAGATCGATTGCCGATCATTTACTGTTTGTTCAGAGGATTCAGAGAGGTACAGTTGACATACTTGTTTATGTTCATGATATCATTGTTACAGTGGATGATGAGATGGGCATCCAGGTTGCTAAGGATTTCTTAGGCAGCAGTTTGTAGCCAAGGACCTTGGTAGTCTGCGCTACTTCCTCGGACTGGAGTTTGCCAGGAACCAACAAGGTCTTGTGATAACCCAGAGCAAGTATGTTACAGATCTTCTCTCTGAGGCAGGCAGGACAGGTTGCAAGCATGCCACTTCTCCCATGGACCCGAGCATGAAGTTGTATGATGATGACATTGAGGATGTAGGCAAGAGGAGGTACAGGGAGCTCGTTGAGAAGCTCATATATTCGACCATCACCAGTTCTGCTATATCCTTTGCAGTAAGCAAAGTGAGTCACTTCATGGAGCAGCCTAGACAAGCACATATGGATGCAGTTCATATGATTCTGAGGTATCTGAAGGTCTCACCTAGCACTTGTCTTCTATTCAACAGAGGTATATCCCTTGTCGTTATAGCTTGTGCAGATGCAGATTATGCGGGGTGTCCCAAGGACAGGAAGTCTACTTCTGACTTTACAGTGTTCATAGGGAGTGTAGAGATAGTTATTATTATATTATGTACCTTCTTTGTTATTTCTCTGTTTTCTCTGAACTACTTTGTACTTTACCCTTAAGGTCTCTCCCTATATAAGAGAGCCTAGGGTTTCTCTGAATAATCTATATCATTTCTTTCTCCCAACATGGTATCAGAGCCCAAGCCCTAGGGCTCTCCTCCTCCCCATCCGCCGCCCTCTCTCCTCTTCCTCATCCCGTCGCCGCCACCCGCCATCCCCGACGGCTCCTCCCTCCTCGACGGCTCCCACACCCGCCGCCCCCCCAGGCGGATCCCATCCCCGCTGCCAAACCCCCCCGGCTGCCCCCTCTTCTCGCCGTCAACCCCCATACGGCCCCCTGTCCTTGCAGCCAGCCCTCTGGCGGCCCTCCTAATCTAGCCGCCAACCCCCAGGCGGCCTTCTAATCCAGCCGCCAGCCCCCAGGCGGTTCTATATTTCCACCACCATCATCGCCCGGCGACTGTAGCCGAGCCTCGGCAATTCTTGGTGTGCCCGTACTCGGTTCTTCCTCTGGATAGATGGATTTGAGTACGTAACGTCTACATACGCACTCGAATACTATGTAGTTTGTGTAGACATCTATCACTTTGTCTACAAACCCTAGTTCTTCTCCAGCGGCAATATGTTAGAGACAAAGGTTGATATGCCCTCCATAGGCGCATTCAAAGGTCCTGCGCCAATAGTCAAGATGGACGGGTCGAATTACGAGCTCTAGGCGATGCAGTTCATGAGCCTCATGAAGTCGAATGGTACGAAGCATATTCTTACCGAGGATGAGCCTGCAGAGAAGACAGGGATATATGCATCGTGGGAGGCTGATGACGCCTATGCAAAGGTCTGGTTGCCAGGTACATTGATGATGGAGATTGCCAACGATGTCCTCCGTCAGCCCACTGCCAAGGCGATGTGGGATATCCTAGCTGCTACATATTCGCAGGTGCGAAATGAAACCAAGATGTTACAGCTTCAGCATGACATTTTCACGAAGAAGCAGAACCGCCGACCTCTTCACTCCTTATACACATCCCTGAGGGGGATGTTTGAGAAGTTATACATTACTATCCCACTCACAGCGACTCCTGAACAGCAGAAGACATTTCGGAATGCCACCATGGTGGGCGTCCTACTTGCGGCCCTTGATCTTGAATATGACGCCGCCCGTTCTCAGATCCTAGCCGATGCAGTTATTCCTCCAGTGGAGGATGTTTACAGGAGACTCAGTCGCATTACAGTTTCTTCCAATTCTTCTACTCCACCCCCATCGGCGATGGCAGTTTCGCGTGGGAGAGGTGGCCCGCCTTCAGGTCGTGGACGTGGACGTGGAGCCTAAGGAAGGGGTGGTCGCTTTAGTCAGCCATGTTCTTATTGTCACCGCACAGGACACTCGGAGGAGACATGCTATTCTAAGCATGGGTTCCCCGCATCGGCACGTGTTGCAGAGCACTCTCAGTCCCAGTTGACATCTACTGCAGATAATCGTTTTGAGGAACGTGTGGCACGTCTCCGAGATATTATGCCACAATCATCTGGTGATTCGTCTGGTGGACCTTCAGATGTTGCTGCTACAGCCTCCGCCAGTTCATCTGTTGCTGCTGGTACCTCAGGTAGATCTACTGCATTTACACTGTCTCATGACATCTCTGATTGGGTTATAGATTCGGGTGCCACACATCATCTTTGCCGAGATCGAGATAGACTTGAGTCCTACAAGGACATTCCTCACGGCCGCTCAGTGCAGATCGCAGATGGTACTCATTCCCCCCCTTGTTGGGCAGGGGAAGGTCTTTCTATCCTCCACTATGCATCTACAGAATGTCCTACCTGCTCTTGAGTTCTCGATGAATCTGTTATCTATTAGTCAGATTACGAAGGATTTACATTGTCGTGCTATATTTGACCCGTCTTCTCTTATTTTTCAGGACATACTCACGGGCAGGGTGATTGGTTGTGGCTCTGAGCAGAATAGTCTATATCGGCTGGTTTGGAATTCCTATGCTGGTGTCTCCTCTCATTCTGCCGGACCAGTTTCTCCGTACATCTGGCATCTACGTTTTGGTCACCTCCCGCTCAAGAAAATGCGCCATCTTCTGCCTCAGATCTCACCCAGTTCGTCCTTTCGCTGTGAAGCATGTCAGTTGGGAAAGCATCATCGGTCGAGCTTTCGTAGTCGTCAGGGTCGGAGCAGTAGCTCCCCATTCGAGTTGTTTCATGTTGGCATATGGGGTCCAAGTCGTGTACCCGATCACCAGGGGCACAGATTTTATCTAGTCGTAATGGATGATTTTCTCGTGTATTTTGGGTCTTTCTTTTGAAAAATAAATCTGAAGCAGGAGATGTGATCAAGAATTTAATTAATTAAGTGCAAAATGTTTTCTCTTCTACTGTGAAATATGTTCGTACGGATAATGCCCTAGAATTTTGCACACGGTCCCTTTCTCAATTTCTTTCATCAAAGGGCATTATTCACCAAACCAATTGTGCGTATACATCTCAGCAGAATGGCGTGGTGGAAAGAAAGCATCGCCATCTCCTTGATATTACTCGAACCCTGTTGATTCAGAGTTGTGCTCCTATTTCTTTCTGGGGGAATGCTGTTCTTACTGCGTGTTATCTGGTCAATCTTATGCCATCCTCTGTTCTTGGTGAGAAAATACCTCTTTCTATCATTTTTCCTGACAAGGAATTATTCTCATTGACTCCACGTGTCTTTGGTACTGTGGCATTTGTTCATCTTCTGTCTCCTGGACTTGACAAACTCTCTCCTAGAGCGGTCAAGTATGTCTTTGTTGGTTATTCCCGGACTCAGAAGAGCTATCGGTGTTATGATCCTATAAACAAGAAATACTTCATTAGTGCTGATGTCACTTTCTTTGAGTCTGTCATGTATTTTTCTCCTGCAGGTGACAGACTGGTATCATCCACTACCAATGATGATGTCTATGTTCCTCCACCACCTACTTGGAGTTCACATGAGTCTCCTCTTGTTTCTACCCCTACATCAACTTCACCACCACCACCTCCACCTCCACCTCTTCCACGGCCTCCCATTTCACCTCTACCAAAATTCTATACGCGTCGGTCAGGTCCTGCCCAGGCTACACGTCAGCCATCCATCATGCCTCAGGTATATTCAGATGGCATTACTACTGACGGGTCAGATATGGTACTTGGTGCAGGATTCTTCATTGCAGGAGGAAACTAGACCATCCAGTGCAGCAGAAGATGATCTTGATATTCCGATTGCTATCCGGAAGCAGAAACGGATGTGTACCTCTTATCCATTTGCTTCACAGGTTTCCTTTCACCGTCTCACTGGTGACTTTCAGAGATTTGTTGCAGCCTTGTCTTCCGTGGATATACCACGGACCTACCAGGAGGCTATGAAGATTGATTACTGGAGATTAGCTATGGAAGATGAGATGTGTGCATTGCAGTCTCGTGGCACTTGGTCGTTGGTTCCTGCTCCTCCTGATGCATCAATTGTGAGCTGTAAGTGGGTCTTCACAGTTAAATATCATGTAGATGGCAGTTTGGATCGGTACAAAGCACGTTTGGTCGCGCGTGGTTTTACACAGACCTATGGCGTGGACTACATGGATACTTTCTCTCCAGTGGCTCGACATTCTACCCTTCGCATTCTCTTATATGTGGTTGTGGTTCGTGAATGGAGTATATCTCAACTGGATGTCAAGAATGCCTTCCTGTATGGGGATCTGCAGGAGGAAGTCTACATGCAGCAGCCACCTAGGTTTACTGCTGAGGAGGAGAAGCATATTGTGTATAGACTTCACAAGGCAATTTATGGCCTCAAACAGAGTCCAAGAGCGTGGTTCCAGAAGCTTTCCAATCTTATTGAGCAACAGGGATTCAAGAGGTCAAATGCAGACCACTCATTGTTTGTTCAGAAGTCATCGGCAGGTACGGTTGTTATCATGGTCTATGTTGATGACATTCTAGTTACAGGAGATGATATTCAGGGCATAGAAAGGGCGAAGGCGTTCCTAGGCCGTCAGTTCGTTACGAAGGATCTTGGAACCCTAAGATATTTTCTGGGGTTGGAATTTGCCAGGAATGCACAGGGTTTGGTGATGACCCAACGGAAGTACATTACAGACTTCTTGATTGAGACAGGCATGGATGGATGCAAACCATCAAGTATTCCCATGGATCCTAGCATGAAGTTGTATGATGGTGATACTGCTGAAGTGGATAAAAGGAGATATAGAGAAATGGTGGGTAAGCTCCTTTATATTACCATAACTCGACCTGATATTGCCTTTGCAGTAAGCAGGGTGAGTCAATTTATGGAGCAGCCAAGACAAGTTCATATGGATGCTATATACATGATACTGAGGTATCTGAAGTCTTCTCCAGGTTCAGGGTTGTTGTTTAGGAAGGGCACAGATTTGTCTATCTCAGCGTGTGCAGACGCCGATTATGCAGGATGCCCTAAGGATCGAAAATCAACCTCAGGATTTGCAGTCTTTGTTGGAAGCTCTCTGGTTTCTTGGAAAAGCAAGAAACAAACGGTTGTGGCAAGGTCCAGTGTTGAATCCGAATATAGGGCCATGGCTCAAGCCAGCACGGAGATTATGTGGGTTCGGTATGTACTAGAAAATCTACATGTAGCTGTGCCTCTACCCATGCAGCCTCAGTGTGACAATCAGGCAGCCTTGTTCATTGCCAACAATCCAGCTTTTCATGAAAGAACCAAGCATATTGAAGTTGACTGCCATTACACTAGAGACTTGATCCAGAGAGGATTGATATCTACTACTCATGTGAGCTCAGGGGATCAGACTGCGGATGTATTCACCAAGCCGTTGCTCAGAGGACCTTTTCAGAGATGTTCATCCAAGCTAAGCATGATAGACATCTATGCTCCACCTTGAGGGGGAGTGTAGAGATAGTTATTATTATAATATGTACCTTCTTTGTTATTTCTCTGTTTTCTCTGGACTACTTTGTACTTTACCCTTAAGGTCTCTCCCTATATAAAGAGCCTAGGGTTTCTCTGAATAATCTACCTCATTTCTTTCTCCCAACAAGGAGTTCCTTGGTGTCATGGAAGAGCAAGAAACAGATGGTGGTTGCCAGATCCAGTACAGAATCAGAGTACAGGGTCATGGCACATGCTAGTACAGAGATGATGTGGGTCAGATCTGTTCTTACTAACCTGACAGTTGAGGTGCCTCTTCCCATGCACCTCCAATGTGACAACCAGACCTCTCTCTTCATCACCAACAACCCACCCTTCCATGAGAAAACCGATCATATCCAGGTAGACTGTCACTACACTCAGGCATGATACATAAGGGTCTCATCTCTAGTGCTCGTGTTAGCTCAGGAGATCAAACAGCAGATGTACTCACCAAGGCCCTTGCCAGAGGGCCTTACCAGAGATATTGTTCCAACTTCCAAGCTGAGCATGATATATGTCTATGCGCCAGTTTAAGGGGGACTATTGAGATATTAGTTATCTTTTGGGTCTTTTATATATTATACATTCTTTATGTCTTGCGGGGGTTAAATGGTCAGGTGCTAGTGCAGTGTGCATACCACTCAAAATATCAGGGTTCAAATCCCCCCTTGTGGGGGTTGCGTTAGGTAGTCGACAGCCAGCGTAAAAAATAGTCGAATCTTTCAACATGGATTTGAGTAAGAATCCATGTAGCTGACCCTACTTATAGTGGGAGAAGGCTTCGACATTTTTACACTGTCTTCTTTATGTATTTTGCCCAACAGATTACTCTCATATATAAGAGAACCCTAAGGTCACATTAATAAATAATGGATTCTTTTCTCTCCACATTAACGTATCATTAATTTTCCTTGATTCCAACTTTGGATTTCAGTCTTAGATCATATATATTTTGTTTTGGGGCCTTATAGGTGGCCTTGGGAAGATCATGAGGAGAGGAGTATGCCTCAATTTGGAAAAAAAAAACAAGGTAATTTGACTCTCATACCTTAGATGTAATATATTCATTGATCAGATGCGTAGGTGATAGTTGTAGATCTAGTAGATTCACATCCATTTCTGTTCAAAACACTAAAAAAGGAGATGCTCAGCATCCTCCATTGACAAACATTGTTGGCATGTGCCATCAGTGCCCGGGAAAAACATGGATCTTCCTCGCCAATCATCAACCGACCCCCATTTAGCAACCAGATGAAAATTCGTACACGCAACGGGACCTTTTACTATCAAATGTCACTGAACTGGTCCCAAGCGATTCCATGATCAAAAAATCCACTCCAAATAGAAAGCCTTGTACGCCTTGTGCATCATGAAGTCTCCATCTGGTTATGATCCATAGTACCAAAAAAGTCCTCACGCTCTACTAAGACCTCCATAAGATGTATGAATTCCACAAAGTGTTGATCTAACAGCGCAGAAGGAAATATGAGGAACCAGGCTCCCCCCTCCCAGCAATGTCGCACTGCACAAGCGTCGGACGCAAGAGCAAAGAGTTGGGGAAAGAGAACACCGATGTGCCCCTTGCTTTGTCCAATCATCCGTCTGAACATAGCATAGTTTTAATATAATACAAAAACAGGTTTAGCCCCATCATCATCAGTTTACCTCTTAATACCCATATGTCTCAATCAAACTAGCTTAAAAGATATATACCAATGCAAAAAAGTTAAAACTAATGCGTATATGGTTCTGTATTGACACGGAGGGATCTACGTACAGAAGGAACAGCACTTATGTTGGCATGAATGTAGATGAGATGTTGTGATATCAGTTGTTTTGTGTTATCTATGTACGCTGCAAGTGCTTTGAAAAAATCATCACATGAAGAACTTTGAAGACAATGTTTATAGAAGGAGGCAAGGCCTTAAATGTCGGTTTCGGTCACCATTTCGGTATCGACCAAAACAGAATTTTGATGGAATTTCGACCGAAATTTCGGTCATTTCGGTCATTTTTTGTACTAGGACCCCCATATTTCGGTCATTTTGGTCATTTCGATCGAATTTCGGTTTCGACTGGATATCGATATTCGACAGAAATTCGACCGAATTTCGTTGAAATTTGAGGCCATGGAAGGAGGTAGGTGAATATCTAACAGAAACGTGATCTGTACCACAAGAAAACTACAAATGCCAAAAAGACGCAAGGACAATTTCAACTAGATTAAAAATACTTACAACCAAACTACCGTCCTCCAAAGCAGTAGCATACCTCAGAGTCCAAAAATCACGTGCAGGAGCTAGTGTGGTGGGTGCAAACATCTAAAAGCATGCAAAACTAATGAGTGAATGGATAGTATATCAATGAAGTAGCTCCTGTAAATCACAACCTGCATGTATAACTGTTAGAAAATCGGAAGCGTAACATGGAAAAGATAAATAACAAGAAAAGAAGAACGGGATTTTACGTGGAACCCTGCTCCGTGAGGAGCGGGATGAAACCACGGGAGAAGCCCTCAAAGGGGCATGCTATGCATTGCTTTTTCTCAATGAGTATAGGAGGTCTGGGGCTCCTTATATAGCCTCTCCAGAGCCTCCAAGTCCCACCACTAGACGATGTGGGACTAAACACTGGATGGGGTAAATGGATCTCCTCCAGGATCCATTTACCCTGCTACAACTCAATAGGCGCATACAACTTATGCTCCAACACTCCCCCTCAAGCTGGAGCATGCAATGCTCAGCTTGGACAAACAGACATAAACTCAACTCAACGGTACAAGACACTACGGACAATATCAACCCAACGCGCACATGCTGCAGTCGAGGACGTTGCTTCTCATGCCGTGCAGGTGAGGAGGACGAACGGGCTGGAGTGTGAGTCAACTGAAGACTCGGAACCTGACCACCGAGTCTGAACTTGCGCCTGAAGTCTCCTCGTCGGAGAACTGGGTCTCTCCCATCTGGCTCAGAGAATGGTGCACTGCTTTGGTGTACCTATGATACCACATGAAAATCCTTGCCAACATGGCATAGGAAATGGTCCTCTACTATGGAGTCCCTATGGCTCACATGAAGACTCTGGCCGACAAAACCACAAGAATGATGGGGACCTCGGACTGATGATGGCAACTTATGCTCATCTGAAAATGACCGCACACTCGTGCGTGTCTGAAACTGGACTCGGAACTATCTGACGTCGAGTCTGACACTGGATCTGAACCGTAGAGTCTGGAATCTGATTGGTCTGGAAATCTGCATCAATCTGAATCTGAACCGAATAGACCTGTGACTCTACATATACTCCCCCTTTCTCCCATACTTGTCGGAACATGAACATCGACAAAGTTGGGAGAAGACAAGATAAATAAGGGGTGAACAAAAAGAACGTGAACTTGCGGCTTTTTATCATCATTTTTTTTAAGCTGCAATATTTTTTGTAACATTTTTTTATAAAGCCATTTCAAATTTTTTTCGGCTTTTTCTTCATCAAACATTTTTTTTCAAACGCGTGCGGCTCCCTTTTTTTTATTGCACGCGCCTTTTCTCTCCTTTTTTTTAAAGACAAATCTTCTCTTTTTTTTCTCCAATATTCGGCCACATGGGCCCAACCAACACACGATCGTAGCCCAACTTTGGGCTCCCCTCCTTTCTTTTTCTTTAACGTACAGGCCCTCTGCCCTTCGCTCCCTCTCCCCTTTTTTTTTAATTCACCTCATCATCATTTTTTTAATCGGCCCACCCTTGGGGCCCTCACAAGCTGCCCCCTCTCTTTTTTTAAACCTCAGGCCCACTTTGGAGAAAGTATGCACCCCCACTAGGATTCCCATTTCTGGGAACGCCTTTTTTTTAAAGGGCCTTCGGGTCTAGGGTTCCCACGGAACCCTTCAAATGCCGCCGCTAACGAAGACCTGTGAGACTTGAAGCTAAGGGAGGAGGAGGAGGGAGCGCCGCCGAAGGGATCTGGACTGCGGATAAGGAAGCCGCGCTTAGGGCTGCACCGCCCCTGGAACAGAGGGCATCGCCTGGAGTGCGCGCTTCAAGAGGTGCGCAGATGGGTGCCGCCAGGAGGTGCGGCTGGAGGAAACCTCGCACCGCTGGAGAAGCGGGGATCCTGGGGAGGTGCGGTGCGCCGCTGGAGGAGATGGGAGATGCCGCCTACGCTTGGGACCCACGCCAAGCACGAAGGGGGGCGCCGCCAGTAGCTTCTCGCCGCCGTGTTTGCGGCCTGGAGTCGTCGCCGCCTTGCTGGATATGTTTGCGGCCTTGCGCCGCTTGCTGGGAAGGAGAGCATGCACCGTGAGGGGGGACCTTTGGAGATGCGGCGCACCGCCGCCGGGACTGGATGCAGCACTGGGAGTCGCGAGCAGGGTGAAGATGCGCGACTGGATACAACGCAAGGAGAAGATGCGGCTCTGCATGGGAGGTGCGCCTCGCGCCTGGGATGGCGGCTTGTGGCTGCAGGGACGGAGCACAATAGGCCGGCGATGGAGTTGCACGCTGCTTGCTTGAGATCTGAACATGGCGGCTGGAGAAGCCGTTGTAAGGCATGGCGAAGATCGTGCGTGACCCATGATGATTTAGGGTTTAGAAACCCTAGAACCAACTCAAATATAATACTGATTATAAAACTTGACAACCATTACAATCAATTTTCGAAATAAAGATCATGAAAAGATCTTCAAAAATAAAACCACCAAAATCGAATCTCGAACAAATGGAAAAATAACTCCGCGAGAATCGAACTCGCTCTGATACCATGTTAGAAAATCGGAAGCGGAAGCGTAACATGGAAAAGATAAATAACAAGAAAAGAAGAACGGGATTTTACGTGGAACCCTACTCCGTGAGGAGCGGGATGAAACCACGGGAGAAGCCCTCAAAGGGGCATGCTATGCATTGCTTTTTCTCAATGAGTACAGGAGGTCTGGTGCTCCTTATATAGCCTCTCCAGAGCCTCCAAGTCCCACCACTAGACGATGTGGGACTAAACACTGGATGGGGTAAATGGATCTCCTCCAGGATCCATTTACCCTGCTACAACTCAATAGGCGCATACAACTTATGCTCCAACATTTTTTAAGCCGACTGATTTTTTTTTGTTGAAGCCGTTTCATATTTTTCCGGCTTTTTTTTTTGAAAAAAGCGTACGGCTTTTCTAACATGGTATCAAAGCGGGTTCGATTCTCGAGGATTTGTTGTTCGTTGTTTTTTTATTCGAGATTCGATTGATTTTTGAAGATTATTCAGATTCATGTACGGTTGAAGATCGTTCAAAAGTGTTGATGATTCGAGATTCTTTTGAAGATTATTCTGCATTCAAAGTTCTGGAGATCTGCTGTTATCTTGGCTGGATTCATGTTCTAGGGTTTCATTTTATTTTTTTTTTGAAACCCTATTTTTTGCGGTCGAATCTCTCATCTTCCAGGCAGCCCCTGCGCCTCGTGCTCTGAGCCTCAAGTCCGTGGAGCCCCGATCTACCATGGAATACATCTTGCGTGGCTCAACGATTCCAGGCGTTTTTTCCCTCCAGCCTTTCTCCCTTTGAAGCGGCGATACCCTCAGGCGATACCCTCAGGCGCGAACTCGCGCTCCGCCCCGTAGCGTCCTGGCGGCGCAGAACTCCCAGGCGCAAGCACAAGCCCAGGAGGCCCCCACATGGGGGTGGCAGCATTTTAAGAGACGGGCTGCCGAGAACCCTAAGGGTTGCACCTCCCCCTTGGCGATCACGGCACCCCCATCTCCTGTAGGCGGCACAGAAGCCCCAGGCGCACCTCCAGACCGCGACCCCCAGCGATCTCCAGTATCACCCATCTAACGGCGCACCCCGCGCGCAGCAACTCCCCCTGAACCAGCGACGCCCTCCTCTTCCGCGATGGCTCTCCAGGCGGCTTCCCCCTCCAGGCGTGACTCCTGCGCGCAGTTCCCAGGCGCGGATCCAGGCCGCGCGACGCTCCCAGGCGGCGCCGCTCGCACGCGCAAGTACCCCAAGCGGCAGCGGCGTGTTTCATCGAAGGGGGTTCCCTTGGGAACCCTAATCTCCTGCCTCTATCTTTTGGGGCCATGTTCGGCCGTGTTTTATTTTTATTATCTAAAAAAAATGTTTTGTTGAGCCCAACAGTGGGCTGATACAGGGTCCATGAAAAAAAAAGAGGGAGCCCTTTAAAAAAAAGTTGAGGGGAAGGGGGAGAGAAGTAAAAAAAAGAGAGAGAGGGGCCCATAAAAAAATGATGAATGAGGTTGTTTTGTAGGCCCAAATGGGCAGAAGTTTAAAAAAAACGTCGAAACAAAAAAAAATAGGCGCATACAACTTATGCTCAAACAATAACAACTCAATTGTCCCTCCATTTCCAGCAGGGAACATGGTGAACACTTCAAGATTACGTACAATCATGGAACCATGATGGTCGATCTTTAAGTACATCCACAATCTGCATGGAAGTAGAAGTCATGTAGAGTAACTAATCAACTGAAAAAATAGGAAGATAAAAAAACCACAAAACCGAAGCAAAATTATAATTTATTTAATATTGTTGAAATCTGGGAAGCGGAAGCGGAATCGATAAACAAAATGATAAACATGAAGAACACAAAGATTTACGTGGAGCCCTACTCCCTAAGGAGCGGGATGAAACCACGGGAGAAGTCCTCAAAGGGGCGGATATTCTATTGGAATTTCTCAATGAGTACAGGGGATGTGGGGCTCCTTATATAGGACAAAGGCCTATCAAAGGAGAATATTCTATAGAATATTCTCTATAGAATATTCTCTTAACAAATATCCACATAGAATATTCTCTAACACTCCCCCTCAAGTTGGAGCTGAGAAAGTTGCAGCTTGCAACAAAAAGAAATTATACAACACATCTTCACATGATGCATCACAAGAACACATGTCCGCTGCTGGTAGAATAACTCACACGAGGATGGGTCTAGGTTGACTTCTCTTATGCTCATTCCAGTGAGGCCTTTCGGAAGGGAAAGGATGAAATTCGACAGGCTTTCAGGCCACCGGAACGTATCTCTGTCATGCCTGTAGAGCCGCTGCGATATCAGGTCACCGGAACATATCTCTGTCGTGCCTGGAGAAGAATCGTTGCAGAAGAAGACCAGCGCGGTCAACTGATCGGGTCGTAAAAGAAGAAGTATACGCCCTGATGAAGAATTTGATGCTCGGTGAAGATGGATGATCAAAGAAATCCGGAGTGCCGGTTTGTCAGTCGTGGACGTGCACATGCCCAGACGAATATAGCTCTAACTCCCCTTTCTCCCATACTTGATAGAATAGGAGCATTGATCAAGTTGGGAGAAACCAAAACATGTAATTTTTTTGGTATCATTCATTTTTTTCTTCAATTTTTTAAGTCGTTCAATTTTTATGGCTTTTCCTCTTCTCTCTTTTTCTTTTTCCTTTTTTTAGCCGTTTCGATTCTCTCTCCCTTTTTTATATGGCTTTTGTAATTTTAGCATACAGACTTTTATTGTACGCACTTCTTTCAAAATTATAATTTTTTTATGCGGCTTTTCAAATGTACGCGCCTTTTTCAAAATCACAATTTTTTTATACGTACGACTTTTCAAATGCGCCTTTTTCTTTTTTTTCTTTTTTTGAACAAATATCCCCTTTCCTTTTATTTTTTTTCTCTCAAAACAATAGCAGTTTTTTTATTACCATAGCCTGGATCCTTCTATTTTTTTAACATAGCAGCCAAAAGGGATGGGGATTTAAGGAGTATCGCCCCCCCCCCCCCTTTTCTGCAAATAGGGCCCAACTTGAGGCACCCTCTCTTCTCCGTTTTTTTCTGCTTGTCATTTTTTTTACTAATCGGCCCAAAGGGCCCATATACAACAGAAAAGTTTTTTTATTGAAGGGGCCATCAAGCCCCCTCCCTCCATATTCGTCACTAGGGTTCCCGAACCCCTTCACATCATTTCGACGGCGCCACCTGGGTTGAGGGATGTACAGATTGCACAGGAAAGAACCCGAGATCTGCCTGGAGCCGTCGCCGCACCTGTAAGAGGAAGCTGGAAGGAGAGGAGTCGCGACGAGCTCTGGAGGAGGGAGGCCATCGCACGGAGGGGACCCGCCCGGAGTGTCTTTGCGCGAAGGAGGGGCATCTGCGCGGAGATTAAATGGAGTGGTGTGGAGAATCGCGCGAGATGGAGGAGCCTGCCTGCGCCTAGGGCTTCGCCTGAGGCTTGTTGCGACGAGTCTGTGCCTTCGTTGGAGACTGGAGGTCGGAGGGGCGACACGAACATCATGGAAAGCTAGAGAGGGTTGCCGTTGTGCGAGAGATGGAGCCACCGCTGCCGCAAGTCTTGCAAGTCGCTTGTTGCCCTTGCGTTGCACTGCTGCTCGGATTTCTGCAGAGATGCCTACGCTGGAGATCGCATGGGTGCGAGGGGAAGAACTGCAGAGGGTTCCACCTTTGGCGTCGAAGGAGCATCCCCCTGGAACCGCAGAGGGTTCCGCCTTCTGGCTAGAGGGTTTCTCGCTATGTGCGGCTGGAGGGTGAAGGCCCCTGCGCTGGATGTTGGCTTGCTTAAGTAGGAAAGCCGATCTAGGGTTCCCCGTCGAGAAACCTGCGAGAGGATGATGTGCAGCTAGGGCTGTTGAGCAGCGCCTGGATCTTCGTGTATCTCAGGACGATGAGAGGAGCTTCGCCTGTTGTGCATCGCCTGGATGAATCTTGACTAATACTAAATAATCTCCGACCAATAAAACACAATCGAAGTTTCAAAAAAAAATAAAACACAATCGAATCTCGAATAGGAATATGAAAAATTCCGAGAATCGAACCCGCTCTGATACTATGTTGAAATCTGAGAAGCGGAAGTGGAATCGATAAACAAAATGATAAACATGAAGAACACAAAGATTTACATAGAACCATACTCCCTAAAGAGCGGGATGAAACCACGGGAGGAGCCCTCAAAGAGGCGGATATTCTATTGGAATTTTTCAATGTATACAAGGGGTGTGGGGCTCTTTATATAGGACAAAGGCCTATCAAAGGAGAATATTCTATAAAATATTCTCTATAGAATATTCTCTTAACAAATAGCCACATAGAATATTCTCTAACAAATATGATAAGCAACCGTGATAAAGAATAAACACAAATTATTGTATAGAAATAGTAAATCACATTGAATAACCAAAAAAAGGATAACAATACCGTGATAAAGAATAAACACAAATTAGTGTATAGAAATAGTAAATCACATTGAATAACCAAAAAAAGGATAACAATATCTAAAGCTACGAATAAAGTTATTATTTGGATCCAATAAATTGACTGACCTTGGGAGGCTCTAAATTCACTAAGCCACACGCACGTGCAGCCACTCCACTGCAATTCTGTGTTACGGCAACAATTCCAATCGAATCCAGACCAGGCTAACCAAGGAAAAAACAACCTATCAATGAATTAGGTTATAGAGATGATGGAATCACAAAAAAAGAATAGAAATTCAAAGCTAAGCACCTTCATCCCGGGCATCTGGACCCATTCAATGGCGGTCCCAAACCAATCCTGAAAACCTCACTCAGCAAAGTGAGAGCTGACAGGGAGGCCTGTAAGTAGCAAACCACAAACTTGGAGTTCTGTAGAAGGTGAAGTTATATGCAGTCAAATTTACGAGAAAACCCCTGTATCCAAGCCTTCTATTAAGCTGTTTGTTCCCAAACAGATATCCAGACAATTTAGCCGTTCAACAAATTTATGTCATCACTGCATAAAAGTGGCAAAATTGTATGATAGTTGGGCATACATTTTGCAGTTGTTGCCGCATGTACGCATTTTCATTCACCAGTTGTGATACCTGCTTCTGAAGCCGGTCATTTTCCTCCATCAAAAGCTTGTTCATTGCAGTTAACTTCCTATTGACTGCCTGCAATCTAGAAGCCTCTTTGCGTTGTTTCTCTCGACACCTAAAAACACATCAAATTAAACGTTTTCTGCATTTAGATACTCTCCAACTCTGGATGCAGACATTATGGCTGCTCTAACATTATATGTCCTATAATATACAATGAGGACACTTCTTGGTTATAAACAGGTGACTCGAGCCTCCCAATATTTCTTTTCAAAACGTAATAGATTTGCAATATCAGAACAAATTCAGTTAAAAAAGATGAGACTGACAAGATTGTATCCAACATCATCATAACATTCACTTGTTAATTATGTAGAACAACTATTTCGGATATGAATTCTACAGATTTAATCACGATTTGAGGTAAGGTCAGCCATCTTTTGCTTCGCACCTTTTGAATTCCAGGGTCTGTGTATCCTACCTCTGGCTTGTGACTGAGGACCCAGGGCATCATCATATAAGCTAGGAGAGAGCAAACCGGCTTTTATACAGTAGGCTATAGCTAAGCACTAGAGAAATTGGTGACCGCGGTAGATTTTGCACGTATTTCGTGTATATCTCACGGGTGGGTGTATGCCTAATGAGATGAAGACTATAGGTTGATTTATTTAGCTCACATCTATGTTCTAACTCCCTGTTAAAGGACATCGAATTGAACCGCCATGTTTCCATAAATTAACATTAGGCTTATATATTGACTAAACTTTTAACTCGGCTTTAGCAGTCTTAACCCCTTTATCACGGGTACAATTTACCCTAAAAAGAATGGGAGTTTCACTCCCATGACAGATGAATAAAAAATCTCCAATCCAAAATGAAGTTCAATCTGGAATTGATCTAATATGATTCTGACATTCTATATGATTCCATGCCAAAGCAGATTTCCTAGCTCGGGAAAAGGAGCATTCCTCGAGTCATTGTGGAGTAAACTGTTGAAATAATGACATCTGAAAGAATTGTCAAAAAATACAAGGCTGTCCGTTTCTCCAATCTCCCATTTTTCTACAACTTCACGAGGAATCACTTGTGCAATTCTTAACTCACGCTTGCTCTCAAATGGCTTCTTTGCTGAATCGCATGTTTTTTAGCGGTTTGGCCATGTGGTTTGGTAATGGCATTCTAGTTGAGCATTCTTCCAGCGGACATATAACTAGATTTAAGCAGCCACTGATGAAGAAAGTAGAAATTTTGAAATTACACCACCATCATTACAAGCAATCCTCACAATCCAAAAATGGCTCACATCCAACTAAACCAAGATCCAATTCTGACTAAGTATAAGCAGGGACGGAGGGCGGGAGGGGTACATAATTTATAAGGTAGGATAAATAAAATAGTCACCAAATTAGAATATAGAGAGTAATTACATTCGTAAGGATGTAAATGGTTCGGTTACGGGTAAGGTTATATATGTTAGTATGTTACCAAATTAAAGATGCGATCCAATAAGGATATACCTGCATCCATTCACTATTTTATTCGTATTTAAGTGGATCCGCATGTGTTGTTTTGATTTGGGTGGATATTATTTAAATAATATTTTTTCTGTTTTTTCACAATTATGGATATAGATACATCAACTACTTTTTTAGGATATAGATATAATTTTGATTTTGGTGTTGATATGGATCCATATTGCTAAATCTATTTATGTATATTGTATAGATATATATTAGTGTGTGTCAAAATATATTAAAATATATTGCATGATTATGCATAGTATTTTGCACTTTATAGTCATTTCAAACATATGAAGAAAATATATCTTTATGTTATTTAATCACTTGTTGTACAAGTTATTTAATATAGGAATTTACTTTCTCTTTTTCCCTTTTTTTTCGTTGTAATGTAGTTTATGTAAGTTCTGCTAGTGAGGCACTAATTCCTCTTTATTTAACTATTTTCTTCTTCTTGTAAGTAATAGCGAGCATTTATCATCCGTATCAATTTCTTAAATATTTTATTTGAATTAAGATTATTTGTTTCCATATTTATATTCATATTTACTGTAAGATATTTTTGTGACAAGAAAAATATGTTACCATATCATTGAAAATGGTTACGAATATAAACGGGTTAGGTACATATAATAACAGAAATAGTTTGTACATTAATTTAATTATATTTGGTGAATGACTTACCATTACACAAATATATTAAATCTGTTTATTTCAATAGAAGTTATACATACAATGAAAAGGGGTATAAAATTTTATTACATAGATGTTACAAAAAAATTTACAACTATATATTAAAATAGAAAAAAAAACATACACAAATATCTAAGGATATAAATTGACATTTTTTTCATATCCAGTTCAAATAGATAAAGATATATAAGTCAATATTGTATATAAAAATGATTCAGTAAGAAAGTAAGAAATCAGATACAAATATATCTAAGAAATCAGATGCAAATATATCTACATTTGCTTGTATCCCTATGCAGAGAGCATTATACAATATTACTCATTTAGAAATGTTAAATTTGATAATATTAATGGAAGTATATTTCTTTAAAATACAGAATTTTGTAAGGATGTTTTGATAAATTATATTATATTTTTTTGGAAATATATTAATATAAAATCATAACTTTACATGTATATTTTTGTAAAATCATCATGAATATTAGTGACAAATATGTTAAAATCATGTATATATTATGCAATTAATAAAGGGATTTTTACCCGACAGACCCTATAATCTTTGCCAATGACCTCTACGACCTTTGAAACATCAATATTCCTCCATCAACCCCGTAAACTTGTTAAACTTTACCCTACAGACCCTGTGGTTAACCTCCATCCATTTGACCGTTAAAACTAACGGGATTCCGTTATCTTCCTTTACATTATACCTATTTTATTAATCAAATTTACTATAAGTACCACTGAGGAGCTCGTCCCCGGCATCCCCCACCCCATCCCTCCCAGCACCTGCCGTTGAGGAGCCCCGTCCCCGACATCGTCGTCCTGGAGCCCAGCTGCTCCTTGTCGTTGAAGCCCCCCTCCCGACCCGACCGCCGCCTCCCCTGCTGGAAGTACCCCACCAGCCCAGCTCCTCCTCAAGGCCCCCCCGCCCTGCCCGCAGCTGCTACTGCTCGTTGAAGCCCGCCTCCCACCTGCTCGACCCCCCCCAGCCAAGATCCACGCCCTGGTCGCCCTCCCCCCCTGTCACGCCTCCCTTGGGTCGAAGCCCCTCACTCCCCACTGCTCGGAGCTCTGCAGTTGCTGCTCGTTGAAGCTCCCCCCCCCCTCGTCGAAACCCCTGTCCCGCCTCCCCTGGGTCGAAGCCCTCCACCCCCCGCTGCTCGGAGCTCATTGAAGCCCCCTCCCCCCCCCTCCCCACCCCCAAACCCGCTCCAGCCAGATCGAGCCCCCTCCCCCAACGTCGGCCACCTTCCTATTCTTCCCGCACCAATCAATCTCCTCCTACCACTCGCCTCCTCTATTTAAGAACCACCGCCCAGCCATGCTAAAGTATCAACCGACTGCGCCAACAAAGGAAGAGGGTCGGTGGTGACAACCCAACCGCTCCTCTCTCTTCCTCGGTGAGATCCGAGGAATCCTTTCTTCCTCGTCGCAGCTTCTATCGTCGAAGCTCGCCATGCTCTGGTCACCACAGGAAGAGAATTTTTTTCTCTTATAATTCTAGCTGTCCGATCACAGATTAGTTAGATTAACTCATTTTTAAATCAAGGAAGTTAATTCTAGATGTGTTAATTTAACGATAGGGTTCGTAGGGTAAAACGGAGCAAGTTTACAGGGTAGAGGGAGGAATATCGATGTTTCAAAGGTCGTAGAGGTCATTGACAAAAACTATAGAATCTGTCAAGTAAAAATCCCATTAATAAAATTCAACAAGCATTAACAACTGAAATGACATACAATGACAAATAATGTCTCGGTGATTACCCCCTCAAAGTAGAAATTCCCGAATTTGTCCGAGTATCAGTGGGAATACCGTCACCTGCGATTCTGGAACCAGACCTTGATCTGCTTCGGCTATATATTCGAAAGCATCGAGCACTCCCTCACCATCTGCTGCCGCCGCATCGAGTTCGGCTTCGGGCACTCCGCATAGACCCTCTCCAGCGCCTCCATCTGTTCCGCAGTGTACCGCACGTACTTCCCGAGGTCCATCCCCTTCTCCATGCCCCCGCTGCCACCTCCGCCGCACACTGCCACGGCGGCGGCCATCTCCACAGCACCAAAGCAAGCCAAAATCGGCACCTTTCCTCGAAAGCACGCACCTTTCCCATCCAAGACACCGATAAATAGCTACAAACAGTACATTTAGGGAAAAATCGAGCAGCGTGGATCGTCAGAGCTCCGGAGACCGCAACCGATGGCATGAATTCGGGTCAGGAATCGATCTTCAAACTCCGAACGAGTGGTGGATCTCGAAGGAGATGGAGCCGCGATGAGGGATTTGGATCGAGAGGAGGAGGAGGAGATAGGTCGAGCGGGTAAGGGCGAAAACTCGGGGAAAGCGGAGAGGAAGAACACGAGAGGGGTGTAGAGTACGAGAATCCCAAGAGAGGGAAAGTTTCCGGTGGTATTAAATACCACGTGAATAGCAAGTTACCAAAATACCCCCACCCTTGAGTTGATTATTGGTCCGCTGGTCGAAAGTGGTGTTTAGTATTGCTGACGTCAGGGGTTTGAAATTGGTGATATTTACATCATGACCCCCTGAAAGCTTTGTCCACTTACACATAAACCCCTGTAATCTTTATAATTGCATTACGCCCTTTATAAATTATAGTATAAGCCTTGTATTCTTACTAACTAGTACACCACAACCTTTGAAAAGGGACATACTTGTTGAATAGGGTATGAATCATAGCTTAAATGTCTCTAGAATTCAACCCTTTCTTTTTAAATTGAGCCCGCTAAGTTGGGCTCAAGTAAGAAATTCGCAACTTGCTAAATGAGTCTAACTCAAATTTTGAGCAATCATTCAAATTGAGACATTGAACCAAGCTTAATAATAAGCTGTCGAGATAGGCAGGGCTATCAAGATAGTTATGATCTACGCTATCGGTAAAGCATTAATCACCTCGAGCTCGATCAGACAACCTTGTCGAGCTAGAGGTTTGGCTCGAGCTCAGCTTGTTTGTTCATCATGTTGGGCCCCACGAACTATTTAGCGAGATGAGTTCGAGTCGTGCCTATCGAATTCAAGTTTTTTAAGCAGGATTGATGAGGGAGAAAGTTTCTCATGCGACTTATCGTCTTAATGGAGGAAAGGAAGGAGTCTAGATGGAAATTATCATGCATGGTGTTCTCAGAGGAGGAAGCAAAAAGGAGCATATGCAAGCATGCTTTGGATATGAAAGGTCTCCATGCGTCCTTTAAGAAGGATATGAACAAAAAAGTGAATATGATTGAAAACAAAGTCCTCACCTTTCTAAGTTGATTTTGTCGATTAATATTTATACGTATATCGCAAATCAAGAAACAAACAAAAAATATAATAGTTGCAAAAATAGTAGCTTAAAAAGGACCAAACTTGGTCTTCCATATCATATATATTATAGTTAGTTGAGATTTCTAATTGAGATGTAATATTAGTTTTTGATTTATAGTATAGGGGTTTTTTAAAGAAAAAAGGCTTCCACCCTGTAGGTGTATGCCCAAAAAACTTCACCATTAATTACCTTTGAACATTTTAGAAGATTAAAATATCACAGATTCCAACTTCCAGCTAGCGTCTTAGCATGCACTGCAACATTCTCACCATAAAAATCTATCATGATGAAACACCACCTCATTCTAGGGTAACCAGATTGCCCAAATCATTGCAACATATCTGAATCTCTCCATCTTTGTGTCATTTCAATCCCTCCCAATGTAGCTCAAAAAAACCAGCCACACCATTTGTACACAGCTCCTTGATTCCCGAATAGGTCTCAAGCCTCCATCGAACTCCCATGCCTGGAAAAAGATGATATGCATCCTCCATCACCTCTGGGCACCGAGAGCAATTGGGGACAACACCCAAGATAAACTGGGCAAATATATCCCCATCAACAATCTTCTCCTCCTAAACAGCCACATGAATACCTTCACCCTCGTTGGAACTTTCCGCTTTCAGATTCGTATGCAATATGAAATGCACCCCCCCCCCAAAAGTCAACAGACACTTTAAGACCTTGTTGCCCTTAGGCACAAAGAAAACACCATCAAACTAGCTCCAATAGCCCCATCCTTCAGTGGACCTAACCACGTCATCCAGCTCCGCAACATCTCCAAAAGCTCCTCCATATGTCGGTCCAGAAGCTCAGACCGAAACCGAGGGGAGAAAGACTATACATTCCAGACATCAATCAACAAACAATTCGGATCAACATACAGTGCCACCAAACACGGGAATCTCACCCCCAGGGCCCCATGCTCCCTCCAATTATCAGACCTGAACCTATAATCAGTATCGTACCCAACCATGAGCCTCATAGACATACGAACTCTTGTGCAACATCGCAAACACCACGTCAAAAATAAGAAGGTGTGTGCCTAGGATCACATGTCCAGGAGAGGAGGAATTGGACATATATACCCTCCTGATCAGGCAACAAACCAAACTATCACAAATCGCCCCCAAATCCGAGTGACTCACTTTTCGAGCAAAGGGTTTGTTCATCTTCTCCAAACTTCGCACACCAAGTCCACCATCCTCCTTCAACTGCGAAACCAACTCCTAGTACACCAATGGCATTCTGGCTAATCGTCTAGAAGACAACCAAAAGAAACAACGCATTATGCTCTCAGATGTCTTCCTCACTTCCACGTGCAGGAGCCTGGATGACATGAAAAAAATGGAAATAGTGGATAGCATCAACCATATCAGCACTAGTTTGTTGCCTCGAGATAGGCAAACCAACTTCCACCCTGCAGCTACAACTTCTCAATCGCCGATAACCAGTCTGCCAGCTGCATCCTCCCAACCACCAGAGGCACAAGAAGGTACCATAACGACAACTCATTACGTGGGAGAGCAACCACCTTGCACATAGGTCAATTTCCGCTTCCTTCAATCCAAAAGGCACAAGTTCCAACTTCTCCATGTTGAGCCTCGAACCATATACAACGCCAAGCATGTCTAGCACCACTGACATACCCCCCTATAGCTCTCAGCACCACCCTCCCAAAACATGATCGTGTCATCCAAGTACTAGAGAATGTGAATCAACACCCGTGGCGCTAGACATGTTTGGTGTTATATCTAGTTTGATACGGCGGTGAATCTAGTGTAAGCATCTCCACTCCTTCAGAAACTTCTGATACAATCTCTATCTCCACTCAAGTTCCTTCATCCTAAGCTCCTCCTCATGGATCTTGTGCACCATCCCATGATTCATAATTCCTCCTCATCCAGCTCTCTGAAGTACTCTAATATGTCTAGACATGTCGTCTCACCATGAGCTAGATTTCCTCCTTGATTCTAACGGATCATGGGGTCCTTCCTGAAAGCCACCAATCCATGCCGCAGAGTGACAAGCATCATAGAAAACCTCACAGTCATCGTATCCTCCACCACAGTCTATGTACAAACAGACTTGACCAAATCATGAAAACCCTACTCCAAAGTATAGTAGCCAACACCGCTCAACCCTGAAGTAGGAAGACTTCCCTCCACTGTTGTACGAGTATAGACACAAAATGCGAGTTATCCGACGAGGAGGAGCTCATCCAAGTACACCTACAATTCACCGTATCGAGGACCACCAAAACAAGCTCCTCCACCACCTCGGAGAACATAATAGATCCAGGGTACTGCGATGCTCTTCCACCTCTCTTGTCATCCACATAATACAAGGGTTTTTCTAATGGTGTTTGCTCGGTTTATTTGTTTTGGGATTGAGGGTGTCACTCTTTTCAAATCACATTCTCTCCCCAAAAAATTGTAGTTGATACAAGAAGATACTAAAAAGGCAAATCTGTTTTTGACTTTTTTCCGCCATATTAATTGTCGATGTTATATAACAGCAAGTACTCATTGATTTTTTTTCAAAGAGGTGTATAAAATCGTTGCTAAATTAGTAGAATTCAAGAAAAAAATAAAAAAAAAAGCAAATAAATGGTCGTTGTTATATCATTCCTTGTCAACAATGTTGCAACGAATACTATATTCGTCAAATCTCAACGATCAAATATAATTTTACAATGAATACCATTCGTTGTTATGAATTTAGCATCCAAAAATATAGCATCGGACCTTTAAGTTACTTATCGTTATAGCTCAATTTAATTACAACGAGACAATGAATGAAGATCATATAAATCAACGTGGTATAGATGTCGATACATGGTTGTAATTATTCACGCTTTTCGTTTTATAATTTGGATATTTGTCTCTATATAATATATAGATATATACATGCATACATGTGTCAAATATGTATGTGTGGGTACACATGTTTTAGTTATACATTTTTTCGGATTTTTATGATATTTTTCTTTGTTAACATGCCATAATCCATTGATTTATCAAAGACGTCGACTACTCACACTCAATGTCCCCAAAACAAGTTTATAACAATGCATATTTTGGAATCTCTCAATATATCACGTGTTGTTAAATATATAATAGCAAATATCATCTGTTGCATAATAACACATTATACTTGAAATCATCAACAAATAAATTTACGTTGATTGATATATTTGCAAACATTCGTTTTCAAATAAATAACAATGAATGCATCATTCCTCGCTTTTTTTCAAATATTAAAGTAAATTGTGCAACATATATGTCACATAGTATTCGTTGTATATGAAATTTAATCAACAACCACCGCAAGAAAAGTGACATAAGGTAACGAATAATCTAATATCCATTGTTATATCTTTCGTAGTTAAATATATAACTATGAATAGTACTTGTTGCTTACTTCTTTAAATTCTCAATGAATATTAGTATTCGTTGCTATGCTTCTCACAATGAATCATATAACAACGGTTATCTCTTCCTTTTTTGCAATAACACTTGTACCCTACTATTATTACGCGTATGCCCCTATTTTAACTTAACGAAAAAGTATAACAATGAATTTTATATAAATATAGGGGCACAAGTGCTGTTGAAAAAAAAGTATGGACATTTAACCGCAGAACTCAGAGGGACACAAAGTGTAAAATTCCCTTAAATTGGAGATTGCATGTGATTAATGCGAGGCTGGACTAGTCATAGAATCACCTATCTAAAGACTATTCATAGAATCACCAATCTGACCTCATAGATGAGTTGAATAAATCAAGCGTGTAGATTTAAAAATTATTAAAATCCACGTAAACAGCTTTATATTTGCCAGAAAATGAAAAATGCTTATTAAGGATCTTTTTCATCTGTACACTGAGATTATGCAATTACAGTTATACCTTAACTTTTTTGCAATAACACACATGCTTATGTATTCTTATAAAAGTAATTGGTTTACCCTTTTATAATTACACTTATGCGCTTATTTTACTTTAACCGAAGGTCAACGTTATGAATCTTGTACGAATACATGGACACAAGTGTTATTGCAAAAAAGGCAGGGAAAATGTAATTGCATAATCTCAGAGGGTACAAGTGTAAAAAACTTAAAATAAGTGTCACAAAGATAGAGTATAGGAGAGGATCCATCCAAGTAAACTAACAACATATCATGTGTTTTATAGGAGTTTTTATAGCTGTGTCCATCTTAGATTATGCGATATCAGTTATGCCCCTCTCTTTTTTGTAATGTTGCCTTCTTGGGAAATTAACAGTTGTGCCCCTCAGGTTGATTTCCATCCACTATCTTCTCAAATACATGTATCTCAAGGGTGGAAAGAAAAAAGAGAGGTACAGGTGTGATAGTTTGAAAATTGGTATAGGAACAATTGTAAGGAAAATTTGCTAAATCAAGCTTCGGTATGTATAAACCTGTTGGGCTTTTCTTGCAATGTCCAGCCCCAACTGGGGGGCTTTGTGAAATTTTTCCAGCAAGTGGGGGGGGCACTCAATCGGCTATCCCCAATTGCCTTTCCAGGGAACGAAGGGGGTTTGCTGCTCATTCATTCCATTTTTCTCCAGCGGACAGAACACCCATTTCGTCCCTCCCATTCCAGCCAAAAACCAAGAGCAGCAGCAAGGGTTTTAGACACTCTTCGTCCTCCTCACGCGTGAGAAAGAGTTCGAGTGCGAGGGAGAGAGCAGGAGCAGCCAGGTTCGAGCGGGAGCAGCGGGAGGTCGTTGCGGACGACCTCAAGAAGCCGTATTTGGGACTCCATCCGGGAGCCCACAAGGGGAGTTACTTTGTCCTCCTTGTTTTGAGCACAACATTTGGTATAGTTAGATACCTAGGGATAGTTTGATACTTGTTGGACAACTATCCATTGTGCTTGTGGCTTGTACCTCGGTTTTGTGGGCAACAAAACCGGGAAGAACATTAACTCTTTTGACCGTAGTGATTGGTTGCCGGTCTTGCCCCGTGGTTTTTCCCTTGCTCACATTGAGCAAGGGTTTCCACGTAAAAATCTTTGTCTCGTGTGGTTGCTTGATTGCTTGTGGTTGTGCTATCATTGTTGCTATTGAGTTCCCGTGTGGGGAACATATCTTGTGTGTGCCATCTTTGCTGCAGGACAGTTTCAGGGGATATTATCTTGGTTGATTGATTGTTCCGCATCCTCATATCCCCAACAAGTGGTATCAGAGCTCAGGTTTGAGCAAAATGGGCAAAGATGATGAAGGCACTATGATTAAGCTCACAAGCAGTAACTGGCAGATTTGGAAGGCTAAGATAGAAGACATCTTGTATTGCAAGGACCTCCACAATCCGGTGGAGGGGGAGAGCGCCAAGCCGGAGAACATGTCCGCAGGAGAGTGGACAAAGTTGAACCGAAAGACCATTGGTACCATTCAGAAGTGGCTTGACATGTCCGTGTTCCATCATGTTGCCGAGGAGACAAATGCCAAGGAGCTATGGGACAAGTTGTCCGAGCTCTATGATCAGAAGACCGCAACCAACAAGGCTTTCTTGATTAGAAAGCTTGTGAATCTGAAGTACAAGGATGGATGCAAGGTGACGGAGCATCTGAATGACTTCCAAAGCATAATCAACCAGTTGACCTCAATGGGGTTGGTACTTGATGACGAACTGCAAGCACTTCTCTTGTTGGGTTCTTTGCCAGACAGTTGGGAGACTTTAGTAGTCACCGTGAGTAACTCTGCGAAGGATAGCAAGCTGACCATGGCTATGGTCAAGGGCAGTCTCCTCAATGAGGAGATTAGACGTCGCTCTTCGGGAGAGGCATCCTCCTCTTCACATGTGTATGCAGTTGAGAGGAGAGAAAGATCCAGCAGCAGAGGAGCATCACAAGAGAGGCAGAAATCCAGAGACAAGTCCAAGGGCAGAGGAAAGTGTCACCATTGCTAGAAGCCCGGTCACTGGAAGAGAGATTGCAGGGTTTGGAAGAGAGAGCAAGCTGAAGCCAGGAAAGATCAGAAAAAGGAAGATGGGAATTTAGCTGCAGTTGTGGCAGATGAAAGTGCAGATGAGGAGATTCTCACCATCCAGGACCAGTGCTTGCACGCAGGGAGTGATTTGGAGTGGGTCGTTGACACGGCCGCCTCCTATCACGTGACTCCACACAGAGAGTTCTTCACCACCTACACTAGGGGTGATTATGGGAGAGTCTTGATGGGTAACGAAAGTTACTCTAAGATCATTGGCATGGGCACCATCTCAATCCAGACGGATGTTGGGTGCTCAATGACACTCCAGGATGTGAGGCATGTTCCTGATGTGCGGCTTAGCCTTATATCTGGCTCACAGCTAGATAGTGAAGGCTACCATCTGAAGTTTGGCGACAACAGATGCAAAATTAGCAAGGGTTCTCTCATCATGGCTAGAGGCAGCTTGTGTCACACACTCTATATGACTAGAGTGAAGGTCATGGACGGCAGTTTGCATGCTAGTGAAGCAGATAACTCAGATTTGTGGCACCGTCGGCTTGGCCACATGAGCCAAAAGGGCTTGCAGCTTCTTAGCAAGAGAGAGTTGATCCCCTACCACAATGACATCACTTTGTCTCCTTGTGATGCATGTGAGGTTGGGAAGAGCAGGAGTGCGCCTTACAAAGCGAGATCCAAGGTGAAGGGAGACCTTCTACAGTTGGTTCATTCCGACGTTTGTGGTCCTATGGACACAGCCTCTTTTGGAGGCAACAACTATTTTGTCACCTTCATTGATGATGCATCTAGGAAGGTGTGGGCGTATGTGCTGAGATCGAAGGATCAAGTGTTTGATTGCTTCAAGAAATTCCATGCCATGGTTGAGCGCGAGACAGGAAAATTGTTGAAGTGTCTACGCACAGACAATGGGGGAGAGTACACCTCCCATAGCTTTCAGGGCTATTGTGCAGAGCACGGCATCAGGCATGAGAGGACAGAACCAGGCACACCCCAGCACAATGGTCTAGCTGAGAGGATGAACATGACCATTGTTGAGAGAGTTCGATGTATGCTGAAGACAACGAAGTTGCCCAAGACCTTTTGGGCTAAGGTGGTTCGCACCGCTTGTTACTTGGTTAACCGATCTCCGTCAGTTCCTTTGGGCTTCCAGATTCCAGAGCGTGTTTGGACAGGGAAAGACCCCTCATATGCTCATTTCAGGGTGTTTCGATGCAAGGCCTATGCATTGGTACCCAAGGAGCAACGGAAGAAATTGGATGACAAGGCGGTGCCTTGTATTTTTCTTGGCTATGGAGATCAGGAGTTTGGATACCGTCTTTGGGATCCAAGGAAGAAGACAGTCACCAGGCACATGGATGTGATTTTCTATGAGAATCAGACTTTGGCTGAGGACACCACTGAGAGTGGTGATGCAGATGATTTTTCCCTTGATGATGACAATGATGAGGACACAGAGCCCTCTCCAGTACAGGGTACAGGTGGAGAGGATGGGCAGCTAGAGCAGCATGAGCTAGATGCAGACCCCGTTGATGCAGGCCTAGGGGACTTGGGGTAGGGGGAGCAACCTCATCCAGTTGCAGACACAGGAGAGCCTCAGGTCAGGCGATCTGAGAGGACATGCCAGCCATCATCACGTTACCACACTTCCACGTATGTGATGCTCACAGATGCAGGTGAACCATACACCTTTGAGGAGGCACAGGTGCACAAGGACAAGGGTTATTGGCAGAATGCAATGAATGAAGAGATGCTATCTCTCAAGAAGAATCACACTTTTGACCTTGTTGAGCTTCCTAAAGGGAAGAGAGCCTTGAAGAATAAATGGGTGTACAAGCTGAAGTCAGATGACAGTGGCAGACGGGTGAAGTACAAGGCCAGATTGGTAGTGAAAGGATTCAGCCAGAAGGAAGGAGTGGACTATGATGAGATCTTCTCCCCAGTGGTGAAGATGAACTCAGTGAGAGTGGTGCTAGGACTTGTTGCTAGCATGGATCTTGAGCTAGAGCAGATGGATGTGAAGACGACGTTTCTTCACGGTGATTTGAAGGAAGAGATCTACATGGAGCAGCCACAGGGTTTTCAAGAGAGAGGGAAAGAGCACATGGTTTGCAGGTTGAGAAAGAGTCTTTATGGCTTGAAGCAAGCCCCGAGACAGTGGTACTTGAAGTTTGATGCTTTCATGGGAAAGCAGGGCTTCAAGAGGACTACAGCCGACCCATGCGTATATGTTCGTCGTCTTCCCAATGGCAGGTTCGTTATTCTTTTGATATATGTGGATGACATGCTGATTGTAGGTCATGATTCCATTCTCATTGCAAAGCTCAATAAAGAACTCTCCAAGGAGTTTGAGATGAAAGATTTGGGCAAGGCTAGTCACATCATTGGGATGCAGATTACAAGGGACAGGAAGAAGCACATGTTGTGGTTGTCACAGGAGAGCTATGTTGAACGCGTGTTGGAGCGGTTCAACATGAAGAATGCCAAGCCTGTCAGCACGCCTTTAGCCTCTCATTTCAAGCTAACCAAAGAGTCATGTCCTTCTACTTCTGAGGAGAAAGCAGAGATGGCCAAGATCTCATACCAGTCAGCAGTTGGGAGCCTCATGTACGCCATGGTTTGCACTGGATCCGACATAGCCCATGCAGTGGGCGTGGTGAGCAGGTTCATGTCCAACCCAGGCAAGGATCATTGGGAGGTAGTGAAGTGGATCTTGAGATACTTGAGAGGTAGCTCAAGTATGTGTCTTGTTTTTGGGAGGTCAGATCCCAAACTGTGTGGCTACACTGATGCAGATATGGCAGGTGACACGGACCAGAGAAAGTCCACTTCAGGTTACATTTTCACCTTTGCAGGGGGAGCCATATCATGGCAATCCAAACTACAGAAATGTGTTGCTCTCTCTACTACAGAGGCAGAATACGTTGCAGCAGCAGAGGCTGGGAAAGAAGTATTGTGGCTACAACGCTTCCTTGGTGAGTTTGGATTTGAAGACAGTGAGCCGGTTGTGTTTTGTGATAGCCAGAGCGCTATAGATTTGAGCAAGAGTACCATGCACCATGCTCAGACAAAACACATTGATGTGAGATACCATTGGCTGAGGGATGCAATTGAACAGAAGCAGCTCATGTTGAAGAAGATTCACACTGATGAGAACCCCTCAAACATGTTGACAAAGACAGTCACTCGTGGCAAGCTTCAGCTTTGTAGAGAGCTGAGCGGTGTCACCTCTTGTTGATCTCCATCTCAGGAAAACACCTCCTCGTTGGGGCTGGAGGGGGAGGTTGTTGGGCTTTTCTTGCAATGTCCAGCCCCAACTGGGGGGCTTTGTGAAATTTTACCAGCAAGTGGGGGGGGGGGGGGGCATTCAATCGGCTATCCCCAATTGCCTTTCCAGGGAACGGAGGGGGTTTGCTGCTCATTCGTTCCATTTTTCTCCAGCGGACAGAACACCCATTTCGTCCCTCCCATTCCAGCCAAAAACCAAGAGCAGCAGCAAGGGTTTTAGACCCTCTTCGTCCTCCTCACGCGTGAGAAAGAGTTCGAGTGTGAGGGAGAGAGCAGGAGCAGCCAGGTTCGAGCGGGAGCAGCGGGAGGTCGTTGCGGACGACGTCAAGAAGCCGTATTTGGGACTCCATCCGGGAGCCCACAAGGGGAGTTACTCTGTCCTCCTTGTTTTGAGCGCAACACTTGGTATAGTTAGATACCTAGGGATAGTTTGATACTTGTTGGACAACTATCCATTGTGCTTGTGGCTTGTACCTCGGTTTTGTGAGCAACAAAACCGGGAAGAACATTAACTCTTTTGACCGTAGTGATTGGTTGCCAGTTTTGCCCCGTGGTTTTTCCCTTGCTCACATTGAGCAAGGGTTTCCACGTAAAAATCTTTGTCTCGTGTGGTTGCTTGATTGCTTGTGGTTGTGCTATCATTGTTGCTATTGAGTTCCCGTGTGGGGAACATATCTTGTGTGTGCCATCTTTGCTGCAGGACAGTTTCAGGGGATATTATCGTGGTTGATTGATTGTTCCGCATCCTTATATCCCCAACATAAACCATGGGTTGATTTATCTCACTAACATCAAAACTAATCATAAGTCACTGCATTCGCTTGCATGTATTCCATGTACCAAGGTTGTAGGAATTTTACTACTTCATACCTGTAAGGGTACTGTCCCAGTTGCGCGGTCGTCTTCCTATTAGGAAGAGAATTATACTTGCAACATAGTTGCTCATGTTGTAAGCAAGCTGTAAGCATAGAGTCAATAGTTGTGATCTCATCAGTTAGGCGACTCTATGCAAGATTCTCATATTATTGATTTTCTCTAGTAAGATTAATGTGTGCCTATGAAATACATTTTTTTTATTTGTGATTGTTTGGGTTTATTGTGATCTCTAAGTGACTGTTCATCCACCTCAGCAATGCTCTCTGTCATCCTTATTTCTCCGCCATTTCTTGTCGTGGAATGTACTTATAAACCACAATCGAAATTATAACAGAGTAGTTACACATGTTGAATCTGCCAGACGATCGAAGGTTGAATTCAATCTGGTCTCACACATAGTGCGGAAACTTCGCTAAAAATCTCCTTCACGAGCTTGCTTGTTCTCTAGTTTCCTTCTACAAATTCCGACGATGGGGATGAAGGCTGACAGACGATGGGGATGAAGGCTGACGACGATGGTGAATCTTCACCTTCCATCACAGATTCTCAAATCACTCTACCGATCAAATGGAAGCCAAGTACATACCCAAAAAAAATTGAACTTTATCATAATAAATGTACTATTTTCTTAAGTCCATCTCCGATTAGCATGGTCCATTCGTTTGCAAGAAAAAACAGATACATACATAGAGAAGATGGGAGAGATGACGGTCAAACATTCAAAGGGGGAGATGAGATCACAGGTTGGAGTTTCACTCTCGTCCAGAAGGGTACATTTGCCTCCTCTCTTCTGGTCTCCATTTGTTGGTAGAGAGTAGAGAGAGAAGACGGTGATGGGAGGGCTTTGCGTGAGCTTTCCTCCACCCCATGTACATATTTCCATGTTCTTGATATATACGTAGAGAGAGAAGGGGAAGTGAAGGCCCCACACCACTGCAAGCTGTGTGGGAGCAGAAAGCTACGAGAGAGAGACGATTAAGTGTGGGGTGTCATCAGCAGAGAGGACCATGTGGTGCTGTGTGGTTGCGTGAGCCGTTCGATTGTGATCGAACGGTTCACATGATTTTGTATGGTACGAACCCACAAAAAGTGTAAAATTGTGTCAAGCGGCGTACACGTCTACAACAGACTATGCTGCCATCTCGTCTGCAGTAGACGATCCGTCCCCTATCATAAGTGGGTAGAGCACGCCCCGTCTTTCTCTCTCTACATCTCTCTCTCTCTCGTATCTGACCATGAAACTAAACTTACAAGCCTCAGGAGACCCAATGTTCAAGATAGAGACAAGGTTGTAAACCTCATTAGTCGATACTCGATCATTCGATCCACTGACTAAAGATTAATCGACAGTCAGATGATTAATTAAATTTAGTGGGACTTTAGTCGACCTTGATTTTTTTAATGATTTTAATTATATAAATCAATTTTGATACATATATTCTTATATATTTGCACACACTTAGACCTTTTCAATGCTATAATACATTCATAAAATATAGCAAGAATACTATATCTATTAAAAAATTAACATTCAAAAAAATGAATAGCATAAATGTACTTAATCATTATCATTACTAGTATATGAATAGTGCATAAAAATGAATCAACTTTGTGTATATTTCGTAGCAACCAATAACGTTAGCATTAACAATAAACAAAATGAATATCATAAACTGTTGATATGCTTTGAATGCTAATCATCATTTTTATGTTGAGCCTAGTTGAATGTATTCTCCACCCTCCCCAATAAGGACACAATATTGGTGGATTCACTGCAACCAAATTGGCTTAAGACAACATATAATTTAATATACATTACCATATCTTCCGTAGTTAAATACATAACAACAAATATTATTTGTTGCTTCATTATTTTAAAAAGCAATGAATAATTGCATTCCTTACTATATTCCTCGCAACGAACTATATGACCATGGTTATCTCTTGACTTTTTTCTTTTAATCTTGTTCAATTTATCAGCGATTAATATAAGTTTCAACGAATAAATCAACGAAAAAATCGTTGTTATATGAACGTTGACGATGAATATGCCATTCATTTCTAAATATAAGAACACAGAATAAGTTGACAACGAACAATATTCATTGATATATCTTTAACATTAGAATATATGACATTGAATATTCAAATTGTTCGTTGCATTAGATCAATTTTCTTGCAGTGGGAGATGAGAATTGTGTTACCGTATTCGCAAAAACATATCAATGATATAAAATAGATAGAGAAAGAAATTATCCAAAGATGAGCTTAAATATACATGTTTCATACAACCAACATTGGATATAAATATGCTGATTTTATTTTTTAAATAACAACTATATCAAATATGGTGAAAGAATGCAGAAAATCACATTAAATACTACTAAAATAAATATCCACAATATTTTGTATATGAAAACGGATCTACAGATACACATACATATATCTACGAATATCAAAGTAATGTCTATATCCGACTCCACAGACACAGATGTAAAAACGGTATAAATCGGATACGAGGATGATGATTAAATAAACGAGGAGGAAATCTAAGTGCTCGTTTGGTAACCGGGTTACCCCGGGTAACCCGGGTTACCTCCCCTCTTTTCTTGGGATTGAATTCTATTACAAATCATAGTGACATCACATCACATTTTTTATTTCAACCTCTCCAACCCTCATAACCATTCCAAACAGCTACTATTCCCATCAGGTTGCCCTAATCCAGTTCAACCCAACAACCAAACAGACTCTAAGGATGATCCCCGATATTATAGACAAAGGGAGAATTTCCAATAAATTTTCAACATTAGTACGAGATTGCTGAATACCTCGTGGTGCTTACCCTTACCGCCTATCGAAATTCTGTTTGAGAATCTCTTCGGACAACTTTTCCCAACTAGGAGCCTTGCGTTACTACATTTTTATGTTATATGTACTATTGCGAATGAAATACAGAGACATAGCTCAAAGGAGGTTCAGTAGATGGGGATGCAATACAAGTAGATAACAATATTATTAGATCAAAAGACACTGGATTAGATATCCCATATAGGGTGGAGCATAGGCCTGGGCCCGACCCAAACCCACTAGGCCAAAAGAATGGAATTTCTTACATTCGCATTTCTCTGAGATTCTATAATTACAATTATGCCCTACCTTTTTTGCAATAACATTTACGCCTCTATATTCTTGCAATATTCATAGTACGTCCTTTCGTCAATGTACTATAAGGGCATATTGTAATATTGAAATAACAGAGGGGCATCAAGCTCTCTGCAAAGAAGTTATCGGTGAAAATATAATTGCAAATTCTTGAAGGGGAACACGTGTAAAAGATCCACGATCCAATGCACATGATTTCTCAATTTTGTGACATAAACTTGACCCAGGGCCGAGGAGAAAATCCCGAGCTCGGGTCAAGCCTACAGCCATAACATCTATTTTGGCTTCGAGCCCGATTGGACCTGAAATTTTATTGGCAAGATTAAGCCTAATAAAAGTAAATTTCGGGCCCGAGTCAGGTTTGAACTATTTTGGTGTTTTTTTCCATTGGTCGATGTCGTTATCACAAATATGAAAAAAAAAACAATCTCCACTGAGTTATTAAATTTATCATCCAAATAAAAGTTATAAAGAGAAATTTCTCAATATAAGGTACAAAATAGGGATGCCAACGGTGTGATACCAATAAAGTATATGTGTTATAACAATTTTATCTACTTTAAATTATGAATATAAATATCGTATATTCTAAAACATACGAGAGTATAAAATGGATATTGTCATGATTTCAAATAAAAATAAAACTATAACTAATACCACACACAGAGATATTTACGGCTGTAAAAGTGACACATATATCTTATCCATTTTAAAAAAGGGATACGATATAAAAAATGTATAGACAGATAGTAGCCTACCATATGCCGATATATCGATATGTAATTACATCCATCCATCCCAAACACTACATGGTGAGGTTTCTCGTATTTTGAATGTTATGATATAGTTTTACAATATAATCATATGGATGAACTGTTTATAAACGTGTTTATAGTCACCTTTTTTTGCTAAGGATTCAAAATTGTATAGTTGCCGTCTAATAAAAGGACCACTTCCTTTAAATATTTTCTCTTAAGTAATTTGTCTTTCTCAATAGAGGGTCTTTTCCAAGAGGACATTACTCTTTCATGTGTAAGGAACGTCAATGATCATAGTCAATAGATTCAAGTATAATGGCACCATCGATTTCTTTGCTCAAAAGGATATTTTGGCCATCATTTTTACATTAATTATGCATACATTTTGATATTTCAAAATAATAAATTTAGGTAGATCTAATTTTGCTATTTTCACAATATCTTATTTAAATTATATGTAATTTCATGATGGACAACAATACGCGAGGCACATGTTTGTATCCTCATATTTTTTTGTAGAATCAATGGTTCCTTTTGTAATGATTGTAAAATCCTCGATTCCTTCAAAACTCATCAGTCATTTGTAACATTTGTATGGTTCTTTGTAGAAGATAATTCATATTAGCTATTAATGCACGGTTCTTTGTAACGATTGTATGGTTCTTTATAAATTTTGTATGGTTCTTTGTAAAAAATGCAATAGACATTCACGCTAAATTGATAAGTAAAATACAAATCAAATATTACAACACAAATCCAAAATGTATAATGCACATCCAAAATATTTAATACACATCAAATATACATGATAAATAAAAAAGTACAATTATCATTCACACTAAATTGTTATGTAAAAATACCAATCAAGTATGTACAATACACATAAAAAATGTATAATACACATTAATATTATAATACAAATTAAATATGTAAGATATAATGATTGCATGACCTCCTCACGCTGCCACCATCGTGCTACACTCGTCATGATCTATTCCACGCGTTATCGTTGTCGTTTACATGAAGAACTTCTCGGAGAACCGTGGCATCATCCCCTGACAACTACGCGTGCCACCCACTCCGCCTTACCGATGAGGCCACACGTGACATTATAAACTGCTCTATATCGATGGTGAAGACGGAGACGAAGGCGGCTAAGAACCTCCTGCCGACCATATGGACCGTGAAGATGGAGAAGACGACGAAGAGGATAACGGGACATACGGAGATGATGGAGACAACGCGGATGAGGCATGTGATGCACGCATGACGGAAACAAGCGACCCTTGACGTCCTTCTCTTCCTCTCTCTTTCTGTGCGTGTGAGATTTTCAAATGAATGGAAATATCATGAGAGAGATTAATGAGAAGATATTTTAGGCGTGCTTGCAATATTTTGAAACGAATGGAAAAATTAGGGGAGAGATTAATGAGGATATATAGTAGGTTGTTACATACTATATTTAGATAATGAATAATGACCAAAATGAGTTTTTGATTAATTAAATAATAATATTAACACACCTTTAATAACAAACCATTTAATTAATTACGTATGCATGTGATCGTTGTCTTTCCTTATAAATGGAAGGACCATGCCTCATTGGAAAGATATATTTGTTATAAAAAATGATTTTACATAAATATCCATGTATTATTTTTGTGTGATATATTTACAAGGATATATATGAAAAATAGACCTAATCAAAATACGGGTCGGACTAGGTCATGGGCCGGGCCGAACGGATTGAAGTTATAAAACCTTATATCCAAAGCCCAGGCTGGGTCAGCCCTTGGGCCACACTTCATGACCCAAGCCCGACCCATGTTCGGATCGGGTCAGGCTGGGCCGGCCCCATGTGCCAACTTTATTTCACGCTGGAAAATAATCATCAGTTTCAATAGAGGTCACCAACTTTTTTTAGAACTTCAACTGCAACAAGAGGATTGTTCTCTATAAGATCCAGCAATTTTCATGGAGACAAACCGCAATGATAAACAAGTTTTGGACTTTGTTTAGCTCCACGACAACTTGCTCTGGTTGTCCGCATATAAGTGGCCCCTTTATTGCTTTTGCCATTCGATCCCTAACTGCAGAGCCAAAAATTTGTATGAACACACATGTTATAATCCCACAAGAGCTCATGATTGTTATCTGGATTGATCCAATAAACAAACTGCTTAGAACCTCACTGTTACAGTTAGGGGCAAAAGCTCCAACAAAAGCATTACACTGTTTTTTCAAATTTCAAATGTATCCTTTTCTTCTTCACAAGTTGCATCGGCATGAAATGATAGATATGGATTTGAAGAAATATTATGTAAAAAACGAACTTGCATCAATATGGCATATGCAATCAATCTTTTGTGTGTTCCAAGAATCTTGTCCTTGAGGAGGATGGGGAGGGCATCAGAGGTATTGGAGAGAGAGTCGCGGGGAAATTGGGGGAGAAGTCAGTGATGATCTCCTCGAGGGGCCTCTTGTCGTCGCGGTGAAGCATCGACTTGCTGGGCCCTAACATAGCTCGCTTCTCGTTGGGGATCTTACAACCAAGTGTTTCATGGCAGGGGAAAGTAGCAAAGCCCTTGTGCTTTGCTTTCTTCTACCCTCATTGAAATATATGTTAAATTAGTATATATCTTATCTAGCTTTTAGACATGTATTTTTATTTTTTACGGACCGGATCGGGCTACGGGACATGTCTTCAGGGCCCGTCCATGTAACGGGTAGGCCTACAAATTGGCCGGACTGGGTTGGCCCATATCTCATTTTACCTTGCCTAAGTCTGGCTCATGAGTGGGATGAGTGGGCATACCCTTGGCCCATTGGGCAGGTCTAGTGAAAATAGAAGGTTTGTTAGTAGGGATGAAAACGAATGTGAATATATTCGTATCCGATTCGTTATCGTATTCGTTTTATACATATGTTGACATTCATATTTGTATTCATTTTAAAATGGATGCGAATATGGATATCACTTTGACATTCGTTAATATTCGCATTCGTATTCGTATATTCGTTCTCGTATATAAGTATAGTAATAGATTTATTAATAACATTTTACGAGTACAATCACCATTGTTGATATAATTTTTATGAAATTATTATATCTGGTATATCTATTTTATGTGTAAACCATCCTAAACATGTATATTTTTGTTAATCTATTAAATATTTCTGTTATTATTCGTATCGGATTCATATTCGTTTTTTTAAGAATTTTTCGCATTCGTCAATATTCGTATCCGCATTCGTATTTGTATTTTAAAATAGATAAGTTGTATTTTAAAATAGATAAGGATTGCATCCCTATTTATTAGTCAAATGTTTATTCGATCTACGTAATCCTGTTTCGCAAGACGAGCACCGTCGATCACCGAAACCATGTAGTTTAAACCGTTGGATCTTACGGCGAATCAATCCCCCGCACACGCAACACAAAGCTCCCAAAATTTAGGGTTTTGGGTTTTCTTCGACACCGTTCTCCTCGGCCTCTCCTATCCCTCCTTCCCTCTCTCTCCGATCTCCCTCCGCCCTGCAATGGCGCCCAAGCGATCAAAGCAAGAGAAGAAGGTCGCCTACGACTCCAAGCTTTGTCAGCTTCTCGATGCCTACAGCCAGGTGCTGGTGGTGGCCGCCGATAACGTGGGATCCAATCAGCTCCAGAACATCCGCAAGGGATTGAGGGGCGAATCCGTCATCTTGATGGGGAAGAACACCATGATGAAGAGGTCGATCAAGCTCCATGCCCAGAAGACCGGGAACAACCATTATCAAAGCCTCCTCTCCCTGCTCGTGGTGTGTATCCATCTCTTGTTTCTGAGACTTGCGGGGGATTTTGGAGTTGGAAATGGCCGGGGATGTGGTAAAAGTGAGATCTTTGGCTGCAGGGGAATGTGGGTCTCATATTCACCAAGGGGGACTTGAAGGAGGTCAGCGAGGAGGTGGCCAAGTACAAGGTTCGATATGCGGCTTTATTATGCTATTTGGTTATTTTTTTCCAACTCTGGATGTTAGTTTGGTGGAAGAAGCAATCCTGATGTTTGTAGATTGTTTGTGATGTATGGGAAACTACTTTTATACTGAATTCGATATCTGTCCCGACATCGTTCTGAAATGGGCGAGGATGCATATATCATTTCCTTATAAAAATGCCTGTATCAATTTGTTCGTCTTGGTACATAAATATGAGTGTAGATGTATAAAGTATTGTTTATACACGAGAGATTTTGAAAATTCTGGAGCCATAGTTATGAAATTTAATGAAGTACATTTCATCTACGTTCAACTGACTATTTTCACCAATATCTGCATCACAATGTTGGTACCTGTTTTTAAGGATGCTTTAATACGATTTCATAATCATCGATATATGTATCAAAATCTATATCTTAAAATGGCAACTCTTTTGCAATATTCACATTCGACTGTTTACACGCCTAGTTCTGATGTATGTTATTGGTTATGGGAAGAGAGAGATATGATACACGGGTTACTGATCAATATGCCATTTTCTTTTATCGTCATGCTGATTGTGGGTGATGGTAAGAGGAGAGCCTTTTGGTTCTGAGTTGGTAGCTAAGGAGAAGTCCTGAACGATGGTTGTGATAGCCCTGCACACGGTGAGATATATCATGCAATGTGTTTTGTTAAATACATGGCTTACGGATCAACGGGTCGATATTGTTCATCTGCATGCTGCGAGTGATGGGAAGAGGGAGACCTTATGGTTCTAAGGTGTTAGTTACGAAGGAGTTCTGAATGGAGGTTGAAACTGGATATAACCACAGTGTGAGATGTGGATATGCCACGCAGTTTGTTTTATTAAAGATAAAGTTGTTAGTTAACTACACACGGGATATAATCTGATAGATGTCCATAAAAAACAACCCAGGTCAAGGAAGAATACCTTTACCAAGATGAATGTTTATTTATGCATGGACAAACTGAGGTTGGTGACCCTATATTGATGAAGAACTATCTTAGACCAACTGGCCCTCCTTCTTGTCATTGGTTTATACTAGCTTACAATGCGGATTATGTAGTGGGGCTCTGGTACAATTTGTGTGATGATGCGATCGATGTTGTAACCTAAAGATCAATTTGCTATGTCACGCTTAATGGGCAGGAACCACATAGATTCATTGTTTTTATAATTCTTCCGAAAATAAAGCAAAAAAAAAGATTAAAAGTAATTTTCTTGTCGTAGCATTATGACTTTATTGATCATGTGTAGATTCAAGGTTGTAGAAGTCGGTAGTGGTACTTGGTCGGATGGGTCATTGACTAAGGATTAATCAACAATCGAGAGGAGTAGTTAGATTTAGTTAGGCATTCGTCGGTTTTGAATTTGTAATTATTTCAAATATATAAATCAATTTTGATACATATATTCTCATATATATATATATATAGAGAGAGAGAGAGAGAGAGATTTGGCATTTTTTTTATAAATATACTATCATATATATATGCGTATACATTTGACAATTTTCATGTTATAAGAGCTTAAAAAAGAATCAGTTACAACAAAAGAAGAAAAAATGGAGCAAGTTAAGAATAAAAACATGCTATATAACACAAGCTAATGTTAAAAAACAAATAGAACTTGTTAAAATAAAAATAATTCAATGAACAAGTGATACAAGTCATTCATCCTCATTAATGTCATCATCCAACTCAAGCTCTTTTTCTTTTCTTCTTCAAGATGAGACTCCTCCTCATTCATTAGCACAATATTTGAGCTCAAATATGTAGCTTTCCTGCCACACTCACCTTGTTGGCTCCTTTTTGGTTCCAAATTCTCTTCGGTGCCCCTAGCATCTGCTATAATACTCTAACTAGTGCATGAAAAAGCCTCCTTATCCTGAGCATCAACATCTTTAGTCCATTCACCAAGTGTGCACAATCACAAGACGAAAGAGGATCTCTTTCTTTCTCAACGTGACTTTCCTGTATGTTGGAATTGAAATACATGTACAAAATATCGTTCAACCACTTTGTCTCCAACATGTTTCTTTTCTTGGTATGGACATGAAGGCCAAAAATACAAGTAAAATTGCAACTTCATATCAATTACTGTTTTATTTTTTACTACTAATAATCCAATTGGATGGGTCAGTGGAGTTATTACCGAGTAAAATGTACTGCAATTACGCTCATAGTCATAGGATGATGGCCATGGCTTTCAAACACGGTTTTAAGTCTCGATTTCGATTTTGTTTCGAGATGTTGAAAAAAATGAAATAATTTCGAAATTTCGATGAAAGTTCGACGATATTTCACTAATTTCGGCTAAAATCGGCCTAGATTTGTGAAGGAAGGGTATATATCGAAATTTCAATTTCGATTTAGGTAGGGTGTCAAAACCAAAATTTCGGCAAAATTTCACGAATTTTGAAACACTGCTTTCAAATGAGGCATGCCATCTCCATAATTATACCACCAATTAGCTTTAAAATAGAGAATTGGTCGAATGACATGAATTGAAAAAAGTGATCGATATAGCTGGATCATAATTGCCATAATTTGCAATTCTTTGTCTCATTGTTAATGTCTTGTCAAATTCTCTACGACCAAGTCTGTATGTCGGAAGCTTGTTTCGGGTAATTGCTTCTTGTATATCCAGATTTGGATAATATCTTTCCATGCAGTCCTTAAAATCTCTCCTCACCACGATATCCATATCACCACGAGACTCCATGTAGAAGAAGAATGTGTTCAAATAGTAAGCTTCTAGATGTAACGGAGTAACGAGCCTTCCTGTGGTCTTGGAGGTAAAAACATCTACAAAAAATATAAGACGACTCTGTACCATTGAAAGATACAATTATCTTCAGCCAGATCTCTTCAAGCCATCCGTGGATGTGCATCGATTTGCATCAACCACACACAATAACGAACCACATGTGCAAGGGTGTAAAAGTCGGTAGTCGATACTCGGTCGGTCGGGTCACTGACTAAGAATTAATCGACGGTCGGACGATAATCTGATTTAGTCGTAGTCGGACTTTAATCGGCTTTGAAATTTATGATTATTTTAAATATATAACTCATTTTTATTCATATATTTACATAGATTTTGTACGTTTTATACTATCATACTAAAATACAAAAAGTAATTGAATTTAAATAAAACACTAAGCATATTATAATAAGTTTGAATATAAAAAGGTAAAAACATATATAAATATGGTATCTTCAAGCAAAAATTGGTCGACTAGCGTGCCTAGTCGGAATTAGTCAGTACTCGATCGGCCATCCTACTGGCTAGACTAGTCGGACCTACTAGTCGGGCCAGTCGGGGGACTTTTACAACACTGCACATGTTTGAAAACTTGGATAGCATGTGCGGTGTGATTCCAGAATATAAGGCTGAAGACTATGGAACTCACTGCTTCTCCCTTCTTGGTCCTACACCATTTGCAGTTCCTCTACTCATCTGAGGAAAACATCAACCTCAACTTGTCTTTTTTCTCGTTAAGGCTCTCAAGAGTGAGGTAAGTTGTTACAGATCTCGTTTGCCTTGGCCTTGCAATGCCTCTCTTGTTGGTGAACTACGCATCAAGCTAAGAGTTTTGACGTGGGGGTAAATGAACATCGTGAGCCTCTTCACCTTTGTGATTGCATTCCTCACCTTCGTCTCTTTAATTATCTCTTCCAAAGCAAGATCAATAGAGTGCACGACACAAGGGTTCCGCCAAATCTGTGGATATTTTGTGAGCAACAATCTACATGCTACTACATTGATGGATGCATTATTCGTCACAATCTGAATCATATTTTCCACTCGCACTTCATTCGGACACTCCACCATCTTGAAGATGGTTCTATAGTGCGAGCCTCGTCCGAGGCATCTGTGGATTTCATTCGGACACTCCTCCACCAACAGAAGCTGACGATGCTTCTTCCTCGCACATCTGTCCGCGCATTAGTCATCATAGAGCATTTCGTTGATTTCCATGTATCTCGATGGCATTGCAAGTCATCATGCATTTTCTTCAACGCCTTCTTTAGAAATGGACCGTTGAGTTCATTCCTCGTGGGAGTCTTTAGTACATGACCGTACTTCTCAATTGCCTCCACTATCTGCTTGAAAGGGCTTCATCGTCAATGCATTGAATGTTATCGATGCATCTGCCCAATTGCATATATATGACGTAACCCTTTCTCTATGATTTTTGGGGAGCACTTCCTTTATGGCAATATGATGTGATGACTCTTCCACCGCGACCTTTTGCTCTAAAGAGTCGGATACTCGTGTTCTCTTTATCAAACTTGTCTCTCCAGTGATATCAATCTCCTCTCTCATCCCATGAACATCAATGGCTTTTTGGCTCTTCTTCTTGGCAATACTATCAAGGTATGTGATCATCTTTTTCTTCATCTCCTCATTTACCTTGGGACATGCAGTCATGTTGCATGTTTGGTGTGATAGAAGTTGCTTCAACCTATACATACCTCTCTTGACAACCTTCTTGCACAACCTGCAAGTAACCATGTTGGGATTCACACATTTCGAAAGGTACCTATATTGCCACACATGATCACTTGATCCCGACGGCAAATAAAACGATGACGTCGACGAGTCGCTACCGGAAGCAGCATTCGCAGGAGGTGTAATCATATACATAGGCACAAACTCATAAGTTAACAAACTCGAAATAACTACATAAGTTACTTGTCCAATATCACACTAGCATAACATTTAAAATCATTAGTATAAAATCAATTGCTCGAGTAACTCAATAATATATTATTACTTCAAATCCTTTATATTTCTAACAAAATTTTGCATCAATCAATTCATAATCACTCAATCACCAAATAAATAATATGACTTGAGAAAATTCATAAAATAGCAACTTATTTGCTAATAAAACATAGTTGCAAGGAGATGATTTGAGAAAATTCTTAAATTATCAACCTATTTATTAATAAAATAGCAACCTAATCAGTAACTCATCATTGTACACAAGTAACACACAAATGACTTGAGAAATTACCGCAACAGTGAATTCTTTAGCAACTAAGAGCTAGAAAAGTTAAAAAAGTATGCTCAAAGCTTGAAAAAATGCATCAATAATTCATTGAACATACTATACCACTCATTATAATCCACTAATCCTTAGAAAATATGCACAATTCTTGAAATCGAGAAAAAAACTTAGTTATGGCATGGACTGGAGAGAAGCGAAGGAGGAAGAGAAGACCTTGTGGTGGCTGATGAGCGTCAAAGGGTCGGAGCAGCAGCTAGAAGCCCTCTTCAGGCGCTGGCGGCGATAGACGACA